>CM061264.1:42862500-43462500 GCA_030848825.1 Tadarida brasiliensis
CCCGATTTCCTGGTCTGTGATGTGTGGCTGATAATCCCTAACCCTGCTATCCTGCTATCTCCCAGGGTTCTTGTGAGAATCAAAAGACTGGACGCATGTGACACTGAACAGAAGCCACCCTGTCATAACAGTGCCGCCCTGCCAGAGCCAAAACCGTGAGTACACGGACTGCTCTCGGTGCCGCGCAGCTGGACGGCACGGCGACTGAGAGCGCGGGGACAGAACACAGGCGCTGGCCCCAGCCAGCCTAGCTCTTCCACTTGCAGACGTGTGCCTTTGCGTGAGCAGTTGGACCTCTCTGGACCCCAGGCTGCTCACCTGTGAAAGAGAGCTCGGTGAGTCAAAGCACTGAGGACAGTGCCTGGCACCTCGTGAGGGCCCAGCGACGAGCAGCTGCTCGTCCCGTCCTCGGCAGCACCCTCCTTCCTGGGTTTGGCCACTTCTCTTCCTTACTGGGCTCTGCCACTCCTTGTTCTGCACCTGCACTGCGCTTGCTCAGATGGGGCCTCCCTGCCCTTCCCCGCCGCGGGGCACCGCAGTGCCAGTGGTGGACAGGGGGCAGGCTAGCCCTCCCTTGGGAAAAACCTTACCACTCCATTATCACGTATATTTTTTGAAAGCATATGGACTTTAGAAAGATTTCTAAATTTCCTCTTTGAATTAATTATGAATTAATACATTTTCACAAATAAATTCATTTGAATGAGAATCACCAACCACGGTGGAAAGAAGAGCTTGGTTGCTTGAGCCAGACCCTAGTCCCAATCCTGGATCCAGCAGTCATTAGAGGGAGGGCCTGGGGCAAGTTACTTAACCTCTGCTTGTTTCCTCATCTGCAGAATGGGTATAATAGTGATCCTTAACCCCAAGGGTTGTGAGGAGGGTCAAATGAGTTGGTTTGTGTAAAGTGCCTGGAACAGCCCTGGCACACTCAAGAAGTGCTGGGTGTGTTATTATTTGATGCCTCAGAGACAGTGATAACAGGAAAGGCTTTGATGACTGATACAAGAGGAAAGAGCAACCCTGTTCTGTGGTGGCCAGAAATGGCTCTTCCTTCAACATCCTCGGTCACTTTAGAAAAGCCCTTTACCCTTTCTGAGGTCTTTGTTAAGAAGAAGAAAGCCCACTAACACTGTAGGTGTATACGGTTCTTTCCTCTCACGGAGCCAGCTGCCCTGGCACACCTGCAGCTCCCAGCGCCCACCTCACGTTCTCGCACCCTCTGAAACTCATGGCCGGGGTGCCAGCGGCAGCTGTGAGCCCTGCCGAGAGCCCAGTTCCACAGGACACAGGCTGACAACGTCTCCAGCCAGTCCTCAGGAACCATGGGACACAGCCACACCCACTGCTGGCCTCCGTGACACCATCAAGGTGCACGCAGCACAGCGCACCGTGGCTTTGCCTGCAGACAGGCGGCAGGACGAGAGGCGTGTTATCTCTCATCCACGTGCCTATCTGCACATATGCTCCTTAGTAACACTGGGGCTGAGGTCTTAGGATAATGAATAGAAAATGATGGATGAATAGAAGACACTTTCCATGTTCTACCTTCAGTGGGATGTGGGGACATAATATACTCTTGCCTGACTGGGCTTCCCTGTCCGTCAGAATCACAGTGGCGCTACTGTCGACAAAGCACACTCACTCCTTCATCCACGCATCATTTAGTCATCAAATACTGAATCTAGTAGAAGCCAGGAAACAACCCACGGGGTCAACGCAGCAACGTAAGGTTTAACGTGACGGCCTAGCCTCTTTTCCTTGTTCTCACCATTCAAAACATTCAGCGCGGGGTGTCTAGTGATGCTAACAGGTTGTCTGTTTAATAGTCAAGGGGATTTTACAATAATACACTTCGTTCAAAGTGCATTATTGAGGAATCACAGCACATTAACCGTAGTAAAGAGACCCACTGTCCGTGAGCACTGCATGTGTGCAAGGCTGAGCACTGAAATGCACTCTCACTGATGTCCTTAAAGAACACGTTGGCCTTACGCCATCGTATTCCCATCATCTGGGAGGACGCTCAGGTGGAAAGCAGTTAAGTACCATGTGCAAGTCCAGTAACATGCGCTGCAGCCAGAGACGGAACCCGGTTCTGAAGGCAGACTCAGGTTGTCGCCAGAGCCGGCCCTGCCTCCAGCCACCACTAGCACGATGCAAAGAACGACGTGGGGCTTGGTGCAACCAGCCTCCGTTTGCTCGGCCTAGGAAGGGCAAGCGAGGGTTGTGGGGGCAGAAAGAGGTGCGTGCAAGGTGTCCCCGGGAATGACGCCCACCCAGTAACTAGGAGTAGTCCATGTGCTCAACTCTGTAGGGGGGCACGGGGGCTCACCTTTCTCTTCCAAAGATAAGTGTGCCAAGTCCAGTAAGTCAGGCCAAAAAGAAAAAAATACCTGTTGTATGAATTCATCGAGGTAAAATTGGAGAAAATGAAAGCTCATCCACAGTGACAGAAAGCAGATCACCTGTCACCCGAGGGGGGCTTGCAGGACAGGGCAGGCGAGAGGGATGACAAAGGACAAGGGCATGGTGGAAGTGACGGATGTTTCGTTACCTCGATCGTGGTCACGGTTTCATAGGTGCATACGTGGGTCAAAGGGGATCAAATTATACACTTTAAATCTGTGCAATTTGTTGTATATCAACTATACTTCTATAAAGCTGTTTTTGAAAAAGCATTTCTGGCACACAAGTGTGTACTCTCTGTTTAAGGAGGGGCTGGTTTTATCGGCGCTAGCGCAGGGCAGGCCTCCTCTCCACGGCGCCGCACCAGCATGGGAGCCGAGGTCCTCAGCTCCTGCCTAGGCAAACATCTCTTTCCCCTCTGGTTCGTCACGTGGCGGGAGGAGATACCCAGGCAGAGACGGTGGAGCTGGGGCGGGGGGGCGGGGGGAGCTCGGCAAGCCAGGGAGCTTAGCAAACAGGATTTGATCATCTGATGAAATCTTGGACAACATAATGAGGCTAAGTCTTGTTAATGAAAGGACTTTAATAATTCTTGGGTTAGCCCAACACTGATCTAGACAATTGTATTTAATTAAGGTAATTTTTGTCACTTAAGTCATTAGGCATCTCTCAGTGGGGTCAACCAAGCTAAGTGGCCATGGAAATTCCAGATTATTAGAATTACCACAACACTGGCCATCATTCAGATAAATCAGAAATTGAAAATACTTCTGACTTGCAGGCACATTACAGTAAGTAAGGAATCAATCATGTCTGGTAAAGTCCTTTCTGCTTGGGCAAAACTGAGCCTTTATGTAGTCTGAAAATTCACTTTTATTTGTCATTTGAAAGCAGGGAGCAACCACACATGATGATAACTGATATTAGTAATAAGAGAAGCTGATATTTACTGAGGATTTACCAGATGCCAGGCACTTCCGAAGCGTTTCATGGGTCCTGGCTTATTTGATCCACACAACAAATCCATGACATACACTGAAACCATTATCCCCATTCCAGAGATGAGAATATAGAGGAACAACAGGCTCAGTAACTTGACTGAAGCCACACAGCAAGAAGCAGCATTTTAACTGTTAACAATAACCACTACCGTGTTCTTAGCACTTACTGTGCATTAGAACTTTGCCAAGAACTTTATACATTTTATTTTTAAAATCTGATGTTAAAATCACAACATGAACTAGGTCCAATTATCCTCATCTTAGAAATGTGGAAACTGAAGCTCTGAAATAGTAAGTAATCCGTTCAGGACCTCACACTGTTAATTAGCCGTAGAGCCAGATTTCAGACCCGGATTCACCTAATTCCAAACCCACCGGCTACTCATGAGAACACATGGTTTGAAGTCCCTTTCAAATATCTTCCTCTTCTCAAGTTGGGCGGTTCCATCACCCAGTTAGGAGAGACAGACACACAGACAGCAAAAGGCACAAAACACCCATTTAACAAAGCAGACAAAACACCTGTTTAACTTCACGAGGATAATTTAGAGTCAGTTATTTTTAAAACTCAGGGAATGTAATCTTACCCATAGAAAACGCTTTGGAAAGCAATAAAGTGAATTAAATTAAAGTATGGTTTGAAGGTGATGATTTAGCAAGCTGCAGTGGTGTTAGTAAAAATGAAATAGAAGATCTCTTTGCATATTATCTCCCCAAAGAGTATCGCCTAAGAAACAGTCTTTGCACATAAAGTAATGAGAATATAGTACGTATAATAAACATAAACTACAATAAATGAAAACTTGCTTTTCCCATAAACTCTGCCAAACCTACACCAATCAGGGGGCAGGTTATTAAAATACGAGCCGGAAGAAATGAGAAGGGATGCAAGCAACTTCCATCCAGCAGGCCTGGTTTCATTTACATATCCCTCCCTCCCTGGTGTGTATTCTTCTAAAAGCTAAACATTTACTGAACACCCACCCGGTTACAGCGCAAGGAGCGTGGAGTTGAAGGGCTGACGCTGCCCCGGAGGAATTCACAGTCTAGCAGGGAAGGCAGACACGGTGCCAAGGCGAGGTGATTAAGTAGAGTGCAATGAAGTCTCTCAAAACCTTCCTACTATATTTAGAATAACATCGCCAATAGGAACCCTAACCTCCAAGACCGTCAGTTTAGAGACCCACCTCCTTCGGACCAGGAGCATCAGCTTCTTTCAGACCCCAAGTGCCCTGACCTCTCCTACCATTACACTGTGCTCTTCTCCTTGGAATGCAGCCCCTCCATCCACATTCCGGCCGTGCACACGCGTGTGCACACACACGTACACTGAGCATTGACTTTTCCTGGGACGACGAAGGAAGGGTCTCCAGAGGAAGTGACATGTTAGCTGGAATCTGGAGGAGGAGGTGAGGTGTTTCAAAGTCGAAAGGAGAGGCAAAGGTGAGGCAGAAGGTCCAGTAGGAGGAGGTGCTGAGCTATGAAAAGCAGGGCGTGCTAGGAGGGCGGAGGGAAGCATGGGGTGCTGGAGTGTGTGGGGTGTGGAATGAGACAGGAGCACCCGTTACGGCCCAGTTCCCCAGGGCCAGCCTGTCAGTCAGTCCCCTGCAGTAGGGTGTGTGCTCCCCAGGAGCCCCCAGAGGAGGGCTTAGGGCATGGTCTTAGGAACATTTGTTTTGAAAGCTAAAGCATCTGGCAGCTGTGTGCAGGAGAGACTAGAACATTCCAGACCAGGAGAGTGAGGCTGGGGGAGGGAAAGGCTTTCTGAGGTTTCTTAGTGAGGATGGCCACCTGGACCGGAACCACCAGAAAACCTGTCTCCATCCAACCCTGTCCAGCCTCGGGTTAGCTTCCCGGACACCTTGTCAAGAAATCCCTTCTGAAATGGACTCAAAAAAGAATGGGGCTCCTGTAGCCTGTAGTACTTCTCTTGGCAAAGTAAGAATTCTAACTACCAGTATTTTTTAAAAGGGGGATTAACAGCCCTGGCCGGTTTGGCTCAGTGGTTGGAGCATCGGCCCGTGGACCAGAGAGTCCCAGGTTCGGTTCCCGCTAAGGGAGCGTACCTCGGCCCCGGTTGGGGTTGTGTGGGTGGCAACCAGTCAATGCGTCTCTCTCACGTCGATGTTTTTCTCTCTCTCTTCCCCCCTCTCTCCTTCCTGCTCTATCTGAAGATAAATGCAAAAATGTCCTCAGGTGAGAATTTTTTTAAAAAAGAGGGATTAACAAACGGATATCTTTTAAAAGATCCATATATTTAGGGTACTTCAAGGAACAGAGCAGCAGAAACTGCCCCGTGCAGCCAGGCCAGATGGGCTGCTCCGGAGACGTGCCAGCACCTAGACGGAGGGGGTGCTTTGTCACCTTCACTGAAAGGCTTGGAGGGAAGCGACAGCCAGCTTGTCCCCTGATGGCCCAGCAGCCACCATTATGGGAAAGCACATCTTGCTGGGGGACACGTAACCACAGCCACGATAGCTGTGAGTGAACAGGAGGGCTGGGGGCTAGGCATGAATCATTTCTTCCTCGTCTCCTTGGTCCAAGAACAAGTCTGACTGTAGAGAAATCATGGGTTATTGACAGGGCGATGTGGATGTCTGGGGAATAAAACTCTTGCCACCAAAGATTCAGAAATATTTTTAAAAAGGGAGAGGGTGATGGGATTTGGAGTCAGAAGTATGAGGCCTAATTGCAGCTACAGGACCCGCTCTGTGACCTGGGTGGACGAGTCTCATGTCCCCGCGTCTGCGTTCCCTCGCTGTCGGAGAGGAGAATGACCAGTCTTCCACAGACAGCAAGGTTCTACGCAACCTGCGGGTCACAACCACTTTGAGGGTCGAACAACCCTTTCACAGGGGTCGCCTAAGACATAACAGTAGCAAAATTACAGTTATGAAGTAGCAACGAAAATAATTTTATGGTTGGGGGTCGCCACAACATGAGGAACTGTATTAAACGGTCGCAGCATTAGGAAGGTTGAGAACTAGAGCCAAGTACTAAGTGATTATGTACTAATAAGTGGCAATTACTGAGGAATCCAAATTAGGCCGAGATGGCAGCTACAGTCCACGGGACTCCTTGGGCGGAGCTGGAGTCTGACACGGGGATCTGGTCAGGCTGAGCATCGGGGCTCAGTGAGAGGAGAAGGCACAGGGGATGCAGGGAGAGTCCACTCATCTGGAGTCCCCAAGGGAAGGAGAAGAGAGATGAGGCAAACCCAATTATGATTTTCCCTCTAGCAGCTTAATTCATTTGTTACGTATTTGTTTGAGCAAACACGTATTACGTACCTAGTCATACACTGAAATCAACTCTGATGTCACAGAATAATCCAGACCAAAACTTCTGTCAAAAAGCTCACAGCAGATCATCCCAAGGCAAGCACCACGTGCTATGAGGGAAAGGAAGAAAGGGTGTTCCTTTAAACAGCTTGGGGCGGGGGACCCCAGGATGGCTTCCTAGAGGAGGGGATGGCAGTGCTCAGGTGTGTGAGTGTGTCTGTGGCCTTTGCCGAATGATATTATCCATCCACTTTTAAATCCTTCCCAGGAGCCCGTCCATTAAGACCCAGCGCACATGAGGAGAGCTTTCGGAATTCCATCAGCAGGACTAGCGAGATCAGAAACCTCTCAGGGCTTACTCCGCACGATGCTCATGTCCTTCCACGGCCCACGGGATCTGGCTCCTGCCTGCATCTCCAGAATCACTCTGCACCCCTTCAAACTACAGCCTTCGCCGCGCATCGAAGGCCCACAGAGCTGTCCTTCTGTGCGGTCTTCTCACAACTCTCTCCCAGGACACCCTGCGTCCCCTACTTCTGCCCATTCGTAATCAGTTGATTCCTGGTCACTCTCCAGGTCTCAGCTTAAATGTCACTTCCCTGAGAACGTCCCCTTCCTGGACTTGACTATGTTAGGGCCCTCTCATAGGGGCGCTGAGCGTGCAGCCTGCATTTCCAAATCCACGCGCACGTGTGCGCCAGGTCTGCTGTGCGCACTGGGAAGTCAGCGTGAACGACGCAGACAAAGCTCCCTGCCCTCACGGGAACGTCCTTCCCAGGGGAAGGTGGCACATTCTCCCAGAGCTCTTCCCACAAGAGTAATGACTGCAATTACCATGCAATTGCAATAACATCTTTTAATAATAAAAGAGTATTTCTGTAATTAATTATCTGAATGACCATTAGCCGCTGCCTTTGACACTCCACTGGAAGATCCACGAGATCAGAGACGTGTCTGTGTTCACCTCGAAATCTGCAGAGCACAGCACAGAGCCTGGAGCCTGGCCGGAGCCCCGTAAGTTAGTTCTCTGAAGCTCAGACGGAAGATGAAGGCAGGCACGCACGGATGAACGCGTGCAGTCCGGATTTCCAACGCACCTCATGCAGACTGATTCTAAAAACGGGTTAAGGTTCAGGAAGGTGTGCAAACAAGCTGCCATTGTCACAAATTCAAGTCCTCTGCGGCCTGGAAGGATCCCCTTCGATCTCTGCTGTGCGCTTCTCGTATTTCTGCCGAGAAGAGGTACTTCAGAACAAGCCGCAAGGTAGTAATTATCTCCCCCAATATGCCTATAAATAGTTTTCGGCAGCCCATCGCCCCACGCGTGTGTCATCGCTGGGTTTCTGGGCTGAATTTGAGAGGCAGATATTTTTTTAAAGCTTGGCAATTTGGAGGCTCTAGTAGGCTTATAGACGGCTTGCAGGTGCGAAAAAATACGGTTTACACACACAAAACACAAGGGGTCAGGCCAAATCCTTTGAAAATATGGCCTTACAGCTTTTTATTTTATTTTCCTGAATTTTTGATGAGGACAGATTGTTGCTGGTGTGCTGCCCATTTTCCTCGCAAGGTGGAATTCGGCAGCTCCCCTTGGGAACCCATTGAAATGCAAAGAGGGGCCATGTCTATAACTAGGGCTCCTTTACCTGCATTCACTCTGGAAAAAGAGAAAATAAATTACCTGTTGAATCAGGACTGGAAATCGGAGGATGGGAGTGGGGGTGGGATGTGCTCACTGAAATACTAAAAAAGGGGGCACTGTAGCTAAACCCTCCACTTGGATAGCACTTTACAGTTTACAAAAACATTTTTTTAAACACCCACTCATTTCATCCTCATGGAAACCCTGTGATCACCCACCCTGTAATCACACTGGTAGCAACCATCTTTCTTCTGAATGAATCAGATCATGTAATCCCCCTACTTCAGTGTGTTCAGAGAGAGCCTTGCTCTGGGGATGAAGTCCAAAGTCAAGGCTCGCCATATCTGAGTTTAACCACCTTCAAAGCTATGCCTTGTATCATCTATTTACTCTCCGGTAATATACGTGCATAGTCCTTGCTTACTGAGATCTTTCAGCAGGTCAGGGACGACTGACAATCAGCTCAAACACAAGTCCCCAAACAGGGAGTCATGATGGGAAGGGACCTTACATTGACCTCTGTTAGTTGAGATCTGAGTAGGTGGATGAAATTTGGAAAGCAGGTCGGGGTAGTAATGCCGAGATGTATTCAGGCACAGGAAAGTGGCTACACAGCAACATGAGAGAGAGCATCACCCCCAGCCTCAACCACAGCCACACGGAAGAACTGCCCCACCGCTTTGCACATCTCTAAGTTTGGGACAATCTAACAGAAAGATCCCCTCATTCTTTCTCCACTCGGTCAACTCACTAGTTCTTCAAGTTCCCTCTCACTTGTCATTTCCCTGTGCTTTCTCTGCTTCTCCACTGAGCTTTACTTGTGCATCTATCCCTTTGTATGAGACTATAGGCTCCCCGAGGGCAAGGAAGGGGGAGTGTGGACTTGACACCGTGTGCGTGAGCTCAGCTGGGACTCACCCTTGCCCATGAGAGTGGCCGTCACCATGCAGCCCACGTTGCTCCTCGCCGTGGCCCATGGGACAGTGGTCGTGGGAGCTAGAGACCAGCTGGGTCAGCCTTTAAGCTAAACTGAGCAAGAATAAATTGACCAGAGGGGATCCTTGTACAATTTCTACCTGACAACCGAAAGAGGCCTCCTGAGGGATCCATCAATGGCAAACTTACTTGTCTGTGGCCTTTGCATTGAACCACACTGTCTCCATTCCAACCCAAGCCCAAAGCCATGCATTTGCCTCTCCTATGTCTCTCATCACCCAGCTCCTTGAAGGTAGTATACAGCCTGTTCTAGTTTTGGAAAACGGAGGTTGACAAGGAGGCATGTCTTGCTAGACTTGGCTCAACCTCTCAGAGTGGGCTTTTAAAAAGGTACCAGCAGATTAAGTTTCTTCAAATTAAACAGTGCTTGGAAACCCCAAAATCTAAAAAGATAAAACAGTTCTTTTGAAATGGGAGCGGCACACGGGGCACCCTTTTCTCAGGCCACCCCCCTTGACCCCTCACTCTCGAGGCACCTCCACACACCCCAGGTTCCACCGAACAGGGAAAGAAAACATCAGTCTAGAAAAGTGCAAAGTGTTGGCATCAGAGGGTCGAGCAGGTTAGCAGTCAACCCAGGTCTGAAACATTAAGGGGAGAGACGTAGATTTACATTCACTGGAGTCTGGCCTGTGCTCTGGGCTCTTATTGGGTGGCATCATCTTAGGGAAGTCACGTCAGCTTCCTAAAGCCTCAGTTTCCCTCTAAGTATGGTGGGGACTCATGATAAAGGCTTTGTTGGAACTGCCTTGAGGATTGGATAAAATGTATATAAAGTATTTCAAATAATAGGCAAGCAACAAATATAAGCTGAATTAGCATTTGTGATGAAGTCTGGTGTGCTATTTATTATTGCCATTGACAATTTCCAAAGCAGTCTTGCATTCACTGTCATCAGATAGATGCCTACCAGGCTACGAAACGCGGCAATAACTCTTCACCACCCACCCCCACTAAAACACAAATGACAACAGTGATGTCAAAGAGCTCTCAATGCAAAGAAAAGAAGATGGTTGAGACGACTTCTCATGTGATCCGCTCACCTTTCGAAAATGAGGTTGCTTTGTGAGAAGTTAAAACCCACCCATTTCGGGGTGTTAATGGGATTTTAGAGGAAGGGGCTCCTTCCTGAAGGCACTGCAGCCCTTGTGCATTCTGTTATTATTGCAGTGTTCCTCAGTTACCATGCAGCACCAGGGGACAGCCCACCTGCACTCAGCACAAAGCAGGATCTGTGAGACCATCTAATGAGAGACCTGGTCCCCACAAGCCCTGGAAAGCACAGCCTCTCACAAAATTGGGTTTCTT
The DNA here is from genome assembly GCA_030848825.1 of Tadarida brasiliensis. NCBI lineage: Eukaryota > Metazoa > Chordata > Mammalia > Chiroptera > Molossidae > Tadarida > Tadarida brasiliensis. The sequence continues at coordinate 42,873,138 of CM061264.1, forward strand.
GGCCGTCCTGCCTCAACAGCAGTCAGCTGGCTCAGCCTAATGTCACTCATTATTCTGTCCAATGAATATCTATTGTGCACCTTCCATGGGCTTGGCACTGAGTGCCGAGCAGGGAACAAAAGAGGTGGTCTCCTCCCTCTCTGCGCTTAATTCAGGGGCGAGCAGGGCATGGGGTACCAACGTTGTTCCCACCGGAGCCCCCGAAGGCAGTCTCCTGATTAGGAAACCAGCCTCTAGTCTTACCTGGAAAAAGAACTACGAGTGACGGCTCACCCACCATGTCCGAGACAACAGGGTGCTCTTGTCTTACAGGTGAGGAAACTGAGTCTCACGGAACTCAAAGTCCCTTGCTCAGGGCCACACGACTAAGCAGCGCACCTGAGAGGGTCTGGTGGCAAAGTCAATGCCCTTTCACTACAACGTGCCCCTGGGCACGCCGGCCTCACAAGCCTGATTCATTAATATGTACAACGTCTCCCAGCACAGCCCCACGGAAGGGAAGTGAGTGGGTCCACATCGCTCCCTCTCTCTCTTTTAATGCACTCTCCAATACCAATTCACTTTATTCTTCCCAGTGAGCATTTATCCAATTTCAAGTCAATGGAAAATAATGTACATTTTCCAACAAGTTTACATTATCACTGCAAAAGTGCTTATGTGCTACTTAGTGCTGATGGTGCTGGAGCAGGGAACACATTTGAATGTGTCCTTAATTGAAGTCCAAAGGGGTTAGCAGGAAGCTGGTTTTGTTCTGTAATTTAGGTAATGAAGGCTTTCGGGGAGAAGGGGGGCAGGGTGAGAGGAGGAGGGGGAGGGAAAGGAAGGGATGCTCAGGCTTGAAGCTTCAGGAGACCCTCTTCCATCGCCACCCTCCTCTCCAGCCTGCAGATGAAATGACACCTCCATCCATCAGAAGCACCGAACGTGGCAGCCACAGGATGGAGGTTGTATTTCCAGCTCCACAAATTCCTAACTCGGACTGCCTCATTGGTTAAGATCTGCAATATGGGAACAGACTAAGAATCTACCAAAAAAAGGCAGAGACTTATATTTACCCCTCCTTGGTATGTAAGTTGAAACCTCAGGACGGGAGTGTCCCCCCCCACAGGTCGGCCACATCCTTTGTGGTCTCTCTCAGCACCACTGGGGGCCAGGCTGAGGCTCGCGGGTCTTACGTTTCCTCCAAAGACTGTGTTGAAGCCCAGGTCTAATGGCACCGTTTCTGTTGCTTCTAAAGCCACATGTGAGTGTCCACAATCCCCTGCTTCTCCTGCTGGCCTGTGTCTACGGATCAGAGCCCCAAGCCAAGGGCTCTGTCGAGAGGCAGTTCACAGAAACAGGGAGCACACAGGTGTCTGACGTCACACACACCTGGTGTGAACGCTCCTCCAGCCCGCGGGTGTGACAGCGCTGTAACCACGTGTCACGCTTCACGTCGGGGCCCGACCAGAGCTGAGCACTCGAATGACAGCACACTTATCTTTGCTATTAACATAGACCAGTTGCTCCAGACATCATAGAAATGTCGGTGATAAAACTTTGAACTCTTCAGTGTATGAGTTGCCCCCAAAGGAAGAGCAGAAAAAAACAAACAAAAAAAACCCAACAATTTAAATAATTAATTTATAACCTCTCTCTTTCCAAACGGCGCTTAACCTGCCTTTGCTAGATATGTATTTCCTCTGACAAGGCTTCGAGTCTTGGGGTGGACAACGTATTTACACCTTAAAGGGCTTGGTTCTTAAAAATTTAATAAAGCCACTGTTCAAAACAAGTGGACGTTTGATTTGCCAGGTCACATGAAAAGTGGCTGCGGTCAAAGACCTTCGAAGTCATAGGACCTTCTTGGAAACCTAGCTGGGAAAATACTCCTCGTCTCATTCTGAGTTTACCTGAAGCCGACCCTGGAATAAGGACTCCAGCGCAAGTAACGGGCTTAAGAGATGCAAGAAGCACGGTCCGAAGAGCTGGGATGTGCTACGTGGAGGAGAAGGCAGCCGGCGACAGGTGCATTATGAAACCAGGTGCTGGGAAACTCGAGAAAACACAGCTGTAATGACCCACCCAAAGGGTGAAGGGGCGTGGGGCATTGACACACCCACTCCCTGTTAGGGGCTGTCCTGAGGGAGGTCAACAACGCTGATCAGTGGACAGCCTTTCTCGGTTCCAGGAGTCAGCGCAGGAACGCGGCACCAGGCGCTGGAAGGGCAGAGGCCGAGGGAAGCCGTGGGGCCTGGCAGCCTCTGCCCCACTTCCTAACGAGGTTTCTTGTCCAGACCTCTGGAGCACATTGTTCCGGGAGGAACACCACCCTTCAGGACCCTCTCTCCCAGCCCCACTTTCTTAACCTTCAGTGGCAACCTCCTTCTCTACGCAGACCTTCTCTGACACGGTTTATTTACGGCATTATATTAACACCATCCGCCCCTCACTCAGCCCTGTAGCTGGAGCGCTCAGAATAGTATCTGGCACATGATTTGATAAACAGCATGCGTTTATTAAAATAATGAGTCCAGCCCTGGCTGGTTTGGCTCAGCGAAACCACATTGGCCTGTGGACCGAAGGGTCGCGGGTTCAGTTCTGGGAAAGGGCACGTACCCGGGTTGCAGGTTCAATCCCCAGCCCCAGCTGGGGTTCTGTGGGAGGCAACCAATCAATATGTCTCTCTCACATCGATGTTGCTATCTCGCTCTCTTTCTCCCTCCCTCCCTTCTACTCTCTCTAAAAAAAATCAATGGAAAAATATCCTTGGGTGAGGATTTACAACAACAACAACAACAGAAATAAATGAGTCCACTCTTACCTGAGTGCTCTCTAAAGGCCAAGTGATAAGATTTCATGCCATTTTGCTTTTCTAGTTTTCATGATATCCCTATTTATAAAGTTTTATCTCCGTTTTATAGATAAGGAAACTGAGGCCTAGAGGCATCAAGAGATAAAGACTGAGCATTCCAATGCAGCAAAATCGAGATTCAACTCAGGGTTGTTCGATTCCAAAGCCATGCCTTCTTTTATGCAAGACTGTGAAGCAGAGACCTGGAGAAGTATGGGGTGGGGGGGGGGTGTTCAGGCAAGGCTACAAGGAGTTTGAAGTCCACGATACGCTTTGGAGAAAAATGCAGTGTCACAGGGCGCTGCTGGGGCCACAGAGGGAGTGCAATTCAACTGCCAGTTCCTCCTGAGACTGAAATGACAATTGTCCTGAGAAGGTGAGGTCCAGATGGTAGGACCCTTCCGTTCTCACCCCCCTGTGCTCAGTACGCTGCACAGGACCAGGCCCGAGTGAGTGTCCCAGAGGCGCCTACTGGACAGAGCAATGAGTGAGGGACCAGGAGATAAAGGGCCGAATGAATGGACAGGGTGGGACAAGATGAGAGAGGCCATGAAAGATGGTGATTCACATGGAAGTGACATCACTGCCCCCGGTGTCTCTGAATTGGGTTTTTATTCTTTTGAGCCGCATTTACTGAACACCACCGTTTTTTAAGGAAAATTGGAAAAACCCAATCCACATACTTTAACACATTGATTTTTTTTGTGCTCAAACTCCCTTTGCTGCAAAGACAGTCACGTGAATTGAGGGGAGTTTGTACTCTGCAAGGCAAACTGGGTTACGGGCAGCAGTGAAAGCGTCCACTGAAAACTGGCCCCTGCGTAGGGTGTGCTTCTTACGGTCAATAATGCCCTTTACCTCGTCACAAGGAGATGGATGCCCGACGGTCAACTTCAATTTCACTCCACACCTTTGTTTTGCGAGCTAAGGACCACCCTATAATATAACTCACATCTCCCGTCAGTGAGCTGAACAGATCTGACAGCTAACATTTTGCTGCTTTATTTGACCTCCTGAACTTTGATTACTGTTACTGGATAACCAGCAACCGCAAAGTGGGAGAAACCGATGTGCGTGATGCCTCGTTCCAACGCTAATGCCCTCTCGCGACTGTTCAGTGCAGGGGCTCCCCACGGCTCCTCTCCTCTGCGCCCTGCTCACGCATCCTGGCTCCCTCCTCCGCCCCTGGGCTCCTGCTCTGCAAACAGAACACAGCTGTATGGGAAAGGGCACTGAGGTGATTGCAGAAAAGCCACGGAGCTCAGACTAACGACACCTAAATGGAAATCTCGGTTTAGCGTCTCACAAATGGTGTGGCCTTAGTGAAAGGCGTCGCCTCGGAGGCTCCGTTTCCTCACTCAGAAAACTGAGATAAAAATGCTGAACGTCTAGGGTTATTTTGAAGATTTCATGGGAAGGTAGAGAAACGGTCTGAACCAGGGCCTTGACCACCTGACCGGTGGCGGCTGCCCCGTTAGCACTCGTATTAATAGTAATAAGCATCGCGTTGCTCGACTCATCAGCATTGCGTGATTCAAAGACATACCGTTCTCATCAGTATTTTAGAGAATAATGTCTATTGCTAGGCTTTCAACACACCAAAACCGTACTTGAACATGACAATAAGATAGGACAGTCATTTAACATTCTCCTGCCATAAAATTCTTGAAAGCAAACTGTTCCACTGAACAATGAAAGAACTGAAGAAGAATAAGTAAAACATTTCTGCCTGTGTCCTGGCAGGTCAGGTCAGCAGGAGCCCACATATCCCCTTGTTGGGGGCACGGAGCTCGCGGGGCAGTGCTTTCTCAGTGTTATCACAGCCCCGTCTCCTAGACGGCTGTGTCTCCTCAGCGGTACACCAAAACGGCCTCACTCGTCAACTTGCTGTTTCAGCAAACAATCTAAAATCCGAGGAACGCTATAAGAAAATGTAACTGAACACACACATAATCCATGCAGATGAAAGATCACCTCAAACCAATAGGCTTACCGGTAAATTTGATGGGAACACCATGTGGCTGCAATCGAATTCACTGGGTTTCGAAAGAAAGGGTATTTACATGTTAACAGGTAGTGAGTCTAACGGCCAATAGAAAACAGGAAAAATTAAAAGCAGAGGCCAAAGGGCAGTGTGTTCACTGTCTGTGCGTGTATATGAGCACAGGAACACGCAAACGACACGCTCACGACCAGCCCATTCACCTCTCACCATCCATCCTCATCATATCAAGTTCACAATATTAGGCTCTGCCATTCTAATCTGGTATTGATAAGAACGAACAGGGCCTGGGATTTTACACCTGGGTGCATTTCATTTTGTTTCTCTTCGGTGACAGAATTCAATATGACACAGCTCAGTGTGACAGCATCAGGCTGGGACTGTCACCTTAGGGGTTTATACATCTTTAAAATTCTCACAAAAGTGAAATTGACTGACAGCGAAGCAAAATGATGCTTTTAACTTGAGTTGGAAGATCAGAAAAGTCAATGAAACACTTCGAGTCCGTCGAGGCTCCTCAGTGACGATATCTGGGAGGAAGGAGCTGTGGTCTCTCAAGTACTCAACTGTGGCAAACTGCAGGGACCCCGGGACGGCCCTTCCTCCAAGGGTTTTGGTGTCAAGAGAGGTGGAAGTCACACCGCACCTATTCAACGAAGAAAGTGTTTTCTCTCCTCATCACATCAGACATAATATGACATGAAGAGGGAGAGGTGTGCGTTCAAATCCCTGCTTCTCACCTCACAGGTGACCCAGGGGACATCACTTAACCACTGGGTGTCTCCATCTAGCCATCTGCAAACTAGGGCTACAGAAACACTTCCAAGTGTTGTGGAAATGTCAAACCAAAAATGTGGTGTGTGGCTCTCTGTCCCTCCCTCCTCCAGGGGTTCTTCACTGGCCGGAGGCCCCAGGCCAAGTCTGCTCCCAGCTCGAGAGGGATCTTCTGGATGGGGAGTGGTCCCTGCTGGTGGTGAATCTGGATGGGGTGTAGGAGCAGCTCCTGGGCGACGTTACCCAGTGCTCTGAGAGGTGGGGATTCAGCCGATGGGGAGGAGGGTGCTGCAGGCATCACAGAACATCCTGGCGGAGCCCTACCATGACCTGGGGAGGAAGCCCGCTGCCAGCCCTCACCAGCCACCTGGTCCAGTGGTGGCCATGGTCTAGGAAGGCCCCAAACGTGGTCCACACCTCAAGGACCATGCATGACACAACACACCAACTTAGATGAGACACTTCCAGCGCCATCTGAGGACAGTAGAGTGTCCACATCACCAGGAACATCATCTACTCCAGCCACTCTGTGGAGGGCCCGGAGGGAGACCCAGCTGTGGCTCCAGCAGTCAGCTGGTAATTCCCAAACTTGGGTTCCCTGTCACAGCATCCTGTGCCTGCCATGAACTCTAAGACCTGCAGGGGCGCCCAGCCATCCCCTTCCATACAAATGACCAGACACCCGTGAGGAGAACCACATGGTCCAAGATCAGAGGGTGAGAGGCAGGGGTGAGGCAATGATAATAAACCGATGATCTCGAGCAGTGCTATCCAAAGGAGATAGAATGCAAGCTACTGACATGATTTCAAATTTTCTAGTAGCCATATTTAAAAAGGTAAAAAGAAACTGGTGGACTTTTGCTAATTATTTTATCTAATTCAATATATCCAAAATATTATCATTTCAACTGGTCATCGATGTAAAAAATTCTTAATGAAATATTTCACATTCTTTGTGTGTGTGTGTGTGTGTGTGTGTGTGTGTGTGTGTGTGTGCACGCACTGAGGTGTTGAAATCTGGCATGTATGTGCACTTAGAGCACATCTCAATTTTGACTAGCCATGTGTTGAGTGTTCAATAGCTGCCAGTGGCTAGTGGCCAACATACTGGTCAGTGTGGATCTAGAGGCTAGATAGGGGTCAAGGTGGACAGGTCCTGACCTCTGGGCTCCGGGCAGATCCAAAAGGAGGAGCAAGACAACACTTCTCCTACAATTCACCTGGGTCTACAATCTTATAGAATGCAGGCTTACCCAGGACCCAAAAGGATGCCTGTCACACTAGTCGCATCTTCCTCCTTCTCCTTCCACCTCCCTCTCCCTAGGTCAAGAATGAGAGAAGAAGCAGAAAGTGTACAAACTGCAGAACAAAGCTTGGGTTACATCCCCTCACAGGCAGGTAACCTCTTTCAGACCCTGCTGCTTTACTTATACAATGTGGTGGTTTGACTAAACCAGGAAGCCTTCCAACATTTCATCCATTTTTTCTTTCTTTTGTCTGTTGTGATGGTTAGTTTTGTGTGTCAACTTGACTGGGCCATGGTGTTCCCAGCTCTCTGGTTACACGTTATTTCTAGGTGGGTCTGTAAGGCTGTTTCTGGAGGAGATTAGCAATTGAATCAGTAGACTGAATAAAGCTGATTGCCCTTTCTCAGGTAGGTGGGTCTCATCCAACCCACTGCCAGCCTGGCCTGAACAACAACGACAGAGAAAGGAAGATTCTCTCTTCGCCCGATGCAGAGGAGCTGGAACACTGGTCTTCCCCAGCCCCTGGACTCACATCATCAGTGACTCTGGTTCTCAGGCCTGTGGACTTGGACTAGAGCTACACAGAGCTTTCCTGGGGCTCCCGCTTGCGAACGTCAGCCCATGGGACTTCCCAGACTCCAAACTTCCGTGAGCTAACTCCTTAAGACACACACACACACCACTCTCGCCCTGGTGACCTCACATGCCTTGTATCCCTCTGCACTGCCACTCCCTTGTTGTATATCTGTTTCCCCTACTGCACTGAAAGTACTGAGGGCAGGGACTGTGTCACTCTCCCTGAAGACCCCAATGCCTAGCACAGGGCTCGCCTATAGTACACACTCAATGAATGATGGAAGTTTTATAGAGAAAAATGACCAGAGATGACATGTACATATACATAAATAAGATATGTGTGTGTGTGTGTGTGTGTGTGTGTGTGTGTATACCATACACATATATACAGAGAGAGAGAGAGAGAGAGAGAGAGAGAGAGAGAGAGAGAGAGGGATTTTGTCTGTTACACTGCACTAAGTGAGTCATATTTTCTTTGCCCAGTTTTCTTCACCCGTGTAAGCAAGGGCCATCCAGTGTGGTCACATGAGTTGATAAATTCCAGTCCAAAGCAGAGGAACTTGACATTGCTATTGGCCGACCTAGCCTAAGAAGGAGAGAGCACGGTTTCTGCCTCAGATTAGATAAACAAAATAAAACAAAAACACACACAGTGAAAACTGCCTGAGGATTTCAGCATCCAGGGAAATGCAGGGTTTCAGACTGAGAGACAATGAATTAAGTAATCACTGGAGCATCCCGGGACACAATAACAGCTCTTTCATAACTCAGTTTCACCCTTTGAGGGTCCAGCACCCCATGGAGACTGTTACAGTTGGGGTTTGATCCTGAGCTGTGATCCCACAGACTCCCACACCATGATGGATGCCTGACATTCGCTGGATGCGGAAAACGTAGGAGAAAAGCCATGTTTTCAGATGAAGAGTAAAGCAACGCTGGAAGAATCTGCAAGTGGAAGCTTAATGAAAACAAAACAGCGTTTGCTCCCCAGGAGGACTTGCTCAGACGAACGCAGGGTCCATGGCTGACACCGCTTGGACTGTGGAGACGAGGAGACAGTGGCACCCCACTCCACACCCAGTGATGACCCACGGGAGCTTCCTGAAGCCTGAAACGTCTCAGCACACAGTCTCTGAGGTCGAACAAAATGTCTTTGTGTTGATCCATGAATTTTGCCTTCAAGTGCTCTTTATAGAAATCTACCAAATCCCCATTAATCCAGTGTCTAGTCAGCTCTGACCATCTCTAATAATGATTCTGTAACCTTTCTGCGAGAAGGTCAGCCCACTCCTAATGGAAACACAGTGATCACCGAAAGTGAAAAATTGCCTCCCTTCCCCTCCCGGAGCCCTCCCCACGCAGACCTTGGCAAACGAGGTTTCTTACCTACTTTCTTCTGCACAAATTCCGACCGGTGCTGAGGAAGGTCAGTGTGTTTCAGAAAGTTCCTTTTGGACACGGATAAGCCCAGTCTAGCAGCTGTGCCTAAATGGTAGGTGAGGTGAAACACCCCATCTGTGATCAGCGTGCCCACAAAGGGCTGCTGATCCCTCTGGGATCCGAGGGCAGAGTAAAACTGACTGGAGCACCAAAAAAGTCAGACCAGAACTGGCAGAGGGAAGGGAGCTCATCAGAATCAGCTCCAGAAATAGACACCCTTCCTCACCTTCAGCAGTTTCCACAGTCCCACTGCTGTCTGCATGGGCAGATGTGACCACTTAAAAACTGTAAGCATGTGCCTAGGTTTTACTCTTCAGTTTACTTGCTGTGTAACCTTGGGAGGATTACTGACCCTCTCTGATACTTTCAGATTCCTCACCATAAAGTACAGTAAATGTTCCTTCTCTGGAACTGCTGGAAGAATTAAATAGATGTAAGGCCTCCAGCATGCTGCCTAGCGTATATCAAGTAGTCAAGAAAAGTGACTCCTTTATCTAATTATATGTACCTCCAATTCTGCCACCACTCATTAAGGTGACGGCACGATGCCAGGCCCTATAGGACGTGAAGAATTACAGGTGTGCCTTGGATTTCCTAGGATGGTGTCATTTTCAAATATTCTCTTAGGTTTCACTGTAAAAATGTATCTTTAGTTTGGCTCTGGATAAGATTTTCAGCATGGGTTTGGGCATAGCCTCAAGGGGAAAAAACATACTCAGAAATACCTATAATAAAGTGTGAGATAGTAAGATACAGTGAAGATCTTTATGATCACCCCTTTTATTTATATACCACGTCAGAGTTCACAAGGTACTTTTATATATAGTCCCTTGCAGGGTAACCTTGCAAAATATTTTATTATCCTCATTTTTACATACAAGAAAACCAGGCATCAGAAAGGTCTGGAAACTGCCCAAAGACCCAGAATGCTTGATAAATAGCAGGACTGGGGTTTCTACTCAGATTTTCTTCATTCTAAAGCCGGTGCCTCTTCTGCCGCCCACCTTCCAGAGGCTCCCGTGGGAGTTCAGGCTGTGTACATTCCATTCATTCGTTCAGCAGGTGCTTCCCAGGCTGCCTGCGGCTTCATGCCGGGTACCACGGTGAGATTCTCATCCCACCACCAGCTCGGCCCTTGGTCCTGGGCGGGTGTGCTTCTGTGTCTCGGCCTGTAAAGCAGGCCTTCTCAGGCTGGCACCGATAATTCGTACTGGAAGACGGCCAACAAATGGAAGCCAGCCTTCCGAAAGGAAAGCAGCACTTTTGACCTTCTCCTGAAATACCTGTTATTTCCCTCACAATGCTTAAATGACCTAATACCTTAAAACGCCTCTAAGATAGGGATATTTAAATGAAAAACGATGTGTTTAAGTCCGATACTGAAGTGCATTAGGGATTCTGATCTGAACGGCAGTACGGCTTGGTCAACCGCACGTGGCCTGTGGGACGGTCAGCCTGCTAGAGCGGCCCAGGCCAAGGCAGGCTCTCCATTGGCCGTGAATGCCCTGAATAATGCTTTCCTATTGGTTCAAAAATGACATTGCACCAACTCCAATTTATGTCACCATGGCTGTTAGCTACAGGAGCTCAAGCAGAACACGGGAAGAAACTCTGAAGACAGAAGCACAGCACGGGGACGCAGGCAGGCCTGGGGAGCCAGCAGCGTGGCAGAAGGCCTCAGGCCACCCCCAGCAGGTCCCTGGGGTCCCGAAGCCCGGCATGTGTAGGTGGGTAGTCATTTTTTACTTTCCTGAAAAAATTATTCACCTAAGTCACATTCTGATGGTGCCACTTTCTTATTCAGCAACAATGACCCCCTCGATCTGAGGAATAAATGATTGAATTTGCATTCTAACTCCTCTAAGATGTGATCACATTCCCAACCCCCAACCCCCGATATCCAGCTGTGCCTTCTTATATACCTGCAATCAGGTTGCATGGGCCAAATCACACATTCATGCATTATTCATTTATCCAAACGTGGGCACAGGTGTCAGACACTGCCAGGCACAGGGACTGAAAACATGAATAACGATCCTTGGCCTGTAGGAGCTCATAGTCTAGAGAGGGAAACTCATAATTACAGAAATGTGACAAGCACCCCAAAACTGCATTATACTGTGCAGAGGAGGAGGTCTTGAAGAGCTGGCTGAGCTGTGTCTTCAATGTCAATGATGGTATTCACCAATGGGACAAGGTTGGGGAAAGGCATTTGACGGCAGAAGACACAGCATGTGCAAAGGCCCCGCAGAGAGAAAAACACTCTCTAGTTTTGTGCCCTCTGATTTGAAAGCCTTTATCCACCTGTAACATCATCTTTGCTACATTTGCCTCTTGAAATGTTACCCACTTTGTAAGACTCTGCTCAAACAATCTCCCTTATAAGTGATCTTTGTTTACTATCCTGGGCAAAATGATCTTTTCCTGCCTTTTTGTCCCCATAACCTACATTTTAACACATTCCACAGTCCGCTCTGTGTTCACAGTGACCGAAAACAAAGTGACTGAGTGTCCTGAGAAGAAGTGGGTGCTAAGGTTGGTGGCACAGAGGAGGAGCTGTTTTGACAAAGCAGTGCTGGCTGAGAGAAAGGATGTTGGGCCTTAGCCCCATTCCCCCCTCTTGGGATGACGTCAGCAGAGATACGGGCGAGGGACGTACTGGGCCAGGTCAGAGTGTCCTGCTCTGGCTGGAGTTATACACGGTGAAGGCGAAGCTTTGTGTGCTGGGGAAAGGCGTTGAGAAAACATTCTTGGCCCATAAATAAACAAATGAATCACATTCAATTTTCCTTATTCTATTACATAGATATAAGACAGTCTGGGGCCCTAGAGTGGACAGTCACTGGGAGCTAATACATTAGACTAGTAGCTCCAGAGTTTTAGAATTTTATGGATTAGTAAAACTTCCAATAAATAAATAGGGTTCCTATCTTTATAGTTTACCAATCAAGAATATTTTAAAAATATATGTATTACCGTAAGTCCTCTCTTAACATGGTCCCTAGGTTGTGAGACTTTAAGCTGAAAGATACATAATGAAAGCAATGTTCATCACAGGCTAACTGATATAAACAATAGTTAACTTCCCACTGCATCTCATCACTGCTTACCAAAATGGTGTTGAATAAAACTTTATGCGAGGACCTGCTGTATAATTGTCATTTCATAAAAGAAAGGCACTCCAACACTAAATACAGATGGATCATCTCAAAATAAAAGGTAGTCTTTAAATTCAATATGGCTTTATGCAAAACCCACAACAGTGTGCTCATTTTTCTCATTTCAAATTGGTCCAGTTCAGAGATGGTTAATCAGTGCTTTAAAATGTCTTTAGGTAAGTCCCACTCCAATACCATAAGTGGCCAGCCCACCCTAAGGTGACCCACAGTGAGTCATGCCTTGAATGATTTCCTCCTCTCTGAGTGCTGGCATGTCCTATGAATTGCTTCTGGTCAACAGAACATGGCACAGGTGATGGGATGGCCACCTTTCCCGTGATTACATAAACCCTATAGGACTCCATGCTAGCAGGCTGGAGAGAGAGTCCTGCTGGCCTGGAAGAAGGAAGCTGCCCGGGTACGTGTGAGGGGCCACCTGGCAGGGAACTGCAGGGACCTCATGAGTTGAATGTACCCCTTGGATGGCAGTGAGCAAAAAACTGGAACCTCAGACCTACAACCACAGGACCTAAATTCTGCTAACAGTCCTGGCTGGTTTGGCTCAGTGGTTAAAGCATTGGCACGTGGACCAATGAGTCTCGGGTTCGACTCCAGTCAAGGGCACATACCTCAGTTGCAGTTCAGCTGGGGTTGTGCAGGAGGCAACCAGTCTACATGTCTCTCTCACGTCAATGTTTCTCTCTCTCTCTCTCTCTCTCTCTCTCTCTCTCTCTCTCTCTCTCTCTCCTTCTCTCTCCCTCTGTCCCATAGTTTCTGACGATAAATGGAAAAATATCCTCAGATGAGGATTAAAAAAAATATATCTGTCAACAGCCATGTGAGCTTGGAGAGCAACCCAAGTTCTGGAAAAGAACACAGCTCAGCTGACACCTTCCAGCCTCGTGAGTAAATGCTCCAGATGGAGCAGGACTAGCCCGACGTAAGGCCGTCAGTGATAACGTCTCTGTTTTTCGGGGCTGCCGAAATAGGCAAAGCATACAGCTGGAGCTATGACATGATGGTCTTCATAGGTCCAAAAATCCCCTGCGGGGTTCCTTTGGGCTGCAATCACATTGGCATGATGCTTCTGGAAAGCCAAGGGGATCCTCCCAAAGACACCAGTGAAATAGAATCTGTCGATTGTGTGCTCTGAGCTACAAATCAGACATTCAACACCACAGCTTCTTCCTGAGACCTGAGACAAAAATTCCCAAGAGGGCTGGGTGGGGGGATGCCTGACGTGGGGACCCAGATCATAACAACCATAATTGGGACTGACTTACAGATTTCACAAAAGACTTCTTACTCATCCTCACACCTGATCCTTTTAGCAATCTTACGATATCAGGAGTTGTTATTACTATATTCCTTGTACGACCAGGGAGACCGACATTTAGAACAATCACAAAATGTGCCAAGGTCACCTGGTCAGTAATAGGAGACGTTTCTTTTATGCTAATCTAGTCCTATTTTCACAAAGCCATGATGTTCTGGAGTCAGACTTCCAGCATTCATGGGGCTTAATTCCACAATTTATGGAAATCCTAATCTCCCTGTCCTTCCCTCCTGTGCTAATAGGTGTGAGATAAGACCTCTGAGGATGACAGCATGGGAATACTTAATCTGTTTTCAGCAGCTTCACACCCTCCCTGCTTTGGCCTTGAGAAATAGAGACATCACGTGTGCTGAGTTTTCTCGAGAAAGGATCAACGCAAAATACATCTTTTTCTCTTCCTGCCACAAAATGCCCCAAGACATCCTCTCCTAACTGCAACTTTACCTCTGCTTCGTATTTAAAGAACAAACAGTTTCTATCCTAAAATGGACAATAGCTAAACTTTGATTTTCCTTGTTGTTGGTTTATAGATTTTTTCCCCTAGTTCCTTGAACATGAACTTCTTTTTATTTTTCTTGCCCAAAGTGACCATTTGGGAGAAACAGACCAGGAACTAGCATTTATTCATTGCCTTCCAAGGGCCAAACACTGTTAACCCCTTCATACATGTGTTCTCATTAAACCTTACAACAATTCAGTGAGGAAAGTATTATTATTACTGCTATTGCTATTTTTTTTTTTCCACCTGAAGAAACAAAGGGTAAAGAGGTGAAGAAGTGTGCTTGAGATGACTCAGAAAAGCTCTAGGGGGGTCCTAAGTGGATATAATTCCTTAGCCTGCCCCTCCCTCCCTCCCTCCCCCGCCCTCCTCATTCCAAACACATGAACAGGTCTCTCGCTCGGGATGGCCAGTTCTGGTCCTGTCCTGAAGAGCCTCAGCGTACTGAATACGAAAGTGCTCCGTAAGGGAGGGAGGGAAACGGGCGGTGGAGCATGGAGAGGTCACTGAGAGTGGGCAGTCAGGGAAGGCCAGCTGAGCTCAGTCCTCCAAGGGACCAGAGGGCGGGGACAGTGAGCTTCAGGTGTCACAGTCCCATGGACATGGGCTGCGGGAGCTCAGGGCACTGCCAGTTCAGGGGCCGGCATGCCTGGGTGCTGCATGTGAGACAGACGGTCAGGGACAGGTCTGGGGAGGGGGCTCGGGCTGGAGCCGTCAGTGCAATGCGAAGGGACCTGGACCGAATCCACCAGAGCCCAGCTTCACACATTTGGGTTTCTATTGACTCAACAGAGAGAAGATACTCACATGTGCGACACACTCTCCGAGGTGTAAATATAGTTATGCTCAATTTTGTGCACACTAATTCTAACTCTGTTCCCCTAAGAAATGAAGGAATCACAATGGAATACTACTCGGCCACAAGAAGAGTGAAATCTTACCTTTTGCGACAGCACAGGCAGACCTAGAGGGTATTACGCTCAGTAAAGTAGGTGGGTCAGAGAAAGACAAATACCGTATGATTTCATGTATATGTGGAATCTAAAGGACAATGGAAACAAACAAACAAAATTGAAACAGACTGATAGACAGGGAGAGCGGACTGGTGTCTGCCAGAGGGGAGAGGGTGGGGGATGGGAGAAAGAGGAGAAGGACTGAGAAGTACAGATTGGCGGTTACAGCACAGTCACGGGATGTCAAGTACAGCACAGGAAACACAGTCAATAATATTGCAATAACTACGTATGATGCCAGGTGGGTCCTGGAAATATTTGGGGGAACACTTTGTAAAGTGTACGATTGTCTGACCACTAGGCTGTACACCTGAATCCAACACAAAATAATATTGGAAGTAAACTGTAACTGAAAAATGACAATGAAAAGAATGAAATTAAGAAATCATGAGAGTTAATGATAGAAGAGCGCTATATCCAGCCTAACTTTTAGGAAGGGTATCATTTGCAATCCTTCATACTTTATTATTAGTCACATGACTCATTACACACTTCACACCTGAAACAGGCACAGCTGCCCACAGCGACACCTCCTGGGGCGCAGGCACCTGCCGGCTTCTCCCCGGAGTCCGGACAGCTACTTCTAGCCGTCCTTCCTTTGAATGCTCCCGCAAGAGAAAATCTCCAACAGCTGACATTCGGAGGGCTCCCCACACAATCCCTTTGCCACAGAAACGTCTCTCCTGCTTCAGCCCGCAAGAAACCGAAGGCAAGTGCTATTCAGAGTGCGATCAATGTCGTCATTTGTTAAAGAAGCAGAAGGGGAGAGGGACTGGGAGG
Source organism: Tadarida brasiliensis (assembly GCA_030848825.1). Classification (NCBI taxonomy): domain Eukaryota; kingdom Metazoa; phylum Chordata; class Mammalia; order Chiroptera; family Molossidae; genus Tadarida; species Tadarida brasiliensis. Next base: position 42,888,796 of record CM061264.1, read on the forward strand.
CCGAAGGGAATAATCAGCATCGCGGACAGCGGAGGTTTCCAAAAGCACACTCAGTTTCATTTTTAAAAGAGAGAAGAAAACAGATAAAATAGAGACTTCAAAACAGTAGGTGGAGAAGAGGGTGCTTTGTGTGGTAACGGCGCGGCTTTTGTCCACAACGACAGTACCTGCCAGGGCCCTGTGGTCCGAGTCCCTCCCCAGAGGCTAGAAACATGCTTGGCTGGCTTAGAAACTGACAGCAGGTCACTGTCATCCCAGGTCTGTCACCTCCCCTTTGAGCTACGAGTGAGCAGACTGAGGCCATGTCTCTAATGTGTGCTCAGCAGAGCTGGGCATTCACCAGGTAGAAAGAGGAGCCAGTCTACCACGCATCCTCCTCCTCGTGAGCAGCACAGAGGGAACCAAGCTGGTGCCAGGACACGCTGCCCCAGCAGGCGGTGGGCAGAGGCAGCAGACGCTGGTGGAACCCCTGGGGTTCTGGCGAACTGCAGTAACCAAGCAGAGCCATCTTCAGTGGACTCTGCGGGACAGCCCTGCGGTCAACCTGGGGGCTCTGCACTGGCACCCCCAGCTTCACTCGGTCAACATGCTAGTCACCACCCACCAGTGGGCAGGGCTGGAGTAAGTCCTAGTGCCACAGCCCCTGGGGCTGGTGAGCCGTGACCCATAGCTTTTCTCCTTCCCACCACCCGCTTCTTCAGCCTGGACAGCAAGCCTGTGCAAAGAACTAGCTCTGGCATCAGAAAAACCTGGGTTTGATTCCGGACTCCACCCCTTATGAGCTCATTGAATTTACGTAAGTTATCCCTTCTCTGATTCCTACAATACCTTCCTCCTAGGCACTTCAAAATAAATAAATAGTCTGGTCGGTGTGGCTCAGTGGTCTAGTGTCAACTCATGCACCAAGAGGTCGCCGGTTCCATTCCCCATCAGGGCACATGCCCAGGGTGTGGGCCTGATCCCCAGTGGGGGGCATGCAGGAGGTGGCCAATTGATGTTCTCTCTCATCGATGTTTCTATCTCTTTCTCTCCCTCTCATTTCCTCTCTGAAATCAATAAAGGAAAAAATAATAATAATAAATAAATAGTCTTAAAAAGAAAAAGCACAACTAAGTGATAGCTAATTCTAGTCTGTATGGCTGAAAATCAACCCTCTCTGACAAGCACTATGATTTTAACATTTTAAAGAGATCAATGTAGAAGAAATAATGTTTTTGTTCTTGTTGTGTATTTTTAAAGAAAGATATTCAGAATTTTCCTGGGTTAAGCTCTACCATACCATTTGCCTTAAATAAATTGTGCAAAACTATTTACACTTAAGCTATTATTAATCAATTCTTTTAAACAAAAATTTTAATCCTCACCTGAGGATATGTTTTTATTGATTTTAGAGAGAGAGAGAGAAACATTGATCGATCAGTTGCCTCCAGTATGCACCCCTCCTAGGGATCGAACCCGAAACCTGGGTATGTGTCCTGACCCAGAATTAAACCCACGACCTTTTGGTGTAGGGGATGATGCTCCAATCAACTGAGCCACACCGGGCAAGCCAATATTAATCAATTCTTAGTCCTCATCTTACCTGACACACCAGTAGCAACGAACACAGGACTCTCCATTCTGGAAACACCTTTTCTCTTGGCCTCTCTCTCTCTCTCTCCTGGATTTCTTCTCCCTCACTGGCCATTCATCCCTACTCATTCTCCTTCACTGGTTCTCTCTCCCAACTTCTAAGTGTTGGGATATCCCATAGCTCAGTCCCCGAAATTCTCTTCTTCACCCAAATTCATTATTTAAGCACTCCATTCAAATGGTTTTCAAATGCAGCCGTATGACAGTCTCCCAAATGCCCACCTTCAGCAGATACCTCTTTCCTGGAGTCTGGGTTCCTTTACCCAGCCCCCACGCTGATAACCTGGCTTGTGCATCTATTCTACGTCTCCAACTGAGTGCCCAAACCACATCCCCCGACCTTTTCCTCCTCCAGTGCTTCCCACTCAGTACATGGCCACTCCACCCTTTCCAGTTTCTCAGCCCCAAACCCTTGAAGACATTTCGATTGCTCTCTCTATCCTACACCAAAATTAATGAACTCTGCAGGCTCTATCTTTAAAATCCATGTGGAATTTAATTGTGTCTCAGCTCCTCCAGCAGCTCCTCTCTGACCCAGGCCACGCCCAGCTCCCCCAGGTCCCCTGGTCCCCACTCACACTCCCTCTCTGACCCAGGCCACGCCCAGCTCCCCCAGGTCCCCTGGTCCCCACTTGCAGTCCCTCTCTGACCCAGGCCACGCCCAGCTCCTCCAGGTCCCCTGGTCCCCACTTGCAGTCCCTCTCTGACCCAGGCCATGCCCAGCTCCCCCAGGTCCCCTGGTCCCCTGGTCCCCACTTGCAGTCCCTCTCTGACCCAGGCCACGCCCAGCTCCTCCAGGTCCCCTGGTCCCCACTTGCAGTCCCTCTCTGACCCAGGCCACGCCCAGCTCCTCCAGGTCCCTTTGTCCCCACTCACACTTCCTCTCTGACCCAGGCCACGCCCAGCTCCCCCACATCTCCTTGTCCCCACTCGCACTCCCTCACCACAAGTGATTCTCAACACCACCGAGCAAGCCTTTGAAAACAAAACAAGCCAGACCTTGTAACTCAAGAGAGGTAAGATTATGTCAATGTTTACAAGTGAGGGAACAGGCTCAGAAGGTTAAGTAAACAGTCACACCACCAATAAGTAATAGAACAAGAATGATTTAAACCCAGCTCCTTCTGAATCCAAAGCCCGTACTCTTAATCATAACCCGTACTGCCAAGAAACCATTCTGTGCTTTAAATGCAAAGTAAAGTCAGATCATTATCCTTAGTGGAATTGAAATATACCATTTCACACACACAAGATGTTAAAGTATGTTACAGATTCATTCATTCATTCATTCATTCATTCATTCATTCATTCAACAAATACTGTTTGAGAAGCGATTATATGCCTGGCACTATTCAAGACCTGGTGATTCAGCAATGACCAAAGAAGATGGTCATCACAGAGCTTACAGTCTAATGTGGGAGACACACAATAAAAGAAAATAGGTAATGCTGAGTGGTAATAAGCTATAAAGAGTCATTAAGCTGGGTAGAGAGATAGAGGGCAACAGAGAATAACTCGTGAAAAGAAGCAGAGAAAGGGATGTTCTTAATGCACAGGAGAAATAGCAGGAGGCCAGCTACACTGAAGCCGAGTTAGTATGAGGTGAGCCGTGGGAATAAACAGTATACTTAATGGTGAATGGTTAGGTACAAGCATTAGTTATATCACCTGCCATGTATCCTGAAACTGATGCACAGAAATTCTTCTTATTTCTGAAGCATTAAGGGAAATGCTTCTAACCTTTCATCGTATTAACAGACTGAAGTGTCTATAATAAAGCCCGGCACGCAGTGCCTGCTCACGAAGCCTTAATATCTTGGTGTATAATATCTGGCACTTGTTCAACTTCAAAACAGTCCTCCCTATTCGTGGATACCTGCATTCTGATATAAATTTTAGAATCTGTCAAATTATAAACACACCCACACATGTTAAGATTTTGATCTGAGTTGCACTGAATTTATTGCAGCGTCTGCAAAAACAATACCATTGATAAAAGCCCCAAGAAAAGATTTGTATATAGAACACACAAAGTCCTACATATCAATAAGAAAAAGAATAACACTCAAGATAAAAATAGAGAAAAGAATATGAGCATGAAACCTAGAAGAGAAAGCCTGAATTGCCAATAAACACACGAAAATAAGCTAACCTCCAATGTATTCAGGCAAATGCAAATTAAAACAGAGATGAGGAATCCTTCTACACCCATCATATTGGCAAAAACTAAAAGTCTAACAGTACTAAATGATTTCATTATTGCTTTTTGCATGGAGTGTAGGGAACTCTCATACCCTGCGGGTGGGTATATAAAGTGGGAAACCCACTGTAAAATATAATTTGGCAATATCTACTAAAATTGAAGATGCATATATAGTAAGATCCAACAATCTGGTCCTAGATAGTCTCCCTCGCAACATCCTGTCACATGAGGCCAAAGGGATAGATAAAGGAACAGCTATTCCAGCTTTTTTTGTTCGAGTCCCATATTGTAAACTACCTAGATGCTCATCATCCGAAGACTAGGTAAATATTGTTACAGTCATTTAACCAAATACAAAGTAGCAGTTAAAATGAACAAAACAGAACTATTTATAGATATAGAGCAACATGGATAAATCTCAAAAACAGCATTGAGCCAAAAAGGTAAAGCGACAGGTTCATGGTCAGTGGGACTATATTTCTGTCAAGTTTTAAAATATCTATCACCTAACGTACATTTGTTTTAGATATATAATATCTAAAACCCCTCTTAGAAATGTTAAACACAAAATTCAAAATACTGGTTTCCACTTAAGGAAGGACGGAACAGGCTCAGTCAAGCAGGAGTACCACCAAGGACTTGACTGGCGTCTATGATATTTTAATTCTGAAGGAAAAAAAAGTCTGAAGCAAATAAGAAAAAATTTTAAGCTTTGCCAATATGGGGTAGTGGGTACAGTCATGTCTATTATATTATTCTTTACATTTACTGTATGCCTAAAATATGCAAAATTTTAGAAGCAACAATAAAACATCCGATTGTTTTACTGATTGCAAGTGAGACTTTTCAGCATTTCGGTGGCCATCTGTAGAAATATATGGCCATATGCATCTTCCCAAAATTATGTTTCTGCTTCCAAGCAAAAGTAAACACACTGTATCACACTCATTGTCAGAAGAGTGAATTTGTTCTTTTTTCCATGTTGGGGTCCCTTCGAGTCAAATAAGTGTCTTTGAACTGGACTCTGTCTGGAATGGGAGCCCCTGACTTGATGACCCAAACCATCTCCCCAATCATCTGCAGGGAAATGTGCATGAGCCTGACTAATGTTTGAATCATACTCAGTCCCCACCTTCCTTATTTGGGCTTCATAATCAAGACTTGTTTATTGAAGTACACGTTTCTCCTTCCTCACGCATGGAAAACATATGATTTTTCATAGCCTTCTGCATTTCAGTTCTGAACTCAATGAACACCCCAGTAATCTTTCTGGTGATTACAGATGATTTCTCCAGCAACCTAAAATTGAGCTCTTTAACTCTCATTCTGAGAGTCTCTATATAATCTTTTTTTATGCACGCAAACAACTGCTCTGAAAATGTGGAAGCTACAGCTCAGAGACTGCTTTAACCATTTGTTTTGTTCTCGATATCGGAGATGTGTATAAAAAAGGAACATTTTTTTTCCTTAAAGATAACAACTACCCACCCCCTTCAGAAAAATCAAAGCAGCTGCCCCAGATGTTAAGTGAATTAAATGACAACAAAGTTATCAAGTGCACTTATCAGATCTTCAAAAAGAATGTCATCTGAGAAGGAAATAGAATCATTAAAATTGAATGATTACATAGAAATGAACAAACATCATTTTCAATATTCTAATTTGGATCTGCAGCTAACAAATTCAACCATGCTATTTATTTCTCTTCTAAATAAAGAGATTTCTGGAGGCAACATGATGTTCTTATACAGAGCATGGGTTTTCAAACCAGACAGAACCCGGTTCAAGTCACAATGCTGCAAATTCTTAGCAGGTGATCCTGTGGACAGTACTTAACTTCTGGAAATCATAGTTTCCTCCTTTGTAGCATGGGGATAAGAAAAGTGTTACGGGATTTTAAAAAATGTATGTATGTTATGGAAATCTGTGGAGAATTAATTGAGATGATGAATGAAAGGGCTTATAAAAATGGTTGTTGCGTATTAAAGATGAATTAACAATTAAGAGCAGTATTCTTAGTTGCCATAAATATTAGCTATTCTCACCACTTGAGGCACATAATTGAGACCCCATTGCTATTTTCAGTGGCTCATCAATCAAGAGTTCCTGATGCCTACAACTCAAATGTAGGACTACAACTGTTTAAAAAGAAAGCCCACACAACACACGAAACATTAGAGAACATTTTCTTTCCCTAAGTTGGGGTCAGTCTAGGCATCTTCAAAATGTTGGCGCTGGAGTACAATAAATGCCTTCCCTGACTCCAAGACAGAGCTGGGCATTTCTTCTTCTGGACACCACAGTCCATGCGTTGGTATTTCTATAGAGGTAAAACCATACTGTGCTGTCATTTATCGTCTTCTTTACTGCTACTTGTGTGCTCCTTCCACTCAGCTGCGGGCTCCAGGAGACAAGAGTGGTCTCTTCCATGTCCTTACCCCGAGATCAAGCACACTGCCTGCCAAACTCTGGGCGCCCAATGAATATTTAATGTCTGACTAACAATGAGAAAGCAAAAACAAAACCAGTATGTACTGATTGCTTGCTGTGTGCAGACACAGAGCTAGGTGCATTATACACATCACCTGACAGAGGCCTCGTGGTAACACTACGAAGAAGGCACGATCATTAGCCATGGATTCAAGAAGAAGTCAAGACTCATAGACATGTCATTCAGGGGTATTCACATTGCTCTAAGCCTAAAATCCTTATTCTCTCTACTACTCTATATCACGCACCTGACAGAATGAACTCTATTTGGGGAAATGCAGGCAGATCAGCACTTTGAGGATGAAGACCCTCATGTACGGGACCCAAGATGCGAAGCGTTTATTTCCGGCCCACCCAGCCTGCCCTGTGACATCCGATTCCAAGCCCCTATCTCTTTGCTGGTCTTCCTGAGTTCCCCACTCACTGGCCCTCACTATCTGTCTAGGCCTGTGGAGTCTCTCTCTTTCTTTGAAGCTGACCTCTGCAGACTTCAGTTCTTAGCAGCTGACACCTGAGGTCTGAGGGAAGCCTCTGGATTCTGAGCTCTCTCAGCACCCCTGGTAGCCCCTGCCACCCAGGTTCATCAGGACATGTAATTCATGGACTGGCCTGTGTCCTGGGTTTTTATGTAATATGCAAGACTGATAATGAGACTCGTTGCTTAGGGGTCTGATGAGCCCAAGAGCTACATACAATCCATTCTCACTCCCACACCACTACACTAATACACTTCTCAAAGGCAGTGTATTAGCTGCCTTTTTTCTTTCTTTCCACAAACCCCATTAAAATGGGCATAAAGGACAATACTATTAGGTGAAATTTTCTTCATTTGTTTTTTGACATTTGTTCGTTTGTTCATTCATTCATGCATTCATTCATTCATGCATGCATGCATTTATTCAACAACTATTTACTACAAAACTGCTTCCTGCCCAGCGCAGTGTGAGCAATGCAGAGACAACAGTGAACAAAAGAGATGGTGCCCCCCACTCTGCCACGATACTTACATTCTTAATATATAATTTGAGCTCTAACAGATCGACTGTACCTTAGACATGATCTAAACACACTCTCCCCGTTTTCGGGAGGAAATTGAGACCCAGAAGTCAAACAGCTAGTAAATGGCACGTTTCTGTGCCATTCCCCATTGAAATCTCTCTCCAATACACCAGATGGCGCCCATCTGATGAGCAACCTGTGAGCTGACATTTATTAGGCGCCATGAAATCAGGGACATTTCAGAAGGCTTGGCATTCAGGGAATGGTGATTTTTTTAGCCCTCAATTCCGCTGTCAGCAGCCCCACCAGAAGCAGTGGGAGCTAATTTGACAGTGGAGTGCCATTTCTCTGGAAAGACAGCAGGCGCCACGCACATTTTTTAGAAAGGGACTGTCATTAGCATGACCGTGTCCAGTAAAATGTTCAGCGGGCAGGGGAGGCGTCGGAGACATTTCAGTTGCCTTCTTTTGTCTCCTTGAAGGTTTCCGTCCCATGATCTGTTACTAGGCTTGCGTGGGCTGTCCTGAGCAAGGGGGACTATTTTAAAAATAGAGCTGAGTAGGAAAAGCAGACACGGGAACCCACTCCCGAGACTAAAAGAAACACCCACCGCCAACGCGCCAAGTCGGGATCCCGCTCGGAGTTCTGCTGTGCTCTGCCTCGCTCCAGAAGCTCTGCCCCATCAGAAGGGCTCACCCACCTCGCCAGCACAGCTTCCAGTTCTGCTCCTATTCTTAACAAACTTAATTTAAACCTGCTGCTGTCAGGTGAGTGGCAAGGCCTCCTCCGCAGACTATAAAAAGGAGAAACTACATACAGGAGTGTGAGTGAGGAGGCCGGGAGCTGGGAGCTGATTCATAAGCTTTGAGAGCTCTCAGACGTCATAAATGTTGGACTCACACTCCCGGCCACCAAAGTGGGGTGATTTAGGACAAGGGTCCTGCATCCTGGCCCGTAGGAGCTGCCTGGTATACATCAGCTCCTTTCTTCCTGGAGTTTCACGTTTCACATGGTGGTGTGTCATCTCCTTGAAGCATTACAACCTCCGTGTCAGGTAGATGAGTTATCACCTGTGTTTTGTAAATCACAAAGGTCCAAGTCATTTGCTCGATGTCCCTCATTAAATGAGAGCAGGGACAAAGCTCGAACCTAAACCTGAGCCCCTCGTTCTGTGCTTTCCACCCAAAACTTTCAAAAACCGATCGCCCCGGGCATGGCCGAATCACATGGGCTGCACCCAGCACAGGAAGCAGAGTCCGGCGGCTTGCACTTGCATCCCCTCAGCACTAGCCTGGCGGAATAATGTAGACTCATCACAATGCCGGCGCCCCACCTTGCTGCAGTGCTCAGCTCAGAATTTATGGCCCACTTCATTAGGCGTACACACAGAGCCTGTTGGCAACATCTGTCTAAATAGAAGCCAGCGTGTCTCCTTATCTCCTGACCTACATTATTCTTAAGATGATTAACTCATACTTGGGAGCAGTGCCCTGGTATCTGGGTAAACATCCTGAGTTCAGAGGTGCTTGGCTCTGGACACTGAGCGAGCACCCAGAATTTTACAGCAAGGCAGAAAACAGAATTGGACTGGGGATCCAAAAAGGCTTTGACAAAGCTCTTAAATTCACATCTGGCCTGGGGAGTCTAGTTTGTCTGCCATTCATTCACTCACTCACTCACTCACTCACTCACTCACTCATCCATCCATTCATTCATTTGCATAGCAATTTCTTCATTCAGGTGGGAATCCATTCATTCAGCATGTCACTCTCATTTCCCCTTGTATTATACAGAGGGCACTCAAAGGTGACTAGGTGCAGTTTTTGTTCTCAAGGAGCAGCAGAGACATGTAAATTAGATCATTCCCACAGGTCTTGGAAAGTGCTAGAGGAATTGCTATAGGAGCATGGGGAAGGAAGGGACCAACTTTGAGGAGACATTTAACCAGGGTCTTAAAGGATAAGCACAAAGGATGTGGATACAGGGAAGGGGTGAAAGGTAGGAGATGCATCCAGGCCATGGGCTAGAACAAAACCTCAAGGCATGGCTGAAAAATGGTCCTTTCAAGATAGCAGTAGCACAGGTGGGCCATGGGACAGGAATGCATGGGAGGAACACATCAAAACTATCCTCTTCATGTCATGCTCAAGAGTTGATCTTTCTCCTCGCCAGCAGAACGTCAGTAACTCTTTTTCATCTCGAATGGGAACTTTGATGTTTGAGAGGAGGACGTATCACTATGTCCTCAGGGCAGAGGGAGTCAAACGGAAGGGATGGGGCAGAGAGCTGGGGGGAGACTGCTGTCACTGGCCCTGCTGAGCCCGGAGGTCCCCTGGAGAATGCCCAGGAGCTACATTCCCAGGGCTGCCCCACGGAACTCTCCACTATGACAGAAACGTTCTGTGATGTCCCATAGGGCAGCCCCTGGTCACGTAGCTTCTGAGCATGTGAAATGTGGTTTGTGCAAGTCAGGAAATGACTTTTCAAGTTAAATTAATTAAAATGGAAACTTGCCACATGGGACTGGCGAGCAGGGCCTTAGAATTTCCTCAGGGGCTCCCCTCTCTGTTTCCTCAAGTGCTCTCGTCTCCCTGTCTTTGGGGGTGAGGCTGACGGTCCCTTCGGGGGGCATTCCTGACTCTCTATTTACTGTCTCCTCACTGGATTTCGATTCTGAGAGGCAGAGCCTGTGTGTTTCCATGCGAGTGTACCCAGAGTGCCAGCACGGGCTCCGCCACAAAGGACTTGGGCGAGCTGAGGCAGGCACCGTCCGGACGGAAGGCCCCTCTGCCCGGGCGAAGGCAATCCATCTTCTCCTAAGGAAGCTTTACAATTAAACACGGACCACTTCCGAGACTTGCTTAATAGCCCGGAGGTAAGTCAGATAGGAAAATAAATTATTCCTGTTACCTTTATCATTCATCTAGAAGAATGCATTTCTTTTCACCACCAGGGCGCTGTGCAGAGAAGTGGGCAGCTCTTTCTCTGGGAGTGCCACGCCTAGTGTCCACGGCTAACTAGCTAAGCAGAGACAGTAGTTTTACTTTTTCTAATAGCTTGACTCTGTGAAATCCTCTAAGAAAAAAGACTAGCCGAAGTAACTAGTGTTCAACAGCACTTTGTGGTTTAGGAAACGTTTTCTCGTGCACGGATGGGTCTGATCCCAGCAACAGCTTTGTGAGTTTCAAATCATCACTCCCATTTCGCAGAGGGGGCAAAGGCTCAGAGAGAGCCTCCAAAGCGTTCAAAGACACAAAGCTTCGAAGAGGTGGAGTCAGATGGCAAAACCAGATTTATCGAAGAAGCCACCCAGCATGTGTACGGAGCACATGGGCCAATGTAAAGATGAGTGACACTTGGATCCTGAGGGGATCAGATCTCAACACAGGAAAACGAGAGAAGAGAAAGGCATTTCCGGCAAAGCATGATCTCGCCTGTTCTGTTTTCCCTGCCCGGAGAGCTGCCTTCTCTTTTTCTCTTTTCATTTACCCAAAAGATTATTTCACCCTGAAAGAACCCAGATGGATTAATTAGGTTCCTCTTCAGAGAAAGTGAAAACATTTCATTTCAATAATAAATTCTTTGTCTTCTGATTCTCAAAGAATTTTACTGTCTGCCAGGTCATTTGTCAGTTAATTAATTTATCCATCCATCCAACCAAAAAACTTTTAAGAGGCCCCTGTTTCAAGCCAGTCCCTCCACTGGGAATTCATAGATGAGAAAGGAAACAACCTTCATTCTCTAGAAGCTTCCTTGTCTCTTGACCCTTGTCTCTTGACCCTTGTCTCTTTTGAATTAAAATAGCACACATTTTTAGATATCATTTGTCTGTGGCACACTGCCCCCACCCCAACCACACTAAGTTTAGAAGTAATGTCTTTGTACACGCTGATAACAAACATTTAATAATTACTGAGAGAAAAGAAGTGACAAACAATATATTACTATTTGCAGGGCATTTCTTAAATTCCTACACTGCAATAAGACCTGGGGTGGGGAAAAGAAGAAGGATAGAATAAATATAAGGAAAAAGCACTTCCCCAAGGAGTTGAGAATCCGATTAGGGAGATTAGATGTTAAAAAGAACATACTGAAATACATTCAATAAGGCAACCTGGAATCCCACACAACGTACACATTAAATAGCGGTTGTATTGCACACATTAATTGATCATCTACCACGTGCCATACACTGTGCTGGGCATTTAGGAAAAAACAGCTAAAGGGTTAAGCAGCTTTCACAGAGCATCTGGATGAACAGATTACTACCCTAAACTATACAGAAGGAAAACCGAGTCTCAGAAAATGTTAGCTTGACCCACGTCACACACAACTGGAGGCTCTAAAACTTAAACTGAGGTCTTCTGACTGCATGCCCACTCTTGCTTCTTCTAGACAACAGTGCCTCCATTTTTATGGTTAACTAAAGAAAGGCAAGAATGATGAACACTGGAAGGAATGAGCTGAGGAGAATGAACTTGGAAAACAGAGGATGGATATGATACTACTACGAAAATTAAAATTTTAGCCATTAACTTGAACTTACTATTGCAGATACAACTTACATGATTAAACCACAAGGACCATTCTTACTATCGATACTTGGTTAATTATATCAACCTTCCCTCTGGGATTTACCTTTGTTCTGGGAAGGACCCTGTTTAAGATAAATGCAATCTGGCCGGTGTGGCTCAGTGGATTGAGCATCGTTCCATGGACCGAGAGGTCCCAGTTTGATTCCCAGTCAGGGCACATGCCTGGGTTTTGGGCTTGATCCCCAGTGGGGGGCATGCAGGAGGCAGCCAATGGATATTTCTCTCTCACATCAATGTTTCTATCTCTTTCTCCCTTCCTCTCTCTCTTTATAAAAATATCAATAAGAAAAAAAGATAAATGCAGACCTCTCCCCTTCTTGCATTCACTGGTCGGTCTTCCTAGCTGTGTATATCTGGGCATATGAAATAGTGAACACCAGTTACGTCTGCATGTGTCCGCACTATATACGCACCCACTAGCAAGGTGCATATGCTAAGAAAGAAAACCGAGGGTGGGATGCAGAAATCTGGCAGAGATGATCTTATTCAACATTGTGTCTCCAGCACTTAGCAAGATACCTGGCGCAGATCAGTTGCTCAATAAATGGGTACTGCATCATTGGACTTCGCTGCTTTGTTTTTCTTGTCAACTATCAATCAACACAATCTCTGTTACACAGCAGCCAAAAGGGGATCCTCAAATAATCAGTACAACTGAGGGAAGGGAGAAGAGCAGGGATAAAGAACTGAGAAGCATAGTTTTACATACCGTTATGACCTTTGTCAACCTGCTTCTTCCTTCTCCAGTCCCTCTCTAATTGAGACATAATGACCTTTGTATGAACACCCAGGTCCAGTCTATGAAGTGTAAAAGTCTATCAACCAGAGCAGAAAATAGATCATCAGCTCACCAGCAAGCAGGGCCTGGAACTGGTCATGTTGCCATAGACCTAATATTGGTTGGGCTTAGAGTGGGGTCTGGACATCCAGACAATGACTGAGTGACTGTGGACTTGGCTAGCGTACAGGACTGCACTGCCAACTTGGTTTGCTCTATTTTTCCTTATCTAGAACAGGAATGCAACCCATTTATATAGACTTCTGAGTCTAGCCCTTGCCAGAGCCTGTCCTGGGAATTAAGAGGCTACTTCCCTTGCTATAAGCTCCTGGTTGGGTTCTGCCATGGAAAGGATGCCATGGGGCTTGTTCCTCTCACTCGCAGAGCTTCTCATACCCATTGCTTTTATCTTCTGCAGCTAGGCCCCTTCAGCCATATCAACCCCCTTGTATTCTGATACAGCTGGAGGAAAGCCTGAGTTTCCAGGAGCTCTATGGAATTAATGTTTATTAATGCCTCCATCACAGTCAACTTACTTCCCCTAATTCTTCTATTTCTCAGTCTCACATTAAAGTCTTAGAACATCTCACAGGAGAGCCTGCTTGAGTTATGACAACCATTCAGTCTTAGGTTTGAGGGAGCAGTTTATCTTTTTCTGGGTGCTCTATATGAAAAGCTATCACAAGTAGATGATTATAAGTTTATGCTTGAAACTGGTAGGAGCATAGCATATTTTACAAGCCCAACTCCAAGGTCCTAGAAAAAAGCGAACTTCAACGTAACCTAAACTTTTTCTAAGTGTTAAAACCATCTCTACAGTTCTTTTTTACCCTTCAGGGATTCAGAGCATCTTAGTGACAAAAGCATTTTCAGATGCTTCTCTTCTGCCTTTAATCTTCTAACTCTGAGCAAAGGAGTCACAAAGGACTTCCTTGGGCAAAGGCATAAAGAGACAGATGCACTCCAATGGAGTGGAAAAAGTGCCAGGGCCCTTTCCTGGGCGGGGGTGGGGGGTTGGGGGGTGTGATATATATCAGTGGCTATAGGAGATGCCTGCATTTCTAAGGGAGGCATTCAGAACCTATTGGCCTTTACAATTCCTTATTCTCCCTTCTCAAAAAAAAAAAAAAAAAAGTAAAAACAAGAGGAGGGAGAAAGGAAACACATACACAACAATAGTAGCAACACACACATAATTTTTTCCTTGGGTCTGGATAAGACCTCTTGCTGGTTGCTTTACAATTTTTAGATATTCTTCTATGTAATTTAGGCTTTCCCCCCAATCTATTTAACAGTTTTTGAAGTCACTATTAAGAATTCTAATATTTACCAGCAAATACTAAAAGTCATAATCTACTGATCATTCTTAAAACAACTTTTAAACTTCCTTTTCATTTGCAAAAGAGCCAAAATTCTCACTAAGCATTTCAGAACACATGTATTTATTTTTTTCAAAACAGAGTTAAACAGAACTATGTTTTTAGACAGTCTCCATTTGTCATTCCCCAGAGCTGTAATTCTGAACATCATAAAGCAGCTGGAAAAATTTCAAATCAGTACCCTTTGATCATTGTTATTCTAGCAGCACAATTCATGTACTTAGTAGATGCTCAATAAATACTTGCTGAATTGATTTGGAATGGGTTGTTCCCAGCTGCTAGAGAGTCTTAAAGAGGGTGCTATGAGGTTCCTCCTTGCTGACTTATTCTAGTTTATGTGAGAGCTATCACACATGTTAACAGCACTAATTACCTACCCACCAGCTCAATGGAAAAGGCATGATTGACCAGCCATGATGGATCAATACTTACATGTTTATTATTATTATTTTTTTATGTTCATCATTCTTAAGGGCTACCTTACTTGGTATAATTATGACTGGTGCCTGAAATCACTGGATGAATATAGCAGCTGAGATGTACTTAGAAAAAATCTATAGAGGATTAGTGGTTAATGGTGCATTTCAGCCGCAAACTCCCACATGCATGATCCACAGTAACTTCTACTGACACTTTCTGCTCCCAACCCTGTGTCTGTTTCTAATGACTAAGCTAACCAAACTCTAAACACTCACCAAGCTCCCAATGAGCAGAATCTCTCTCTCTCCCTTTCTTTCTCTCCCTCCCTCTCCTCTCCTGTGGTGTGTGTGTGTGTGTGTGTGTGTGTGTGTGTGTGTGTGTGTGTGTGTGTAGGGGAGGGAGGAAGGATGTGGAGAATGGGGAAGGGAGAGTCAATCATGCTCAGAGCCAATGCTTTGCTTCTCCACCCCCCCTTGTCACCCACCTTGTCCCCGCTCTGTTGCTCACTGTCTCCTCTGTTCTCGCATCTATGCAGTTTCTGACCCCTACCTAGGGTTCCCAGTTTGCATGTCAGGCTTGCCTGCTGGACAAAGCAGTTTTCGATGCACTGGAAGTTCACTCCTTGGTCAGATCCTGTCCTCTGGGGAGATCCACTGGGAGCAGACGGATGCTGGCATTGCCCACCATGTGACAAAAGCAGCGTGGGTGGAAGCTTCTACACACCAAGGATATAGACCAATCTCAGCAACCACACAGGAGCCTGGCTTATCATGGAGGCAAAGGAAAGGACCATGAGGGGGTGCCTTTTTCAAACATGTAGATTCAGCCCATCCACATCTGCTACTCCTCACAGTCACCTTCTAGCTGGCTTTTAAAAAAAATCTAGCTTCAGATTCCTCATTTCCTTAATCTTTGTTATTTGCTCTACCTAAAATATTCTGCCTGCTGCTTCCTTAATGTAGAAACCCTCTTAATTTCTCCAAATCTTTGTATTCCCTTTCTATGCATCCTCTCGTGGGCTGCTCTCCGGCAGAGTTGGTTTTCCCATCTCTTAAACCAATTGCGTTTTCTGTCCCATGCCCTTTTAGAAACCCAACAACATTTTAATGATCTTTTCCCATGTCTGATTCCCCGACTAGACCACGAGCTTGTCAGAGGCAAGGCACCATATCTTTCTGTCTTTGTATTCCAAATACCTATCATAGTGCTGGGCACATTCAATGGGTACACTAAATATTAAACATGTTTCCTAACAGAAAGAATGGACAGATAAGCCAGCAAATGGCCAAGTGATGGAAAGATGGCTACAGATGGGCAAATGGCCGACTGAGCAACGGGTCTCTGTTGTATGCTTTACAGCTGAGATTGCCAGCTAAACTACTGGGGGTCACACATCACCAAAATTTTGGTAAAGGACAGACTAGACAAGGCCTGATGACCTCCAGCTGAAAACTCTGTCTTGAGAAGCACAGGACAGGACTTACTGCTCTGTTACTCTGAACCCATGAAAACAGTATTAATGGCCCTGTAAATTAGGGACACGAGGACTGCATCAACACTTCCTTTCTCTTTCAACCTATGGCTTCAAATCAACACCATCAAAAGTTACTTAAGACACCCCGAGTTTCCGTTTCTTCTTTTGTAATATGAAGATAATGGCTTTTAATTCATGCGACTATGAGGACAAAATGCTACAATTCACGTGGAAGTATAAAGAAAGGGGGTGATCGCCTAGTAGTCAATACATCTGCATGGTCTTCCTTTTGCTTGTATTGCCATGAATTTTGAACCTAATTGATCTTCTGTAGTAGACTGCTATCGTAGAGACTGCTGGGTGCTCTCGAAGCCCTGGGTACAGAGCCCGACCACATTTCCCAGCCTCACTTGCCGTTAGGCGTGGCCTTGTGACTGGTTTTAGCCCATGGAATGTAAGTGAAAGTGATGAGTGCCACTATCAGGCCTGGCCCATAAAGATCACCTGTGGACACTCTTCCCTTTCCTTTGTCTCTTCTCACTGTCCAGAATGGAGACCAGCCCCAGGAAGGGCTTGGATCTACTTGGAGAAAACGGGAGGGCCTCCTTCAGTCTCTGTTCCTGAATGACTGCATGGGAAAGAGATGCCTGCCAACCCGTTTATCTGCCCGGTACTAACATGAGCAAGAACGCAGCTCCAATTTTTCTTGAATGACACCTTTTGGATGAGAGGAGCTGGAAGTCCCCTAACTCATACAATTGCACCTTCCTTTAGGGTAGCAGCCACAGCACTAAACACACAACAGAACTAGAACAGTGCTTGCAAATAGTAAACACTGACTCAACACATCTAAAAGAAAAGGAAAAAAAAAAAAATACATGGCGATATCTATCAGCTAACAAGTGCCAGGGCTGAAAACGTGTCCTTGAATTTGAATTCATGGACTTTCTCAAAATTGACTATAAAAACAGTGTTCAAAGTATTATAGCTTCTGGCTTTCCTACCGTGTACTTCTCGGCACACATTGATTTTGAAGCTCAAATCTTTGCAATTCCCTGATAATGCTATTCCTCAGAATAATGAAGCAGGAAGGTCCCCTATGCCCGCAATTGTACTGGTTGTGCAGGGACTGTGATTTTCTTTAACCACAGGTATCTGCGTTTGCTCAGGCTCTCATTATAGTGCATGGGCTGTTATTTAATCTCCAATGAATCTCTCCCGAACACTTTTCCTCCTTCTTATGAAACCCAGTGGAGTCCCTTGCAGATAATGTATTGGCTTCACTATCATACTTCCCAGGATAATTCTCAGAATTACCCCACGTGACTTCTGCTGCCCCCCGAACAAGGGAGGCGTATTAAGCTCATGATCCCTAGATGTAGGTCGTGCCAAGTCAGACCTTCCCTGAAGGTTTCATGCAGTGCACCAGACTTGACCCAATTACTCAACAGTCAAGTGTCTACTGAAGGCCTTCCACGTGCTTTTTGCGGGTGAGAACTTATGATCTAGTTGGGAGAGTAAGACAAATAATCAAAGAAATACGGTTGCTGAATTTTGATGTGACCTTGGATAGATAGATAAAAATATCCATATTTGCATTATGCCAAGTTATTTAATCCTTCCTTTATTTGTTTATTGAATATCATGTCCCAGACCCCATTCTGTGAGCTGGGCATATATCAGTGAATAAAACAATGCCCTCACTCTAATAAGCTCTCAACCAAATACTTTCACTTATAATGTAATCTGAACACACCATACCTTTTTCTGCACTGCACGTGTTAACCCTCCACCTAGAATGCCCTATGCTCTTCCCACCCGTCCACCCCATCGCCTCGACTCTCTGCATCCGACAGCTACTCTCTCCATTCAAACTTCTGCCCAGGCATTTCCTCTTCTATTACGCTGTTCTGATCATCTGTTTTTTAGACTAAAACATGTTCTGCTCTGTGTGCCTTGCAGTAATTTTCCCTTTGCATTTGTCATGTTATAATTAGGAATGTACAGATCTATCTCCCCTCTTAAAAGGTGGTATTGGAAGACACAGCCTGTGTCTTATTCACCTGCAGGTCCCCACGCCTTGAACAAGGATGGGCATACACTAATTCAGCAAACTCTGGCTGCCCTGGACTCATCTTGTGAGGAGCCAGTCAGAGCCCAATGAAATAAAAGTGCTTGCCGCAACCACTGAACCAGTTAGCAGCAGAGCTGAAACTAGATCTGTGCCCTTGTCCGGGTAAATCCAACTCGTTGCCACAGACCATGTGGTTGGCGGGAGCTTGGTATGGAGACAAATGTTAGTTCTGCACCTCTATTAGCAGAATACGGTACACCAATCTGTCAACGCTGGGCAGTGTAATTACGCTACTAATCTTTCAATACCTTTTGTGTACAGGCTGCAACTACTAAGAAATGAAAATATGTAAAATGAAGACAGTACCTTCACAAGGAGGTGATAACCTAGGGGAGACAGCAGACATATTAAACACTATAATATTTAGATTCCTCCTTCTACCCCGTGTTAAAATCCATTAAGGGCAAGCCTAGAGAGGTTTGTGTTGTTTTTGAGAGTTTCCTATGGTCTAGCACAGATTCCAATAAATTCTATTTAATACAGACTCACTCTAACAAATCTAAGATTTTTCATGTCCTCGCATTCTAATAAGAATCTACAGCTTTTCATAATGTGTATTTGCCTACCATTATAGAATATTGGGCCCACAGCTAGGATCTATTCACCAGCCAACGGCTTTTCACTAATTCATTATTTTGGTAAATACATTTATTTAGTTTTTTTTTTTTTACCTCAATAAATTATTAAATGCTCTATATGCATAATTTCATGTAATCTCTTTAAGGAGAATGCTTTTATAAAATATATTTTTTTTTTATTGATTTGAGAGAGAGAGAGATAGAAACATTGATGAGAGAGAACATCGATTGGCCGCCTCCTGCATGCCCCCCACTGGGGATCGGGCCCACAACCTGGGCATGTGCCCTGACTGGAAATCGAACTGGCGACCTCTTGGTGCATGGATCGACGCTCAACCAGTGAGCTACACTGGCCGGGCTTTAAGGAGAATACTTTAAGTCCTCATTTTACAAATAAGAAGTCTGAGACCCATAGAGGTGAAGTAACTTGACTAAACTCATTCAGGTAGCAATTTTTAGACCCAGGATTTCAACTTGGTCTTTCTGGAATCAAAGCTTATGTTCTTTTTACCCTATCAGAGTTCAGAAGTCGTGAGTGGGGTGAGGGGGAGGGGAGAGGTAGCATTAATTGGTTGGAAAAACAAAATGTGATATCATTGATTTTATTTTTAAAAGCCTATATTTTAAATAAAGACGTTGAGATGTCTAGTTGTCCACGTGTCATTCTGGGCCGCACAAAAAGTCACCAGATCTTACCAATGCAAAGGACGATCCCTTGAGTATGCTAGTTGAAACAGTCAACTGTCTGTGCACACAGGAAATAGTTTTGGAAGGGAAAGGTTTTTCTGCAAGAAAGAGGAAAATGCTTTGGCCCTGCCCACATACAGGGCCACTTCTGAGAAGTCGGCATTGTCACACTGCCTTGGAATCGCTGTTCATCACAGGTGTCCTCGGGACCCATTGAAACCCGGAGATTCACGGAGTATTGCTCGAGGACGTACACAGCTTCCTCTTACACCCAGGCGGCTCCTTTAGAGACCAACCTTTTAAAACTGTCTAGCCTGCTGGAGCTGAATAATTTTGTAAACGAAGTATTTAAAGGTTTAGCGTTTCATACAGCCGATAACCGCGAGAACACGGAGACAGCCAGTAAGAAGTTTAAACACACTCTTGAGGAGACAGGAAGAGACATCATTAGACAAGGGCTTATGACTGCTGCCCCCTTGATTTGCTCACGTGGGGATTTTTATCATCGGCTCAGTTTCAACAGAAAGCAAAGAACAATGTCTTCCCTTTTCATGTGCTTATTGAAACAGAAAGTTGTTTTTTCTTGCGAGTCCCTGAAACCTTTTTCCTCCCAACAAAACCTGCTGAGAGCAGTTTGCCTTTTTTCTTTGGAGGCAGTGGTGTTGGAAAAGAAAACGTTGGACTTTCTGTGTGATCAGAGGATTGGGGAGGCGCCCAGGGGAGCCAAAGCAGACATACTAATAGGGAACGGCCCCATGGAGTGAGGAAGCGTCCCCCACCCAGGCCTGAGACCCCGGGACAGACTCCCCCTGCAAGATGACAGTGAAACACACCTCGAGCTGTCTTCCTGTCCCTTTAAGTCCTTAAGGATAAATCTCAGCCATTGTTACCCAGATATTAGTAAGTCAAAGACTTCAAAGAAGATTTCTCTATAACTTAAAAGAGTAGATTTAATAATAGGGGAAAATTCCATTTATAGCCAATGTAAAGATACATTCATTTGTCCTTCCCTTATACTTAAAAAAAAAAACACAACTTTTATCCATCGCTGACTAATTCTCAGGGCAAACCTGGCCCACGGCCCATATTCTCTTATTTGATTCTGCAGCGAGGTGGATACAATTTCAGCTAAGAAAAACCAGTCCTCGCAACCTAAGTATTGGATTAAGGAGTCACTCAGGTTGCCGTGAAGGACCCTGGATGAGGTGAGGGCTCTTATTCTATGTGATTCCACTGATGATAAGAATAATAAACCGCATGCCTAGTTTAAGGATATCTTTAAAACAGTGTAGAACTGCATTAAGAAATATTTATTTCTATGAAAAAAAGCAAAATTAAAAATCAGCTTGATAATCTCCTTTCAGATGGATTCAATGTGAGGTTTACTGCTCGATTCTTTTCATTCACATATGAACCCTGCAAAAAATTAATGAGTAGCTACGATGGGCCAAAAACGAGGTCTCACGTGTCTAGTTGGAGAGACGGAGAAATACACTGTGAAGAGATGTTGTGATAAGTAATACAAAGGATGTAAAATAAACATAGATGCTTTGGTCACTGAGAAGGGCACCCAACCCAGGAGGACGGGCATGTGTTTTAGAGGAACAAGTCCGAGGCTGGGAGGGCGGCTCGGGTGAAAGCCCTATGAACACACAGCTGGGTATGGTCGGAGCACAGTCATAAAATGGGGCGAGCAAAGGGTGAGCACGTGACGAAGGAGCTGAAACCGTGCTACCGGAAAGACGAGAACGCAGGAGAGTGGCAGGACCAGTTCTGAGTTTTGGGCAGGTGATTGCAGACAGCCAAGGGCCAGGCAGATGGATGGATGGGTGGAGTCTGAAGGGAGAAAGATGCCTGCAGCCCACACAGTGGAGACCCTCCCCGGCTTTCTAACAAGGGAAGGTAATCAGCTCTTGCATCCCTCCCACCGCTGTGTCCAGAAGGGAGCAAGCACACAGGTGTCAGGCCAGCCAGGAGAAGCCCTATCCCAGCCCGTGTGTGTGTGTGTGTTGGGAGGGGCAGCTCGGAGTGGACGTGAGAGGGGTCCTGTCTGTCCTCATCCCTGGGGCTGGCAGGGTGACTTAATTCTGCAGACCTGGTTATGACTCGAGCAGGTCTCCAGGCTCAGACTTGGAGAGCGAGCAGGAGGAAGCCACAGGCTCCAGCCCAGCTTTGGTAGCAACACGAGATGTTTTCCTCTCTCTGTGGTCCCTGGGTCTGGTTTGCAGCTGGCTCCAAGAGCGGAGGGAGAGGGGCGCGGTCCGCCCTTCCTCCCAAAGCTTTCCCAGTAAGCACCTGAATCAAACAAATGGCCAGGGGCAGGAGAAGGAGGAAGGAGGCTACAGACACATGGACGTTTGGATTGAGCGTGGTTGTCTGTCGTCAGTGACAAAGGGCACCCGATCTTTCCAAATCACCACAAAACAAAACAATTAAACTGAAAAGAGAAAACGCTGTGCATTAGCACTCTTATCTCTGCATTCCTTCATATTGTTAATGTACTTAATTTTCATATAAAACTTTCTTGTGTCGAAAAACACATTAAAACCATCTTCTGCTCTCGATATACTTCAGTCTCTCTGATGAAAAATAATTGCTTTGAAGGAGGGGGCACCGTGTTTGGGCAGCCGTAATCAGTGCATTACCTGATAGGACATTTATTAAGGATAAAACATTTCTTTCATCCCAATAGCTGCCTCAGCAGTTGTTGAAATGAGGAGGGGGAGGGGAAAGAAGAGCCTTTATCATTTCCTGATCTCTCTAGCAAATTGCCAATTTATGCACAGAATATTACAAATACTGCTGAATTATTTGAGCCTGGAATTAATTTAGAGAATCTTCTCCTTCTTTGAGTGCCCAGGGATTTGGCTTATCTTTATTTGCTGAAGGAACCATGTCACTGAAAGCAGTCCCAGGATTATATCAAGTGAATGAATAATGAAATCGCCAAGCGTTCTAACGGGGTCCACGCGCCATGACTAGCTCAGGTGCTCTCCTGGGCGCGTTCATCCGCTGGGTTCCCTCGGAGGAAGCACACCCAGCCTGGGAAAGGAGCTTCAGCATGGAGCAATTAGACCCGTGAGAACACCCCTGTCACTGGGGGCTACTGAAGGCTGCCTGGAGAAAGGATATTTCATCCTTCAGACAGTACCATTAGGGTAGCACACACGAAATAATCAATTACCAAAAGCGGCTATTTTAAAAATAATCCTTCACTAGCGTGAACTCCCTTAATCATGGCAGAAATCATCGCTCTTGCTGGAGGTAAGAATATGCCAAACAAGAGAGAGGACTTCTTGGCTTTCACACAAGGGCAAATTCAGGTAGAAAACAAAGAATCCAAATAATGACGGTCTTACACCAAGTTTTCTATGTACCATAGCTATCCTTCTACAAAGACCTCCACCGACTCTGCTGGTCAGTTATGTAACCAGGAACCACCTTGGTAACTCGTTTCCTTTTCTTCTCCTGCTGAGCCGTAGATACTTATTGAGGAAAACAATGCAAGAACAAATATGAAAACACATTTACTATACCGCAAATTTCACTTTAATAATTAATTCTTCTACTCCTACCCAGACACACACACACACACACACACACACACACACAGAGAGAGAGAGAGAGAGAGAGAGAGAGAGAGAGAGAGAGAGAATTGAAAATGTAGATTTCTTTGAAAATAAAGTTTATTTAACACTGGATAATTAAAATGTCATACTCTAACACATACAGTAGAATGACATCAAAACCCAGTATTATAAAGAGGGTTTAACATATTCTATATATTTTTGCCTGGCCAGTGTGGCTCAGTGGTTGAGCATGGACCCATGCACCAAGAGGTCGCCAGTTCGATTCCGGGTAAGAGCACATGCCCAGGTTGTGGGCCTGATCCCTAGTAGGGGGCATGTGGGAGGCAGCCAATCGATGTTCTCTCTCAATGTTTCTATCTCTCTCTCCCTCTCTCTTACTCTCTCTCTAAAATCAATAAAGAAAAAAAAATTCTATATATTTTAATAGGTATTTATTATTATTATTATTATTTTCATCACCAATTTATCCCCCTATACCATCCTCCACCTCCACTCCCTCTCACCCCCACAATCACCACACTGCTGTTCCTGTCCATGAGTTTTTCTCTTTTTTTTTCTTTTTTGCTCAATCCCCCCACCCCCCAACACACCCCTCCCCACCACCAGAGCTGTCTGCCTGCTCTCTCTATGAGTCTGTCCCTATCTTGCGTGTTAGTTCATTTTGTTCATTAGATTCCACATAGGAGTGAAATCATATCTGACTTGTCTTTCTCCGACTGGCTTACTTCACTTAGCATAATGCTGCCCAGGTCCTCAGCCTGTCACAAAGGGTAATTTTCATTCTGCTTTTCCATTTAAATCATAAGAATTTTGTCAAGACCTTAACCATTAAAAAAAAAAAACAAACAAACAAAACTTATGACATACAATCCTCTCTCTTATATCCATATCCTAGAATGTAAGAGACTACTTTTTCTAAACTATTGAATCCCCAACACTCAAAACAGTGCCTGGCAAACAGGAAGTGCTCAGTAAATATCTGATGAACGGATAATTAAAATACTACAAACAAATGAACAAATGAATGAATGAATGAATGAATGAATGAATGAACAGACGGCTAGCTCGTGTCCCCTAGGCACAGCTGAGCACCCAGTCTGTCTGTCGCAGCCGCTCCAGCAAACCAGTGTGTCAGAAGCAGCCTCCATCACAGTCATTTCTTGAGTAAATAAAGTCTGAGTCAAACCTGGTTTTGCATGAAATTGTTTTAACTCGTTTTATTATATACTTTATACATATTCTATGAAACCCAAACAACACATATCTTCTCCCGTGACAAGTAATAGCCAGCTCTTCTGTTCTGTTAAATAAAATTACCGAGTCCCTTTTTCAAAGAGTATTCTGGTCTCTTGCTGTCTACTGACAGGTTAGGATGCTGCCCAGCACAGCCCCAAGCTCCTCTCCTCACAGTTCTGATCATTCTACTGACCTGGCATTTCAAGGCATTAAAATAAATATAATCAGTTGTAAATATCTACTGATCGAGCATTAAACCTAGGATATAAATTCTCTGTGTTCAAAGGGCTGCCATTTCCTGGCTATTCAGCTCTTTGGGTGTAATTTTGATACATTTGCCTTAATGTGCTATTTATGAAATGTATACCTTAAATCGGCAGTGGAATGAAAGCAACATCATTAATTCCACAAAAATCAGGGAACCGCCACCTGTATTATCCTGCCCTGGGCAGCGCTATCAGCATGTTATTTCCCACGCTGGATATTACAATTGCTCGATATTATCCCTTATTACTTTAAAGGCAATTTTACATTTCACATTCAAATTAACGGCTACTCTCCAGAGGTTTATTGTGTTTAATTACTTCTTATTCCTGAGTTCTCCCTTTCTCCCTGAACATTCTTTCCTTAAATGATGGTCAAAGACTTGAGATGCAACCAGAGAGCACACACGTTGTTAAACTGGATACTGATTAGAACAGAGGCGCAATCTGGAACATAATCACTTTAAATTCAAGAACAAAGGGTCTCTGAGACCTATACAAACGTAGTATTTGATCAGTGTAAAAGCCTGGCAGCGGACAGAGGTCGTAGGTCCTCCAGGGCTTTCCTGTGCCATGGCCAGCCCCACACTTGTGCACACCCAGGCCCCGCCAGCTCCTGCCTTTGACCACACTTAGCCTGAACCACCTGCTGGTACCCATGCGGCACTCAACTTTATAGACCACGCTGATCTTTTCAGATGCCGACCGGGTGCCTCACTCACTTCCTGTTACTATGTGGCCTTGTCCTTCAGACTCAATCCCTTGAATAATGTTGCCAGTTCTCTGTTCTCGTTTTCCTTCTTGCTCAAGATGTGGAGTGGCTGCTCAGCTAGGGTGCTTCTCAAGGTGGCACAAACCCTGGTCCCCCAGCAGCAAGCACCTTGGTCCGGCTGAGACTTCCTTGACTAGATGGTCCTAATTCCCAAAGCAGACTTCAGTTCCTCTGACAGGCCGACAGCTACTGTTCCTGGACTAGACTGCCCCAGTCCCAGGGCCTGCTCGGAAGGAGGCAGGGTTTGTACCATCAGCCTCCAAATCTTGGGGCTTGGCCTTAAGCTGTCCTTAGAAACCCAGGATCTGTCCCCGGCAGTTGTACCTGAGATTCCTTCCCTGGCAGTCACCTGGGATCATGAGTCTCCAGGATGGCTTCTCCGCCCCAAACTCTGTTTTCTTCATTGACATACCACCCTCTCTAGGTCAGCTCCTGGGTTCTGCTTGATCGTCTTTGCTCACACCCCAACCGTCTCTAGGGCAGGAGCCAGACTTGACCCTCTTTTTGGTGGCCAGGTCCTACAGATAAAATGCCCAGGTGTCACCAACATTTCCAGCTGCCTGCACAGTGCTGCCTGGCACCTCCACTCTCCGCACTGTGCTCTGTCAGCTGCTCTGGAACGCTGGGTGCTGACTGAACACTGCCTGATTCAAAACTTAAAACCACGCCCAGCATTTCTTAATGCCTCCGTGGTGGAAGAGGTATATGCATTATCTCCTTTACACCGTCCCAATAGACCATGTAAGAAATGGACTGTTATCTCACCTTAAAGATGAAGAAAATGAGGTCAAGACAGATGACCCAGGGTACCAATGATGTGAGAATCAGAGCCTGGACTTGACCCCGATCTTTTCTGTACTGGTCGGATTCTTTTTCTACTTGTATTAACTCCCTGTAACAAATACCTCACACTTGGTCTTAATACAGAAGAAATCTATTCTCCCAGAGTTCTGGAAGCCAAGGTCTAAAATCAGTCTCACGGGGCTGAAGTCAAAGCGTCACCAAGGCTGCCCTTCTGCCAAGAGTTCTGGGAGAGATTGCCAGCATGCCTCTCCCAGCTCCTCCTGGATGCTGGCGGTCACTGGCTGTGTGACTGCATCACTTCCATCTCTGCCTTCATGGCCGCACTGCCTTCTTCAAAGGACACTGCGTTTAGACCCCACCTGGATTACCCTGGATAACTTCCCTACCTCAGGACCCTTAATGTAATCACATCTGCCAAGTCCCATATGAGGTAACATTCATCGTGTCTGGGGATCAGGACATGGTATTTGGGGGTTTGGGGGGGTGGTATTTTCATATTGCCACATCAGTAAACAACCTATTTCCAATTTGCAGTCATTGAAAGCACTAGATCTGGGGGGGAAGGGCAATGTGAATGTAAAATTAATACTCATAAAAGTGAATTTCCAGAACAAGATGCATGAATTTCTCACATCCATGATCTCATACATTCTTCAAAGTAGCAGCAAAGTGGGCATTAGTCTCCTAATAGTATAACAGGGGAGACTGAGGCTCGGGAGGAAATAGAGTCTCGCCTCTCGCCAAGCGGTCAAGATAAGAAGGAAGCATGTGAAGTGGGAACCTGATAAGTGACCGTGACTGCTTTTCTGCCTGACCAATCCCCAGACCCTTCTCTACCCCAGCCGTTTCCTTTCTCACAGCTGGAGACTCACAGGACCTCTGTCCTACACGCCAACAAGTCGGAGCGTCACCAGGGTCTCTTGAGTGCTCTGCCTCTGTTACCCAGGGCTACGCTGTTCGTCCTTCTCTTCTCATGCATCGAGATAATGATTTCTATGAGCTCTTCTCCCAAATCTCTTCCCCATCCATAAACTGTTACTTTCTCCCCTTGTAATTATTCTACTTTTTGTACTTTGAACTACATTCACCATCTGCTAGCCCAATTACGCAAATGATCCAAATCCTTTTGAATTTGGTTAAATTGTTCAACTGAATTTGCTCGCTCTTCACTTCTAAAATCATCTGTGAGCCTGGCTGTGACACAGCAAGTCATAAATAGATGGGAGTGGGAAGGTGGGAGGTGGGGTGGGGGGTGGAGACATGTCAGAGTGATGTCAGGGAGAGAACGGGAGGTGGGGGCTCGGTGAGGAGAGTGGCTGCCGCATCTACTCCTCTAAGAGCCGAGGAGCTAATTGTATCAACCTCTAAATGTGCAGGTTCAGCACCTTTGATGTCTCATTTTTTCATGCTAAAAAAAAAAAATGAATCTTTCTGCTTTCTTGCTTCCTTGGAAGATTTTTGCGAGGGTTAATGAGATGGTTTTGATTAAGCACCTTGGAGAGCAACGCTTCACAGATAATTGACACCTGGATGATGGTACACATGGAGCTGGTGGGTTATAGAAGCTCAAGTCGGAACTCTCTCTGCCAGCCTCGCATCCTTCGGTCCCTGCCTTCTCCGTGTAGATGCCCTTTGTGTCCTGGGCCCTGTCTGACCTCTTGGGTTCACGGACCATTCAGTCAACACAATATGCTAAGCAGCAGCTGGGGAGACAATGGACGCAGACCCAGTCCTTGTCCTCAGGAGACTCAGTTTATTCCAAATGAAGGCCAGTAAAGGGGTCACTGAAACACAGTGACGTGAGGCCGATAGGGAGGGAAGCAGAAGATTCCGAAAGAGGAGCGAGGCTGCTCCCTAATTCAAACAGGATCTGGCCCATCAGGGCATCTGACTCCAGAATGAGGAGCAGCGACACTAAGTCTGGACAGCAAGCAGGAGTGGGCCTGAGAGAGAGAGAAAAGCATGACAGGCTAAGTGAACAGCATGGGCAGAGACCCAACGAATGAGAGGGCATGGGATGTGCTGGGAGGTTCGAGGCCCTGTTGGTTCCTGGTGAGTAGAGTGACACTGAGAAACTGCAAAACACACAGAGTAAGGGACACCTGTGTGAAGGTAGAGTCCTTTGTAATTCACTTGGGTCACAATGAAACTAGCGTCTAGAACACAAGAAGTGATGAAAAGAACGTCAACCAGCTTTAAGAGAGACCGTCCCTCTGCCCCCGCTGCCTGGATGTCCGGGCCTCCGCGACCCTGCTGTGGGAACCGAGTGGCTGAACGTAGGCCAGGGCACCAGGCGCTGTCTCAGAGGGACTTCACAGCTTTCAGGTGTTTTGGAAACACTGCCCTCCATTTCTCGCTTGCTAATATACTGGGGAAGAAAGGAGTGAGGTGATTAAAAACAAAAGGGCCCGGTTTGTAACCCTGAAGTTTGGTCCTGATTGTTAGTTCAAGGCTGAAAGCACCCTTAGACTTTCAGCCCTCTGCAGTACACCAGCGATGAGCCCGGTCACAGAGAGCCGGGCCACCGGCAGCCCTGGGGACCTGCTCTGCCCCAGGACACCCCGCAATGCAAAGGCGCCACGCCTTCACCCACAAACATGCCCCAGGCCTCCTCCTCGCCAGGTCCTGGGCTCGGTGCCTACAGACAGAGAAGACGATGACACAGTCCCTACCTTCCTTCAAGATGGTCATACTTCAGGGTGGGTCAGCCACAGGGTCCCCATGTCATTATAATTAGATAAAGCCACCACCACCTGGGTGTTCATCGGGAGTGCGGGGCAGTACTCCTAGCCCGCTGGGGACACGATCCAATGTAGTCGTCACAATGAGCCTGGGGGAAGGCAGTCTTTTGGCACATCTATGTAACAGATGACAAAACGGAGGCTCGATCTGCACAACTTAAGCTACTACAGTCGTCCCTCATTTATCACGGTTAATCCGTTCCAGACTCTAGTGGTTGCACCTGGCGTTGAAGGATTCCTGGGGTGCTCGAACACACAGGCCTACAGTCCATACGTACAGTCATTTTAATTTTAATTGTAATACATGGGTGTGTAATTGACTCAGACAATCGAGCACACGCTGTATCATTTTCACTGTCTCGATCAACTTCTTAATGAATATATTTGAAAAAAACGTGATAGAGTGAAGCCGCGAAAATCGAAGCGCAAAGTGGCGAGGGACGACTGTATTCAAACCACACTCCCCCCAACCCCTCCACCCAAGCAGTGAAACGTACAGTCGCAATTCAAGCTTAAATCAGTTTGAATTCACAACTTGGGACATTAACCACGCAGGATTAGACTGCTGAAAGTCAATGGATTGGCATGAACTTCATAGATCCTGAGACTGCGCAGCACAGAAAACCCAATCCCCCCGCCTTGGTACAGATAAGGAAACTGAGGCACAGGAAGTCAGGGGACTCACGTAAGGTCCAAAAGCAGGTTCGAGGTGTCGAGTGCCCTCGGTGTTCTCACACTCAGAGCGATCTCACTGTACATCTTCCCCCGCACTCCGCGGCCCACATCAGTGGGATCCGGGCAGTTTTCAGGCCACACTATGCCAGCTTCTTAGGCAGAGAGAGCTGCTTTCTACCCCACAGCATGGGCGCATGGTTAAAGCAGCTAATCCCAGAGACAGCCAGCCTGGTTCACATTCTAGCTCTGCCATCTTCTGCTGTGTGATCTTGGGCAAGTTATTGAGCTCTCTGTGCTACAGTTTCCACCCCTATGAAATGGGGCTGATGCTAATAGCTAACAAGCAGGCTTGCTGTGAGGATCTAGCTGAGTTACTATGTATAAGGGACTGAATCAGTGTCCGGTACGCAGTAACCATGCAATAACTGTTAGCTGCATGTATGACTGCTGCACCCACCCTCCTAATCTGTGTGTACACACTGGAAACTCTGGTCCTCTGGTAGCTTCCTGGGGTCCCCACTGCCACCCCAGCCTTTGCAAGAAACAGTCAGCCTGGATATAACTCTTCACACCTTGAACTTTATTTCCTTGTTATCTGGCACAGATTTCCTCAGCATGGATATAGATACACACTCAATGACCACATAACATTTGTTTTATAACATGAGATGATAGAGGCTAAAGAGTCCTTTCAGACATCTCTAAGGCATCTTCTAATATTCTCAACAATGCACTTATTTAACAAATGTGTTGTTTATCTCTGCTCTCTGCCCCCACTGACTGTAAGCCCCACGAAGGTGCTTACATCTGATCCATGTCTATTTTGGTGAATCCCAAGCACCTAAAATTGTCATTTAAGTGTTGGTCTCAGCAGGAATCAGGCCTGCCCCCCACAGGAAGCCATGGGGAGGAGAGGGAAGCACAGCATCACTTAGCTCCATGGACACGTGGGGCCTGCTCACTGCACACTGGCCGCTAGTGCAGGAGCCTCAGGCCACATACAGCAGGGTGACAAGGGCAGTCACTCCCACCTCAACACACTTCAACTCTCCTACCTGTGAAACAATAATACCACTCGCCTCACAGATTATCACAAAGATTAAATCACAGTAAGTAAGCATCACAAACACTCTTCCATTTGGAAATGTGGTTTGACAATGTTATTGTTGCTCTGAGCATGGCATGACAGGAACATCCACAGTCACTCGTTCATTCATGCTCACCGTCCATCTAACCAGTGCCTGGCCTGGGAATGGGAACAGAGGAGGTGCAGCCGCTGTCCTTAAGGAGGTCCTGGCTGGTGAGGGAGACAGGAGGATGTGGAGGAAGGGGGGGGGGTCCAGCCAGTCAACAGGGAAACTGACCATCAAAACAGATGGAAGCTAGCCCTGGCTGGTGTGGCTCAGTGTACACAGCAAAGGGCCACGGGTTTGATTCCCTGTCAAGGGCATGTGCCTGGGTTGCAGGTTCAAACCCCAGTCCTGGATGGGCACATGCAGGAGGAAACCAATCCATGTGTCTCTCTCACATTGAACTCTCTCTCTCTCTCTCTCTCTCTCTCTGTCTCTCTCTCTCCCTCCCTCCCTTCCACTCTCTATAAAAATCAATGGAAAAATATCCTCAGGTGAGGATTCAAGAAAACAAACAGACAAAAACCAGATGGGATCTCGGGGTGCATGTCAGAGAGGGGAGGAGAGGATGCACCTGGCAGGGTTGAGAAGCTACTCAACATGTCCGCAGCTTCTGTCTGTTAATACTCAGCCACTCTTGCCACTGAGCAACGTTATTCCCATGGCACCAATGAGCAAACGGGCTCAGAAAGACTAACAGACTCACCCAAGGTCACAGCTTGATGCGGCAGGGGCCACATTTGAACCCGGCCTGTCAGACCGGAATCACACCAGATACAATCATTAGGCAAAACAGTCCAACACAAGTTTTGTTTCTCTTAGAAAGCTCTAAGCAAGGTTGGTGGCCATGGGATGGGGAACCTCAGGACTCGGGCTGTGCTCCTGCCCTGGAGGCGTCTCCCCAGAGCTGGACAAAGACTGAGCCCTAAACCCACAAGTGTGCCCCCACTGGCAGGCCGGCCACCAAGCAGGGTTGGCATTGCTAATTAACTGGCAACTCCCCAAAGGAATTTTTCCTTCTTTTTTTTCATCGTCAGTGGTTTTAGTCACACATCCTTTCAGCAATTACCCAGAGCTCTTTGTAGGAAAGTCATTTGCATATCTAAGAGGCTCATTTGCATCCAGTCTGACCACTGGGGCTCCGCTTCCCCTCTGTAAGGTCCTGACCATCATGTAAGATGTGATTATGAGCACCCTGCACCCCCTCCTCTGGGCTCGACAGGCAGGAGCACACTGTCCTCGCATCCTGGCTCCCAGCCAGAGTCCAAGGGGGGAGGTCCCGGGGAACTGCTCTCTGATCCTGGAAATATGGGTTCCAAGAGTAGTGGGACAGGCCCACCTTCTAGGTAGCCCAGAACACAGTGGACTTGAAATAGGGTGTCACCAGCCAGGCAGTAAGTACTTCACAAGCTTCGCATGTGTGTGAGGCACATATGGGGTGGCGTGAGGCCCTTTTTCCCAAAGAAGCTCATGGACTAGCCATGTCCCTCACGAGCATCCATCTCGTAACAGCAGAGTGACCTGGGCAAATTAGTGAATCCTGTGCAGTCGTAAGTTTCATCAACTGTAGAATAAGAAAACACCCCTTTTGTCACTGAGCTGTTGTGAAGAGTGGATGAAATGACGTACACAAAATGCTCTGGGCAACACTTGGACGAGTAAGTGCCCATTAACAGTAGCTGGTCATGGCAGTGATGGTCAGTCAGTAGTAATGGCATCTCTGGCGGTAGACTGGTAATTATAGGAGCGAGGTAAAGGCAGAGGCAAAGAGCAATGGTGGCAGTGGTGGTGGCAGTGCTGGTGGCAGGGATGGTGGAAGTGCTGGTGGTGGTGGTGGTGGTGGTAGCAGTGGTGGTAGCAGTGGTGGCAGTGGTGGTGGCAGTGGTGGCAGTGATGGTGGCAGTGGTGGTAGCAGTGGTGGTAGCAGTGGTGGTGGTGGTGGTGGTAGCAGTGGTGGTAGCAGTGGTGGTGGCAGCAGTGGTGTTAGTGGTGGCAGTGGTGGTGGCAGTGGTGGTTGCAGGGGTGGTGGCAGTGGTGGTGGCAGTGGTGGTGGCAGTGGTGGTGGTGGCAGAGCTGGTGGCCGTGGTGGTGGCAATGGGGGCAGGAGCAGTGGTGGTACCCACAGGAGTAGCAGTGACCAGGTGCTAGACCTCTTGAGTGCTAGGAGGGACTAAGAGAAAAGTCATACCTCCAAGGCAAGGTACACGGAGAAGCTCCTTTCTTTCAGGGCCAGAGAGGAAAGCAGAGGAGTCGTGGCGGACTGACCTGTCATTCACGGAGAGCCAGTTTTTGTGCCAGTAGTTTTCATTACACTTGTATTGCATTAAATTTTCACAGTGTTTTTCAAAAGAAGAAAATGGGAGTCCAAGTGGCTAGGTGACTTACTCCAGATCACAGCTGTCTGGTGTGGAGTCTGGAGTGAAGTGTCGGTGTGCCTCACGCCAGTCCCATTCTCTTGACCTATACCTCACGGGGAACTGTAGACACCAGGAATGTGGGCTCCTGAGAGCTCCTTAACCTTCATGATTCTGGCGGGGAGAACACCAGGCTATGAACTCTTTGAGGGAAAAATGTCTCTCCCCTTCCTTTCTGTGCCCCTGCACCTGCTCTCATCATAATGCCTGACACACAGCAGACCTAATTCACTAAGTACAGTATCCATTGTTCACTGACGGGTCTGGGAACCCTCCTCGGCACTTGAGGCACTTCAAAGATCAAAACACCAAAAAAATTCCTGCCTTTGTGGAACTTACATTCTATCAAAAGGAAACAGATAATAACAGGAAACATATTAAGTTCAACACACGATTATGGAATGAGGTCAATGAACAAACGAGTGATAGACTAGAAGATGGGTACCTGACCTGCCTCTCAGCCCTTTCCCATCTGATCAGGATCCTATTCTCAGTCATAAACTTCACATTGGCATTACAATTTAAAGCATATCTGTGATTTTATCTGACCTCACATCGGCCCTGTGGAGAAGGTAATTATAGAATCACGTGCCCTATTTTGTGGAGATGGAAACCGAGGGTCTGAGACGTCATGGGCCTGGAACAAGGCTGAACCCCTAGACAGTGAGGACCCCTGAGCATGGAGTATAGAATTAAGAGCAGCTCTCCTGATCTGCGGACCCCATCCCCCCACCCTCCCAGGCTCTCTCTCACTCCCTCAGTGGTGGGCTGAACTTCCTGCTGCCCAAGGGGAGGAGAAGTCCAGTTTCACTCTCTGGCACATCTCCCCGATCTGCTGAAGTCTTGATCTCAACGTGTGTTCTGATCACCTACCCCCTCTCTCCCTGGTGTACACATCAATACCTCAGCTGTCAATATCAACAACAACAGTAATCTCAGTAATAAATCAACGGCTTACATACGCCCGGTCTTTTTCAGTTTCCAAGGAGTTCTACTCTAACCTCATTTGATCCTCCTGACAAGCCTTAGAAGTGGGACTAGCCTAGGCGGTTGCTATTGATCTCGTTTTGCAGATGGGGAAACAGACCCACACCCCTGGAGAGGAGGAGACTGGGGACAGTCCCAGCAAGTGCTTGGCAGAGCCGGGAGGAGACACCACACCCTTCTCCTACATCAGTGGCTCCCCTCACCCAGGAGCCCCACACCCAGCCCGGGCACAGTGGATTTGCTCCCAAAGCCTCTCTCAGCAACCCCCATCCCTGCTCCCTTCCCATGAGTCAGCGGCTGCCATCCACCCTCCTCATCGTTATGCGGCTGAGACGGGCAGGATGTGCATCCTTGTGTGGAAGCCTGTAAAATCTATTTATGGACCTAATTGTCAGTTTCCATGAGTGACAGACATACAGTGCTTTGACTACCCAGCCTAATGTGTCTGTATCTGACATTTTAAATAGAACTCTCTCTCCCCCCCTCCCTGCTCTCTTAGGAAGTAATTTGAGATAGCAGGTATTTTTAAATTCATATATCTTTAATTATATCTACACAACTGTCAGAGATTAATGATTTCCTCAATCTGCCGCTTCTTAAAGGAGAATTCGGAACTTAAGAAACAGCGAAAAGAGCTTCAGCCGAGAGACTGACAGTCACAAAGACATTCGCAGGCAAGGGCTCTGGCTTCAGTCAAGTCCGCGTTCTCCTCGCAGATTAATTTTGCGCGACGTTTCTATGAATTATTGAAAGAGCAGCACTTGTGTGGAGGGCGAACGTAAACAGATCTATACATGTAAACAGAATGAAAAAGCATGTGGCAGACGGAGAGCGGGCTCTGTATGGAAACACCCCCTGCCCCCGAGAAGTAAGCAACAATAGGTCCCAGGTGGTATCCAAGGGGTTTGACCCTAAAAGAAAACCTCACCTTCCCATGTAAGCAAACGGAATGTGGAAGCTTGAGGTCAGGGGAGACTTCACAAAGAATCTCACCCAGCTCTCCAGGTGGATGGTGGAATTTCTGCTGCAATAAAACTCATTTAACAAAGATTTGCTGGATGGCTGCTGGGTGTCAGGCACAAGGCATGACTCCTGGGATCAAAGGGCTTCCTGTACAGAGGGACCAGCAGACAAGCAAAGAATCCGCTGCAGACAATGAAGAAGGGGCACCAAGGGGGTCTGGTCTCTCCCTATCAGAAAGCCGGGGAGGCAGGAAACTGGGCACAAGGTCTCAGCCAAAGCAGGTGTGCGGTGCTGGGAAAGTTCATTTCTCTTTCTTCCCTAGTAAAATGGGGTTCATAATATTTTCCCTTTTGGGGCATCGAATGAAATGTGGTGTCTGCTTCCTATGGCTCTCTCATTTCCGCCACAGCATCCTGAACTTCCCGCCAGTCCTCCAAACACTGTGATTCCTTACGTCTCGGTACACGGAGCATCTCAGGTAGCCCGGAACGTCTTCCTTTTCCTTAATAAACTCCTAGTTGATGTTCATGATCTAGCTTGAATGTCGCCTCTTCTAGGAAGCCTTCTCCAATCTCCCTGGTACATGTATTTCTCCTCCCATCCCTGGTAAATACCTTCACTGGGGTGCTTACCACAGTGGACTATAGGTGTTTCATTGTCTATCCTCACAACCAGCTTATGTCTCAAGAAAACAATTGTGCCTGGCTAGTGTGGCTCATTGAATTGAGCATCATCCCATGGACTGAGAGATCCTGGTTCGATTCCTGGTCAGGGCACATGCCTGGGTTGTGGGCTCGATCCCCAGTGGGAAGCATCCAGGAGGCAGCCGATCAATATTTCTCTCTCACATTGATGTTTGTATCATTCTCTTCCTTCCTCTCTCTCTTTAAAAAAATCAATAAAAACATATTTTTTAAAAAATTGAAAGAAATTGTTTTATATTTTATGTCCTCAGGGCTTGGCTGGCCCATGGTAGACAGGTACTCAATAAACTGTATTTAAATAAATGGTGAATTAATGAAGACGTGATGAGCAATATGTATGCATAAAAGCCTTGTAAAGGTTAATATTTAAAAAGGACTGTCTAATGAACAGTTCCCATGTGCTAGTCACACAGGCACATGCATACAATGTCAGTCACACACAACATCTCCACAAAGTAGACTTGTTCAAAGAAAACTGATGACAAGAGTGCCAACCAATCAAAACTGTTGCCAGTGACACACATCAGCCCTTTGGATGCTGTGACAGCCTGAAGGTCAACCCCCAAAGATACTCTCATGTCCTAATCCGTGCATCCTGTGATCGTATTTGGACAAAATGGTCTTTGCAGAAGTAATGAAGAATCTTGAGATGAGGAGCTCACCCTGGATTATTCGGGGAGGTCCTAGATCCAATGACAAGTGTCCTCAGACACAAAAGAGAAAGCTACGTGAAGACAGCAGCCGGAGACGCGGTCGTAAGCCAAGGAGGGCCAACCGCCACCAGCCGCTGGAAGAGGCGAGCGGCAGGTGCTCCTTTAGAGCTCCCATGGGGAGCGCAACCCACAGCACCCCCACTTTGGACTTCTGGCCTCCCGATGAGAGAGTAAATGTTTGCGTTGTTGTTTTTTTTAAGCTACCAAGTTTGTAGTAATGTGGTACAGCAGTCTCAGGAAAGTGCTACAGAGAGGGCTCTTCCCTCTGTTACAAAGAGGCGGAAAGGGAGGTGGAGAGAAGGGTCTCTCCAGGGTATGCAGCTGTTGGTCAGTGAGGCGGTCCAGCCCGAAGCCTTCACACTCTGTGATGCCCTGGTCCTCTGCGGCACCTGCACCTGTGATCCGGACCAGCGCTCGGGGGGTTGTGCCACAGTGTGGTTGAATGCTTCAGCACCGCAGGGCTGGGTTTGACTCCCACAGCCCTCTCCGAATGCCCACTCTGAGACACATACAGCTAACACAGACAGGGGAATTAGTAGAAGAAACGAACCCCCAACTTAAAAGCCAAGCTCTCCGCCTTCTCCAGGGGCACCCCACACTCTCCCAGGCTGCTGGTCTTAAAAGAGTGGACTGGGGGTCGGGAAACAATGAAATACATGAGTTGGTTCTAAACCAAAGCCATTTCTAGTCCCCATCAGGTTTATTAAGTCATTTATAATTCCAAGAAGCTGAGGTAAATATTTAATATTTGATTCCTAACCCATAAATATTTACAAGGAGGGATTTCCCAGGGTTGACAAGCCCACCGGAGTTTTTACACGTTTAGCAAGTGTGACTAGGACACCTTGCAATTCCCCGCCACAAAGCAAGGAGCAGCTGGCCACTCTCCGGGCGCTGTGGTACAGGGGACCGTCCGTGTGTGCCTGGGGGCAGCCACGATCACTGAGAACTGTTAAAGGACGGAGCGCTGAACAGCTTTGAGGAAGGAGAAGAAACAGTGCGCCCCATAAAAAAAGGAAAAGGAAACGGATGCTGCTGCTGTAACAAGTACCTTCCAAAAAGGTTCCTGCGGTATTTTCTATATGTTAACTTTACGGCAAATCAACATTTAAAATGGACTTCCGATGTGACACTATTGATAGAACTGCACTAGGAAATCCAGTAACCTCTCTTTACATCCTCCTTCAGGAATCTTGGAGTGACTGGAACGAGGCGGGGAGACTCGAGAGCTTTGTGAAGTTTACTTACGTGATTAGGTGTGTGGCACCGTGCTGGCAGGTGAAAACTAAAAGACCACATCCCTTCCTTGGGAAGTCTCTACTCTCTTCCTAAATGACGTGTCCTATAGAAACAAGACATGCCGCTCGTGCAGTACCTACTGCGTGCAGTGCAGGGCCTGTGCACACACATCTCTGGTGCTGACCCCCCAGCGCCTGGCTGGACAGGGAGGTGAGGCAGCTCATTCCAAGTTCTGCGTCCTGGGCATCGTGGAGCCAGGTGTCAAACACGTGTCAAACACAAGGGATCAGCCAAGGGCCAGTCAGACACAGCGAGCCCTTGCCAGCTATCCGAACAGGGAATTTAATGTGGGGAACTCTTACAGTGGTGTGGGGAAAGCTGAAAAGCCAGGGGGAAAGGAAGTGACCTAGGGATCAGTGAGAGCAGGAAGCTGCTACCAGCTCCTTGATCACACCAAGAACGCAGGACATGGGGCCACCCGTCGAGAGGTGGCTGGAAGCCGGGCAGGGCTACCCTGGAGGGCCGCGGCTGTGACAGAGGAGCCCTCTGGCAGGGGCTGTGTCCACAGAGCAGACACGGACTGCCAGAGCCACAACCGGAGCAGAGTGGGGGCGGGGGGGGAGGCAGTGCCCGACTTCTCCCTCTGCCCCCTCCTCCACTCTCCCACGGGCTCCTTCCACTGGCTGAGCCCAGCAGGAAGCCCTTTGTCGGAAAGGCACAGGAAGGGCGAGCGAGTACAGCTCTCCGGGTCGCAGAACGCCCTGCCATGCCCTGTGGAGAATGGATCGCAGAGCCAACAGGTGTGTGACCGGCACACCAGTCCGGCCTTACTTCTCAGCCCTTGCTCCGGCCGGCAGAGGAACACCGGCCATCAGACGAAACTGGGGTCCGGCCTCAAACACGCCACTGCTCACCGTGTGACCACCAGCAGGCCACACAAGCCCTGTGCCTCTGTTCGCAAGAGCGTCCTGGGGCTGTCGCGCAGCCTTGCCCACGCGGAGAGCTGGCCTGAGCGCAGGCAGGAGGGCGTGCACGGCGGTGCTGTGGACCAGCGGACCAGGTGTGCCTCTGCTCACCTCGCAGCACGTGGGCAGGTCTTCGCCCACTGAACCACACGGTACCTTCGGACCGGCCCGCCCTCCCTTCCTTTTAGAATATCCCTCCGCCTCTCCTCTGAGATGCCCCTGCCTCTGCCCGAGCCTGCTTAGTTAGCCCTTTTCTCTCCAAGGATATTTTCCCGGGACTGGGAGACCAGGGGGATTTCCTATGAGCAAGAGACTGGCTGGTTGGAGAGAGAAAGGTAAAGATGGACTGAGGTGCTGCCCAGTGATCCTCTGTGAGTCGTACATGGCAAGAAGTAGCAGACAATCATTTCTTGTGACTGAGGCAAGATCAAAGGATTACGAGGTTTGGGGTAAGAAGGGTTGGCATTTGGTCACGAGAATTATAAAAGTCAGTCTCCTGAAAAGAATAGCCTGCGAGGCACAAGTCTGATACTGTGGCCGAGGATCCCTTCAGAAAGCTGGAGTTCTTTCCGGGTGGAAGGCCAGGAAAGCCCAGAGCGCCATGTGTCTACCCAGGAAAGCTGCTGTCTCATCCCGGAGCGACAGACAAGACCCTCTCCTGAGCTGCCTGCTCCGTCCTGCCCACCGCTCCGGGAGAAGGTGGCCACTCTAAGGCCTTGAGGTCTCCTACGAATGACGGCATCGTCCTCTGGTCACCGAGCAGTGAGCTCAGCCGGGCACATTACTCTGCCCACCGGGTCACGTTAGTCCTAAGAACCCGGTACAGCGGACAGAGCATTTTCATGTCCTAAATGAAGAGGCCGAGATGTGGGCACCAAGTGATGTATCTAAAGTTGTAAAGTTACTAGGAACATCTGCTGTTTGATGAGTCCTTACTACATACCAGACACGTTGCTAAGTAAGTGCTTTACAGAAACCACCAGAGGCTTCTTCAAAACGAAGGACCAGGGTCCGAGAGAGACGTACACTGCCCGTGTCCACCATGCTCAGAAGTGGCAGAAGCAAGATTCAAATCCAGGTCGCTCTGCTGCTGGCGCTCTAAACCACTCCTCCTCGCTTGTTCATTCATTCCTTAACAAACACTCAGTGGGCACATACTACGGGCCAGGCCCCGGTGCGGTGCTGGTCACACTGCAGTGGTCACAGCAGTGTCCTGGTGGAGCGGCACTCTCAGTAGTGACACCGTGACAATCCCTCACCAGTATTCACTGGGCACCTCGGTGCCAGCGCCACCCTGGGCCTACCACACTGCTCCTCAGTGGAGAGGTCAGTTGGAACGTCACACCTGTGCTGCCCCAGGACTGACACACCCCCTTGGCCTCAGACCATTGGCCCTCAGGGGTAGTGCCCGGGCTGGGTGGGGTGGAGGTGCAGGTATGGCGTGGGCCCAGGCTCTGAAGACTTTCACTCCAAAACCTTTAGGCTGCTTACCTACCATAAACTGAAAGCTGGAAAAAGCTACAGCAAAAATGCCTCTGTAAGCCTTTCCCCAGAAAGGTTAGACCTGACACCTTCCAGTTGGTTTAAGCAGCTCAAGACACGCGGGCTGCAGTGCTGAGTGAACCGGTGCCAACGCAGCTCATTAAGTCCCCAAAGTTTTCATCTCTCCCAGGCTAATTGGCATTAATGCACGGGCGCCGGGTGGCTACTATGTGGGCAGCCGCAGAAGGTGCTCTCAGATTGGAAACCTGAAGGAGTTTGGGATCAAAGATGGACCGTGCAGGCACATGAAAAGCCACCGTCAGGCTCTGCTCCCGCCCTCCCTGCTGTTTACTGCGCCTCGGGGAAGGGCAGGGTGTGCGTCGCCACTGGTTTCTGCAAAACAACTGTTGTGTGTTGTCACTGGGAATGCTTCTCATTCTGCAGGGCTATTGTGTGTCTGTTTCTCCAATGCTACTCAATCCCTCAGCATTCAGAAGTACCTGCTGTGTGGCAGGGAGTGGCCCATTGGCAAGGTTTGCAAAGAGCAACTGCCCTCCGGAGGCGCCCTCTGGTAGGAAGATGGACGTGGGCTGGGGACAGTGCAGCACATCCTGAGAGCTACTGTAGCAGAAGCCAGTGCCCGGGGCAGGGCCTGACTATCCTTGTCCAGCCGGTCCAGGAGGGCTTCGTGGCGGAAGAGACAAGGAAGCTGCATCTTTTCGGTAGTTGTGTCTGTTCAGTCCTGCCTCGCTACTCTGCCTACTGATCCCCCCATTACTCACAGGGTGGCTGTCACACGTACCGTCACAGTCTATGTCCCTAATTCTGGAGTGGCCACTGGCAGAGCCAGGCTGAGCTTTGCAGATTTTCTGGAATTGGGGCCCGGTTAACTCAGACTTAGTTGGGGTCTTGGATGGAGAAGCCAGTAAAGCTGGTCATGAGCACAGTGACCATGGCGAGACGGACTGCAGAGGGACAAGCAAGAAGCAGATCTGGGAAGAGCAAAGAACAGTAGCTCTGGAGAGATGGGAGGGGTTCCGGCAGTGCCTGGCTCTCAGCCAGGCTCAGGTCCTCGGGGTGCCCAGCTTTCCTGACTGCTTCTTTTATGAGTGGGTTCTGTTCCAAGCAACAAATGACTCCGGAGCAAGGCCAATGTGCAGGCTGAGCCGGGAGCCGTAGCGAGCTCGGATGCTTGAGGACCAACAAGTAACCTCGGGCTGCTAAGTGGTAGCCTGCAGGATGGCAGGAAGGATGCAGCGGCGTCTTCCCGTCACCGCCCCCAGGACAGAGCCAGGCCGTGATGGGCGCGTGCACACAGGCTCCCATGAATCAGCAGTGATACACGGGCTTCGGTTTTCCCACAGTAACAAGAGCAGCCAACTAGCAATGTCACCACATACTGTCAAACATGCCGGGGCACTTTGTATGCTAGCATTTGGCCTGAATTAGCTTCCTCAGAGACGGGTCCCATCACTCCCGTTTACATGTAAGGAAATTATGGCTTAGAGAATTTAGAAGTTGCCCAAGGTCGTATGGATTAATTGCTAAATGGCAGAGCTGTGACAGACCAATTTGTAATTCTGAAGACAGTGACACAATCACTAGGCTATACTCTAAACAGCACACTGGTTGTTGTGAGGGTTCACTGAGTTGATTTCAATAAGGCCCCGTGTACACTGCCATCAGAAAGAGGCTCAAAATATGTGACCCCCTGGCCTTCCTGGCACTGGTGAGGGGATGTGATGGGGTGGGCATTCCCCTGCTGTCTGTGTGGGAAGAACAGTAGGTACTAAGAGGGCTTCCTTCTTGGGCTATCGACCCAATAGCTGCTTTTGGTCCCCTTTTGTCAGGATTTGCAGGCTGTTAACGGGCAAAATATCCTGGGGATCGCTGGACTAACTGGCCAGAGAATCTGGAACCCCAACTTCAATGAGCACCGCCTTTAACTGACATTTGCCCACCTTTGCTTGAGGGACACAGGGAGTGGAATCCAAATTGTGAGTTTGCACCAAATGGTGGCAAGCGGAAGAAGTGAGAGAGGCATCTCATAGCAACCCATACATGTAGCTATCTTGAGCATCAGTTTGAGCATCAACTTTGGAAACAAGCCGAGCACATGCCTGGGATGCTGCATTCAGAAATCCATCTCTGTGCCCGCACCAAGACCATGCCTCCCACGGGCTGGTCCCAGCCAATGGTAGAGCAGGGCAGGGATGCTCAGGCAGGTCCCGGGAGACTAGGCTCCTCTGATGAGCAACTCTGGCTCAAGGACTCCACAAAGCCTTGTCTAAGATGCTTCGACACACCCTTTGTTCCTTCCCTCTCTTTCACTCTGGGTCAAACCTGTATTGTTATCTGATGGCTTCCCTGGCTTCCTCTGACTCCCTCCACAGTTTTTCTCCCAGGCTGGAGGAAGTCTTTTCATCTCCTCATGCCCTCACCGCCTATGTCTGGTTAGGATCCCACCAGCCCTTCTCTCCCCCAGTGGCTATTGACATTGGAGTCTGGTGAGCAAAGGCTGAAAGAAGGACCGTCAGCCTCCTGTTATAAATGTCAAAGTCTGACGTAATGGCTGCAGTGGGGGCCATTTAAATATGGGCCCTCCATATGCAAATGTCCCTCCATTAATTTTCATCACTGAACTGACTGGGTATCACAGGCATTTTCTGAAATGGACCAACCTCTGCAACTGGCTTCAGAAGGCTTTCAGAGACGATGTTACCCATCGAGATAGATAATCCTTCAGCTTTGAAATGGAAGATCATAATGCCTTGCCAATCTACTCTGATCCCAGAGAAAATGGACCAAGAAAAGAAGGTGATTTCAATGTTTAAAGCTACCTCTTCTAACCCCAACTGCTAAAAATTAAAACTGAGCAAGGCAGAGGGAGATGACTTTTCAACCTGTCATTCTTATAAAAGAAAGACACTAAATAGACCCCGATTTCCTCACTGAAAACAGGAGCTAATGTGGTGAACAGAGTTCTAAGTGGGAAGCTGGTCTCCCTCACTCCCTCAGCTCTGGGTCCTGCTCCCATGAATTCCAGTTTCCTCTTTGAGAAATCAACATGTTATTATCTAAAATACATTATGACAAGTAAAACACATACACTGTTGCCTGTCGCATGGTAAGTGCTGAATAAATACTAGCTATCGCAATATTAATAATAATAGTGTCATCATCGTTGGTTTATCATCAGATTAACTTAGATAACAGTATCTAGCACATTTCCGGCCCTCAGGAAATGTTTACTTTATCTGAATCTAAACCAGCGGTTCTTAACCTGTGGGTCGCGATCCTTTTGGGGGTTGAACGACCCTTTCACAGGGATCGCCTAAGACCATCGGAAAACACATATTTCCGATGGCGATTCATAACAGTAGCAAAATTACAGTTATGAAGTAGCAATGAAAATTTTATGGTTGGGGGTCACCACAACATGAGGAACTGTATTAAAGGGTCGTGACATTAGGAAGGTTAAGAACCACTGATAAACCATGGGTTTCAACACTTTACAACAAGTGACTAACCTAAGTTTCTGTATTAAGAGGAATGGGAGGGGAAGGAGAGAACTAATATTTAAGTAAGGTCTGGGAGAGTGTTTGTCTTCATTTCCTTTCAAGATCTCTATTGCATTTTTGTTTGATTGCAAGCAGTTCCCATTCCTGCTGATGGATGTATGGGCTGAGCTCTCAAGAAGATAAAATGAGAGAGAAAGAGAGAGAGCATAAAACTAGATACACACAAGCAATGATGGATGCCAGGGACAGAAAATTTCCAGTAGACCTGGTCTATAAATTGTCATTTAAATTTGCAATTTAAAAACACTGTCTGACTTTTTGATTTAGCTGACTGTATATGAGAGACAAATAATGGAATCCTAATAAGCAATGTTTAAATGACACCTCCAGTCTCCCAGACAGAGAGGGTGGCAGAAGAATTCTAAGAAGAGAAAATAAATCTACCAAGAAAAGGAGAGACGACCAGAACTAAATAGTTGCACTAATCACTTGATGACAGATACCAGAAAATGTCTTTTTGGCTGTTTAAAATTCGAATCCTTAACAGACGAAGGCTAGGTTATCAGCTGAAAAACCCTACAGTCATTGTGAGGGGACAAAGCCGAGCTCCGCTTTTACATTTCATCACATTAAAACAGATGAACCAAAAAATCAAGGCACCGGGACAACATATTACAGTTGATAAGCTGAGGTTAGAAGGGCTGAACTGCAAAAAATCACTCGAGCTCAGAGGCACCCACTGGCAAATCTTAATTCTAATGCTTTACTGGAGTGGCAGCCCCGTGGGTGACGCCCGCACAGGGGAGCCCACCCTCAAGCCTGGGCTTCCTGCTGCAGGAAACAAGTCAGCATCGTCTCTGCCACAAAATGAGGAAGAGAAGCGTCAGTTCAAGGATGAAAACAGGACGAACCGCTGACTGCTGGCAGCGGCTCTGCAGGCCACAGAGCAGCAGAATTTGGCAAATTTGGGAAGGAAAATTGAAACACGGCTACAGGGACAGCAGGGTGAGAGAGAGGTTTTGTGAGCAAACGCGAAGGAATATTAGGCCACTTAGCATTTAAAAACATGATAATTGTAAAAATCTATAATGACATAGGAATAGCTTAACTTGTAAGGTTCAGTATAAAAAGAAGTTATGCAAATTAAATACGCAGGAGGATCCAAGTAGAAAGTGTTTGCATGCTTGTGTGTACACCCTC
Organism: Tadarida brasiliensis; assembly: GCA_030848825.1. Lineage (NCBI taxonomy): Eukaryota > Metazoa > Chordata > Mammalia > Chiroptera > Molossidae > Tadarida > Tadarida brasiliensis. Next base: position 42,933,564 of record CM061264.1, read on the forward strand.
ATGTGCAAGGGGAAAATATATTAAAAGAAAATATACCCGAGTGTTAACTGTTCTCACTCAAAGCCAAGATGTGACTTCAGAATCCTCTACAGAGAGCTCGAAGCAGCCATTAAAATCGACCGGCATTAACAAATTACACAAAATCTATCTGCAATCTATAACTCTGAGAGCAGGAGGAGAAGCCACAGTAATCATTATTTTACAACATTAAAGGAAAACTAATGGAATATAAATTACTGATTCTAGGAAAATGTAGGCCAAAGGCCAAAGAATTACCTAACTAATATAGGCTATTCTATTGTTTAACAAATGCTTAATGAGCACATACTATGTGCCTGGTTCTATGCACAATAGGAAACGAATAAAATGTGTATATAACTGGAAGGAGCTTTTACTCTAGCAGAGCGGGGAGCAGATTGCTGCCGAGCAAGAATTCTGATCTGCTGGTCTTCCTTTGCACTGGAGGGCAGGGTGGAACTTGTTTTTCACAACTAGGGTTTTTAATCTAATAGGTAGACAATGTCTAAAATAAAAGAAGATATTTCACAAAGCACCCATTGAATTAAAAATATCATAAAATAAATCTGAACTCCAAGAATCTTTATTTATAATTCACAGCCTCTGGAAAGTCCTTGGATATTTGGTTCTCTTTGCTCTGGGATTTCAACTTACAGCAACAAACTATCATGGCTTCTTAATGGAATTAAGTTGTCTAAGTGGAATGAAGGAAAGAAAAAGGGAAAGAGAGAGAAAGGGAAGAAAGGATGGAAGTCAAACGACTTCATTACCATCACACAGACCCTACCAACATCAACGTGTGTCCCAATCCTTGATTTGACTAACAGTTCTTGAACCTCTACTGCGTACTAAAGGCTGCTGCTGTAGGCACCCTCCATCACACAGGTATTGAGTTGTTTCTCTTTCTATTTTCAACTCCCACCAGGAGGGTAAAGCTACTGTGGACAGCAAAGCACAGACACTTGGAAATCAGACTGTTCAGGTTCAAATTCTCACTCTGCTGGTTTCTAGCCTTCGGGTGGGCTACCGAATCTCTAGGACACTAGGTTTCCACATCGGTATGTGAAATTCAAAGGAGATTCAATATTTAAAATGCCCGGCACACTAGTCTTCTCCCTATAGAAATGGTTTTATTTCCTACAAACCTGTATCACATACTTTCCACATTTAATCGCAGCGTCGGCCTGACCAAAGCCAGTGGCTACGTGGCTAGGAGAGCAGGTGCAGGTCTTACAGAGCCTCGTGAAGCCAGGACTAAAAGCGACCTCAGCGTCATTGCCCATTTCCCACCTGCCATCAAGCACCAAGTTACCTTTCCCAAGTTCAACCTGATGCCAGCACTCACGGCTATCCATCACGACTCGGCAAGACACCCCATGTCGTTAGCACACGCTTCCATATCGCTGTTAATTAGGGATACGGGGATGATCATTTTCCCAACGATGGGGGTCCTGATCCTTTTTAGGATCACACAATAGGAACATTTTTCACTGTTGGAGATAATGCCCCTTCCCGTGCACATTTGTCAGAGGCAGTTTCCCACAGTCCGTACATCATTCTGAAATACACGATAAGACTCAGGTCTGCTATTCATCATCGGCTCGGCTTCTTCCAACGCGAGTCCTGCCTGGCTCGTCCTGCCTCTGGTTTAACGATCATATTGCAAATTCTCCCTAGAGCAGTAGCACCAGCCAGGGGAGGCTGCGAGACCCAGCTGACAGCAGTCCCCAATCTGAGGGAAGTGAATCTACATGACATAGAACTTCTTTGTAAAAGTAAATTGCAGATGTTGCTACCAGGTCACAACAGGAAGCAGGCCCCTAGGAAATGAACTTTCACTGAGGGTTTACTCCATGGCCACTGCTGGAAAACAGCATGATAAAGCAGAAAAATCCCATGCTGTGGATCATTCAGACCTCAGTTTAAAATTCCTGTTCTCCCTGGCCAGACAGGATTGGTTAGTGTCATCCCATACATCAAGGTTGCAAGTTCACCCCTGGTCAGGGCACATACCAAATCAACCAATGAATGTATAAATAAGTGAAACAACAAATCGATGTTTCTTTCTCTCTCTCCCCAAAACAAAACAAAATAAAATATTCCTGTTCTTCTGTTTACATGATGGATGACCTTGAACTTATTTTGTTTGAACTTATCTGAGCATGTTCCCACATCTGAAAAATGGGAACATTATCAACCTCATAAATCTCTTCTGTTCTCATTGCATTCTCTGGCTGCCTTTAGCATTTAGGTAATTAGTGTCATTTCCCATTTTTCCCACTGGGAACTCTAAATTCTCCTCCTCCCAGCCTCTGAGAAAATATAATGATGCACAAGCCATAGTTCCTGACAGCAAGTCTACTTACGTCTCTCAATCGAGCAAGGAAGAAAGGTATATAAGTACAATCCCAATTGATGGAAGAAAGAAATAAAAGTTTTGCCTGGATCAATTGTTTTTAAAAACAATATGCTGACAATCACGGGGAAAGGAAGGCGTAATTCAAATGGGAAGGGGGTGCTAAGGAAGAGCCTCATGGAAGTGCCATTTGAGCTGGGTCTCGGGGGCTCGGGTGGATTTCCAGGTTATTTCCAGGTTGAGAGGGAGCGGAAGCAAACGCATGCATGCTCAGGGAGGGTGGGGCAGGTCAGTGCATTCAGAAGGTGCCAAGCACCTCCAAGGCACACGTGCTGATTGCTGAATGGATGACACAGACAGGAAGCAGGGCCACTCAGAGGATGGATTCTGGGGTTACGGCACTGACTTTGTCTCACCTCTCTAGCTCCTCCATCTGCGAACTGGAGATTTTAAAAAAGGAGCTAACTCAAGGGGTTGTTCTGATTTTTTTAAAAAAATACATGTAAACATTAGACTATATCGCCAGATATTTTGTAATGGCTGGCAGATAGCAACTACCTTCATCACCAGCATCTGCATTATCGTTTCTGATGTGGGGATGCCTACTGGAAGGTGAGATGGGCTGATTAGAATATTCATAAATCAGGAGCATTTGCGAAATTGGAGTGCTCGTTCCAAACTAAGGTCTAGAAATGTATTTCAATTTATACACAATCAAAATCCTTCCAATCCACCTAGTTTTTACCTTTGGATGTCTGAAAAACTGCCCGACCGGTGTGGCTCAGTGGATTGAGCATCGTCCCATGGACAGAGAAGTCCCAGTTCGATTCCTGGGCAGGGCACATGCCCCGGTTGTGGGCTTGATCCCCAGTAGGGGGCATGCAGGAGGCGGCCAATCGATGTTTCTCACATGGATGTTTCTATCTCTCCATTCCTCTCTCTCTAAAAAAAAAAATCAATAAAATTATTGAAAAACATACGGTAACTGGCATCCTTAGAAAGGAAAAGGGTTCTTTCTCGATCATGTGGAGCCCTTGTGAGTGAGGACCTCCCGCACGCCACAGACAAGGGAGATGAAAGCTAGGGCTTCCTATGCATGCGAACTCCCTTCCTGGCCCACCGTGTGTTGCCATCATTCCTTTCGCTTGCTGAGCGTCTCGGCCCCGTGGTGCTCCAGTGGAAGCTGCAGGAAGATGCCCTTCCGTGTGTGCATCCCCTGAGGTTTGGCGAGAGGACGCACCATTCCGTAGTCCAGTGTTAACATGTGGACAGGCTCTGGGGCCAGAGAGCTCCAGATGCAAATGGTCCCCTTCATTCGCAAGTTGTGTGGCCTCGGGAAAGCCGTCCACCTCTCTGAGCCACAACTGCCTCCCGAGAAAAATGGGAATACGTGTGTAAAGGTTGTTTTCAAACTTGCATGAGATGACATGAACAAACTGCATTATTTGCCCTTTCCCCTCCACTCCACCCTCTCCTCTGCCTTTGATCTACGGGTGCCCTCGTGATGGACTGCGTACCCTGACTGTCCTAGAGGCCGTGTTGCAATGGGAGGGGCTGCTGAGATTCCAGCACACCTGGGCACACCTGGATTTGCTCACCCCTTGCCCTGGGGCATTCACTGATTATCTGCAGAGATGAAGCCTCTCCGACCCCAGGGAAGAGTGGACCCTTACCTGGCTCACAGGCCTCGGAGGGCTGACATGCAGGGCTTTGTTCTCCTAAACATCAACATTCAGGCCCAGTCACTTCCAGAGGCAGCACACTGAGCTTAATGAACCAGCGGGATGAACTAATATGGCAAATCGTACAGCTCTTACTGCCAATATGGCCCACATCACGCTAAATTACGGCGCCAGACGTGCCTGGACACACATCGCAAACGAGGAGGAGCTCACGGGATGGGGGGATTTTCAGTGCAACGTAATAAGAATCTCAAGAGCCAGAATTCAGGGGAGATGTTAGTGTTTTTAAATTTTCTTTCTCCTTGGACAAATCATTCTCCCCCACACTTTATGATAACAAATTCAATACACATTTGCTGAATACCTACTGAGACAGGCCAGTAAGCCAGGACAAACGGAATAGGGAAACTGAGACCAGAGAGTTAAACAGCGGTTGGCAACCACCTAGAAAATCTAGACAACAGCAGTTTGCAGGCATCTAGTAAATCCTATCTTCTCTAAACCAGGGACACTTAAGAGTAAATGGTTTGTACTTCTCCTTCCCGACCAGGGGGTAAATAGCTTAAATCTCTCTACTCAGGGAGACAGAAGAAATCCAGTTCGTGCCATTTGCCAACCATACCCAAGGACAGATGAAGTTAAGAGAATAATCCTAATTTTGGTACATCAACATAAAGCTGATGACTATTTCTATTGAGATCCTTCCCTAAGACTCTCCTAAATGCCCAGCCTTTAAACACCCTCAAAACCAAAGTCCAGCATGCTCTCTCTTTCCCAGGAGCACGCCTGCACTCCCCCCCACCCCAACCCCCGACACTTCCCCCGCAGGCATGCATCTCCTAAAGCCTAAGGGACCCCAGGAGGCTTGCAGCCAGGACAGCACTGGGCAGCAGCAGTTCGTCCCAGACAAACCCCCTGAGCCTGCCCCCAAGGCCCCCTTTCCTCTGACTTCTCGGTGAGCCAAAGCAGACCAGGCCAGGTTCATTCCCCTAGTCCTTCCTTGTATCATTGTCCCCAGCTTTAATAAAAGCTGTCCTCTAAAATTCACCTGGACTTGTGTTGTGAAACGTTTCCTGCATGAAGTCAAGAACCCACACACTGCCAGCCGGCCCTAGGCAGACTCACCAAGGGCCAGGTCCTCTTTCTGGTTACACCTACCATGTTCTGAGTACTGTGCTAGGAATTCACAGCTAATGGCAAACAGAGAAATAAGTAAACAAGGACAGAAACAATGTGGCGAGTGTGATGATTTGAATAAGTATAGGATGCTATGGACCCCTCACAAATCATTCAAGTGAGGCTCTGCTAGTCATATGTTCCTTTATTGACTCATTTATTCATTCAACAAACATTGCTGCCTGCCTACATCTTTTTATTTATTTATTTTTTCCTTTATTGATTTTAGAGAGAGAGGAAGGGAGAGGGAAAGATAGAAACATTGATGAGAGAGAACATCAATTGGCTGCCTCCTGCATGCCCCCCACTGGGGATTTGGCCCACAACCTGGGCATGTGTCCTGACGGGGAAATGAACCGGTGACCTCTTGGTGCATAGGTCGATGCTCAACCACTGAGCCACACGGGCTGGACCTGCCTACATCTTTTAACATTGTGCTTGAGGAGCTTGGAGACAGGAGTGAAGTGGTTAATAGGACAGACTCGGTCCCTGCACTCACAGAACTCTCAGCCTGGTGAGTGAGAAAGAACAAACAGAGAGTTAAGATAATGTATTATGATGGGCAAAATGAGGCGCTTTGAGAGTGCACAGACCACAGCTGGGGCCATATAGGTGGGCTGCAATAAATCACCAACGCATTTCTGGGAAAAGTCACATCTAACTCGAAACTAAAGCAAAAGTGGAATAAGCCTTGACAAGAATAAAGAAAAACGTATTCCTGGGAGAAAAAAAGCATTTTGAAATTCCTAATGGGAAAGATCACATGGCAGGGTCAGGGAACTGAACTCAATTCAGTTGAGTCACAGAGTGGGGTACATTTGGGAAGGGTGGCGAGAAGGTAACTGGAGAGGTGAAGAGAGGTCAGACCACACAGGGCCTCTCTGAAGCCGCCGAGCAGTGCGGACTTGATCCTGGGGGCAGAGGAGCTGCTGAATGAAAGTTTAAAGCAGAGGTGGGACCTGGTCAGATCTTCACTTTAGTGAGAAGTGTCAAGACCAGCTGGGAGATGGATACCACTGGACACCTAAGGCCACTTAGGAGGGTGCCAGGATGATCCAGATAGCCTGAACCATGTTCAGGAGAGAGGCAGCGAGGAGAAGGAGAACGAATGGACTTGAGAGGTACGTAGGAGGTCACAGGGGCTCAGTCAGTGCTCATGACCTGATGGCATTCTGAAGCTCCAGATGTTAAGGGCGATGGCCCAATACAATGGTTGCTGAGCTCTGGAGGATGACCGGTGGTAGCCAAGTGAACAGGGTGAGAAAGATGATTCCATAGGGAAAACAGGACGCACAAAAGTCACAGAGGTGCATCCTGGGACCTGAGGCTCAGTGTGGCTCAGTGACAGAAACGGTGTCAGGAACCAGACCTGGAAAACCTCGCTTGGTGTGCTGTCCTGAGGGGTATGCTGCTGGGGTGATAAAATAAGTTCAAGGGGGGAAAGGGGGGGTGAAGGACTTGAAGAAAGCCTGACGTCTTGCAAGGCTGTAAAAACCAGTGAAAAGGAGACCCTGAACAAAGTCACCAGTGAAACCTGCGAGGAGTTTGTCTTCATGGAATGACCACCAGGAGTGAGGTGTCCTGTCATAAATTCAAGGCCATGTGCTCATCGGGAATGCAGAAGTCTCTCCCAACCACACATCATATGACCTGACAGTCTATCTTACCATTAAGTGAGAACTTCTTGACCTAAGACAATATTCCCTCCCTCCCAAACCCTTCAGCCCAAAAGCTTTATGGATCAACCTCAGAGAAATTTATGTGGTCTTATAATTAAATCCTTGATTTTGAATTTCCAAAGCCTGCAAATCACAGAGTTAGTAGAGAGCGATTAGCTCACCAACATCCCAACCCCGCCAAGACAGAGGTGCCATAAATTTACATGAGGTGGCTAATCTGCTTCCATGCCCACCCCCCTAAAACTGCATCGCCCCTGGAATTTTTTCACATTCCCCAACCCCAAGCAGCATGGCACAGGCTGAACCCACAGAATGCATTCAGGGAAACGGCACAGACTTTCACACCGGGCAGACTCGGTGCTCTCTAGCCCTAGACACGCCGTGTGACCTGGGAAAGTCTCTTGATCTTCTGCTGAACACTATTTTCTTATGTGTTCCATGAGGTGACGTAAGATTTGGGCTCATTAGGGACAATTCATCTAAAATGGCCAGCGTGCAGGAAGCACGTAATAAATGATGGCTATTAATGAATGTTTGTAGCTTGACAACATGGTCCATTGTCGTTGGTATTTCCTGTCCACTTTCCTAGTTGTTCTTGGAACAAGCACCCATTTGAAGATGGACGAGTTTTTTTCTCACTGGTTCATTAGCCCTTATGGCTCTGGGGAAAAGGGGCCTTTCTACCTCTCTTTGTATCCCACAGCACTAAGAGAAAGCTGCCTCTCAGGGCTGGTGGGAAAGACAGGGAAAAAGAGAAAATGTCCTTAACGTGAGTCTATGTACAGAGAATTCTATTAGGTGTTTTCAATGCTTGGCTCATGCAATCTTTACTACAACACTTTCCGATAGGTACTGTTATCCCCATTTTACAGGTGCAAAGGCTGAGGCTCAGAAGAGTAAGTGGCTAGCCCGAGACACACAAGTAGAAATGTGCTGAGCCTTGACTCAAACTCCATTTCATCTGTTTTAACTATGTCTAAAGTAAGGGCTCCTCCAGGAGTCTCCAGGGCACAGAAGAGGAAGCAAACATACCCAGAGGTTATTCCTCAGAATGGAAGTTGTTTGAAATCCATTGAGCTGAAGCAACACCAGCCAGAGAGTCATTCCTGGGTCCAGGCCTGGCTCTATCTCTGACCAACCGAGTGACTGTGGCCATGTCATTGTCATCTTAAGACCTCCTTAAGACAAAGGGCTCTGGCCAGCCCCAAATATGAACCCCTTATAACCTTTCATGTACTTCAACTTCTTTTTTTTTTTCCTTTATTGATTTTACAGAGAGAAGAATTGAGAGGGAGAGAGAGCTAGAAACATGGACTGGCCGCCTCGTGCATGCCCCCCACTGGGGATCGGGCCCACAACCTGGGCATGCGTCCTGACCGAGAATCGAACCGGAGACCTCTTGGTGCATGGGTCGACGCTCAACCACTGAGCCACTCGGCCGGACTGTACTTCAACTTCTAAAGTAACTATTATGTTTCATTGTGTTACTTGTGTTTAAGACAATAATTCACTTGCTTTTGGTCAGCAAAGAAGTGAAAAGAGTTTTAATAAGATTTTTCTTTATTATGATAAACGTAATATTTAATTAATAAGTATACATTTGGAGTAAAATTAAACTGATTTTATGAATAGTAATAGATTGAAAAGAGATAAAAGGTGCAAAGTAGAGAAAAAACATGTTTCAGGGAAGAATGAGACATCAAACTCCAAAGGGCCTCTCGAGGTAGCAGTACCTGAACTGACGGGTCAGAATCCCTCCCAGGTGTTCCCCTCTCCCCAGAACATCGGGGGCCCCCAGGGCTCTTGGCTGGGGCTGGATAAATGTTTGTGGACAGAGGCACTGACCCAGTAAGTCATGCCTCTTCTACGTTTCACATTTGGCCGAGCAAATGTCATTCCCATATCCATTTAGCGCCAGAGGAAATGAAAGCTCGGAAGGTGGAAGTGACCTGAGAGAGAGGAGCGGAGAGAGTGCTGGGCCTGAGGTAGGAGCCCAAACCGGTGACCTCAGGAAGCGCCCCTGCAGGACAGGAGCAGCGGGCAGGAGCCATGAAACAGCAGCTCTGCACCATGAGCCTGATCAGAAAGACATACATTTTTAAAATTAATATCCCAGGGTCCTAAGGATCCAATGGGATCAGGAATACAAAAGCACTTTATAAGCTCGTACGTGATAGGCCACCATTAACAGAGATTTTTTTTCTGGGCTGCCTGACCAGCTCAGGGATTAAGACCCTGAGTACGGCAGTATTAAAACCCTTCCTTAATTTTCAAAGAAACCTTCAAAAACTTTTCATAGCTACTGAGGCACACAGCCAGCGCTCAAACTCAGTGTGATGTGGCTCCATAGGTAAGCCGGCTGCATGTGGCCACCAGCTTCTCCTGGAGCCCATCAGAGCCTTGATTGCAGCCAAATCTTTCGCAAGGAAATAACAAGGAAGTGAGTTGTTGTTGATAACTCATGATCCTTGGGTAGGGCACTAATATAAACATAAAGAAAGTGAGTCCATTTATTTCCAGGTGTTTCTAGAAAATCAGGAGACAAGGCTGAACTGTGATTTGAGAAGGAAGAGGGCAGGAAAACTAACACAGACCAAGCCGGTGCCATGTTGCAGATCCTAGCTGGCCCTTTCTACCCATGATCTATCCCTTGCCTTTCTGATGACAAGTATTACACACTTACACACACACCCCTAAAGACAAGGCTCAGTAACCATCTCTGGTTGCACAGCAGATAAGGGGAAGCGTTAGTATTAAAAACCAGGTCTGTCTGGCTCTGAGCTGCCAGATGGCACTGACTGAAAACCCCCAGCAGTGCCCCCAGAAACGTCTGTGTCTGCTCTGCAGGGGACCCATTCCTCTGCCCCAGTCTTCTATGGAGGGCCTAATGCCGGGATTGTAAGTAACAAGAACTGTGTCAACTGCTCTCCCCTTTGAAGGTGGGTCACAAACCTGAACATACATTCTCTTCTCCCAGTCCTCCGACAGCGGCATGCGCACCGTTTGATAAGCTGTACTTTACAAATGAAATGAAGGAAACAACGTGATTTCCCACTACGTTCATCTCTTCCTTATTTAAACTGTGAACACTCTATTTCTCATACATGGCCTGTCTGGAAACTCATTTTATGGGGAACTATGCCCCTGTGTGACTTGCATTTAAAACGGACTTGGTTTCAACAGCCTGGGTCAAGAACCAGGGTGCCAGGCTTGTGAGAAATTCAAAAGAGCCTCTTGACGTTCCTTAAGCCACTCTTTCTTACAACAGATGACCCACGTGGGGAGGTATTCTTTTTTTAGAAAATAAAATACCTGCCCCAGGAACTTTCTGAATTTTGCCAAGGGGGAGAAAAAAACTCTTCTAGTCCGTAATAGCATGTAATAATATGAGAAATGTACTTACAATATAATGTCCAAAACAAAGCAGGATATAAAATTGTATGAATAGTATGATCTCAAGCCCCTCGGAAAGGTCAGTCCAGAAGGAAGTAACTAGAATATTAGTAATAGTTACTTTTGATTGATGGGATTATGCATGCTTACTTTGTCTTTTCTAATTTTTAATAAGTATATATAGCTTTTTAAAAAGTCAAATGAAATCACTAAAAAAAGAAAGATACATATTTTCCCCGAAAGAGGTCTAAATATTATTCAGTGCTTTCTTACCAGTGAAAGCATTATATAAACTTTGACTAATATGAGGCACAAAGACTGTTCCAGAAAAGAAAGTTATAGATCAAAATCCTAAGAAAAATGTCAACAAATCAAATCCACATATACACCATGAACGAGTAGAATTTACCTCAGAAATGAAAATTAGAAAATCTATCTGTGAAACCCACAAGATTAATTAAAATAGTAAAAATATGCATTGAAATAAATATAAAAAAGCATATAATAAAGTTCAACATGTAAATTCAAAATTAAAAAAGCCTTCCTGAAAAATGATAAATGAAGGAGAATTAATAAAGAATCTTTAGTAAAAACTTAGACATCACACTTACAGTAATTTAGAAGCATTTCTAGTAACTTAAGGACAAGATAAGGATACCTACTATGACTAAATATTGTATTGACAGACCTAGCCAATGCAATAAGATAAGAAAAAGAAGTACTTAAGGATTGCAGAGGAAGACAGAAACTTACTTACAAGGTTATATGTTGCCTCCACAGAAAATCAAAGAGGAGGTGGAGAAGGTATTAGTAAGAGCTAAGCAATACAATTACATTCAAGATTCAAGATCAATATATAAACTGTTCATTGTTTTTTTTAAGTTCTACTCGTTTTGGCCCAGTTACCAACATTTGTTTAATGGAATACTGACTATTCCATAGCCAAAATGGAAGACTAAGAAATAAGTTAATCCTGTTACTAGCATATTCTCTCTCTCGCTTTAATGTATGAGTGTGTTTTCATGGTGTCTTGAGCCAGTCACATATATCAAGAATAAATATGGTTTATCACTGTTGCATAATTACAAACAATTTTAAAAATCTTGCTCTGGGACAAATCAGCTAGCTATATACTTTTTAAGATCTCCTTGGCTCTAGAATGAGATAAGAGAAAACAAGGTAAGACATGATGATGAAGGTAAAGAAGACAAAGAGGAGGAGTGGGGTAGAAATGGAATAAGAGGAATTGAGAAAAGAAGTGAGAGGAGAGAAATGAAGAAAGACGATAGAAAAGGAAGGGGATGAGAAGTGGTAAGGAGGGAATGGGGGGAGGAAAAGGAGGAACAAAGCTAAACTTCATTGAGCCTTTAATATATACACTAAGTACTATACTGAGTGTTTTATTTGCCTTATTTCAATTAATCTTCACAGTGAGCCTTTGAGGTCTGTAATATTATATTTTCATTTTATAGGAGAGAACACTGAGGCTCAGAACGTAAAGTAATATTCTAAAGTCAGATCGTTAGAAAATGGTATAGCCAGAAGTTGATCCAGATCGACCTGCCCAGACTGCATGGGATTAGCCATCAGAGGACACTCCTTGCATATGTATTGTGCTGGTTTTAGTGCTTATTAGGATATGAAGATGAGAAGGATATAAAAAGGTCACCTTCACACTCCCATTCCAAATCCTCAACTAAGCCCATGCTCTGAAAACCTGAATCGTCTCTTTAGAATACGTCTGGTTTTGCATGTTAAAATTAAGAAGGAAAGATGTGCACTAAGATTAAAAATGTTAATGCATTAAGTATTCGAGAGCACAAGTTCAGTGGAAAGGTTAAATTTGAAGCAAAAATATAACTTGTCTGTTTCCACTGGAAAAGGATTTAAATTCTCGTACATACCAGGCTCTGCAATTTCTTCCCATGTAGCAGTTCTCCCAAGACCTGTTCTCTCACCTACTTGCTTTTCTTCTATTATGCTTAGACCACAAGGCATAACAAACAAGGTTTACATTCAGTTTTAGGGAATAAAATAAATTGCTTCCAAAATATTTGTGTTTCAAATAAGCATCTACAGCAAAATGTATAGTCCTCCCTGGGGTTTTGGCTGTTCAAAAGCTGCATATGTATTACATTTATGTCCCCTGTTTCCAGAGAGTGTCAGACAAATGCCATCACAAACATGACAGGGCAGGCACAGAGAAGTCTCAAACAAATCACTGCCTATACAAAGCAACCAAGGGCATCCGGGTTTGCAAGCCCATATTGACAGATTTCAAGACCTGAAAGAGAGCTCTATTAATCCTCCTTCATGCAGCTGAGAAGACAGAGGAGGAAAAGAGCTCAAACCACGGGGAGAAACACACACACACACACACACACACACACACACACACACACAGCAAGAGTTGCTTGCATCCAATTACAGCAGGGAGACACATTTACAGAAAGGCAGGGTCCTAACGCGAGAGGACGGAATCCTTCAGAAAACATGAAAAGGGATGGAGCTATTTTATGATCACACAGTGCCCGCCAGTCTTCATCACCAGCCGTCTAGATGCCTTCCCTGTCTTAGTGCTGAGAGTGAAAGGGTGAACAAGAGGCCCAGGTCGGAAGGGGTGTACAGTAGAGTTGACAAACAAAAACACAGGAAATTTTTAATAAATTGAAATGCTAAAAAAGTGCTACTGATGCAAAACAAAGGAGCAACTAACCCAATTTAGGGAATAAGGAAAGCCTGACCCCCCACCCCAGGCGGTCCCAGTAAGCACAAACCTGACCAATAAGGAGTCCATCTAGAAGAAAGGCTGAGAGCTACAAAAGGATTTCAGGCTGGATTCATAAGAATCCAATGAGTCTCCAAGTCTGGTCTCTGAACTAAAGGCAACAGCATCATCTGGGAACTTGTTATAAATGCAGTTGCAGGCCCCATCTTAGACCTAGGGATGATGGGGATGAGACTCACAATCTGCTTTCAAACGCCTTCCAGGTGATTCTGGTGCAGCTGGGGCCTGAGAGCCACGGATGTATGCAAAAGTGAACTACAGGAGACAGAATGCCTGCAGGGTAACGAGGGTTACAACGTGGGGAGGGGAGCTTAGGCAGAGATGTTGCTGGAGGGATGGGTAGAAGGTGTATCAGGAAGCGCTTTATATGTTATGAAAAGGATTTTGGATTTTACCCAGAAAACAACGGAGAACCATTCAAATATACTGCGAGTACAAAAAACACCCACTAATGATGGTGACTTTTAAAAAAAATATATGCATTCACAAAGATAGATGATATATCATTCCAGAGCTAAAAACTCATTCCTGTATAGACGAACAGCCACGAAGAAAGGAACACATTCCGCCCTACCTTTCTTTCTGGAGTCTTTCTTGGCGCTGGTTTTCACAGCTACTTGAAGTTCTGTCTCAGTTGACATCCTACTAAATCCTTAGTCCACTGCACACAGATCCAGGGCCGCGGCCAGGCTCATGGGGGACTCCTCTCCAAGAGAACGACCCCTCCCTCAGAAGTGGCGCCCCGCGCTGCACATTTCATTCACTCCTTTCGAGGGCTGCAGACCAAGGGAAGAGAACAACCAAGGTGATTATTCAGTCGTCACCCCTTTGAAGTTAAACAGAAATTGGGGGGGGGAATTAACTGTCAAACATACAAAAACAAGAAAATCGTGGTGGCCCCCTACAAACTGCTCACACGATTCCCCCAAGCCATCGACAAGGTTCACAGCGGAGGCCGTGAGAGGCCCGGCAGACACGGTTTCTCAAACCAGGAACTCAGAAGAGATCTTCAGAGCACTGGGTTTTCAAGAAGAGCAACACTCATCTCCTTGTTTTCCATGCTTCTTTTTTTCAAGCAGTAGATGTCACCCAGAAAACACAGCAAAGGCCTACATCCTGAGCAGCCCGTGGAGACGTTTCCACAGTGGAGCCCCCGCCCGCCAGCCCAGCTTGATCAGAGCCTCGGCAGCTAAAGCAGATCACAGGGAAGTGACCTGGGTCTGCCCCTCACTGGCAGGCAGCAGAGGGGACATGGAGCTGACATACAATTGGGCTCCAAGGGAAAAGTGACAAATGGGACTGAGAAACTTTCAGCAAGCCCATTTTTATATCAGCTTTCCCTCCAGCTACGAGAGCAGACAAGCATTCAATGTGGGGAGAAAAAAGCAAAGCAAAGAAGCAGGCGGACACACGTTTCATTCGCTGTCTGTAACAACTATGCAGTGCACACTGCTGGGCACTACTGAGCTCAGACGCTGCACTGGGAAGAGAGGATAATGACAGTACAAGCACTTCAATTACAGCTAGTATTTACTAGGCACTCACTATAGACCGGGCCCTCACCTACTACTTCACATCCATCATCTCATTGCATTTCATTACATCAAATGAATGTATCCCCTGTGTCAACTCAGCAATCTTTCCCAGTGACTACCTATCTGATAGTTAGAGCTGAGAGTTTGGTTGAAAATAAACGTTTCATTAGTTACCCATTTTTAAATAACATGAAGATAATATTATACTACAGCTGAAGCTGCCAAGGTTCTGATCAAGTTTGGCCGATCAGGCTACTGGAAATGGATCTTCAGACCCTGCAGCCAATTCTTACCTCATCCCACAGGCCTAGAACTGTTTAACCTAAAAAGGATGACCTTAAATGCCAGCTTCAGCTCAAAAAGGATAATGACTCAAACCTCTTAATCATGACAACTAAAGATGGCTTACCTAGAAGGTCTAGCATAAAAGCCACATCAAATTATAATAAGGCTTAAATTTGGGGAAATTTCCACCTTATCTAAAGATATCTGGTTTGCTTTTAACAGGCTATTTTTTTCAAAGGACACTAGCCCCGAATAAAAGGTACCTGAGAGGATCTAAAGTGATAGTTAAGGAAAATAAAAAATGACCTTCTTAGGATGGGGTCCATAAAATGATTCATAGACAGATGAGAACTCTTCTGCCGCCGCTGTGCCCTCTCTGCACCTGCCACTGGCCTAACCTCCCCCCTCCCCCAAAGGATAACATTCCATGAGTGATGACACAGTCACAAAACCCAGTCCTATATGGACATAATTAATTTTGTTACTAATACTTATCATTCTGTTATAACAAATATCCACTGAGAACCTCCAGATCCTGGCTCCTTCCTGTCAACAAACTTTTGCTGCGCAACCGAGCTGGCCAAGAGGACAGAGGCAAAGCCTGATCCCTGTCCTCAAAGCTCGGTCTCGCAGAGGTGTCAGTCATGTAAAGGACTGCAATACACATGACCAGAACTAAAACCGACAGAGACCCATCACACTGGGGCACAAAGGCTTAACTCTTCACCTTTGCTTGAAAGACTCAGTAAAGCTTCACAGAGGAGAAGCCCTGTGCTGTGAGACCCTGAAGAACGACGCTTCTGTCCGTGGGTGATAAGGGAAAGGGCCAATGGGTGCTCAATAAATGCATGTACAATAAAGGAATGCATGGTTGTCCCAGGCAGGACCAGAATGTGCCAGGAGGCTTGAAATGAACAACCAAACTAATAAAAGGAAGCACACGCCTAGTACGGAGGTGATATACTATGCCACCTTCCCAATTTTCCCTTGGGTTACTTTGCCACAGAACCTTTCTTTTCAAGTCTGCCTTGATATTTGACTGACCCCCTCCAACTTCAGTTCAGAGAAGTATCTCAGGCAGAAAGATTTTCTGACCCCTCTATTAAATGGAGTATCTCCCTACTTAATGTTAGGATCTGAGGTTTGGCCAGCTTCATAGTTTGAGCCACCTGCAAGCAATGTGATACTGAGGAAGTCACTCACCCCTTCTTTGCCTCAGTTTATCTATCTTTATAATGGGAATAACAATATCAATTTCATAAAGCTCTTGTGAAAACTTAAGTGTGGTCACATGTGTAACATGTTTGAAAGAGCACCTGGCACATTACCTGGAAAGCGCTTGGTGAATGTTAGGCACTAATAGTTCCCCATGTTAACTGCTCAATGTCACATGGCTGGTATGTGACCTCAGGTGTATAATATTATTATCTCCCTTTTACAGAAGAGTACACTGAAGCAGGTTAAATCTGCTTTCTAAGGTCAAATTGCAGGAAATGTTAGACTCTATGCTATTCCCATCATGCTGGTCTTGTACCTAATCCCCAAACACAGAAACAAGCTGGAATATATGGATTTTATACAATTTCAAGAAGGGCAAAACCCAACTCTTTGTTTTCCATGTTTCTCATTTTGAGTACTAGATGCTACCGAGAAAATATAGCAAAGGCATCTTTCCTGAGCAGCCGGTGGAGACGTTTCCCACAGTGGGGTACCCATCCATCAGCCAAGCTTGATCAGAGCCCTAACAGTCAATGTACGAAGTGGACTGGATTCGGGCTCCTTCCGTCTCTTCAACTCTATAAGCCACAACACAGTACCTATTCTGTGGGTATCTCCAGCATCACTTGTTCAACAAAATGTGATTGTGTTCAAGTACTATAGGCATTGCTCGTGATTTTCTGAAGTACATCCTTATATCAATAATGAAAGGAAACCAGCATCAGTTTGAATAAAAACTTAAATAAGGAAGCTGCAGCGCAGAGAGAATATACCATGGCCGGGGCCCTGGCACCCCCTTTTAATTTTCCAAAAGCCAGAGGTTGAGCGAATGCTGTGAAGTACCTCCAAATTATTTAGGAAATTCGTTTCTTTGTAATTAAGGAGATTAAAGTCCTCTAGGGCCAGAAACCATGTGACAACTCAAATCATTTTTCCCCAGCAAAGGCTGTGAAACCATCTCAGTAAATTCAGGCTCGCCTGGAATTTAAAATGCTTCAATAATGTTTCTTTGCCCCACACAATCTTCAGTAATTTAATATTCCTGAAGTGTGTCAGGTTTTTTATAATGAGCTCTTCAAATCTAAATGTGTATTATGTAATATTCCGCTACAGACATTCCGTCTAGTGAACTGCTGGTAACTGTAACACCCCGTGTTCAGGGATGGGGGTGGGGAAACACCAAGCCACGAGCACAGAAAACAGACAGGACTTAAAAACAAGAACGGCAACAAAGCACAATGGTTTGAACAGCTACAACAGAACACACACACTCTAGAACACCTGCTCTAACACGAATTTGTGTACCCTCTCCTCCAACCAGCCCTCTCCTCATACAATTCTACAGCAAAATAGCTACTGTGTATGAGGGCCCATTCTTGACCAAGTACTGTATATCAGCTTCTCATACATTACCTTATTTGATCCTTCAACCACTGGAAAGTTAGATATTATCTTCATTTGACAAATGAGGACAGTGAGGCAAAGGCCACTTTAGTAGCTTAGCCATGGTCATACGACTAATAGGTAGCACAGGGCAGAATACAAGTTCCTCTTGTCCCCAACTTCAGTCAAAACCCTCCTGGATGTCTATCAGCTGGTGGACAGGTTAGAACAAAATGTGGTATATCCATACAATGGAATACTATTCAGCCATAAAAAGGAATGAAGCACGGACACACACTACAACATGGATGAACCTGCTAAGCGAAAGAAGTTAGACACAAAAGATCACATGTTGTATGACTGCATTTATATGAAATATCCAAAACTGATAGATCCAGCGAGAGAAAGCAGACCAGTGGTTGCCCGGCGCTGGGGACGGGGGGAGGGGGAGTCACTGCTCACTGGTTACAGAGCCTCCTTTGGGGGTGGTGAAATGTTCTGGGACTAGATAGAGGTGCTGGTTGCACAACATCATGAACACACAAAATACCACTGAATTATACACATTAAAATGGTTACTTTTATGTTATGTGAACATCACCTGAACTTAAAAAACAAAATCTCCTTCCCAGCCAGGTTCTACACCCTGATTTAAGCATTCTGTGTTATGCTAAGGATAGTGTAAATTCCAGTCTAAAGGTTCAAACCAGATTGAAAACGTAGAAGAAGAGGGGGTAGTCTTCCCAGGACCACGACTTGGGGTTTGAGTAGCAGCAATTACATAGATTACAAGGTACATGCCACTACTTCCCGGTTTTGTGACTTGGGGCATCTTAACTGGCTTCATCGAATCTACAAAACACTGAAAACAAACCACTTATCAGTGTGGCACAAAGGTTTACAACAGGGCAGATGAGGAGCCTCAGTTTTTTCATCAGTAAAATGGGAAGATAGCCACCAAGCATGCAAGCTTTGGAAGGTTGATGGGATGTGGGCACTTCAGAAGCCTCGCTCAATCTACAGCATGCTACCCTTTGTGTAAGAAAGGAGGAGACATACACCTGCTCAGCTGTACAAAAAGAAACACAGGCCAAGCAAACCAGGAAACAGTGAAGCTGCTTTTCTACTTGGGGAGATCCCGGGTGGTGGAGCGACTGGGTGACATGGCAGAGGGTGCTGCTTCCCAGAGTACAGTTTTCTGCACAAAAACATATTTGGAAGCATATTAATGGTCTACATACCTGAAAAAAACAATTTCAATTAATAGGGATGGGAAGCAGGGGGAAAGCTAAAACTAGAAGTGGACTGAAACAAATTAATCCAATTGTATTTCAAATGAACTTCATAAACACAGTCCCCGGAGGGGTGGGAGAGAAAGAATGAATCCAGTTATAATTTATGAACACAGAACTTGACTATATGCACTCGGTCTTGGACAGGGTTCGGTCACGGGAAGCTGCAAACAAACCTCCAACTCTTTTTCATAGGCTTGTTTGGGTAGTATTATGGGCAAAGGAATTAGGAGACTATTTTAGATATATTATAGGATTGAGCAAAGCAGCAAATGTTTTGATCCTCTTGAGAAACAGGTTTTCTCCCTATGGAAGAAGAGACACTAAGATAAGAGGGAAGGCAGGAAAGAGCATTGTGGGGATAGATTGGAAATAGGAGGTTTGAGAAGAGACTCACGATTCATGAAATATGCATGCATCTGTATATGTGTGTATGTATACCTGTGTTTATATGCACATGTTTCCTAGCTCTGCCCACTGAATGGGTCTAGGAGCAAGGAAAGCCAGTGACAATGTGATACCTAATACCTAGATTTTGGTTGCTACTACCATCGCCCAGTAAAAGGAACTGGGGGTGGGGGGGGAGTGTTCCTGGAGAAATAGATGATTCCAAAGCTGGGGCAGGGCAAGTACAAGAAGAGCCTGAAATACCTTCTTATTCCAGAAGGTGAGGAAGTGCTCCAAACAAACACAAATGATGGGGTGAGGTCACAGGATACAGAAGCCACGTGGGAGGAGCTCTCACTGACTTCGAGTGAAAATTTAAACACCAACCTAATTTAAGGATGGTATTAAATAAACTGCTGACAAAAACAGGCATCCACGACTCCATACTGAAAACAGACAGATAAACAAACGGAGTAAAAGGGTGGGCTGGCCCTGGCCGGTTTGGTCCAGCAGTAGAGTGTCGGCCTGCGGACCAAGGAGTTGCGGGTTCGATTCCGGCCCAGGGTACATACCTTTGTTGCAGGTCGTACCGGCCCTGGTAGGGTCGTGTGGGAGGCGACCAGTCGATGTGTCTCGCTCACATTGATGTTTCTCTCTCTTTCTCTCCCTCCCTCCTCTCCACACTATCTAAAGATAAATGGAAAAAATATCCTCAGGTGAGGATTAAAAAAAAAAAAGGGTGGGCTGTCTTGCTCAGAGAACAGGTATAAAAACAACATTTCACAAACATCAAAATAAAGTTTAACCAGGCAAGAATCACCAATAAATGCTAACACCAGGGCAAATTTCTGATGAGAAGCAAGACATCTGCAGGTCTTACAGTTTCTTCTCCCTTACTGTTTATAGCTGCAAGGGGAAAATCTGTGATTATACAATGAAGGAACTGAACTCAACTAGGTTATCAAAACTAACATGAACAGAGAGGGGCCGATGAGTATCATGAGATACCCTGAGGAGAACATATCACTATCATGTAGTATTCTGGCTAGAAATCTATTCAGGTCATACATTTAAAAATGGGGGCAAAGGACTGTATTCTTCAAGCAAAGTAGCAGTAAAAGACAAAGATAGGCTGTGGAAATATTTTTAGATTAAAAGAAAGTAAATAGATATAACAACTAAATGCAATACCTGTATAGGGTCCTGTACTAAAGGGAAAATAAATGCTACAAAGGTAATTATTGGACCAATTAACAATTTGAAGATGAATGGGTAAATTAGGTAAAAGATATTGTATCAATGTTAAATTTTAATTTGATAACTTTCCTGTGGTTATGTAAGAGAAAATATATTTTCTTGGGGAATAATCACCATGTATTTAGGAATAAAGAGCTAAGGTATGTGCCTCTTACTTTCAAAGATTCAGGGAAAAAACATACATGTATGCATGCACATGCGTATACATAAAGTGGGAGAGAATACACAGATGATAAGGCAATAAGTGAATCTAAACAGAGAAAACAGGGTATTTTTTGTATATTCTTATGCTTTTTCCTATAATTTTAAGATTTCTAATTTTTTAAAAAAATTTTTTAAAAAGGAAGGAAAAGCCTCGCTCAGACCCCTGTACAGAGGTATGTAACAAAGCTAGTTCTGGCCTCTCTTTAAGGGTAGACCCAGTCCAGCGCCCTAGAGAGCACGCTCTCTAATTCCCGGGGAGTAGCTGAGCTTAAGATGAGCTTATGGTTGTCAGTTTTCATTACAGATTCTGATTTCACCCCATCTCTGCCCTGACTACGTGGCAGGAGTCTCTGGACCAAGGTTGTTTTGAGCAGGTGTCGTCTTTCCTGAGCTGGGGCTTCCTCTCCAGACGACGCCTCCATGCCAGGCATGTGCCCACCAAGACCTTTGGGCAACCTGCCCTTGGATCACGGCAATCGCCTTTGATTACTTAGGCCAAGTCAGCCTTCCTTGGACCTTCTCCCTCTCCATCCCTAAGGCTATGGCTTTCACCTGTCCAAACGTTTTCTTTATTTTATTTTATTTTATTATTTTTGTTGTTGTCAATCCTCACCCGAGAATATTTTTTCCATTGATTTTCAGAGAGTGGAAGGGAGGAGAGAGGGACAGAGAGAGAGAGAGAGAGAGAGAGAGAGAGAGAGAGAAACATCAATGCAAAAGAGACACATCAGTTGGTTGTCTCCTGCACGTGCCCCAACCGGAGCTGCAACCCAGATACGTGCCCTTGACTGGGAATCAAACGAGTGACCCCTTGTATGCAGGCCAACACTCTAACCACTGAACCACACCAGCTAGAGCTGAACTTTTTCTTTTTAAAATAAACATGTCAAGGGCTACTGACCTGACCGAACCCATTTGGAAAATGACTGAAGTTTGCTCATTCTGTATATTTGTTATTTTCATGGATAAGAAAATAGGGAAGAGTATGGTTTTGCTGGAACCCAATGGCAACATGTATTAAAAGCTGATGAGAATGCCAAAGTGCAAATGCTGTAGGACCTTCAGCAGAATGATATTCAAAAATACCACATCTCGCCCTGGACGGTTTGGCTCAGTGGTTAGAGTGTCAGCCCACAGACGAATGAGTCGAGGGTTCGATTCCTGCCAAGGGCATGTACCTCGGTTGCAGTTCGTCTCCGGCCCTGGTTGGGGTCGTGTAAGAGGCAACCAGTCCATGTGTTTCTCACACATTGATGTTTCTCTCTCTCCCCTTCTCTTCCTCTCTCTCCCTCCCACTATGTCTGAACAAAAATGGAAAAATATCCTCGGGTGAGGATTAAAAAAATACCACATCTCTCTCTACTGATAAAGCACCATCCTCATAGTGAATGTCGAGCCATCACTAGCTTTGATCAAAACCCTCAAGCAAAATAATACATTCGTAGAACATCTCCCTGGCTTTAAAACTCTGAAGGCTGCAAAGCTGATAGATTAACACCCTTACTATAGACCCAGTCAGTGCTGTTTATGGCAGAACTGTGTGTGTCAAGAAAGGGGAGAAAGTTGCAGATTTAGAAGACATCTCTAGGCCAGAGAGCTCATCTTCATTATATTGTTTGTTGGTTATGTTTACTTCACATTATGAGAAAAAAAAAAAAGAATTTCAAGCAGTTTACAGGAAGCTCTATAAAAAGCCATGTTCTATAGAACAGGGTAAAATAAATAAATGAGTGAAACTGAAGTGAAGGGGAACAAAGGACTGGAAATGGAGGTGAGGGCAGAAGTAAGGACAAGGCACCAAAATATCTGGACAGTTGCAGAAGACAGGCTACAAATCCATCTATGAGCTTCCTAGAGGCCAGAGCAAAGAAGGAAATATAATCAGTAATAGGTTTCACAAAGTCTATGCCCACATAAAGTTGTTTTTCCCCCTCTGAACCAGAAATGGAAATTAAAAGAGTCTACAGGCTTTCATAAAATCAGTACTGTGTGTTATCATGGGCATTAACATCACTGTCTCTACAAAAAAATCCAGCAGAGAATTTTCAATATCCCTTAACTTATGTTGAGAGCATAATTTAGTACTAATACTTTTAAATAGGGTCAGAAATACCACCCAAGTCATTTTAAATTATCTATGAACAACACATGCTTTTTTTACTAACAACTAAATTGAAAAATAAATAAGTGGGATATAAGTAGTCTGGCTTTTCTAGGGTAAAATCTAGAATTAAAAATATTTAAATCGTTTATCAGGTTACTCATCTGTAAAATGGGATAATGCTGGATATAACTCATGAAATGAAAAGAATGGGAACACATGAAAGGTATGTGAAAGCACTTTTGGAAAAATAAACTGCTATTTTCTAGAAGGCAGGTGCTGTTATTACCCAGGTATCAGTCAGCCGTCAGCGTGGTGATGACAGAAGGAACGAAGTGTGTTTTTTTAATCAAACTCAAGGCTAACGAAAGCCAGAACCAGGTTTCAGCAACATTAAGGAATTTATGTGACAGCGACCTGGCGTACTTACGAACATTTCATTTAACTAATGGATCACACAGTTTCATTACGTATTTATTGCACCATAAAAATTCATTACATAAACTCAGAGTATCAGAAAAAAACAAGTATATAAACCTAAAATAATGCCACCAGTGTTTTCACTATGTGGGGCCCCACTGTTACCCGCTCCTCACCTGAACCCCACTCGCCAGGGGAGGAGGCGGGCACCCTCCTGGACCGCACACCCTCTACGGCCAGCCTGCTCCCTCCGTCTGAGTAACAGGGACCTACTGCTGTTCCCCAGGGCCTAGCAGAAAACAAAGACACGTATTTAATGAGGCCCTCCCCATGAAGGGGTTTTAAATAAACAAATGTCACATTTGGCAGCTTCACCTGCTGATTTTCCTAAAATACACAGGGCCATTATTTACTCTCATCCCACAAGCTGCATTTCATTATCTTCAGAGTTGACAATGGGAAAGAACAACACAGGCCAACATCTGTACGAGGCAAGGCCGAGGAGTGTGCAACAGATGTCCCCCCGCTGCCTGGCCTCGAGGGTGGCCCTGAGCGGAGGCTCATGCCCGCTCCACATTCCGGAGCAAAGAACAGTCCGGGTAGCTATGTCCATTGCTCCGTTGCCCCAGCAACATCCCTTCCCATTGGCCCCCCTCAGGGTCTCTGCCAAGAGATGCCACCTTCTCCCTGCCCAGAGCCCAGACATGGGTGACATGTTTTCTCCCATCACCCACACCCTATATGAATTCTTCTCTCTCTTCCCACACATCTAATTTTTACCACCTTCCTTTAGGAATAAAAGGCCCTTCATCTGCCCTTGCTTCACTAATGATCTGTAGCCCGATTTCAATGACTGTAAAATGGGATACAAGGATGGCTCAAATTTCCTCCACAAAAGGATCTGTATTTGACGGGAAGCAACCCAATTTCCACAATTATCTCCCTCACAAAAAGCACACACAACAGCGATAACCGTGGGGTTGTGTTTTCCTAACGCCATGAATGCGGATGGATGCTCTGACAAAGGAGCTGTTTTTGTTTGTTTGTTTCCTGATTTGTGAATGTATTTATTTAAACTTTCTCACAGAAAACATAAACATTCAATCACACTGGGGAGACACTGAGCAAATCACCAAATGGAAACCTGTTTCCTGTCCATGAAACACCCTCCTCTCTGTTAGCCAGCAAACTCCTCTGAATTTCAGTTCAAGCGCCCCTCCATGGGAAGGCTCCCGACCCACACGCACCCTTCCCCTTGCACACCAGCCTCACACCCACCCTCCCCTTGCACACCAGCCTCACACGCACCCTTCCCCTTGCACACCAGCCTCACAGGCACCCTTCCCCTTGCACACCAGCCTCACAAGCACCCTTCCCCTTGCACACCAGCCTCACACGCACCCTTCCCCTTGCACACCAGCCTCACAGGCACCCTTCCCCTTGCACACCAGCCTCACAGGCACCCTTCCCCTTGCACACCAGCCTCACAGGCACCCTTCCCCTTGCACACCAGCCTCACACGCACCCTTCCCCTTGCACACCAGCCTCACAGGCACCCTTCCCCTTGCACACCAGCCTCACACGCACCCTTCCCCTTGCACACCAGCCTCACAGGCACCCTTCCCCTTGCACACCAGCCTCACACGCACCCTTCCCCTTGCACACCAGCCTCACAGGCACCCTCCCCTTGCACACCAGCCTCACAGGCACCCTTCCCCTTGCACACCAGCCTCACAAGCACCCTTCCCCTTGCACACCAGCCTCACAGGCACCCTTCCCCTTGCACACCAGCCTCATACGCACCCTTCCCCTTGCACACCAGCCTCACACCCACCCTCCCCTTGCACACCAGCCTCTAGTGAGGCACAAGGCAGCACACTGCAGAGGCTCCCAAACTTTGCAGCGCAGCGGAATAACCTGAGCAGTTGGAAAAATACTGACACTTGTCCCTCACCAGGGTTCTCATTTCACTGGTGCAACGTGGGCACTGGGATACTTAAAACTCCCCAGGAGACTTGAACATGCAGCAGAGTTTGGGGACAAGCACACTAGCTAAGAGAACTCACGTGCGCCTTCAGGGCCAGCATAACCCCTCCTCGGTCCAGCAGGGCTGGGCCCACTACTGAACTCCCCCAGGGCTGAAAGCATTCACTGCGGAACGTGATGGCTCTGAGAATACAGAGCCGACCTGGTGAGGGTAGTAAGTGACATATAATCCACATAAAATGCGTATCACACAGTGGTCAGTGCTGGTGGTAGGCAGGAAAACGGCCCTCCGAAGATGTCCATGCCCTAATCGTCAGAATGACTTAGAAGATGAGAAGGTGGACTTCTGAACTGATGAGGTTTAGATGAGATTTCAGGTTTTGAACTGATGAGAGAGATCCTGAGTATATTTTGCATTTGTGAATTTTGCTGGATGTGAACCTTGGGGGTTCACAAAATAATGGCCCGCACAGATGTCCACTCCCTAACCCAAGTCCCAGCTGACGGCACAGGGGTCGATTCCTTACTGAAGGACACCTCCCTGGCTGACCAGCAGCCATAGCTTGGCCTGACCAGAAGAGTTAGATCCAAGCTACACACAGGAGAAAATATGCACATTCTCTCTCTCAAGACTTTAAACTCATGAATACAGATTGTGCCCAGCGGTGATGGGACCAGAAGTGAAAAGACACACGAGGAGAAAGCAGTGAGGCAGCAAGGGGACGACTGAGCAGAAGTCACGAGTTAGCAGAAGTAGACAAGGTAGAGAAAATAAGAGAGGGGAGAGATGATTTTCAGCAGAAGTAGAAGCCGAGGATGCCCGATGGCAGGGAGTGAACCCGTCCGTGCAAGGGAGCAGGATAACCTGACCCCTGCGAGGTAGCTGGGACCCTTCCTGTTATGAATCATACCCAGTCACTGTGAGGCCAGGCTGCACGGCTCTGCGCGAGACTCTAGAGAGATTCCTCCCTGCCTGACTGCTGAGGGTGGCCTTACAATGCCACCTCCTCCTTACGGTCAGGTGGCAGGGGGCTGTTGCGAATGGCCTGAGGCTCTCACTCTGGTGCACTTACCTCTCATCGGAGCCCTTAAATACATCACTGTATCTAGCAAAGACGAAAAAACATGAAATCGTGTACTCACAGACTCTTCTTGGGTTTTCAAACCGAGGCTCCACCAAGTGCCAAATATATAACCTTTGGTGAGTCCCTTAACTTTGAGTCTCAGCGTCCACCTGTGCAAAGCTGGATATTGGTACCTTACCCCTAATGGTTGCTGGGAAGAATAAATGAGATAATATGCAAATGTCCGGTAGCACAGGAGGTGCCTTTACATATTAGTTGCCTTCCCTTCCTTCTATTTCATTTGTATACAATTCTTTGGAAGGAAAAGAGAGAAGTTTCTCTGATATTTATTTCCTATACCATATACCTATTAGTTTTTCAATACATTCCTGTCCAAATGAATCAGGAAATAATTACCTACAACCATTTCTGTTGCGACAAGAGATCTGACATGTTACATTAACCCGGCCTCAGGCTCCACTCCTCACGCCTCCCCAAACATCACGGAGTCCCCTCCGCACGGAAATACCTGCCGCACTTGCATTAGCTTGGTCACAGACCCCAGCACACCCCGGGCATCTGACGTCGCCCCTCCTCACCACCTCAGACTCGGCCCCCCTTTGAGGCCCATCAGGAAACATGGCAAATTCAACAAAGGGTCATTCCGGGGAAGTTAATAAAGGGGTTATTTAAACAAGGGCGAGCTTGTTGAAAGGAAACCCAGTGCACTGTCCCAGGGAGAGACTAGCAGAACTGTTCCCTCTCCTATACATGAAGGGGCGAGAGAAGGGAGAGGCAACCAGAACGGGGGGTGGGGGGCTGGAGAGGAAGTTGCCTCACAAGGAGCAGTCATCCTCAGTCTAGGATACTCCAAGCCCAAGCCCACCCAGCCAGGAGAAAGCTCCAAAACACACAGCCTTCACTCTCCTCCTCCCTGCCCTTCAGCCCCCTGCTGGAACTGGGCACTGGCTCACCCCAGGAGAGGCCCGGGGCCAGGAAGCCACAGGGGCTGTGCCCACGGTCAGCACCCCGACTGCGGAAGGGCAGCGCAGAAGAGCAGACGGTGGTCTGGGAGGGGACGCAGAAGGCAGCCCCTCCAGGTCCACGAGAAGATCCTCCTCCAGGAAACACCGTCTGCCCCAGCCCCTGCTCTTCAGCCCCCAAAGGGACTTCATGAAGACAAGGCTCCTTGGGAGGAAACGAAGAGAGGGGAGTGAATCACATGTGGGCGGCCGTACTACATGTGCCGAGTTGCGTGATAAGCGCTGTCCATTCCTCAGCTCGTTGACCTTTACAAGCTGTGAAGGTAAGTGTTGTTATCTCCGTTTCATCGTAGTGAAACTGAGGCACAGAACTGATGACATATGAAGCCCGGGTCCCACCTCTAGTCTGGATCCGGACCTAGAACTCAAAGGAATCCAACTCCCAATATCAGTGTTTCCATAAAACCATTCTGCCTTGTATAAATTGCCGTTTTTCACATCTACCTGATCTTGTCCCTTGAAGAGCCTGAAGGCACCCGAGGGCACAGATGCTCTCCCCTCCATCTCCTTTCGCCCCTGTGCTCAGGAGAGGCAGACAAGTCCCCCGCGCTGCTGAATAAGTAAAATCACGAAATCTTTGAAATCCCCACAATCCTATTTTTCCTCAGTTTAAAAATAACCTGTTTTGCCAAATATTCAGAAACTTCTTTTCCCTCTTTAAACAGACCTTTTTTTTTTTCCTTTCTTTTTTAACACATATCAGGATTCACCACTCAACACTCCCACAAGAAATACCCCCAGGCAAGCACTTGGTACATCTGGGAAACACTTTGGATTAATTTCTGCCTGCCAAGGACAAGGATGCTGGGTAGCTTTCTCTTCTACAGAGTCTTAAAAGGAATATTATGCTCATTTCCTTAAGTATTTCCAACAACAGTTTTTTTTTTTTTTTTATCCTCACCCAAGGACATATTTTTGCATTTATCTTCAGATAGAGTGGGAGGGAGAGAGGGAGGAAGAGAGAGAGAGAAACATCCACGTGAGAGAAACACATCGAGAGGTTGCCACCCACACGACCCCAACCGGGGCCAGGAACAAACTGCAACCGAGGTACGTGCCCTTAGTGGGAACCGAACCCGGGACTCTCTGGTCTGCGGGCCGACACTCTAACCGCTGAGCCAAACTGGCCAGGGCTCCAACAACATTTTTAATGGATTATTTGGTTAAAGTCTTTATTACTAATAACAAACACAATAAAATGATTAATGACACAACCACGGCAGTTCTGAATATTTGACATTATGTGCATGTACTATTACCTGGTGAGTGTTCCTAAAAGCCCCCAAGTGCCTTCCTGACATTTTGTCATTCACTCCTTCTGCCTTCTCTGCAGGGTAGCAAGGGGGAGCTGGTGGGAGCTCCATGTGGAGATGGAGGCCTGAGGCCCGAGAACTCACTTCCTCCATTCCACACTCCCCTCCCGTTGTCATTTAAGGGAAGACAAGAAGCCTCGTCAGGACAGAGCGACAGTGAAAGGGAAGGCTCTCCAACTTTCCTTCGGAGGGCGCCCTCCGGTCTCCCCGTTGTCCATGCGCACACCCGACCTTTCCTTTCTAAGGACTGTCAGGTTTGCCAAGCACTATCCTGTTCGTGCACTCACTTCCTCTCGTGAAGACCCAGTGAGGGCGGTATGGCCGTCCCTACTTTACTGTGGTTAGAGAAAGAGATGAAATATCCATAGCCACAGGTTTCCAGGCAGAAGCATTGAAAATAGAACTGCAATCCACGTCTTCTGGACGCCAGGGTCTTCATTTGTACCTGGCACATAACTGACACCTGGGCCTTCATGGCGCTTTCTTTTAGATAATCGGCTCCAAGGTCAAACCCACACCATGAGGATGGGGGGGGGTGGGGGGGGCAGATGACGGGAGGAGGGCAGATCTGTTGCAAGGAGGTTAACTGGCCACAGCACCCCCACCCCCAACTCCGGAGCTGGTAAGACTGCCTTCCCCTTCCACTGAATCTCTGTAACTTTGCATAGCCACCTGGGCCTCTTCCCTCTCTGGAGGGAATTTCCACCTTCGGACATTCAAATGTACTCTAAATTAGAAGTGTTCTTTGGGGATAAAAGATCAAGATAAAGATAACAGAATTAATACTAAATGGCTTCCAAGAGCCAAATTGGTAAATGAATTACTCCAGATTTTTAATTGGGTTTATCTCTAACACGTGTGCCAGTCCTGATTAAGTCCCCATTAACTGGCAGTTTCCAGAAAGCAGCCAGCCAGTCCTGCAAACAGTCATTCACTTGACATTCGTGATTCTCTAGGCATTCGCAGCTACTATCCGGCCAAGGAGGAAGGGATACACGATCAGAAGGAGCATGAAAAGATCTCTTCCCTCAGGAATTCCAGGGGGAAACACCTACAAAAAATCACAGTTTAAAAAACGGGATATCAAATACGCCTTTGAAAAATTTCATGAAAGCTACGAATCCCTTCCCCAAACTCAAGTCAAGAACTTAAGATGTCAGGTGGGGATTTAGAGAAAGAATCAAAAGTAAAAGGTAAAACGAATATATTTTCAAAGCACAATTTAAAAACTGTCAATACGATGTTCAATGACTTTTCATCTCTCGATGTTTTTATTGCACCATTTGGTTGGCACACGGCCACAAATCACAATAAAATCAGAAGTAGCTTCTAATCATATTAAGATTCTATAGCTAAATAGTACTTTCACATCTGTGTGTTCAAATAAAATTATCTGAATACCTTTGGAAAAACACAAAATAGGAATTTTTGATCCGCACTTTAAAGATAGAGAGCCCAAGGGCCTATCAGTAGATGAGTGGATAAAAAAGCTGTGGTACATTTACACAATGGAATACTATGCAGCTGTAAGAAAGAACGATCTCTTACCCTTTGAGACGACATGGAGGGACCTGGAGAGTACTATGCTAAACGAAATAAACCAGTCAGAGAAAGACAAATACCACATGATCCCATTTATTTGTGGAACATAATGAACAAAATAAGCTGATGAACAAAACAGACCCAGAATCATGGAAGTAGGGAACAGACTGACAAACCTCAGGCAGGGGTGGGAAGAGATGAACCAAAGAACTTATATGCATATATGCACAGCCAATGGACACAGACATTAGCCGGGGAAGGCAGGAGGGGGGTCAATGGGGGGGAAAAGGGGGACATCTGTAACACTTTCAGCAATTAAAAATAAACAAACAAACAAACAAACACAGACTGCGAAACTGGGGCTCTGAAAAGGAAGGTGATTGCCCAGAGCCTGGTACTAATAAGTGGCAGCACCCACATTAAGTCTGAAGGCTTTACAGCTTCCAGTCTAGAGTTTTAAAGCTAGAAAGAATCTTGGATGCCATCTAAACCAGCCACCTAGAGTCTTCGTTTTGCAGAGGAAGAAATGTGTCTCAGAGAGATTGAATGGCTTGACCCAAGTCGCCAACCAGCAAATCACTTAGAACAATCAGCCAGGTCACCCGATTCCTAGTCCATTTCTGACACCACTGCGGTCCAATGTGTGCTCCGTTCATCCCATCGGTCATAGAGAGCAATTCTCAATGTTTTCATATTAGTAGATCATTTCTAACATCACTCACTTTTACAGGATTCTTGCCCCCCCAAACAAGTTGCTTCTGAAACATTTCAGAAAGCATCAGAGGGACCTTTAAAAGAATTCCAGGACAGTCAGACTTCCGCCCACACTGTAGAAGGAGCCCTCTGTTCAGAACAGGACTGACCAGGACTCAGCTTCACAGAGTGACATTCTACAAAGCACTTGCCTGGACTCCAGGCACCGGGTGAAAGAGCTCAGAGCCATCTCCTACTCGGCACGCTAGGGACACACAGTGCCCAACAACCTCAGCGCATCAACTTCTAATCAAGAGCTCGAATCAGAGATTTAAAAAATTAAGTGTTACGTTACCCCTGGGACCATGCTGCAAAGCCTAGGTCCTGAAGAGTCAGCTGCCCTGGCCCTTGTGGGAGCTGAGAGTCGGCTCACAAAGGAGGAAGGGCAAAGTGCACACACAGCCGGGATCCCAGGTAGGGAGTTTCAGGACTGCCAGAGGAGGAGCTTGGCAAAGGGCAGTCACATGGGGAGCAGCAGTTACGTCTTCTGCCGTGAACACCGTCGGGGCAGGGGGCATTCACACACAGGGCCCTCCACTCTAAACACGTTTCTTTACTCGCTCGATCGGCACACCCTTGAACTCACTGCCTACAGGCTGTTTGCCATGCGCAGTTCAGTGCTGGGGATGTAGCTCATGCCCTAGCGGAGGGAGGCAGACAGGTCCAAATGAGTGTCAAGTATCCAGTTTGAAAGATGTTGGGAAGTGAGATGGAGAAAAGGAAGGATGGAGAGGGCGTTAAGACCTGCTGGAAAGGGGACGTTTTTCAAATGCGCAGTCAGGGAATCTAATCATTCCTTAAGGTGACTTCAGTATGCTCGACTCCTGTGTGTCATCTCTGCCTCCACAGAACCACCGTGTGGGCTTGATATTTTCTTCTCTGTGTCACAAACGGAGACTCAGAGTTCACTGTTTGCTCATGAAATAGTGTCAGAACCAGGATTTGAACACAGGACATTGGGACTCGGACAGCCGCAGCATTGAGTGCTCGTGTGATGGCGCCAGGTAAGTGGTGGCTGGAAGTGACATGGTATGCTACGCGGGACAGTGGAACTGAGTGCCCGCGCCCTTCGAGGGAGCTGTGCAGTCCCACCTGGGGACACCTGCAACAGGAGGGCGGCACGATCTCACGAATCTGGCTTCTCTTGTTAAGTCTGGGTTCCAGAAGCCCGATCGAGTTTGGAAGCTGACGTAGCCATCCGGGTCCTAAAATCCCCCAGACTTAAAAGCCAAGCTTTGGTGGGGGTGGGGATGAAAAGAAGAGGGGACATCAAACTCTTTGAAGCTGTCTTAGAATGGCAGAGGTTATTTCTTCTGCAGAGAAAGGCTTCCTGCCTCCAGCTCATCTGGAGAGGAACAAATAAACATCATTATGCTGATAAGTAGACAGACGTATATGGTCCTGGACCTTGCTCCCAATAAATCAAGATTCAGTTGGACTCATCAGGAAAAGCTAACATTTTCTGGTTGCTTGTCTCCCTGGAAGGCCCTGTACCTTTTATTTCCAACAGAATCTATATCCAGGCAAAGGGCACCAGTGGACGCCTCAATGCAAGCCCACTGCACTCGATCCCAGCTGCCAGCGTGCTCTGGGCGTGCCCATCTATCTTCTCAACTGACTGGAAGCAGCAGCAAACAGTGTGCTGATGATGACGATGATAAAAGTAACAGAGACCATAAGGTGAAGTTGATGCTTAACTCCCGGCTCTAAACTTGACAGTGCCTTAACCTCCCTGAGTCGGAATTCCTCATGTCTGAAATGGGAATACTGATACTTATCTGGCAATATTCTTACAGAAAGAAAAAGTATATAAAGTCCTTGGTCCACTGTAGTTTCCAAGAGCTGTTACTCAATAAAATAAAGTGAATAAGATTTACATGGCACGTCCCCATCTGTGATCTTTCTTTAAAAAAAATTTTTTTTTTTCTTTATTGATTTGAGAGAGAGAAGAAGTGAGAGGGAGAGAGAGATAGAAATATTGATGAGAGAGAACATCGATCAGCCACCTCCTGCATGCCCCCCCACTGGGGATTGGGCCCACAGCCTGGGCATGTGCTCTGACCGGGAATCGAACTGGTGACCTCTGGTGCATGGGTCGATGCTCAACCTCTGAGCCACACCGGCCGGGCTCCATCTGTGATCTTATTTGATCCCTACAACAAATCCCCAGACCTCAACTTAGGGTCTTTCATACAGTAGTAGCTCAAAAGATAGACCCCAGAGCTAGGATAGAGTGGACAAATAGTAATGCAAGCATCTCATTTTGCCAACAGGGAAATTGAGGCTCACAAGGGGACATATTATAACTTTGTCTAAGCAAGTTACGTTCTACAATAATTCAGAAACTTCTTGATGATAAACTCAGCCAAAGACATCACAAGCTCAGTGCCATGGGCAACATCACCAGGGCAGGGGCCCGTGTACCCCGGATCAAATGTCGTTATCATAGCCTGCCTCACCCAAAGTTACGTTCATTTTGCACAGGAGAGGAGGAGAGTGCCCTGTGCCTTGGCCGGAAAGCAGCCCGTTTACGCTGGACTCTTGCTCAGGGCAACAGAGGCCAGCCTTTGTCAAGGTTCTAGTCCACAGCGTGGCCGGTGGGCAGAGCGCTGTGTTCGGCTCCAACCTGGCTGCTTTCTCCACCTGCTCAGTACCCGAGGGTCCCGCGGGCCAGCTCCTGCTCAGTCTCATGGGACAGGGGCTGCTGCAGGACTGACTGCCCGCTGCCCCAGGGCAGGGCCCCAGGTACTCGCTCTTTTCGGGGCCCCGGGCGGGCCTGTGCGGTTGCTCGGAAACCCTGGGAGGAGGCCCTGGAAAAGAAGGTGCTGGGCCTTTCTGTCTCCTTTTCCTGGAGCAGATGGGGTGCTAAAATGATGGATGCCATGCCCCAGTTTTCAGGCACTGACTGTTTCCGTGGAAAGAACGCTTAGGCTAAAAGTTAGCGAGTGTGGGGGAAAGGCCATTGGGAACGAGGGCGAGGATGCAGGTGTGTGTCTGTCTGTGTCCCCTGCGTGGCTCTGAGCAAGCTGCAGCCTTCCTGGGCTCTCTGTGGCCCCTGCACTGTGACCTTCTTCCTCAATAAAAAATGTTTAAAAATCACATTCTATGACTGTGTTGGCACGAAGACAAACATAACCTTTGGCCCCAAAAGTTCATTTCCTCCTTCTGGTTTTAAAAGAAATTAAAACATTTTGGGGGGGGGGGCTCAGGTACTGTGCTGCTGTGTTTGCTAATGGCAAAGTTGGCCCCAGTGTCCTTCACTGAGAAATGGAATGAATGCCACCTACCTCTCCGCACGCTGTGAGCATCAGTAACGAGATCGATAATTCACGTAGCTCCGCGACTGGTATCCAGCAGACAGACACTCGATGACTCTTAATATTATATTATTGTTATTACTCAGAAAATATAACTTGGCCGTTTTTCAAAGAAAACAAGACTGTGAGCCTTTTGGAAGAGTGAGCTTGTCCTCTATGTCATTCATTCATTGATCAGCGCCTCAGAATCTCCCAACAGCTGTGACAACGTGGTCACTGCTCAGTCATGACAATGAGCTCCAAAGGAAACCTTTTCTCACCAAAGGGGAATGTGATCAAGCCTGTCTTTATTTGCCATTAATTTTTTTTAAATACAAAAACATCCCAGCACTTTACAAAGAAAAGCAATGCCCCAGTCTCTGTAAACTGCACCAGAAGCTGGGGTGGGGTTTTGGGAACACCACCGAACCTGGAGTCTCACGTGTGACCCTGCAGGTCCGAGGTGACTCCCATCAGAGGCTTGGCAAGTTCTCTGCACTCCAAGCCCCAAGTCCCTTTTCTACAGCATGACACCAACCCTGCCTACATCAGAGATGCTGGGAAGCTTACAGGGTTTAACAGAAGTTCACTAAGCAATTTACCAGGGCCTCCCATAGTAGTCTCTATTCCTTACGAATGCTCTTTAAAAATAATGGATGGATAGCCTGGCCACTGTGGCTCAGTGGTTGAGCGTCAACCCATGCACCAAGAGGTTGCTGGTTTGATTCCTGGTGAGGGCACATGCCCAGGTTGTGGGCCTGATCCCCAGTGGGGGGCAGGCAGGAGGTGGCCAATCGATGTTCTCTCTCATCGATGTTTCTGTCTCTCCTCTCCCTCTCCCTTCCTCTCTCTCTCTCAAATCAATAAAGAAAAAATAATAATAATGGATGGATAGATGGAAGGAAGAAAGGAAGTCATGGTTAAAAGTTCTGAAAATACTTTAAAATATAATGGTCCTGGATACCTTGAAAATGATAATAAATATTAGTATATTAAAAACTTTGAAAGATCCTTTGTTTAAAATAAAATCTGCTTTACCTTTATGACCGTAATTTGTTTAAGCAAATTTTCTCCCTGGCATAACTATAAACATCACATCTGA
This sequence comes from Tadarida brasiliensis, assembly GCA_030848825.1. Taxonomy (NCBI): domain Eukaryota; kingdom Metazoa; phylum Chordata; class Mammalia; order Chiroptera; family Molossidae; genus Tadarida; species Tadarida brasiliensis. The sequence goes on from CM061264.1 coordinate 42,968,837, forward strand.
TCTGGGACATGCCCACCATCTTGTCCTTTCTTTCTGCTTCGGGGTCATTGCAGTTACTATTTCTTCTCATTTTACAGGACTCCCCTCAAATGCCCCCTCTTTAAAGTCACCTTCTCAGCTCCCCCAACCTACATAGCCTCCCCATGTCCCTCCTACCAGCTACTCTGTCATGTCAACCTCTGTTTTACCGCAGTTATTTCAATTAAAATCTATCAAGAATGTGTTTGTTCATTGTCTAATCCCTTGAGGGCAGGTGCTTATCCTGACTTCATCTTTACGGCCACTGCAATGAGAAACACATTGTTTGAGCATACAATTGAATCATTACTGGCTGGATGGGTTGATGGGTGGACAGTTAGATGGGTGGGTGAATGATGGAGGGATGGAGAGATGAGGAGTGGGGCGCAACTATTCCATGATCTTTAGGGAACGCTTTTAGCCTTCTGGGCCTTAGTTCCCCCATCTAGGTTGGAGGACTTGCTAATTAAAGCTCCTCCTAGTGCGGTTATTATACGCATAGCAGCTATGAAGACACCCTTCATTATTTTCTACACAGCCAAGAACCTTTCCTCGTGTTACTTCGTTTAACTTAATCCTCAAAACAACGTTATGAGAGGAGTAGTACTATTCCAGTTTAAAGATGAAAAGGCTGTAGACAAAAGCTTAACTTCCCTACTGGTACGGGGTGGAGCCCACTGCCCCAGCCTACCGCCCAGCCGTAAGCCAGTGTTTCTTCCACGTTATAAATCTGAGCCAGGAGGAGGTGCTGGCTCTCACGATGGACAAACGCGTGGCTGCGAAAGGAACTGGCGTGAGAGAACAGGTGAGGCATTTTGCACATCATTCAGTTCCCTGGGCATGTCTACGCCTGGAAAACAGGAAGCAGTCCCGAGCCGGTGGATTTTAAAAGAGCCTCACTTTAGACAAACCTCTTCTATTGTTTTAATAAAATATTTTGCATTTTATTCGCAGAACTTGCTCGAAGTCTGCTCTGTACTTGAGGATCAGGTACGCCCACCTACCCTCTCACGTGCAGAGTTTACTTTCTCCAGGAGAGCAGTCACCGACCCACGCCAGGCGGCAGGAGGTGCTTCTCCGCACCAGCATCTGGCTCCTTGGCAGGTGCCTTGAGCTATTTTATTGGCAGTGTTCAAATGGCCAGGGGGTCGGTCAGAGCTCAGCTGCCCACAGCTCTCGGGTGGCCTACCAGCCTCTGCCTGAAAGCCTCAAAAAGAAGAACCAGGCTCGGACCCACCGCAAAAGTTAAAGCTCAGTGAAAGTCACCTCTGCTAATCAGAACCAATTGGGCCATTCCTGGGTTTTACTGGATGCCAAGAAATTCCCATGATCCTCTTGGCTAAAAAAAAAAAAAAACTGGCAATAACAGCAACCTGAAGAAGGGCAGGAGACACCCAGATTTTAAGGTACGAGGCACATATGTGATCTGGTAGGCAGCCTCTACAGAGGCCCCTGTAGACTCTTCTTCCTCATGGTATTTTGGCTTTGGTCATCTCCTCCTCCTGAGTGTGAGCTAGATGTACCGGCTCAGTTCTAATAACCAGAACATGGCAAAGGAGAGAAGATGTCACTTCAGAAATGAGGTTGGAGAACGACTCTAGCTTCCTTCTTGATGGCCATCCCTGGTCCCATTGTCTGTTGGCTCTGATGGAAGCCAGCTGCCATATCTGTGAGCCACCCTACGGGGAGGCCTGTGTGACGAGGAATTGAGGGAGAGCCCTGGCCACCAGCCTGTGAGGACCTGGGGACCGCTAACAGCTATGAGCGCAAGCTTGAGAACAGATCCATCCCGAGAGAACGCAGCAGCCCTGACCAACACCTTGTCTGTGGCCTTGTGTGCTACCCTGAGCGGCAGCACCCAGCTAAGGCAACCCACTGAAGCGGTAGAACAATACATGTTTGCTGCTTCCAGATGTGAAGTTTGGGGATAATTTGTTATGCAGCACTAGTTAACTAATAGGTGTTCTTAAAACAGAAAATAATATATATTTTTAAATCATGTCATTACAATGGGGTCGTCCAAGTCTGCTCAGATGCCACCTCCCTGGGCACATCTTAATCATACCACTGAGAACTCACACTCACTTCTACTCCATTCCCATACCACCACATACTGCACCAGCTTTTCCTACGTCCCTGATGCTTGAACATTATCTTTGAACACTGTGACTCTCAGTGGGTCTCTGAACCAGCAGCACGAACATCCCATGGGATCTTATTAGAAATGCAAATCTTAGGGACCATTCCAGAACTACCGAGTCAAAATCTGCATGATAGGAAGATCTCAAGGCAATTTAGGGGTACCTCAACATTTACAAAAGACTTTTAACATTCTAACAAATATGTATTAAATTTTATGGGTTTTTTTCTGTCTCCTATCTTCCCTCCAAACCTCAATAAAAAGTGAAATGTGGAAGTCATTGTTGATCCCGATTTCCACCATTTGGAACTACCTGGTTTGCTCTTGTAAAAGTAAACAGAAATGAGAGATACAGAGGGACTAGTCCTAGGTAAATTTTATAACCAATGCCATTTTGATCCAGGTTTGACCTAGGTTTCTGTCTCTTTCCCAGATGGCAGGTCAGAGCCATTAATAAATCCTATCCCTCACCGTAATCTCAGTTTGTCACTAGTGAGGGGCTGACTGAAATCTCTCTTCGAGCTGCAGCTCAAAAATCCCAGGGAAGATTTTGATTGGTCCTAATACATCATTTGCATCCTCCCAGAACAGACCATTGTGTCTCCAGGGCTGGAGGTGAATGGCAGCGCCAATCCAACCATGCGGTTGACGTGGTAAAGAAGCACTGAGATGGGAGAGAAGTGCTGAGTAAAAAATGTCAGATGCTCGTTGCATTTTACAGCTCTATGCCCTTTAGATGTGGTTCCTCCACTTGAAATGCCTTGCACAACTGACCTGACACCTCCACCACTCTATTCACCTCCAGAATCCTTGCAAGTTCTCACTCAGCCTTCCAGAATCAGTTCAAGAGTTACCTCCTCTGTGAGGCGCTCCCCAACTCCCAGGGGAGATGTGGAACTGCTTTCTTCGCTGCTCTTACTGTATTCTTCCACTCTTTATTAGAAAAAAATAATTATTACAGCAATTTAGGACATTTTTTTATTCTTTTTTTTTTTAACTTATCTTTATTGTTGAATGTATTACAGATGTTCCTCATTTTTCCCCCATTGCCTCCCTCCTCCCCATTCCTGCCCCCCTCCTGCCTTTCCCCACACTGTTGTCTGTGTCCACTGGTATGCATATATACATATAAGTTCTTTGGTTTATTTCTTCCCAACCCGCAACCTCCCTTCCCTTTGAGGTTTGTCAGTCTAACACCCAATTTGTACTTCTTAATCCCTTCACCTTTTTCACCCAACCCCCCAGCCCCCATCCATCTGGTAACCAACAAAAGTTCTCTGTATCTATGAGAATGTTTCTGTTCTGCTTGTTCATTTTGTTTGTAGATTCAATTGTTGATAGATATGTATTTATTGCCATTTTGTTTGTTCATATTTTTTTATCTTTTTCTTCAAGAAGACCCTTCAACATTTCATATAATAATGGTTTGGTGGTGATGAACTCCTTTAGCTTTTCTTTGTCTGGGAAACTCTTTATATGGCCATTGATTCTAAATGACAGCTTTGCAGGATAGAGTAATCTTGGTTGTAGGTTCTTGCTTTTCATCACTCTGAATATTTCTTGCCACTCCCTTCTGGCCTGCAAAGTTTCTTTTGAGAAATCAGCTGAGTCTTATGGGAACTCCCTTGTAGGTAACTAACTGCTTTTCTTTTGCTGCTTTTAAGATTCTCTGTCTTGAACCTTTTGTATTTTGATGATGATGTGTCTTGGTGTGGGCCTTTTAGGGTTCATCTTGTTTGGGACTCTCTGTGCTTCCTGGACTTGTATGTCTGCTTCCTTCACCAAGTTAGGGAAGTTTTCTGCCATTATTGTTTCAAATAGGTTTTTAATTTCTTGTTCTCTCTCTTCTCCTTCTGGCACCCCCAAGATGCAAATGTTGGCACGCTTGAAGTTGTCCCAGAGGCTCCTTACACTATCCTCATTCTTTTGGATTCTTTTTTCTTTTTGCTGTTCTGATTGGGTGTTTTTTGCTTCCTTATATTCCAAATCGATGGTTTGCTTCTTGGCTTTACCTACTCTACTACCGCATCTGTGTAAACTATCCTTTATCTCAGTTAGTGCATCCTTCATTTCTGACTGGTCCTTTTTTATGCTCTTGAGGCCCTCACTAAGTTCACTGAGGTTCTCACTAAGTCCATTGAGCATCCTTATAAGCAGTATTTTGAACTCTGCATCTGTTAGGTTGCTTAACTCCATCTCACTTAGTTCTTTTCCTGGAGTTTTGTTCTGTTCTTTCATTTGGGACCTATCTCTTTGTCTCAGGACATTTTGACTCAGTATGATAAATATGCTATTAAAGTTTCAACCTTTTATTTACCAATTAATATGCAAAAACTGAACATACAACTCCTGAGCCTCAGATTGAGGGGCTGAGAGGAGGCAAGGCTTGGGCTTCCTATATAGTGTTTTCACATTTTGCATGTTTATTTGGACATGACTGCATCATCACAGGTCTATGGATTGTCGGCCTACCCTTTAGGGTAGCAGTTTGCCAAGACTCTGTGTAAAAATAGTCTCTGCCATCAACAACAGACAGGCAGACCCCATGTCCACCTGTTTTGCTTTTGTCCCATATCTCCCAACCCATGTCCTCTAACAACTGCAGGTTAAAGGTCTCTATGTCATCAGCACTGGGGATCCCCACCTGTCTCTCCATCTGGGAAACTCTCAGGGGTAGTGACAGATCTTATTGAATCACCTCGTCTTTTTAGAAGTGTTGCAAGGCTCCAGGGCTGCTGCTAATTACCAGACCTGTTACTACTGTGTGTGCCGTCCCCTCCCCCAGGAGCAGCTTGTATGTAGAGTAGGGGAGAGCCGGGGAGATAGATGAGCATCTTCAAACTGGCAGAGCTTATGGTCCGGCTTCCAAGAGCTAGTATCAGCAGCTGAGGATTGGGGGAGGGCAGATTTGGGTCAGGCTCAGCAGCTGCAAGCAAAAGCAATTGGCTGACTCTTCTGTGACAGTTTCTCTACTCACATATTTGGAATCCAGGCACTTCCTCTGCATTACTCACTGATGAATGACACCTGCTTAGAGTAAGGCATCTTGAAGGCATTTATTTTATATATTTTTAAATATTTTTCCTTTATTGATTCTAGAGAGAGAGGAAGGGAGAGGGATAGAAACATCGATGAGAGAGAACATCGATTGGCCGCCTCCTGCATGCCCCCCACTGGGGATTGGGCCCACAACCTGGGCATGTGCCCTGACCAGGAATCAAACCAGTGACTTTTCGGTGCATGGGTTGACGCTCAACCACTGAGCTACACTGGCCGGGCATCCTGAAGGCATTTAAAGCTCTCCCTGATTCCCCTGCTCCTTTATCTGGATGTTGTCTGTTTCTTACCAAATAACTCTTCCTCCCCCCAAAATTCGAACACTTTGTATGACTTCTCTGGGGCACATAAGCTTTCACATGTTCACTGACACTGGGAAGCTGCTTCCCCTACACGGTCCACGTCCCTTAGAGATGCTGAAAAAACCCGATACTTGCTTTCTTGGCCTCCCTTCTGGCTGGAAGTGGCAATGTGATCCAGTTTGGGCAAATAAGGAATAAGTGGGAGATCTGAGGTGTCTTGCTTCGTGGGAGTTCCATCTGGGGAATTGGGTTTTCTTTTGTTTTGTTTACTTCTGATAAAAGAGAAGAGACAAATAAGGAAAGCTCGATCCTATTACCCTGGCTGCCTTGGCTTCCTTGTGTCTCGGTTATATAAAGATGTGGTACCTGTTTCTATGGCAGCTGTACTGAGACCATGAGGCAATTAGTCTCAGGATAACACTGCGGAAAACTTGAGCCCCCAGACGACAAGTCTGAACTCCTGCACCGATCCTGGCACCACCCACCTGATTCTGTTACAGGAGAGAAAACGATTTCATTCCGAAAGTCACTCTTAGCCACGTGTTCAATTCTCTCTTACTAACAATCTCATGTTCCACTTTGAACTTCTTATGCTAACGCTGCTTAAACTTTGTGAGGTCACAGAACAGCTGGTGAAAGCACAGATCTTCTTCATATAAGCACTCATACCCCTAAGTTTTGCCCACAATTTCGGGAGCATCACAGATCCTCCACAAGCCCACCCAAGGGCATCCCAAAACCCATTGATCTCCTGCTCATCGAAACCTATGGATTATGCACACACACATGGGATTATACAGTCAACACTGATACACACAATGAGGCCCCCAAGGCATTTTAAGTTCCTTTGTCTTAGAAGGTATGTATAGCTTCACTGTTTGTGAATGCTTACTGTGAACAAGATCCCTGACACCTCTCTACGTGTTCTATGTGATCTCATTCGGTCTCTAAACCCTGTGTGGAAGGTATTACTATGACCTCGACTTAATACAGAAGAAACTGAGGTTTTAGAGTGACTAAGTAAATTACCCTAGCTCACAGAGCTAGTCAACGGTGAAGTTAAAATTTAACCCAGGCGACTTACAGGGTCCTTCTTTTCATCTCTACTCTATGCTGCCTCCCTTCTGTATAGCAGACTGTGTATCACAGTGAGGAAGTGCAATAAAGTTTAGCAACAAAATGGCTTAAACAAGCCAAAGTGTTTCATTAACTAAGAGTACTATTTGTGCATTTCCATTTAATATCCATATGCTGAATTCTTACAGCGTGACTCAGTCTGAACAGTGTGACAGCTGAGTATCCTAAGTAGACTATTCCATGTGTGGGACTTTAGGTTTACTGAGCATTAACAACTAATCTGAACATAAACACCAAGTGCTTACCACACGTCAGCCACTGTTTAAGCACTGCATTTGCATTGTTTCACTTCAGCTTCATGATAAAGCTGTGGGGTAGGCATTGTTATCGTCCTCATTTCACAGATGCTAACACTGAGGCATCCAAAGGTAATCTGTGGAAAGACATAGCTAGGGAACAGCAGTGTCCAAATGCCCACGCAGGCAGAAGCTGAACCTTGAGCCACTATACTAAACTGATTCCAATTTTAGCATTTGACTTGCAGAGTGTCACTCTAGAATCTGAAAACTGATAGAAGCATTCACATTTCACTGGGTTAAAAATCAAGCTTCAGACATGCAGGAACAGTCACTCCTTCCTTCTTGGGAAGTGGGATTCATAGCTGTTCTCACGGCTCCGAGGATCCCACCGCACCCATGGAGGAGTCAGCCCGCAGCGACCTCTTCTCTCTGCAGTAACGACCTTGGGAATCGCATCGGCCCAGTGGCATTAACCCTTATGTCTTGGCAGAGAATGCTCAAGTCTACATCTGCCATCCTGGCCACTCTCTCAGCTCCCAGGCCTTCATGTCCAGCTCTCCAGAGGACCTTTTCCATGTAGATGACAAATGGTCACTTCAAATCCAGGGTCTGCATACTGTGGACAAGCTCAGGGACGGCCTGCCTTGCAAACTCAGGGGCCGAAAATAACCACAAAGGATGGTCTAAAATTAAAACTTTTTAAGGAAAATTCTCACCCAAGGATATTTTTCCATTTATCTTCAGATAGACTGGGAGGGAGGGAGAGGGAGAGAGAGAGAGGGAATGGGGGAAACATTCATGTGAGAGAGACACATCGATTGGTTGCCTCCTGCACAACCCCAACCAGGGCTAGGGACCAAACTGCAACCGAGGTACATGCCCTTGACCGGAATCGAACCCACGACTCTTCGGTCCGTGGGCCGACGCTCTAACCACGGAGTCAAACCAGCCAGGGCTAAAATTAAAACTTTTTAACTAAAAGCAGTTGATGGCTGGTAGTCATGTCCTAGGCTAGAATCTTCCCAGACAAAAGTCGATCTTTACCCTAACTGAGCCTGTCTATTATCTTTTGCATCACCAATAACATTCTTTAGAAATGTCGGGGTAACTCTCCTTCTTCCAGACCCCTCAGGGCACACCCAGTGCACCATAAGTCCTCATTGTTACTGTTATCCTGTTCATTGTTGACTGTTAGCTATCCTGTACCCACCTAGGTGAACGATGTCTGTGTCTATCATTCCAGTTTTCATCCAATTCCAGAGGTTTTCCTGCTTTACTTTCTCCTGCCACCCTAACCTTTCACCAGTGGATTTCATGTAACTCACTTGTGTCTTCCCTTTTGACTGCAATGTACAAAGTAAGGTGCAAAACTGCCGTTCTCTGGAGCATTGTCTCATTGTATTGAGATTGTGCTTCCCGGCAATTGTCAACAGTTTGGCTCGAATAAACTCACAGAAATTCTTTACAGGTTTGAATGTTTCTTACATTGACAATACACTTGAAATCATGGAATCTTAAGAGATAGATAGGATCATAGGAGGCAGGCGATCTAGTTAAAAGATTATGGATTTTGAAGTCAGAAAGCCCACAGTTCAAACCCTAGCTCTGAATCCATTTCTTCTGTGCGATGGGAGTAGTAACATTATCCTAAGAGCTGCAGAGGGATTAAAGATGATGGATAAAAACCTGCCCAGCAGTACCTGGCACTTCATCGGCACTCAGTACATAGCAGTCACATTCACAACTATCATCATCATCAACACAATTTTGTTCATCCACCAAATGCATAAATCTCTCCACAATACCCACGACAGATGGCCATCCAGGCTCTGCTAGTACATTTCCAAAGATAGAGAGCTCGCTCACACCATCTCCCCAGGCAGCCGGTTCTATTATTGGACAGTTCTCACTGGCACGGAGTCCTGTCTGCGTGGAGCCGAAAGCTGCCTCCGTGAATTCCTCTGGTCCTCGCTCTGCCCCGTGGAGCAGGGCAGCACGAGTCTGCTCTCCCTCACACTGCAGTCCGTCCGGGAAACGCCATCATCTCGCCACGTCCTCTCCTCTCCAGCCATTCATTCCCACACACCCGTTCCCAGGACGTGATTTCTATGTCATCCACACTGCTCACTGCTTCCTCACAGCACGGTACCCGGAGGAGACACGGAAGTCCAGTGCCTTGGACGAGTGAACCCTGCACTTCCATGAACGCATTCAAAATTCATATTGCGATTTTCTCAGTGGCCAGATAAATATCACTGTTGCATCACCCAGGGCTTGAAGTGAACAAAATCTGTAAGTCTACCCTCCCGCTACGAAAAGAGATCGTGCTAAGTCTTCTCCTATTCCCCTGAAATATGGGCACCGAAACTCGGCTTATGAAACATGGGCACCGACTTGACTTATCCTGTAGACTCTGACTTTGGCCAAGTGAGAACATTCTGAATCATCTTCCTGACCTCTGTCTTAATAATCACGCCTCGATTCTTCATCCTAGTTATTATCGATAGTACATTTCAATAAGTTTGCTCCCATGTCCTCAAAGTCAGCACTAAATGCTTCCACTCAGGTTCATTTCCGTTCACTTTAAGAAACAAGGATTTACTGAGAGATACGATATTAGAGTCTCAGGATGCATAAGGGAGTCCCCACCTTAAGAGGGAGGGAAACAGGTACATAAATGACAATGACAATTCCACCTAGTAAGTGCAATGATGGGGATATAGCAGCTGGGGGAAACTAGCCCAGGCACATGTGGCTGAATATTAGCACCACCTTGAGCACTTTTAAATGGGCCACACTCCAACCAATTAAATCAGAGCCTTTGTGGGTAGAACCCAAGCCTTGACACTTTAGAAACACAACCCGCCCCCCCTGCCCCGGCTGATTCCAATGCAGAGCCAAGTCAGAACAGTAGCCTAAACCGCCCAGTTCTTCTCAAGCTTTAATGTGCACACGAATCGCCTGGGATCTCTTGACATCCAGACGCTGAGTCTGTAGGTCTGCAGTGGCACCTGAGATTTTGCATTTTTAATTCCCTGCCAGGAGATGCTAATGCTGGTGGTCTACACATTGAATAGCACAGGCCTGGGACATGCCATCTAACGGTTCCCAATTCCCTCTCCAGTCTTGGCTCCTCATAGTATATTACAAGTTGAACCCTTCCTTCCAGGTGAATGAAAGAGACACATAATGGTGAGATAAACACAGTGATGATTTATGAGAGGCACTGTGGAAGCCCAGAAGAGGACGCCCCATCAGAAGAGGGGGTGGTGGTGGCCACGAGAGGCTTCCCAGAACAGGCTGTGACTTCACTGATTGCACAGAGGAAAGTTATGCCATACCCAGACAAGAACTGGGCATAGCCTTAGAAATGGGGGCTGAGGGGTGGGGGTGGGGCTGCAAAAACATAACACAGGGCCTGTTCAGGAAACTGAAGTATTTCTTAGTCCTGTCAGGTTCAAGCACTCATTTGACCACATATCTGGCCCGGTATTTTCCCTTCAAAGTTGAGTTAAACCATGATTTAACTTTCCATACATTTAAACCAGACCACACTACGTCCTCCCCAAGGGCAGAACCAGGTTCAACGGCATTCCACGCCCTCAGGACCAAAGAGGGTGTCCAGCCCACTATTGATCTCAGAGTATGTCTGTAGGATCATTATAAATTGCGTTTTTGAAAATAGATCTTTCGGTTCCAGTGCTTTCTGAAGCCCAGATTGGTGTAAGAGGCTAAAGGGACTTACTGAGACTGTGAAAAGGGTGGAAAGCAGCGCAGCTGGGGTGGAGCAACGCTACCAAGGCTAATTGGAAGAGGGTGCTCTGGCAGAGATGTCAGGCGGCGCAGGCAGCGTGAGGACGAAAGTATTTGTATTTGCGGAAGGCGGGTGTGGTTCCCGTCGAAGCTGAGAGCAACACAGCCCAGCCTGTTCAGATGATTGGCACGGAGGGGGAAACGCTCCCCGTGCTCGGGGCAAATGAAACCGCAAAGGGCTAAGTCAGCTTAATTCAATCAGACGTTATTATAGCCAGCCCTGGTTAATGTGCAACAATTAATACAACCATTTTATGCAGATTAAAACATTTCAAATGAACAGGTCAATAGCACTCATATGTTCTGAATTGGGGCTCCGCGAGAGCCAGGCGAACCGTTACGTGAACCACTCTGAACGTCACTGGAGGAGGACGCTGAGTCTCAGAAATCTGCACACCGCTCAGTTTGGAGCTAATCACTCACGTTTTTCTCTCATCTACCAGATATCCTAATTTAAAGACAGATCTGCTAGGCTTTCTTTTATGACAAAAGACAGAGAGAACATGAATTATTCATTAGTAGTAAAGGTATCACCTTATCTGTTTATTTTCCAATTAGGTGACAGCAGATAAAGAAGCAGTCAATAAAACCAAGAGATTTTCCCCCATTGTAGGGAATTAAAAGTAGACCGTGTTAATGTGGGTCCTGGAGTCTATAAGAAAGCATTCTATTAGCCATGAGTATTGCAGAGCAGACCACTAAGAAATGGGAATCACTCGTAGTCTCAATGCCTCCATGTGACCAGACTCTGAAGGTCCTCCAGGTCGGTCCCCACCAGCCTTTCGTCTCCCTCATCTCCTTGTGCATCACTAGCCAGCCCCACCCTGACACCCGTCCTCCTTCTCAGCTCCCTTCTAAGCCTTTGCTCAACCACCACCTTGGCTTAGTAGTCTCTTCTCTCTGCTCCCACTAACCTCCCATTTATTCTTTAGGCTCTACTCCCCCCCCCCCCCCACCAACACACACATACTGCCTTCCACGCCTGCACAGCAGAGGGGGCTCCCCTCCTCGATGCTCCGGTCACTCTGTGAGTTTGGTTTCAACTGATTCCTGAGAACTACTTGAGAGCCAGGGCTGAGATCTGTTCCTCTTTCTAGCTTCCATGCTCTGCACAGAGTAGGTGCTCCACAGGTGTTAGACCCACCACCCATAAGCCGTGATATCATGTGGATCCTGGAGCCAGCCCCTTTCGGCTCCCTCCTCACATTTCACTTTTACTTTCCAGAGAAGCCACCAGGAAGAGACTCTGCTTTCCCTGTGCTTCAATTCCCAGGTCCTTTCAGGCCAGCCTTGGGCAGAGGCATGCCGACAAGAGGAGGGAGAAGCAACAGCTCCCACGCCGTTGGCACAAATCACCTGCCCTTCCTCTGGCCCTTAGACCTGGTATTGCTGTAGCTATACAGATGTGAATGCATCTCTGCGTGACCTGCAGGGAAACCATCTTCCAGTCCTCCAGGGCTGCAGGTGGGGCCTCTTCAGACCTGCTGCCAAACCTGTCAATCAGGTGCCCCAATATGGTTCGCTCTGCCATGGAAGGGGTCACAGGAACAAAATGAAGGTTAAGAGAGCACCAAAATGATAGCACGTGTCAGCACACACCTCCCGAGTCTTGGCAGGAGAGGGGAAGTGTGCTAAGACAAATCGTGTTCAGCTTGCCAGGGAACCGAACAAAAATGGGAAGAAAAGGACTCCAGTCCTATGAGATGGGCAGTGCCACAGTGGGCCCTTGAGATGAGAAAGGCCAAATCACCTACTCAAAGCCAAAGAGATTAAAAAGTAAAAAAAAAGAAAAACCATGAACATGGGATTGATTGATCTGAAATTCAGGTCTCAAGTACCGTTAGGATATTTAAAATGAGTCTTCAGTGGTTTTATTTAATAATTGGGGTCTCTAAGGACCCCACAGGTCACATTTTGGAGAAGGAATCTAATCACTACAGAGCACAAGTTACTGCGTCTATTGAGTCTAAAAATATATATCTCTTGGCGTCACCAGGTTGTTTGCTAACCAGGACGGCTGCTGCACCCTGCAGGGTGACATTTCTCACAGATGCCACCTAACTAGTAGTATAGAACACACCTACCTAGCTTCTGAGAGCTGTGTGGGTTTGTGAGTTTTCTGGGCCAGATCACAGAGGCAAAAAGACATGACTACCTCTGAGTTCGAGAAGGAGCGAGGGTGGGGACAAGTCTTGGGTCCCATATCTGGGCCAGGGTTCGGAGGACGTGTGAGTTTTCACCTCATTTGCCAGGTTTGAACAACTCATAAGTGGCAACCTGGAGTGCTGGTTGTACTGGAAAGAATTTTGAGGCTGCATATCCAATCACAGGAGAGAATGCCTCAACATATTGGAGATATCCACTGTCGAAGTGGGCTGTGGCCTCCCAGATGCCTGGGGCTTGACATCCTGAGGCTAGAAGAACCCTACACATTTTCACTATATTTCCCAGCAGTGAGTACTTTCATGCACCTTACTGAACTATATGCCTACGTCATTTTCTTGGTCGGGTTTATTTCAAATGTTGTAAAAATATGGACAGGAAGACTTCCATGAGGTTTGGATGATTTAACTAAGGTCACAATACTAACAACTGGAAGGGCCAGAACTCCATGCTCTGTTGTCTGATGACCAGTTCTCTCTCCATTCCACCAGTTTCCACACCTGAAGGCCACAACTGGATTCTTATTTTCATCACTGACTTAAAATGATTGGGCAGAAAATTTGGACACCTGCTTGGCATAATGTCTGTCCATGTGGTCTGTGAGATAAAACAATGTATCCAAATATAAATCACTAGATCAATTCTAGCTATCAGTAACACAATGATCAACAGTAATATTAATATATGAAGAGTGCTAATGGCTAACATGAAACGAGGGCTTTAGGAAAAATTAATGTTGACAACCCTGATTCCAACCTGATCTTCTGACCTGAGTAAATTTGTGTCATCTCAGTATCTCACCTTTCTCTAATTCCATAATTCGTATGCTGCATTCATTCCACAACCCTCACCCACCCTAGAACAACACCCACAAAGCAGCCAGAGTCCAGTGTAAGGAGAACTAGTCCCTGGTCAAGGGATATGGTTTAGCAGACAATGAATCCCAAGGTCACAAAACTAGTTAGTGTCATGAGAGAAATGGATCCCAGGAAGCGTATTTTCCAGGTTTGTCCTCCTTCCTTTCTACAGAGCCCAAGAGACGCCCCTGAGACCTGTGCACTGTGTCCCATAACATAAGCTAAATGGACATGGTTCCAGACTGCTTCCTAGTTCTTTGTTACAAAGTCACTGATAGGGAGGCTTTTATGGGCCATTATACTCATATTTTATATTTTCACTGGTTTTGCGACCCATCCTCCGTTTCCAGGGTTGCCTTTCTGCTTTCCGCATATTTAAATGGTGATTTAAATTGTGGGGTCTTGATTGTCTGCCTCTGTAAAACCTTTCTCCGCTGTCATGTGCAGTTCGATTCTTTTTTATGTTTAGATTTAGCAAGGTTATTTATGCATCATGTTCATTAATGCCAAGATGTTCTGCAATTTGTTCCTCTCAAAATATATATCCACACCCATACATATACACACACCTCTATATTCAGAGGACACTCATAACAGTAGAATAAAGTGCTGGAGTGCTCGGCATTAAATCTTCTGAATAGTGAACAATCTACTATTAAATAATCTGAAAGAGGTCAATCAATAAGTAAATAATTGATGGTGCTGTATTAGGTTAAAGTATAACATATGATATTCATTAACCCGTCAAGACACACTGCTTGAGCTAAACCACATCTCTCAGATGAGCATTCCTGGTGTTAATTCAGAAGGCAATGGCCGTCACCCAGGGGATGTTTTTAATGTTTTATGTTTTCATTGCGGTGGTGTTTATAGAGGGGTTAGCAGGGCAATAAGGATCATATTTAGGAAGGCAGCTGGGTGACAGCTAAGGCATTGAACTACAATCAAGCCGTCTGCCTTCACTTAAGTGACTTGGACAGCTCCGCTCTGGCTAAATCAGCCTGGCCGAGAAGGAACAGACAAGCTGGTGGAAATTTGCTGTAGTGGTCAAGGTGGGGGGCTCTCCTTTTTCCTTAAAATAAAGTTTAAAACCCCAGCACCTGGTGTTTATATTGCATTTGGCTTTGAAGTGCTCTGGGATACCGCTGATCTCCTCACCAGAGGTGGTGCGTGCGTGGGTTACCACCCAGGTTTCTGGAAGCAGTGCGGTGAGCAGAGCACACTGGTTCCAGAATCAGAGAAACCTGAACCTGAATCCCCGCGTTCCATTTACTAGCTAGGCGATTCTGGACAACTTGTTCAAACTGACCGAGTCTCCATTTCCTCATCTGCATAAGGGAGAGAATAAGAACGACCTGGAAGTTCAACGAGACAACGTCCACCAAACATCTAGCATCGAATCTGGCACAGAGCACATACATTAACAGAATTTAGTCTTCTTTCATTCCCCTCTCCCATTTAGCAAATGAGAAAACTGAGTGTCAATGTGACCTGATTCCTTTTTTCTAATACATATTTTTTGTTTTTTGTTTCTGTGGGTTTTTTTAGAGAGAAATAGAAAACCATCGATGTGAAATCGGTTGCCTCCCCTCCTGCTCAGGAGCCCACAACCTGGGCATGTGCCCCGAGCAGGAATCGAACTGGTGACTTTTTGGTGCACAGGAAGACGCTCAACCAACTGAGCCACACAGGCCAGGGCGTGACGTGTTTCTTGAGAGCAGAGGTTGCACCTCACTGCTCCCCGTGTCCTTAGGGCCAAGGGCAGTGCCTGTGACAGAGGAGACACTCAGGAATCCTGCTCATGTCTGCTGATGGCCTAGCTCCACACTACTGTATAGCCTGTTGGAAATACTTGCAGCTCCTCCAACAGGCTCGACCCTTCTTTGGCTTATCACCTGCTCAGCACATGCTCTTCCCTCGGTCAGGACTACCCTTCCCTCTCCTCTTCCCTGGGGAGTCAGTCTCCTTTCTTTAGCTTCTAACGCGCATCATCTCTCTGTAAAACACCCACCCCTTATCCCTGACTACCTCCCCTTGCCCATCTCTTCCCATTCACTTCCAAGTACCCTCAACCCCTCCCTCACCTATGCTGCTGCCCCTCGCTCCATCAGTAACCTAACATTGTAAATTATTATTGATGAACAGGATATGACTCTGGAGTCAACAGTCTGAACAGGTGAGCCTCCGACTCTGTATCTATAAATGCCAGCACAGAAACTGTCTGCTAACAGTAAGAACAATAACAGTATAACAGTGAGAACAGCTAACATATATTTAGTATGCACTTACTGTATGCCAGATACTATGGCAATTGCTTTGTGAGGACTAGATTGTTTTATCCTCCCAATAACCCTATTATTTGAATACTCATTATCTCTGTTTTACAAATAAAGATTGTTGGCACAAAGAAGTAAAAAATTGGTCCAAGATTCCCAAGGCTGTCCCCAGTAGGGAGACTCTATGGCACTGTGGTCCAGGATATGACTCTGGAGTGAAAAGTTCTCGGCCGCAATACCGTTCACCATTCACTAGCTGTGTGACCAGACAGAGCCTAGCTTACTGATACTTTCTTTAAAAAAAAATTTTGTTTTTTAATATTTCAATTAAAGTTCACATTAAATATTATATTGGTTCCGGGTGTAACTAACACACTTTCTAACACCCTTCTCTGCAACCTTTGCCTCCTGGACTATGGAGTAAAATTCCAGAATCCAGCTTCCCTTGTAGCTGGGGTTGGTCACGTACCGCAGCTGAAGGCGAAGGAGATGTAGATGAACATTTCCTTCCGCCCAAAGGCAAAGCCTTACAAATGGAAGGTTTTTATCCTTCCCACCACTGCTTTTCTCCTTGGTTCTCTCCCTTCCTCCTGCTTTGACATGAAGACAAGAAAACTGGAGCTACAGCAGCCACTTTGCCCTCACGAGGAACAAATACTACATAGTAAGGATGATGGATCGGAAAGACAGAGGATTGGAGGTTCTTGGTGGCTCTCAGGAGCAGATTTACCAGCCCTAGCTAACGCTCGCTCTGGGCTTCCTTTTATATAACAAAAACAAACGTTACTTGTGCAGGCCACTTGTTGAGTTTTCTGTTATTCACAACCAAAAACATGAATACAGAGACTTAACCTCAGTCCTCCAACTGCCAATGGAGGTAAGAATAGCGTCTGTGCCTTACATCAAGTTGTGAGGATTACATTATAATGCCTTTAAAGAACATAGATCAGTTTCTGGCACATAGTAAGATCTTATTGAACATTTATTCTCCTTACTATGATTAGTATCACTATGACTACTACTAGTCAATGAAACACTTAGCGCCCAGAAACTCTCATGATCAGCTTCTTTCTTTATTTTTTATTATCAGTCATCCAGAGACTCCGCCTCTCTTTTACACAGGTAAATCAGCATCTTTCTCATGGCCTTTGAAGAATGCCTCTAGACTTCTTTGCATCACATGGCGTTCAGACAATCCCAGAGACATACAAAGAGCAGGGATTGTCACACACATCTAACGGACTAAACACTGCAGACTCAGCCCTGGCCTGAGCGTAGCTTTGCTGGCTAAGCACTGTCCCGTGCACTGAAGGGTTGCCCGGTCGGGGCATGTGCCCAGGTTTCGGGCTTGGTCCAGGGTGGGGGGCGTGCAGGAGGCAGCCAATCAACGTTTCGCTCTCACATTAATGCTTCCTGCTCACTCACTCCCTCCCCCTTCCATTCTCTCTAAAAATCAATAAAAGTCTTTAAAAAAAAACCAACAACTGCAGACTCAGAGCTATAAAGGAATTGCTGAAGGTTACCTGGCTAATGTTATTGTAAGTTTTATGGGAGTTGGAGTAAATTCCGGATTTCTGAGCGTGTTCCATGAGCCCTGCTCGGTCTGATCTCTGCCTTCTCCCACCAGGCACACTGCTCTCCTGTCTGATCCTCAAACAGCCCACACACCCCTTTGCTTGTGGGCTGCCGTCCTTGCTGTTCCATCTGCCTGGGGCTCTCTTTGCCTTGCTCTTCCCGTGCTGTCTGCTTCCATCCTCTGGACCTAGGACACAGCCTCCCCAAGGACCCCAGCAAAGTGCCAGCATCCTAGCCCAGGGGCTCTCTCACCTCACTCTATGGACCTCCCCCATGTCTGAAATGGTCTGCGCTCTCATTTGTTTATTGACTGATTCCCTGACTAGAATGCAAGCCTCCTTAAGGCAGACATCTAGCTTGTTTTGTTAAATACCATAATCTTAAAGCTAGAAGGAGGACGAGAGGGAAGAACTTCAACACACCTGGACAGAGCTGAGCTCCACTCCCAGCTCTGCCAGGTGACAGTGTGAGGCCAAGCAAATCACCTAAAGGCTCAGGTTCCGAGCATCCTCATCTCTAACACGAGGACGGGCCTACTTACCTTATCGGACTGCTGTCAGCGGGATGCGACAACCCGGGTAAAGGATGCAGCCCTGTGCCTGGCAGATATGTGCCCCATAAACTCTTGTTCCTGCCCCCCCAACTCCTCCCCACACTTGCATCACCTATAGTGGCATGGTGTTAGATGAGTTCTGCTTAACCCACTGATTACCATGGAGAAAGATACACAGCATTAAATGCTTAGAGATCAGCCAGTTCTGCCCTCACGAACCTAGCCAGCTCCCTGCAGAGGAGACTTATCTGTAGATTGCAGACAGTGTTAGTACCTACTGCTCAGTGTTGCTGCGAGGATTAGCGACGTTTATATGTATTAATTGCTTAGAACAGTTCTGGCACATAGTAAACGCTCAGTGAATGTTTGGTATTATTATAATCTGTGTCAATGTGGACCCATCTAAACAAATCTGATATATTCAACGGTCACTGAATGCCTACTTCAAACAACCTGGAGTCCGTCACGGTCGCTGTCGTCATCCTAACCCCCACGTTGGCCATGCTCACTGTGCTGGGAAGGACAGGACAGAGACGGGCTGGAGGAGGTCGTAATGGAGGCAGTAATGGAGCTGGAGCAGGTGTCTGGGGGCACAGGGAACAGAAATAGGGCCCCAGGCCTTGGACCCGTTTCCTTGAAGTGAGAAGACCAGGACATGTGGAAGCTGTCCTGTTGGGTGTGCACAGGGCAGTGTGGTGTGGCCAAGGTCACCTGTGTGTGAGGACAGTGCCTGGAGTGCAGCTCAGAGGACACCTGTCCGGAGTGGACTGCAAGCCCAGGGCTCTGAGGCCTGAGGACACCCAGACGGGAATGCCGCCTGCTTAGAGTCTGGCCGCCCTGCTCTCAGGTCCCGACTGCGACTGCGGCTCGCTCAGTGGGCTCCCCTGGGTGAGGGTGTAGCCATTCGGCCTTTGTCCTCATCTGCGAAGTTAGTAACCCCTCCTCCCTCAGAAGTTGCTACCAGGAGTCCTAACATGTCTTACATACAGTAAGCACTTAATAAAAGGTGTATAACTAATAATAAAAATAATAGTAAACACTTATAAGACTTACTGCATGCTAAGGTTTGTTGTAAATGCTTTACAGATATGAACTGACTTAACCTACAGATAACCCTGTGAGGAAATGCTATCAGTAAGAAGAATGATGATGATGATACAATAGCAACATATATAGCACTTCCCACAGAGCAGGCATTGTTTTAAGCTTTCCATATATTAACTCTGACACACAAGAAGGCTGTGAAGTAAATCCTACCCACTACACAGATGAGGAAACTGAGGCAGGGATTAGTGAACCTGCCTGAGGTCTTTCGGCTAGTAAAACTGGGGCTGGACTTCTCCCCCAGTTTAGTTATGATACCCCTCAAAGGATAAAACCTTATGAAAATCCTGAAGAAGGTGAAGGGACACTGTCCTTCCTGTTTATAAACAAAGAAATGAAGGCTCGAATAGCTCGAAACAGGAAAACTGATTGTCACTTTGATAAACAAACCACAGCCTTTTCATCTGTGATCAGAACCACAGTCTTTTCAATAATCAAATACATTAGTAGAAATATCTTCTAACTGTTCCTCTGAACAGGCCTGAAATCTGTACACATGTCAACTTAAGTGAGGAGCTTCCTGGCTTTCTCCTGGAAAAGAGTGAACAGAGCTACGTGGGACCTGGATATATTTTTTTTTTAAAAAGCACAATGTTGACAAGCAACTCTACATGCTCTGATCATTTAAAAAGACAAAACACATTTGACCCCAAATGGAACATAGTGTAACGAAACTGGGTCTTCAATCATTTAGAAATGCTAACATGGCGACTGCCTGATTAAACACAATTTGTATTGTCAATAAAAAATGCAAATGACTATTTTACTGGCAAATACAGCATTAGACTTTGCTTGATATGAGGATTAAATTGCATTTCAAGAACAATTCAGGAGGTCAAATTCTAAATGAACATCTCCTTCCATTGTCCTTAGGTTCTGGAAGCCAGGATAGGAAATACAATAACAAAAATAATTGCCTGCCACTGTGTGCCATTTCAGTTAAAATAAAATCCATGCCAGTTTTATGCAGTAGAGAATAATATTTAAGCCCCCAAATGGGTACTGTAATTTAGTGCATAATTCGTTGAAATTTACATGGCACACTCCCACTCATCTGAATCAACTGATAAAACTCTCTTTTATTTGTATTAAAGAAAATGGGGATTAAAAGGTTGAGAATCCACATCATGCAGATACCGAGAGCACGGGCACCCTTTTAAAACCTTTCAGTCAGTCTGGACCAGAGCCACATCAAGTATGTAGGAATTATGTTGGACTGCAAATATTCCCCGGCTACAGAGAGGAATAAGACATGCATTTTGAATCCCACATAAAAATATGGAATCACAGATGTTGCTTTTGAGCATCTTTATTTCTGAAATTACAAATAATCACGGTTGGCATCTGTGAGTGGAAAAACTAAAAAAAGCTAAGAGCTACCTCATCACTGCATGACGATGGGATAAAACCTCAGGATGGCAGGCAGCCGGCGAGGCATGAACACAGTTGTGCGTTTACATTCAGAGACGCTCGTGTCGTTTTGGTTAAACATCATTGCCCAATTTTCCAAATTTCCCCTTGTTATTTTCTTCTCCACGTTTTTCACATTCACGTCAAGTCAGACAAGTTTACACAACCTCTAATACTTTGTTACAGCTATTGTCATGTTCTTTTGAGAGGCTGGAATGTTACTTTTAGGGCTGTTGGGAAACATGACTAATCCGAGAAGAAATGCAAGAGATGCCCTGATTAAACAGAGAACCGAACACAAGGATTTGGTTTCAATGACATCGACCACTGAAATTTGGATTTAGAAAATGTGGAAATAAAAAATACACTGGAAATGAGTACAAGGCAGCTCGAATGTGCTGATAACGATCTGAAGACAATCTGAACAACTTCCTTGGAACTCATATCACCTCTAGGGAGGAGCGAGTCTTGATTATTGCATGTCAGGCACTGACCCCCGGGCTTACACAGCAGCACAGTTAATCCAGACACCAGCCCTAGTAGGTATATCACCTTTTCCATCTTACAAATGAGGTATGGAGGAGTTAAGTAATTTGCTCATGATTGCAAAGTGATACGGGTTGGAGGAGGTCTGGCTTGTGAGTCTGCGTGCTCCTGGGTCTGGGCTCTCAATCGCAACATTATTCAGCCACTTACACGTCTCCAGGTGTTACCTCCCTGTGTCTACCCTCTTTATTAAGAGAATTTCCTGAAGCAATTTGTATGTGTTATTTATATAGGTAAGAAGTACAGTAGTCCTCCCTTATCTGAGGTTTCGCTTTTTTGCAATTTGGGTTATCAGCAGTCAGCCGTCGTCTAACAACATTAAACGAAAAATTCCAGAAATGAACAATTCGTAAGTTCTAAACTGTGCGCCGTCTCGCGTAGCGTGATGAAATCTCCCACCTTCCCATTCCGTCCCACGGGGGACACGAATCGTGGCTTTGTCCAGCACATCACATCGTACACACCATCCACCGTTAGTCACCCAGTAGCCTGCCCAGTTATCAGACCGACTGCTCTGTTCTATTGTTATTGTAGTTAATCTCTTACTGTACCTAATTTATAAACTAAACTTAACCATAGGTATGTGTATATAGGAAAACATAGTATATACAGAGTTCGATACTATCCACTGGGGGTCTTGGAATGTATCCCCATGGATAAGGAAGGGCTATTATATATGAATAGCGATCACTTCCCCATTTTACAAATGAGAAAAGAGACTCAAAGGTTAAATGACTGCTGTTCAAGGTCCCTCTCCCAGTACGTGGCAGGGCGGGATTGGAACCCCGAAGGCCAATCCTCTTGTCCCACAGAGCACCGCCTCTCATCCCATCTCAGTCTCTCTAAGGAGCTTCTCAGACTGAGTGTGTGCTATTGACTCGCTCCTGAAGGACACAATTCTCCCACGATTCATCGCCCTGTGTCTCAGTGCCTGGCATCTAAACACAAACTCAATGAACACTTGAAGGACTCTCTAGAATCCAAACTTCTCAGCAACTACACAGCTAACACTTGCTCTCTATGAATAAATCTCTTCCTGCCTGACCTCCTTTATTTTTCTGACCTCCTTAACCACTGCACCTGCCCAGTGCCAGGCACAATGGCCGCCATGCCATTCCCCAAACACACACAGCACACACCCATGCCCTGTCTCAGATATCACAATAGCAGGCATTCACAGCCTCCTTCAAGACTGCAAAATTGTCCCTTTCTTAAGGAAGCCTTCCCCAATTTCCCTTTTTAAAACTACAACCCCACCCCCAGGTTCCCGATCTATCTCCCCTGCTATGTACTTCTTCATCACACTTTGTAATCTACCATGAACCTTGCACACTAATTTTGTTTATTGTGCAAATCTCCCAACCATAATGTAAACCCGACCACGGCAGACACTGTCCCATTCACTGCTGTGCCTTCAGCACCTGTCCCAGGAGTGGGTGCTAACAAATCTGCCTGGGAGGGAGCAAGCTAGGAAAGATGGCAGCGCCCCACACCCATCAGGCTTCCGTGAGTACCCACCACAGACCAGGGACACCCATGTTTCCCCCAAAACTCCTGGATTCCAAGGTCTTCCTGTTCAGGCTTTTTTCTCCTTTTTCCTTCCTCTCTATCCCCTTCCCTACTTGCATTCCTTGTGTCCTAATTAGGAAAACAGTTTACCTGAAAATCAACCTACATTCTGTAATATAATCAGAGACACACAGACTCCTTGCTTACTTTAGAGGGTGGCTGGGTATATGAAAAACAACAGGTGCGTGTCCTTCTTTGCCATTTCAGTCGCCTCCCTGCCTTGGTCGTTCTCAATCTCTATCTGGTAGCCTGAACCCAAGCACCTGGATACAAGGCTCAGTTTTTTAAAAATTTCTTTTCAGACATTAGAAATAAGTTGACATCTATTATAACTTTAGAGAGACAACAGGACATAGTGAAACACATATACATGTATCTATTTCTGCTTAGCGCAATGGAGTAAGCTGGAATGGCATCGAAGCCTGTAACTCTTCATATAATTACCATTCAGTGGGCAATATAATAAGATAGTGTTCAAGTGCAGTCTTTGAGGTCCACGGTCCTGTGTACTAGTCATGGCCCCACCCCTTTACAGGTTCAGAGACCTGGGACAAGTCATTTCAGCTCTGTTATCTCAACCATAAAGTTACTAAGAATTCCTAATTCATACGTTTACTGAAAGGAACAAATGAGATAGAGATCTGCAAGTAACTGATCAACTCCAAGTGTTTAGATGCCATATTATCGTAGCCACGTTACTTACCTGTTTAAGCCTTGGTTCCCCCACCTGTAAAATAGGGATACTGAATAATTTACTGCTCAGTGAAGATGGGAAGAGAGAAGGTGCCTAAGAAAGCCCGGCCCACGGTCCCTACTCAGGACCTGTCCATCACCATACTGTGTCTGCCATCTCTCACTGACTTTGGAAAAATATGACTTCTTTCTTTCACAGGCCTTTAACAGCGTGCTCTGCTATATTCTTATTACTAAACTGCTATTTCTAAGAGTACACTTAAAAACGCAGAGTGAGGATGAAAAGAGGTGGCTACAGACCAACAATTTCAGGCTGACACATTAATTGAGCTGATATGTTTAAGGTACTAATAGTCTCATTTTTTAAAAAGTCACCTTTTAATCAAAATCCAACCAGTATTTGCTGAACATACCCCAGGTGCACACGACCAAATGAGATGCTAGAAGAGTTTTCAAGGATTATAATTAGAAATGTGTTGAATTAAAAAAATGAAGATATGGTCCCTTATCACAGCCCTTAAAGTCTAGTTATGACAAAGTGACATTCAGCACCAGAAAGTGAAGTGTCAACAAAAGGTTTGAATGTTTAAGCAATAGGTATGTTATTCGGAAGCAGTACTTAGTGAATTTCCAAGTGACTGCCAGGAGGGCAAGAGCTCTAGGGCTCTGTGGGAATGCTGGAGGCCACGCAGGGTCTGGGACATTTTGAATTCATAACAGATTTGTCCTGTGATAGAAATTCCCGATGCTGGTCACTCAGGCATGAATGGAAGACACCAGAGAGCAGAAGCAAAACCCGTGTGCCCTTCAAGTTACCCCAAGTTGAAGGGAATTTGCTCAGTAGACATGACTGCGACCTTACGCTTGTTTGATTCATTTGAAAATTGGAAGAACAGGTTAGACACCATGATTGTGCCTTAAGCCCTTTTCCAGAAAGAGGAAATCCCCCCAAAATCACATTATCACAGAATTCTGGAAATCCTGACATTGTACTAAGGCCAATTAATGCTGGTACACAAGCTCATTCTTCTTGATTACATTGAAAAGCATGTGTCTGTTAATTTGTCTGCGTTCTATGTTGGAAAATAAGCACCCTGGATCTGATGAGGAGCAACCAGTGAAAAGTCCATCCTGCCGCAGCACTGGGGAGAACCTCTGTGTCTGTGTGTCATGGCCCGTAAAGTCTGTCTATCAGATACACACTGCTTGAATTGATTGGGCAGCCTTGTGTATTGATTCGAGCGGCCACCGTGGAAACACAGCCACTGGAAACATCTGCCAGGCCACATGGAGACACAATCTACACTTGCTTCAATTCCTTCGGAAGCCGCAGCACGCAGGCTCCCTCTGACAGCTGGGCTCGGTCCGTCACAACAGGTCACAGTTTCCTCCCCGGCCCTGTGCTAAGTGAAGGTGCTACACTATTCATTCTTCACAACCACCTGAGGTGTGTGCACTGAGGAGGTGTGTGCACCGAGGAGGCAGAGCGCACAGTGTGAGCACACGAGGAAAGCTTCCTAGTCGGTAGGCAGGTCAGCCTGACACCAGCACCTGAGCTCTGGGCAGGAAGGGCCTCCAGGCCACGCCATGCCCGAGCCCTGCGCACACACTCACGGTACCTCTTCTAATCTTCCCAGCGGTCCTGGATGATGCATGATGATCACGGGAAACGGAGGCTCAGAGAAGGTGACTGACAGCCAGGGAAGGTCAGAGCTGGGTCATCTGGCAGTCAGCACACACACCGCCCTTCCTCCTCCAGCTGCTGTTCTAGGAGCTCCCAGCACTCAAAAGCTGCGGGCGACTACTGCTCTTCACGCCCATGGCACAGAGTAGGAAGTCGGGGCCGTGTAATCAGTAATGTGCCCAAGGTTACCTAGCTGTACAAGGCAACAGAGATTCTGATGTGGGCAGTCTGACCTCAGTGTGTGTGGTCGTGACTCCCGAGCTGCATCTCTGACTGGGGGCTCCCTGTGCCCAAACACTCCACCCTTCCACCCGGGTTCCTCTCTCCATTCAGATAGTGCAGTCCGCCTGACAGAGATCATACAGCTAGCTGGGAAGAAGCTGGAAGATGATCTGGTGCTGAACTGTGGTTTTAGCACTAAGCAGTCAAGCCATAGGATTTCTGTCTGTGCCCTATGATTTTTCAGCTGTCCACCCCACGCACACAGACGTCTGTACAATAAAACTAGTAGCCTGACAAATATCAGAAACGAATGCAAATACAAGGAAGATTCCTTCTAATTCTTCAGGGTCTAACCCTTCTGAATGTGGGTTTTTAGCCAACGGTCAAATAGTATCTATAGGAAATAAGGGGTCCCTGAAAGACAGGGGTGGGGGTAAACACCTCTTTTAATTTTCTCTCCCCCCCCCCCTTTTTAGCTATAAACTCTCAACTGGGTTCGTTTCTTTTAGAACAAGATAACAGATCTCATCTGCTATATTTAATAACTGCATTTCCCAAACTTTAGTGTACACAGGTCCTGAGAAAATATTACTACCAAGAACTCACTAAAAAGAAATGTTCTTCCCCATCCGGTGATCAAATAGGTGTAGGGAACGCTGTGTGCACGAACCCTCCCCCCCACCCACTTTTTTCATCCTCACCCAAGGATATGTTTCTACTGATTTGAGAGAGAGAGAAACATTGATGTGAGAGAGAAACATCTATCGGTTACCTCCATACACACCCCGACTGAGGGTCAAACCCACAATCTTTTTGGTGTGTGGGATGATGCTCCAACCGAGTCACCCAGCCAGGTCAAGAATTTGATGCTACAGAATACACACTGACATTATGAAACTCCTGAGAAGCTCTAGGCAATGATATCTGTTAACATTGTTCACTTAATGTTAACTGAGAACATTCTCTGGTACTTTGTGCCAGGCATTATTCCAAGTGTGCTCCTTGAATTGTTTCATTTTATCCTGACAATCGCCCTACGAGGCAGCTGCTATCATTATGCCCGTTTTACAGGTGAGAAAGTTGAGGCAGGATTAAGTAACTTGTTCATCCAGTTTGGAACCACCCAGAAGTTCCCAGAATGAATCTGGCTTGCCTCACTTCTTTGCCTTGGTGTGGGCTAGTTCCTCTGCCTGGAACTCCCTTTCAACTCTCTCATCTGGATGATTCCTACATATCTTTTGAGACTCTGCTTGTCTCCAAGGTTTTCTATTTCCACTCCCTCCAAGGTGGATCACTAGCTCCTTCTCAGCACCCCCAGCACACTGACCATGCTGTATGACAAGGGTATTTGTATGGATCTGTGCCTGCCTCTCCTTCCCTCTGGGGCTGGGCACAGTGCTTGGCACATGCCCAACAAATGTTTCTTAGGAAGAAACTCCCTATGACTGTAACTCTTGTTTGCAGAAAAACCAAGTTCATAGATGACACTGGTAATAGCTCAGACGGACTAAGCTCCATCTGAGATGTCAGCCACTCAGTCGAGCCATGACATGGAGCACATCGTCTTAGGACATTTGAAATATTCTCTCCATTTTACAATGAGGCAAATCGAGGCTAAAGAAGGGTAATTAACCTGCCCCAATTCGCACAACCAGGTCGCAAGAACAAATACTGCAGGGTGCTCAACAGAATCAAATGCACCCCCAAGACCACTCGATTCCAAAGTTCTTGCTCTTCACACACTCTTCCATGCTGCCATTGTGCAATCTGCACACCTGATTGTTTCTGTAACCAGAGCACTGAGGTCTCTCCCAGAACATCGCTCTCCTAAGAACACTGCCTCTGCCTCGCCGCTTCTCTAGCTGGGGAAGGAAATGAGCTAAGAGTGCCTTCAGCGATGCCATGGTGGTGGTGGCTGGAAAAATTAACCCTGTGCCGTTTTGCATTTGTTGCTTGTGAATCAAACTGTGAAAATGAATTTAAAAACTTTCACACTTGGCTTGAATGAGGACCGTCAGCGCTTTGGGAATGCTACATTGTACACAATTAGCTCAAATGTTGCTACTTTAGGCGTACCCAGCAGCCTCTCCAACGGGAAGTTTGGTCACCCCAATGAACCAAGGGGGAAGTCAGAGGAGGTTCCAGCAAAAGGAAGTGTGGAGAAGTGTAAGTGGTTTGTGATGGGAGTGTGTACTGCCCCAGTCTGTAATCCCATTAAGGGGGCACTCCCTCCCAAGACCACCAGCATTTCATTGAGATCACAGACTTCGGGCACACAAGCCTGGGTTTGAGTCCCAGCTGTGCCCCCTGAGAGCTGCATGGCCTGGGGTGAGTTATGTAAGACATGAAACCTTTGTTTTGTCTTCTGTAAAATGGGGATAACGGTACAGTCACATAAACCTTTGCTAGAACTATACCGCATACGTGAAACATGCTGAGCATGGTGCCTCCCATGCCAGAAGCCAGGCAGTTGCCGTTGTCATGGTGTCTGCCAACCACACTGATAGGATGTGCACACCTGAGGGCAGAGACGTTGTCCTGTTCACCTCGATGTTCCTGGCACAGCTGTGTTATCCTAGAGCCCAGTCTCCTTCAGGATGCTTATTCTTAGGATCATCCATAACAACATTAGTAACAACAGAACCTGGACCCTGAGCGGGTCAGAGGTCTTGCCCGACCCTTGGGCAGAGGGCAGGAAAACGATTCCTGCTGGCGTGGGGCCCATACAGAGCACTGGATGTCCTGGCACAGCACCTGATAAATAGCACGCCATTGGTAAATGATTTTTTTAACCCTCACCTGAGGATATTTTTATTGATTTTTATGAGAGAAAAGAAGGGAGAGAGAGAAAGAGACATCCATGTGAGAGAGAACCATCGATCGGCTGCCTCCCGTTCGCGCCCCAAATGGGGATCGAACCTGCAACCCAGGCATGTGCCCTGACTGGGAATTGAACCCGCAACGTTTTTGTTGTACAGGATGATGCTCAACCATCTGAGCCACCTGGACAGATGGTAAATGATTCTGATGAACAAATAACAACATATTTGAGCCTCTATTTTCTCATTGGAAAAATAAAAAGAATGTTAACACAGACATGAGCGTGCTCTGTAAAGGGGAACAGAGCACTGTGTCAGGGTGGGGGTGAAGAGGAATACAGGGGAGCCTGCAGAGATGACAGAAAGCCCCCTCCTCTCCAGGCTCCACCTGACCGGCAGTCCCAGTTAGCACCAGCACCTTTTCAGAGCTATTCCTGCATCGAACTAATAAGAGCTTAGAGCTAAGTGACGTCTGGTGCCCAGTCATCTGACTCAGAAATTCTACAGTCTTTCATAAGTACCAAAGGGGAAAAAAGGTTTAATAAAAGGATTTTAATAACAGCAGTTCAGTTTTAAGGCAAAAATAACTGTAATTACTCGGAGCCTTCCTAATATCTGAGATCTGATTAAAACACGCCATCGCTTATGAGCGGAGATGGTTATCGTGTATCACAGCCCTGCAATTATTGCTGGTGCCTGTGCCCGGAAAAAACTCCAGATTGCTTCTTTTTCCCACTTGCATTGTATTCTAATCCTTTGGTGACAAGGACGATGTAATGCCCAACTGACAGGAAAGGGGGAAAGACACGAGCATTTGTTGAGCTACTGTTGTAGAAGTCAAGAACGAGTAGGCACTTTAGAAAGATAGCTAACAGAGATATTATCATCATTGAAAAATGAAAACCAGGAGACTGCAGAAGGCAACTAGCCCAAGGGCGCAGAGCTAGAAAACGGAAGAGGGGAGTGAGGCTGGAAACCCACTGTATTCCGTGGCCATGCTGTGCTCCTCCACTCACCAAAGGGCTTAATGAGCTGGGCAACGGCTAGATCAAGGTCAGGTAACCAGCTCCAGCGAGGCAGTTCTTGCCGATTTCCGAGGGGAACGGAGGGAGGAGAAGGGAGAAGGTGGGGGAGGAATCCACAACGTGCCAGATAATATTTCCCCTTCAACTTGATTGCATAAGCGGGAGCTTAAAAGCCTTCTGTGCATTTTACTTGAGGAATGTTAGTTACCTCCGAGATATTTTGATGCAGAAACAATTAGTATTTTAAACCATTCATCCTTTCAACAAACAATGAATGATAAAATATGCATCCATTCAGCAAATATTGAAGTGTCCTTTTTTAGAAAGACCTTCTTGGCCACCCCTTGCAAAATGAACCCCCCACAGTTCTCAGTTCTGCTTCGCTTTTCTACTTACATTTTAATTATTATAGTAGGCACACAGATACACATTTATAAATTCATTTATACATTTATTTATTGTCATCTTAATAGCTAAAAATGGAAGCTCTCCTCTGACAAGAATTTCTAATCTGTTTTGTCAGTGCAGTTCCCTAATACCTGGAACAGTGTGGAGAACACGGGAAGCCTTCCGAAATATTTGTTCAACGGAGGAGCAAATTAATTAAAAACTGAGGTTACAACAGAGTGAGTGGATAGGCCGTTTTACAGGACCGTTTGTTAAATTTTCAAAATATAGTGATTTTTTTTAAAGTCTCCTTCCTTCAAACTATCTAAATTGTCACCTACCTCCTTCAATTATTCATTCAATCATTTAACAAGTATTTAGTGAGGGCCATGGTGTGCCAGGCACTGTTTTAGGTGCGTGGCCTCTAGTTGTGAAACAAAACATATGAAGTCCATGAAGCTATTTTGCTGGAGAAAGGGACCAACAAATAAAAGGACACACACCTTCTGTAACATTAAGAGGTGATAAGAGCGATGACACCACACAGGGTAAGGAGAGAGAGTGATGGGGAAAGGCTGGAAGACAGGGACTGATTCAGTTCAAGGTCAGGGAAGGTCCCTCTAGCAGGTGACACTATCAACCAAGAAGGGTTATTCAAACCAGGAGAGCACTTGGGGTCAGCAGGACAGTGGCAAAGTCTCACTCCACTGTGTCCAAATGGCCCAAACACTTCTCATCTTCAGTCCTTGGCTTCCTCTTCCGGCACAGTAATAATAATAACACTCGTGCTGCCCACCTTGTTGAAGTCAGCAGTGACCATCCACTAAAACACCCCCACTGCCAGGGCAGGAGGAGGGAACGAGTGAAGGGAGTCAGAAGGTGTAAACTTCCATCATAGTTAACAATACTACATTGCATATATGAACGTTGCTAAGAACTGATCTTAAACGTTCTCATCAAAAGAAAAAAAAGTGTAACTATGCATGATGATGGCCGTTAACTAAATCAACTGTGGTGATCATTTTGCAATATATACAAATACCAAATCATTATGTTGTACCCCTGAAACGAATATAATGTTATATGTCAATTATATCTCAATTTTAAAAAGCTCCCTGGTTGCTTTCATACTTCAATTGCTAATACTTATATTTAAAATATAAATGACCAGGTTCAAAATGATTCATAAGAAACATCTATAATAAAATAAAAGAATACCCAAGTGCCCGGCCGTTGTGGCTCAGTGGTTGAGCATTGACCCATGCACCAAGAGGTCACCGGTTGTGGGCCAAATCCCCAGTGAGGGGCATGCAGGAGGCGGCCCATCAATGTTCTCTCTCATCGATATTTCTATCTCTCTCTCCCTTCCTCTCTCTCTAAAATCAATAAAGAAAAAAATAAACAAAATTAAAAGAAGAATATCCAAGTAAAGCTGTTTTGAAGTAATAATAGTGTTCTAGGCATTTTGAAAAGGTTTTAAAGCAACAGAAAGAAAATTTTAAAAAAAACAGTTCCTCACCCACAAGATGAAAAAGTTACATTACATGATTTCTGTGATTCCTTCCTGCTCTAATTTGCTAAGATTCTATTGATATGAAAGAGCCTTATAAACTCTAATTTGCTGCACAAATGTGTGAGATAATGGTCATCACAATGAGTTTTATCATTATTCCAATGACCCACTTTGGTTCTGGAGTTCAGAGCCCCAGTATCAAAGCATTCTTCAGGCTCATTTTATTTAAATGATTTTCAAGATCTCACTGAAAATGTAAGTTGAATGGTAATTTCATTCCTAGAGATGTTTTGTTGTCTAAGCCTAATTTAAATGCCCATCCTTAATTCTGCTAATTATCAGCACTAATGAAAGACAGAAACAGCTCATCCAAAAGGCCTATTCTAATTTGGTTTTAGGCTGCATTTTAGGATTTTATTTTATTTTTTAAGTATGAGATCTGCTTCCCCAGTCCTATGGTGGCTATGTTACTGCTAAAAAGAGCAAATTCCAGGTAAGCAAGAGACTGAGGGTAAAACGCGGGGTCACCACACTGCAGTCCCGGGGTGGGCTCCGGGGTTGCATCACTCCTCTGAGCCTACGGAAAACTTCTGTTTTCATTCTAACCCCGAGGACAATACATCTGAAAACTTTCCAGGTTCCCTTCCAGACGCAGCACTCGGCCCTTTGATCACGTTACCTGGAGCCATCAGGAGGGTATCTGGGGGAGAACAGGATAAAAGTGACCTCAAATGACACATTGACATGAGCCCAAAGGAGACAGACCGACGCATTCAGAACTTGGGCAGCGTCTTCTCTGTGCCCGACAGGCTACTGAGGAATGGGAAAACAGAGGCGTACAGTTGCCCCCTTATCCGGGGGGATGCCTTCCAAGACCCCCAGTGGACGCCTGAAACCACAGACGGCACTAAACCCCACACATGCTATGTGCTCTCCTGCAGGTACATCCTGTGATGAGGTCTAATTAATAAATTAGGCACACTGGAAATAAAATGGAATCACTATGAAAACGGACGATCATAAAAGTTACGTGGCCATGTTCTCTCCCTTTTCAAATACCTTTCTGTACTGTAACCAGCTTCCTCTTGTGAGGAGGGGAGGTGGCAAATGCCTGCATGATGAGATGAGGTGAGAGGAAGGCCCACACTGCCCACCTGTGTCTGACCGCAGGTGACTGGCGCGGGGAGACCCAACCCACAGACAAGGAGGAGATAACGAGAAGACTTCCCCCTGCTCTCTGGAAGCTCAGTCTGCTGTAGGAAACAGACCACTGATAAATTAAAAATCTGCTAAAGTGCTCTGAGCAGTGGTTAGAGCACTGGCCTTCGCACCGAAGGGTCTTGGGTTCGATTTCCGGTCAAGGGCATGTACTTGGGTTGCAGGTTTGATCCCAGGCCCTGGTCAAGGCACGTGCAGGAGGCAACCAATCGATGTGTCTCTCTCACATCGATGTTTTCGATGTTTCTTTCTCTCTCTTTCTCTCCTTTCCTCCCTCCCTCCCTACCAGTCTATCTAAAAATCAACGAAAAAAATATCCTCAGGTGAGGATTTTAAAAAAAGACAGAGAGAAATCTGGTCAACTGTCACAAGGGCTACAACAAAGCTGTAAATGAAGAGGGTGAAGAGAGAGACAGAGATGGGGAGGCTGTGTCGGGGGCAGAGGGTGAAAGAAGCGGGGAGGTGGCGGAGCTGGGTGAAAAAGGTAACGGGATTAAGCAAAACAAATACCTCATAGACACAGACACAGTATGGTGGTTACCAGAGGAAAAGGGGGGCGGGGGTAGGTAGAAGAGGGTAAAGGGGGGATAAATGGAGATGAAAGGAGACTTGACTTGGGGAAGTGAACATACAATACGATATATAGATGATGTATTATAGCACTGTACACCTGAAATCTATATAATTTTATTAACCAATGTCACTCCAATAAATTCAATAAGAAATAAATTTTAAAAGGTGAAAGAAAACACTTCACTGTAGGAGGTGACCCTGAATCTATAGCGTACAATGTAAGTAAATGGCTGTGAATACTTGAAGGGCGCCTGGGAAGCAGGAGCCGATGTTTGGGTGAGGCCCAGTGTCCTGTCTTATACCTATTGTCCCACCTAGGCGCCTAAGTACAGGTGACACAGGTTTCATCACCCCATCGCACAGACGAAGTAACAGGCACAGAAAGGTGACATAACTCGACCACATCACCCCCTGCCAGAGTCAGAAATGGACCCCACCTGCCCTTAAGGAAGCGGGCTGGCATGCCTGTCTCCACGCCCACAAGTAACGGCTGGACGGTGTCAGCAGCAGCCAGCTCCCTCCCGCTGTCTGACCAGAGCCAGCCTCGCAAAGTCTGACCCACATCACTTGGTTCCTGCCCTCTGGAGTCACATCTCTTTTTTTTTTTTTCTTTTTTCTTTATTGGTTTTAGAGAGAGAGGGAGAGGAAGAGAGATAGAAACATCGATGAGAGAGAATATCGATTGGCAACATCCTGCATGCCCCCCACTGGGGATCGGGCCCACAACCTGGGCATGTGCCCTGCCCAGGAATCAAACCGGCGACCTCTTGGTGCGTGGGTCAACGCTCAACCACTGAGCCACACCAGCTGGGCGAGACATCTCTCCTGTTAGCCCTCTACCTGTGGTTTCAGTTCCTTTCTCTCTCTAAGAAGATTCCATCTCTCCTTCATATTCAAAATGAGGTAGCTTCCAACCCAAGCCATCAGGCACTGGTAGGATTTTAAGCACCTCTCTGACCCTTGCCTTGCTTTTGTAAATAACGACTACAATTGGGACAAAGGGTTTTTCATTTTGCATGTGTGTGGCAGGGTTCTGAGTTCTGGGTAACGGTAGACCCCACACTGACTCAGCATCCCACGTTGAGCCTTTACTTTTCCAACATTAAGCTTCCTCTACTAGACTGAATGCTGTATTTCTAAATCATGGAAAGCTGCAGTACCCTTCCTCTAAATGGGTAAGGGAAAAAAAAAAAGGAAATTCCCTGAAGAGGGTCCTCGGGGTTTTGAAATGTTTGAAAACAATCTGTTTTGCATTAATGCAAGAGGAACACATTTCCCCTGCTGCTAAAGGACACCTTTCAGGACCGATGGCGAACACGCAGGCGCACCACCTAGCGCCCTCAGGGGCTGGCACCGGGTCTGCACAGGAATTCTGCATATGGCTCACAGGGCGGGGAGGCTCTCCCTCCCGAGGGAAAGAATCAAAAGAAAAGTGTGGGCAAAAATGAACTATGTTCATCTGCACTTTGTCCAAGGGTCACTCCAAAAAAATATACTCTCCCGTGACTAAAATGCCGACTGTGGCCTCTTTTCCTTAACAATTACGTCTGTAGACTCTCCCCATCGGTGGCTATTCTGAAACAGACACATTTATTCATGGGTACGAAAAGACAGGCATGGGATACTACATCTCTACAGTAGTAAACCACTGCAATCGGCACAAATATTTATAAATGGAACTGATTCCTTCAATGGCCACATCGCCCAGGGCTGTGCTGATCGGCAATCCTTCACTGAGAAATGTGCCATATGCCGAGCCCTGGGATAAATTAAATACCTGTCTAGTCATTCAAACTCCATAGTTATGAGGCAGACATTATTTTTATCCTTTTTTTTTTTTTTTTTTTTTTTTTTAATGAGGACGCAGAGAGCTTAAGGACTGGTCTTCCAGGGGGCACAGCCAGGATCTGAACACGGATCTGTTGGGTTTCATCGCTCTCTACTACTTCCTACATGCTATCGTCATCCACTGACAGAGCCGACCACTCCTGTAGGCTCGAAGTTGTGCAGTAACAAACCTCGTGCTTGTCTGATTGTGTTAAATGTTTAGTGAAAGGTGCCCGGGAAAAGCACAGTGCAGCCCCCACTCAGCCCCTGGCCCTGAACGGAATGAGCTTTCTCTGTACGGAGATCAACCTTATAGGATGCCTCTCGGGGAGAGAAGCAAGAATGACAAGTTTCTGCCTGGCTGAGCCAATCACAGGCATGCCTGTACCTCTGCTGGCACAGGACAATGACCTTGGGAATAAAGAAATCTCAAATTCCAGGTGACTCCACACAAAGTCAAAACATCTGGCATCAGGTGTCTTCCAATAAAAATGGTTGTGCCAGGCACAGGTCCAAACACTAAGATTAAATGAATGCCCCCCTTATGGAAGGTTATGGTGAACTTGGTAAACCACAGCCTGTGGGTTTGGAAAATGATTCTGCAGATTCAGTTCACATCGAATTTACTAGAGATTTCCTGAACATGATAGGCTAGACCTAGAGACAGAGAAATAAAAATGTTTTTATTATTATTATTGATTTGAGAGAGAGCGGAAGGGAGAGGAGCAGCACTGACCAGCTGCCTCCTGCACGCCCCCTGCTGGGGATCAAGCCCATGTGTCCCAAAGAGGGATTAATTAGCAACCTTTTGGTGCCTGGGACAATGCTCAACCAACTGAGCCACACCGGCCAGGGCTAGAGACACAGAAATAAACAGGACAAGGCCTACGACCTCAAAAAGCCTGAATGACACAGAAGTGACAAATACACTGAGGTAGCCACACCAGCAGCCCCTTCTGGTATACTCCCCATGGGCCAGACACTGTGCCAGTTGCTTCCTGTTCATTACCTTCTTTGTTTTAAATTTTATTTTTCAATTACATTTTACATTTAATATTACTTTGTATTAGTTTCAGGTGTACAGCATTGTGGTTAGACAGTCATACACTTTACAAAGTGATTTCCCCCGATATTTCCAGTACCCACCTGGCACATACATAGTAATTACAATATTATTGACTATATTCCATATGCTGTACTTCACATCCCGTGACTGTTTCGTAACTACCAATTTGTACTTCTTAATCCCTTCACCTTTTTCACCCAGTCCCCCAACCCCCTCCCCTCTGGTAGCCAGCAGTCCGTTCTCTGCATCTATGAGTCACTTGTTCAAGTTTCAAAAACTAGTAAATAGGAGATCTGGGACTGAAACCTAGATTTTCCAGATTCCAGAGACTTTTCTCTTAAGCACTAAGGGTACTGGCTCCACGCTCAGACGTTCTATTGCAGCATCGTAAGAGCAACAACAGAGATACACACAGGTCCAAGAGGAGCCACCAAAAAGAAAGGAACTCATTCAGGGAGTGCAAAGGAAAGGCAGGCTAACCTGCACAGGGCTGGTATCTGAATCAGGTTTTAAAGCAAACCTAGGAATTCATCAGGCAGATAAAGGGAGGAGCTGAGCCCTAGCCAGTGTGGCTCAGTTGGTCAGAGCGTTGTCCCGTACACCAAAAGGTTGCGGGTTCGATTCCCTGTCAGGGCACATACCCAGGCTTCATGTTCCCTCCCCAGTCAGGGTGTGTGCGGGAGGCAACCAATCAATGTTTCTCTCTCACATCGATGCTTCTCTCTCTCTCTCTTCTTCTTCTCTCTAAAATCAGTTTTTAAAAAAATCATTAAAGGAGGGAGTTGAACATTCAAGGCAGGAAGAACTCAGTAGCCCAGAGGCATGAGAGATCACAGGAGTTGCAAGGAATTCCATACGGAAATTATATAAACTGGAACTAGGGTGGGGAACACGTCGGCTGAGATGTAGGCAAGGAACAGGCTGAAGGGTCATTCATATTCATGTGTGCACGGACATGACACACACACCATCTCTTTATGTGATTTTCCTAGAGCAGGGACTAACTTGAATTTTACTGGCTCTCTGGTGTGAGTGAGAACAAGCAGAATTCAGCTAAGGCCATGACTGACTTTCACGGGGCCATTCAGCTGCAAAGAGCCCCAGTCTTCTGACACTTAGCTTATATCAAACACCTACATGTTTACTTATCATTTCTTCCAGCTCAGAAGCAAGTACCCAGCTTCCTGGCATGTAAAATGTGGTATGTTTTGCACCTGTCATTTTCTAGAGGGGCCGGCTATAGTCAAAAAGGAAATTAAGCAAAGTAGAGAAAGAATCAAAACTAAAGTAAAGGTAAAATGTGAGTACCTACAATCTCTTTATATGAAAAGGAAACTATCAGATCTGAGGCCCCAAATGACTGTATTTCCAAACGCAAGGAGGCAGCAAACTTGGACCTGGCTGACTTTGTCCCATCCAACCATACACAGGCATGGTAAGATGGAAAAGGAGCCAGAAGAAGAGGGATCAAGAACATTCTGCTGCAGACTCCATTCTGCCCTGGAGTCACTGTACAGTGTGGCGGACATCATTTGACCCCTCCAAGCCTCAATTCATCAGAAAATAGGCACGATAATATACCGAATGCCATGTTTTTGATAAAGATTAAATCCTAAAAAGCATACAGAATACTTAAGTCCAGTTGATGACAACCCATACTTACATGGCAACGTGAAAATCTATTAATATAATCTAAAAATACTTTTGCCTAAAATACATTTTTAAAGCATAAGAAGAGTGTAGGCTTGAATTGGGTATGCCTGTGCTTAAATGCTTCACTATTTCTAATACTTCCGATCATGGCCACTCTGGTTCATGAAGTGCTCACCATAACGCCTTGCACTGTTTCGCTTCAACCCCGCAAACACTCTGTGGAGCAGGCACTGTTCTTAGCTCCGTTCTGCAGGCAAAGAAGCCAAGGCACATACATTCAATCACCTGCCCAACGATAACACAGAAACTGCAAGAGTAAGATTTAAACTCAGATATTCTAGTAACTTAGAGCCTTTCCCAACGCATCTGTTTAGAATTCATTACTTCCAGGGTGTGATGGTTAATTTTATGTGTTAACTTGAAAGGTGTTTTTGGATGACAATAACATGGTGAACCGTGACTAAGCAGATAGCCCTTCCAGAATGGGGGTGAGTCTCATCCTAGCAGTTGAAGGCCTAGATAGAACCAAAGGGATCAGCCTCTCCAGGCAAGAAAGAATTCTCCAGCAGATGGCTTTCAGACTTCATCTGTACCACTTGGCCTTCAGCCTGCCAGCCCACACTGCAGATTTGGACTTGCCAGACTCCATAACTGTACCAGTCAATTCCTTATAATAATTACCTTTCCGTATATACACACATCCTATTGGTTCTATTTCTCTGGAGAACCCTGACTAATACATAGGCTTCTTTTCACTGTAACCCGTCCCCCACCCATTCCTTATCTTTCAATTCAATGTATTCAGCAGATCTTCTCTGAGGGCTCCACATGAACCTGGCCCTGCACTAGACTCGATTGCAAGGTTGAGACAATACTCTCCATTCAGTCCTATTGTGCCCATGGTTTCCATCCCTTATTAGTCCACCCGTCTCCTCTCTGGATTACAAGACCCTTGAGATCCGTGACCAGTCTTTGTCGAACACTAAGTCCAGAGCTTTAAACAGACGACAGAGTAAATGCCTCTCAATGTTGATCAAATGAATACCGTGTAGGCTTGTCATTGCTTATTGGACCCTTTACTGTGCAGGGCCCTATGCTAGATGCTCAGCATTTACTGCCACCTCATTTTGTCCCGATTTTAGGGAACACACTGGGAGGTTCAATTACCTTCCACAGTCACAAACAGTGATCCACACCCAGGTCTGCTTCTGCTTCTCATCCCTGCTTCTGCTTCAGCTCCCCGCTCTTCCCCCTCCCAAACTACATATAACAGAGAGACGTGGGAGGAATGAGCACCCCCCGAGCTCCAGGGCCTTCAGCCACACTCTGCAAACATATAACTTCAGAGCTTACACGAGGCAAAGTGTAAAAAAAATGAAGGCAATCGAACGTTATCTATAAACACCTCAAAGCTTCTTTTCCGTTCACTTAAAAATTCTCTAGTAATTGTTTTTACCGCAGTTAATCATAAAAATGAATCACCTCAAATTTTTAAAAGAAATTCTCCTTCAAAATATGTCAACTTTGTGCCATGCATTCATTTATTATGAGACCACATGATGCCTGCAAGTACTGCATTTTATTTAAACGTGACACTTTTTTCACTCTGTTTTGATTCCACATCTGAAAAATCGCTTCTATCAATCTTTCACTGGAGCTAAACGTAACTGTTCTGCTCACTGAAACATTAAATACAGACTCAGGGTCCTAGAATCAAATTAAAAATAAAATAAACTAGTATCGGGCTGACATTCATAGCATCATATCCAAAGAGACCATGGATTTGAGAACTATTGTGGACCCCTTTCCAAGATAAAAATCAATCACTCCTAATCCTTCTGGATCTTAGATCATTTCAAAAGTCCAAAGACTTTATGTGGGTTGATTTTTCTTTTTGAGATTCAATTTTAGAAAGTGTTTACTATTTGATTTGGAAAGAGCTAGACATTTTCGAGGAAATCGCCAGACGCAGTTGGGGCATCGAATGTGATCAATGACTTTCCGCATCAGTTGCTGTTGGGTTCGGGGTGGGGGCGGAGATCCATGCTATATACTTACATTCCCCATAATGCATCATTCTCTTTCTAAACACAGGCAGCACACAGGGACATCCAATATTGTATTACTTTCTTCTCTCACTCATGGTGATGTCCGACATGGGCCCCAAGAGTCTGCAAACAGAAGCATTTCCCAGGTTCTGAGGATGAAGGGAACCCTGGCCAATCCATCATGCTTTGTCTGCTAATGATAGACTCATGCGTAAGAGCTACCATCACTAGAGAGAGGCAGCAGGCATGACAAAGAGTAGATCAACTGTCAAAGGTTGGGGCTGTGAGGGACGACGGCAAAGCTGTGATTAGAATTTTCAATCAGGACTTCCAGAATTCATCACGCTATGGGGGGTGGGGGAGGTGCGGGGGGAGAACTTGGCAGAGTTGTCCATCAGCCTTGCTTTCCCTTTTTCCATTAGCAGAGGTAAGTCCTGGAGGCCAGGGAAACTCAGTGTCTTCCCCACCCGAAGAACGAAACTTGAAAAGATCTGTAGGTGAGGCAGAGGCATGCTCGGATTAAACAACTTCCTCCCCACAATGTCCAGATTAATGTTTCTAGAATACAATTCTGACCTTGTCATGCCTGATCATAACTCTCTGACTTCTTCTATCTTTCCCCCTTCCCCTCCTCTTCCTCCTCCTGTTTTTTCCTCTTCCGTTCCTTCCTTTCTCCCTTCCTCCTTTTCTCTCTTCCTAACTTCCTTCCTCCTTTAACTTCCTTTCCTTTCTGGCTTATCTTCCTGTTTTCTCCCCTTCTTTCTTACCTTCCTACTTATCACTATGCTTCCCCTCCTTCCGTACTTATGAAGCACTTACCAAAAAACACCCATTTCCCAATGGAAGAATTCAGTCTACTGGAAGACAGATGCACATCTGGACAACCCCAACATGGTGAGAAATGAAACAGTCGTGCTGTGCAGTGCGGTGCAATTGGGGGGCGGCAGTAAGTGATGTCCAGAAAGGCCTCCTGGATGGAGTGGGAGTGTGCAGGCGCAGAGGGAACAGGGCATGCCACGGCATGAAGACAAAGGGACACGGAATTTCCACGGAAGGCAGGTAGATCAGCGAAGTCGGAGCACAGTTTATGGGGGAGCAATATGAAATGAGTGTGGCGAGGGAGACAGCCCCTGTTATGAGAAGCTTTGTACATAGGATTTTATGAAGGCAATAGAGAGAATTAATAGGCCCTAAGCAGAAGTGGCGGTGGTGGCTAGATTTTTAATTAAATCTCAATAAACACACACACACACACACACACACACACACAGGTCCTCTCTGAGCACACTATTTAAAATTGCAACCTGACTCACTAGTTACCCACTTTCCCTACTTTATTTTTCTCCATTGTACTTATCACCATCTAGTGCCAGACTCTAAAATATAAACAGAGCCCCTTTCAAAGGCAGCCAGAGCGGCCGGCCAGAGGAACTGCCTTGCACATCTCATACCTCCAACCTTATTACTTCTGTTTATCATCTATCTGCCTCCACCGAAACGGAAGTTCCATTTTGACGGCAGGGATCTGAGTTCTGTCCTGTATCCTTTGGATCTAGAATACCAGTTTAAAACGGGGCGAAATAACCTCTGGATGGGGCCTGAAGCAATGCTGTGTCCAAAGAACCGTTTGCAAGGATAACAAGCAAGCAGATGTTGTGGCTACCGGGCGGACGCTGTGGGACTGGACATTAAAACCCCTGTTCAGAATTAGCACCACTCTGCTAGCTGATCTGCGGCACTGGAGATGCCTTCGGTCCACAGGTGTAATTGCCCCCCTTGCCTTTCTCATCAGGAAGCCTTGCCTCGGTCTACTGATCGGAACGCTACTTGGGCTTCTGCCGGAATCAGCGCTGCCTAAATAGCTATTCTTTTTTTTTTTTTTTTTAAATCTCAAATAAATGTTTGTTGCCTCTCCCTTTGAAAGGCCTTTTATTTTTTAGGTTAATAAGATTTGCTTATTAATTTTGTTTACCCTCTATCTGCCTCCACTGAAATATAAGTTCCATTTTGAGAGCAGGGATGTGAGTTTGGTCCGTGGCTGCATCCTCTGGACCTAGAAGAGTGTTTAGCACATAGTAGATTTTTCATGAATATTGTTGAATAATATGGTCTTTTTGAAGACAGTAAAACTCAATCATCTCAACATGTTATTGAAACAAAAGACTTGCCTTCAAAGTGGACACATCCCTTAAACCTGCTCAGTCTCTTTTCCCTGCAGAACACAGGTGAAATGCCTACTTTAAAAGTAGTTATGCCCAGCCGGTGTGGCTCAGTGGTTGAGCACTAACCCATGCACCAAGAGGTTGCAGGTTCGATTCCCGGTCAGGGCACATGCCCAGGTTGTGGGCCCAGTCCCAGTTGGGGGCATGCAGGAGGCAGCCAATCGATGTTCTCTCTCATCGATGTTGCTATAATATCTCTTTCCTTCTCCCTTCCTCTCTGTCTAAAATCAGTAAAGAAAAAATGTTTTTTTAAAAAAAAAGTAGCTACAATAAAAAGTTGTGTAAAAGAAACTTTGAACAGTGACTGACTTTTAGTAAGTCCTCAATAAATGTCAACTATTGTTTTCTGTGTGTTGATATCATATAAATCCCCCCGCCTGGGAAGCCCTTGCAGACAAGGACCTGGTCTTGGTCCTCCAGCACCCGCTGGGC
This sequence comes from Tadarida brasiliensis, assembly GCA_030848825.1. NCBI lineage: Eukaryota > Metazoa > Chordata > Mammalia > Chiroptera > Molossidae > Tadarida > Tadarida brasiliensis. The sequence goes on from CM061264.1 coordinate 43,010,978, forward strand.
TCAGTGAATGGCTCTGACTCCTCGGAAATCCGAACCATGACCCCAAAGGATTCTCTCCTTAGGTCTGAAGATGAGTCATCTCTCTAGAGTATTCGCCGCATCACAACACAGGGTGGGGCAAAAGCAGGCTTACAGCTGTTCACATGGAAAATAATACAATAATTAATAAATACTAATGCAAGAATAAACTCTGATTCGCATACTCACAACTGTAAACCTACTTTTGCCCCCACCCTACACTCTTTTCAGAAAGAAGTCTTGGAAATGTAATGTGCCTTTCAAATGATGCAGTTTATAGGACTGATGCTCGGCTGTGGCCCACGAGGGCCCTAGCGCCATGTGTCCACCTTCTCAGGGGGACTGCGGGTCATCTCCATGACACCCTCACATAGCTACCTGGGCAATTTACAACGTTGCTTTGAAAACGGACTGCCTCCCGCAGGAGACCATGCACATCTTAACAGAAAGGCACTGCCCCGGGGAAGAGCCTGCGAGCTGGGGCCCGACCTCCACATTTGTACCCCAGCTCCGCCCCTTCCTCGCTGTATGACTTTAAGGGAGTCACTCTCTCTGCACCTCAGCAACACGCTGGGAACAGTAAGAACCCTGTCTCCCAGGGTCGCGGTGTGGATTCACTGAGTCAATCCTGCGAAGCACTTCGAACAATGCCTGGCACACAGTGCATGTTCAGAAAATGTTATATTTTCTCATCAATACATTTTAGAACATAACAGGTGCCCCCCAAATGCTTATTGAATTGATAGTGTAATAAACACATCCGAATTTCCTTTTAGTTGCCCACTAAAAATGATAGGAAAGAGGCTTAGGTACAACTCAACCCCTATCCCTGCTCAGAGAAATGTTGAACACACACACACACACACACACACACACACACACACACACACACTCACTCACTCATAACTCAAAGGGCTCTGCCCCTTTCCGTTTATATGATTTGAGGCATAACCTTTAGCTGCAGAGTCTTTGTTTCTTTCCTGTGAAACGCACCTATGTCCTAGGGTTGCCCTGTGGCTTGTTAAGGTGACATCTGGTGTTTTACAAATCCTAGCGCACTATAAAATATTAAGTTGGAATTACAAATAGAAAAGTTCAAGTCACTCATTAAAAGGTTAAAAAAAAAAAACATGTCAACTAAAACCACAATGAGATATATCACCACACACCTGCCAGAATGCCTATCATCAATAAATCAGCAAACAAGTGCTGATGAAAATGTGGAGAAAAGAGAACCCTAGTGCACTATTGGTGGGAATGCAGACTGCTGCAGCCATGATGGAAAACAGCTATCGAGTTTCCTCAAAAAATTAAAAATGGAACTGCCTTTAAACCCAGTGACCCCACTACTGGGAATATATCTGAAGAAACCCAAAACACCAATTTGAAAAAATATATGTACCCCTATGTTCATTGCAGCATTATTTACAATAGCTAAGATCTGGAAACAGCCCAAGTGCTCATCAGTAGGGGAATGGATTAAAAAACTATGATACATGTACACAATGGAATACTATGTAGCCATACAAAAGGAAGGAAATCTTCCCTTTTTTGACAGCGTGGCTGGACCTGGAGATAATTACGCTAAGTGAAATGAGCCAGTCAGTCAAAGACAAATACCATATGATCTCACTTATATGTGGACTCCAATGAACAAAATAAACTGATGAACAAAACAGAAACATAGGCATGGAATACATGGAACAGACTGACAGCTGTCAGAGGGGAAGAGGGTTGGGGGTCTGGATGAAAGAAGGTGAAGGGATTAAGCAAAAAATATATATGTATGTATATACACACAGGCACAGACAACAGTGTGATTATAGCCAGAAGAAAAGGGGGTGGGGCTAAGTGGAGGTAGGCAAAGGGGGAATAAATGGGGATGGAGAGATTTTGCTTTGGGGGACGGGCACACGTAGAGTGTGTAGATGATGTTCTGTTGTGTTGTACATCTGAAACCTGTATGGTTTTGTGAACCAATGTTACTCTAATAAATTCAATTTAAAAAAAGCATGCCAAACTACTTTGTCTTCTTACATTTGTGCAAAATTAAAATGACTCCTTACAGAATCCAATTTGGATAAGCCCATGTCAATACTACTAATACAAGCCATCACTAATGACAAGATTGATAGCTCAGGAGGGCGAGTCACTTCGTGTTCACTGTGCATCATGTTTAATTCGCCAAAAGGAGTTTGTGTGTATAATTAATGCGCTTTTCTTCCTGGCTTCATTTGGAAACATGTAAAGGGTCTCCGGGGAATTCTGTAAGTTAGAAACAATTAATAAAATAAAACCACTTAATTAAAGAGAATAATTGAAGCCTATTTTACACCAGAACATGGAGGGATAAAAATCACTTTGGAAACACATTGTGTAAAAATTGCTGAGTTTTCAAAGAAAGAGCAATCTGCAGACAGAACATGTAAGTCGTGATAGTGGGCCGATTTCCCAGGCCCTTTGTTCTGGAATGATTTAAATCCATCCGACCTGACGCACACATGAAAGATTACTGGCCCTGCAATGACAAGTGTCCTTTTTCTGTAGGAAAACTTCATTTCTTCATTAATTCAATGCACATTTACGGTGCCGTCTCTGTACCACTGCTGGGAACCAAGGGTAAAAAGCAGGCCCTCTGCCTCCGCCTTTCAGAAACTCTAAGGCTCGTTAGTGGAAGAGAGAAGCCCAGACACAACTAAAACCCGAGGGATAAGCACTATGAGGCAACAGAGGACACCCTGGAGCAGGGAGGGAGGCCTCCCATCCCTGCCTAGCAGAAACAAGGGTGCTTTCAGAAGCCCTGAGTTTTCGGGGGGAAATGAACGTTTAGCAGCATAGAAAGAGGAAGATACAACTGCAGATATAACATCATATACGAAGCCACAAATACATGAATCGCTTTGGTAAATGCCATAAAATCCAGTGTGTTCTAAGACTGGATTCCAGGGCAGAAAAAGATGCAGTTGGAAACCAGATGGAAAAAGAGCATGCACACGGAATCAGAAAAACCAGTTCAAATCTTATAATTATGTAATCCTTTACCTACGTAACATCTCCAGGCTTCATTTCAGGAAGACTCAGACGGTAGTATACTATATTATGGTCCCCAACTATTTCTGTCCTTCCCAATGAGAGGTTTACCCATCCATGCCTTTTGTCATGTGACGGCCAGCCCCTCAAAGTATATGGAGAATATCCCCTGTCCCATTGTCAGGTGTGGCCATGTGACTAGCTTTGGCCAATGGGATAGGAGTGGACATAATGCACCACACCTGAGCAGAAACTTGAAATGCACTTATGTTGTTCAGTTCAGACTTTCGTATTTCTGCCCTCTGCCATGCGGACCACATGGCTCAGATGGGATTAATCCCAGAGTCTAGGTTCCTGGAATGAGGAAACTCTTGGAACAAAGCTGCAGTCCACCTGAATGACGACTGAAACTTGAGGATAGCTTGTTACTACAGCAAAAGTTCACCAACACTAGATGAAAGAATAGATCACAGGCTAAGAGGAAGTCAAACAGTTAATGATACAACAATCAGAAATGTGCCATGATAAATACATTTATGGGATAGTACTGAAGAACCAATAACATATGTAAAGACACATGTCCCATATTAGGCATTTAATTAATGTTTGATTCCTTCACCTTGGACCTTCTGGGAAGAGGAAAATGTCTCAGAGTTAAGCAAGTATAATGAAGGTCATGTCGAAGCATGAATATATTCATTTGTTCCACATGAGATACCTACCATCAGAATTAATTGGACATATTCTAGCTTGACTCTCACTCGTACCTTGGGCAAGTCCTTAAGCTCTTTGTACCTCAATTTTCTCATCTGTAAAATGGATAGTTAGCTCTGTGTCTACTGCAAACAGAAGTTGTGATAATCATATTAGTGAATCCATGCAGAGGCCTTCAAAGAGAGCCTAACACAATATGTGCTCAGTAAATGTAAACCATTGTTAGTATTATTACTATTCAATAACTAATTCCTGCTATAATTTACTGAGGAGACTACTCTTACATCTTTTCAATGCCATCAACTACAAAACACCAAATTTTATTTTTCTCTTTAACTATAGACTGATGACCCACCCAAAATAGATGTACCCATATGCACACAAACACAGAAACACACACATACACAGTCCTTTATCCTTCGCTGTTAGAGCGTCTGTAGCCATATTTGAATAAGTAATAAGAAACATTGTTTTCGATTCCTTTGAAACATTTCCATGAAAAGACATAGTGGGGAAATATTTGGACTAAGTCCAGCATAACTCACTAGATAGGTTAACAGTCTTTGTTTCTTAGGTAAATTCCTTACAAAGAGTTTCCATGGTAACTTCACAACTCCAAAATATTTGGCCAGATCATTAAAAAGCAATCGACAGAAGCCTTTAAAAGTTTATCTATTCATAAGCAAAACATCTATTTCCTTGTCTGGAAAAGGTTGGTTGCATTGTTTGTTGTCTTAGTGACTTCAAAATCAAAGTCATTAAGCAGTTCTGAAACTTTTGGGGGTGAAAGACCCCTTTGAGAGTGACAGAAACTTGGACACTCTCTCCAGAAAAATGCTCGTGGAGATTTCAGAATCTTCGCCGCACTCTCCCCTGCGGTTCCACGGCTGACGGATGACGTGCCGGCCAGGTGTCAGTGGTGAAACGGGTCTGTGGGACGGGGGACACCTATAAAATACAATCGTCCCCAATTCAAAGTATGAACAACAGAGGCCCAAACATCTTTCTCAGAACAAGCTTCCAAATCCCCTATTGAATGGGGATCAGTGGGCCAACTGTATCTCCGTCTTCTGCGCTCAATTTCCTCATTATGAAATCGGGGTACTAAAAGTTCTTATCTCCCGGTGGTGTGAAGACCAAGAGAGGTGATCCATGAAAAGTGCTTGGCATAGTGCCCAGGCATTAGCAGCTCCTAATAAACAGTAGCTAGGATTCCTGTGTTAGGACGCAGGGCTTCGGGCCCAGAAAGAGGAATGACTTGCCCAGGGTCGCACGGCTGGTCAGGGGCAGAGTGAGATGGATGCTGACAGGCTCCAGGAAGAGAACTACAAGTGGGCCAAATGCTGGAGTTAACAAACCAGGGCATCTAGAAATAAGAAGTGCTAAGATCAGCCAATGTTTGTGTGTGGCTCAGCTGCTCCAGCGCACCAGCTGCTCCGAGCGCTCAGACGTTCCTCGGCACGGCACAGAAGCACCCCGGCCTATATTCATACCATCGGCCTCAAACCTAATTTCGGTCCCAGAGAGGTTTTTTTGTTTTTTCCAGAAGGCCTAAAATTGAATATTCACTCCTATATATAGTCAAGGGGCATTTCGTAAGAAAGCGCCTTGTCAGGATTCAGACCCTCTTTCCTCCGCAGTTTCCCCCCCTGGCCATTTTGGGGTCTATGTTGATTCCTTCCCTGATTGAAACATGCCTCAGAGGCGCTCAGTGCTGAAGTGGGAGAGCTTATCCACGGCCCATAGCCATGGGGTGTGCCCAGGGCCAGCATTAAGGGGACAGGACCTGAGAGAAGCCAGCACTACCCCAACTTTGGATGGGGAGCAAATCAACTCAACAGCCAATGTCAAGCACGTTTCTAGGAAAGTACTGAAGAGCTAGTCCAAATAAAAATCCCCAACTAATAATATCGGTAGCATGGGGAACTGTTTAAAATGAAAAGGCCGACTATCAGACTGGTCTAGTCACTTCGATGAGCCAGGCTGGGACAAGAGACCCAGGTTCCGGCCCCACAGCTGCCACTTACTAGCTGAGAAACCTTGGGAATCGCTGTGATCTCCTAGGCCTCCGCCGTCTTAGATAAGGAAAACCAGGCAGAGGCAAGATGTCAGGCCAAACGGACTCTAGAGACTTTTTCAGCTTAAGAATCAAAGGGATACAAGCATAATCACAGCAACACATTTCATAACAGCAAAATATGAACTGCCTCCCGTGACTAGATGAGATCCATAAAGGGATACTCTTAGAACGGAATACTATACAACAGTGAAAACTAATGGACTATATCCACACGCATCATTGTCCAGAAATGTTGGGAATATAATGAGAAGCAAAGTCATAAGACTATTTTACAGTATCATCTCAAAGTTCAAAAGAAGGCAGAATAAAATTAAATAACAGCTTGTTTGGGGATGGCTATGGGAAGACGCCAAGGAAACAAGTTACATGAAATTCAGGCTGAAGTTCCTGGGGAAGAGGGAGGGGGTGCTATCGAGGGGGAGCCCTCAGGAAGCTTCCAGAGACTCATGACATTCCACTTCGTGGCCTGAGGAGTAGGCAGCTGGGTTTTTATTTTAATTTTATTATTGTTCACTAATGGTCGATATCTGTGGCCATAAACTCTTTTGTATATGTTCTGTACATGTTCACAATAAGATAAAACGGGTCTAAAAGGCCCCAATACTTTGATTGAAAAGGATGATTACATTGCAACCAAATACATGTCATACCATTAAACCCCACAACAGCTTGGCTTTATTTCACCGATGAGGAAACTGGGTCTGAGCAGTTCCTAAAGAAGAGGGGCCACAAGTCACATGGGGTGTCATTGTCTGCAAAGCCCATGTACTTTCCACCCCTCTGTCTCAGGCTTGGGGGAGGCAGGGCAACTGTAATTACTTTCCCCATGCTACCAAGAAGGAAAGAGTCTCAGAAAGATGCAGTGTCTTGCTCAAGGTTGCCTAGGAATTTGCAATGAAAAGGGCAGGAGTCAGTAATCTGACCCTGAAGTCCGGCTCCTTCCAGCACGCCTGGCTGAATGCTGTGAACTGTAGGCACGGAGAAGCGGCCGTCAAGTGCTAGTTCCAAAAGAGAGGAAATAGACTGAGCCCCTCCAGTTCATCCCCTTGATCTGGTTTGTATCAGGTCAGGGACTTTAACTCCGATACATGCAGCACTGGAAAGATGTACAGAAAGAGAGGACTCTGCTAATATGGTAGTCTGAGTGTAATTTTCATCTCCAAATGGGTCTTGCTCTTTGAAGGTCCCATTTTCTCCAAGGATACTACGTGCAAATATGTTCATGCCTTCCTTCTCCCAGCCCCACATAGCAAAGTGGCATGACTGCATTTTCTGATATCCATGGATTTTCTAATTTAAACAGCGCTGTTGTCTTTGCTATTTATGAGTTTGTTTCCCATCTCGGGAAATTTCAACCCACACATAAGCTACAAATGTGCTTCCTTCCATTTTTTCCATTACTCTTAATTAGGTAATAAAATACAATCCACCTACGTGAACAAGATGGGTAAAAGAAAGTAAAAGCTAAATGCATTCTTCATTTCACACAGAAAGATCTGTAAGCAGAGTCAGAGAGTGCCCTGAAGCTAACCACACAGTGTTTCTTCCCTCGGTGATGGGTGATGGAGGGTCCGGTTGTTTACATCCATCACTCAACGTCAGAGCTCAAAGGGACACCAGGAACCTAGTCCATTACTTAGCACGCTGTTTGGCACATGGTAATGGCTTATTATATGTTTAACAAGTAAATAATAATAGCTCATAATTATAGTAGCTAGTACATATAGAAAAAGCTTATCACACGTCAGATACGGTTCTAAGCATTCTACCTACATACATTAACTCATTTAATCTTACAATAATATCGAAAGGTTGATATTGTTATTATTATCACTTCAAAGACAGGAAACAGGCTCAAAATGATTGTGGCACTTGCCCAACAGCCCACACCTGGGGGGCAACAGAACGGGGATCTGGACTGTTGGCACCTGTGTTTTCAACCCTCCCGTTACCCTGAACATCTCTTAGAAGAAATGGACAGAATGAATCCCAGGAAGGCAAAGTGACTACAAAGGTCACCCAAAGTGATACCCTGGAGAAAAGCAAGAGGCTTGGAGTCTGCAAGACAATTCCAATCAGATTGCCCTGCATATTTGGGAACCCGAGCAACACCTATTTCCAGAGGCTTCCTGGGGCCGGGCACCCGTGGTCCCGAGCGCTCGGCTCCATTTCCTCCACTGTAATCGACACCCACCTCCCTCAGCCCACTGCACGGAGCATCCGAACAGCCAAGCAGCAAATGCTCCCCGACGGCAGCTACCTGAAGAGGCCCTGCAAGTTCAAGGGGAAGCGTCATGCCACGCACGTCCCCTCCCTGCATACGGGCAGGCTTACCCGAGGGGAGTTCTCATGCCTCCCCTCCCAGCACTAGGAAAAGGCTTACACTAGAAAGAAACCTACTTAGGAAAAGGTCGCATGGAAACGTGGGGAACAGGTGAGCGGGGATTAAAACGATGTAGCTTAGGACTCTAGGACAGCAAACATTTCATTGGCTCCACGGTGGTGCCAGAAAATGCCCAAAAGAATAAAGTCAAATCAAGGTGATGGGCAGCAGCTCAGTGGTGACAGCTCGGAGGCTGAAGCCAGACAGACCCAGGGCTGCACCCTGCCTCCTCCGCTCGCTAGCAGCAGGCCCGGCCTGGATGTCCTCATCCCCACTGTAAAGGTTGTGAGGATTTATCACAATGGCTAGCACACAGCGAGAGCTTAATCAATGGGAATAAAAACCCAGAAGAACCACGGGATGAGGGAGGGACAGGAAGAAGATGCAACCCTCTATCTCCGGGGTTGGTGCTCGTGTAGTCTCAAGGTGATGCAAATTCAAGGGATTATTTAAGAAAAAAGATATATATATATATCTATATATATAGATATATAGATATATAGATATATATTTTTTTCCTCTTATAAGCCCAAGCACTTGATAGTCTTAATAAACATTTCCCTTTTTCATATTTTACCCCACTAGTGGATAAGAAATATGAGTGATGCACAGATATATCCCAGGCATGGGCCTCACAGAGGAAACTGTATCATACAGGACAATGACCACTCAGTGTATCCTTCCCTATAATGATATCAGCCCACTGAATACTCAGAATGCCCCACCCCCCAGAGGCAGCACAGGTTCCAAGCTGGGGCTCCGGAGTCAGACCTGGGATGAAATCTAGGCTCTGCCCGTAGGAACCCTCCCTCTCTGAAACACGGAGGAACCTCATGTGGGCATGCTGACTAGCCAAGCCCTTCACGCAGGACAGGAGACCGAGCGCACAGGGAAGGATACCTGTGCACGTGATGAAGGTAAGTGTTACTAAACTGATCAACCCCATCATCCCCGAGGAGGACAAGAACACTGAGGGGCTGGACCAGGACCACCCAGCTGAGAGACGTCACGGAGCCAGGTCCTGAGTCTGGCCGTGCGCTTCCCTGGCACTCTGCTCGCTCTCCTTCCAGGCTTTCTGCCTGGCTCAGCGCTTCCTCTCAGTCACTGTGATGAACAACACTTGGCCTGCAATGACCATGCTGTCCCCAGGGTCACCTCCAACAGGAACCTTCACTGGCAGCCGCCACAACAGCCCCTAACACTGTCTTCTTCCCTCTGACACTATGCTCAGCGGACGTCCTCGACTGGCTTCAGTTCCCTCACCAAAATGAGACCATGCCCTGCTGACTTACTGTGTCCTGCTACCCGAAACAAAGCAGCCGCTCAGGAAATATTAACTCATGAATAAATGAATGATTCCCCAAAGGAGAATGCAAAATAGAATAATAAGAAAGTTCCATGCTTTAGTGAAGGGCTGACTGAACGGAGGGGACACTGGGGTCCAAGCTGCAGCTTTGCGGGTCACTGGCTTCCCCCTCCCCCAACAGCGTAACTCCCCATCTCTGGATTGCTGTTTATCCATATACTAAATCAAATAGTTACACTTGACTGTTTCATAAGTTAGCAGAGCTTTGGCAGTCTAGGAAAACCACCGTTTTTCTATGCATGTGAATCTGGTACTAATTTTATTGGTGAGGAGGATGGAGAAAGAGACAGAGAGAGAGAAGAAGAGAGAGAGGGAGGGGAGATAGATCTAAAAGACAAGAAAAAAAAAAAAAAACACCTGTGACCTTGAACAAGTCATCTGACCTCCCAATGACTTCCAGTTTCCTCATCTGTAAATTGAGAAGGTTGAATCAGGTCATTTCTGCCATCTTTTCTGATTTTAACTGAAGTGCCTTTTAATTCCACTTTTCTCCTCAAGCCTGGAGTCCTGACCTAGAAATCCACTGTACCTTGTAAATGTTTTTTACAGTCCTTTTAAAATTCACACCATTGTAAATGGTCAAAGCCCAGAGAATGAATTTAAATCTAAAGTTTAAAAAGTGGTTTTAAATACCTTCCAATAACACTAAACTTTTGTGCCATTTCAGCATAAATCTTGGGAAAGGCTGCTATCCTCTGACTTTTTTTTATAACTTTGAAGGCAGGCCTTTAAAACAGAGCCATCTGCCCAGCATACGTGGCTCAGTGGATTGAGCATTGTCCCTTGGACTGGTTCGATTCCCGGTCAGGGCACATGCCTGGGTTGCAGGCCAATCCCCACTAGGGGGTGTGCAGGAGGCAGCCGATTGATGTTTCTCTCTCACATCAGTGTTTCTATCTCTCTTTCCCTTCCTCTCTCTCTAAAAATCAATACAACTAAGTAATCAATAAATAAAATAGGGCCATCCTGGGAAGACTGGTCACAGCTCTGGCAGGGCAGCGGGGAGCTCGGGGAATAAGAAGCACCTATATGCACAGCTGTGGTGAGCTGGGAATGTAAAATAAAGTATCTTATCCCCCACTGAACCAGAACATTCTCCCTCCTGACAGTGTGGACCCAGAAATACCCAAGAGGCCTCCTTGGACCCAGACACCCGGGGTATCAGATGTGAGGTTCAAAGGAAATCAAGCAAACAGGCCTCTGAGGGTACCCATCCAACAGCAGATCCTTGTAATCACCCCCAAAACACATCTCTGATGGCACAGGATCATGAATGTTCTGTCAATTAATCATTTTAACATATTTTTATATGCCAAGTGGCCATTCCAGCAACATCTACTGAATGTCTGCTTGGTGCCCACTGTTCTAGGGTAGAAAAGAATAATGATGCCGCTCAGTTACGTTTTTCATAGAAATACGTACATACATCCACAATACATATGCACGTACATGTACATAAAAACATACACTTATAGAAGCCAAACATACAATTAGTGACAAGGAATTGGTTTCTCTTATTCATCCAACAAATATTTACTGGGGGCCCGTTGCTCGGCTGGCAGGCCCAGGCCATAGGGATACTGAAGACTCCTAGCCCTGCCCTCCCCTCACGCCCTAGAAGAGAAGTCAGTATATGAACTATAACACTGGGGTTTGCATCTGCCACTTATTTTAAACTCTGAGATTCAACATTTAGAATGTTGAAGAGCCCGGCCGGTGTGGCTCAGTGGTTGAGCGTCGACCCATGCACCAAGAGGTCACCGGTTCGATTCCGGATCAGGGCACATGCCCAGGTTGTGGGCCTGATCCCCAGTGGGGGGCATGCAGGAGCCAGCCAATCAATGTTCTCTCTTGTCGACGTTTCTATCTCTCCCTACTTCTCCCTTCCCCTCTCTCTCAAATCAATAACAAAAAAAAGAAAAAAGAATGTTGAAGAGCTTTGACTGGACTCTCCTTTAAGGCAGTGATTCTCAACCAGGGGCTCTTACCCACCAGGGGACAAGGTCTGGAGATGTTTAGGGGTTGTCATAACAAGTGGGAGGAGGTGCCACTGACACCTGCTGGGCAGAGGCCAGGACTGCTGCTAACCATCCTACAATGTATGGCAAACACCCGCGGGGCACAGAATGTTAATGGTCCTGAGACTGAGAAATCCTGATTAAAGTGTGTTTGGCCGTTCTCAAAATATCACGGTTAAACTTTAAAACTCGGGGAGATTTATAGAATTGGAATATTTAGGAAAGAAGCCTGAGGTTACGTGAATAAGAAAAATCTAAAGAATCAAAGAAAACCGATTCAATTGAATTTGCATGGAAATAATAAACATTTGCAGGACCGCATTAACGTCTGCCTTACCGGAGAGGAAATTCGGGGACATTTACAACTGATGACAATTTCTTTACACATGCCAGAAAAAGGTGGGTGTCATCACTCCCCCTGCGCCAGGGGGAGGGCAGTGCCCAAGTCTGCCTTTGGTTTCCCACCTTGTGGGGCCCAGTTACAAGAAGAACTTATCTCCAGAAAGACACATGCGCCCTGAGGCCTAATTCAAGGTTTGGAGCAGGCTGTAACTCAGGCATCAGACAATCAATATTCCAATTTGGAATTTAGCACTTCGGAGCCAGAATGTTCAGAAACACACATAAAGGCTCTGCTTATGATTGAGGCGCAACTCATGTTTATAATATAATCACCTAATAAAAACGGTAATGACCTCCGCTGACTTTCCCCGCGCTGCAGCACACAGCTCCTTAGAAGGTTTCCACAGACCTTGCCTTCAAGATAATACATCTAAGGTCCTGTTTTTCCTATCAAAACTAAAGATCCCAGACAAAAATATTTTGCTTTCACAGTATCTACATACACAGTATGTACAGTGGATTATCTTGTTATAATATACTATCCTCAAGAAATCATTCTGCTTAAACATGTGACCTTTAAACTGAATATATAATATACCTTCTTGGTGCATCCCCTTTGCAAGCAACAAGCAGTCTCTCTCCCCCGCCCCCCATGGCAACCTTAAGAAAATAAATCAAGGTGCCCACTGATTGACATACAGAGCTGCTGGTAGGTGTGCTCCATGCCTCTGCCTCCTCTGACCAGCTTCCACAACCCCTTATTGATGCTCAGCAGTGATCAAAGGTTAACCACAGGTAACTGCACTGAGAAGCCAAGTGAGTAGTTAAGCGCATGTAAAGTTCCCTGAAGACAGAACAAAAAGTGTGTGTGTGTGTGTGTGTGTGCGCGCGCGCGCGCGCACGCGTGCATGCGTGTGTGTGTGTGTGTAACAGAAGCAGTAGAAGCAGACCAGGTATAACTCCCTGCCCCTTCAGTGCAGCTGAAAGCATCTGCATTTGCAGGAAGATAAGAAAACTATCAACAAAATGGAAAGACAACCCACTGAATGGGAGAGCATATTCACCAATACATTTGATAAGGGCTTAATGTCCAGAACTTATAAAACTCAATGCCAAAAAAACCAAACAATCCAATTAAAAAATGGGCAAAGGACCTGAATAGACACTTCTCCAAAGAAGACATATAGATGGCCAACAGACATATGCAAAGATGCTCAATATCACTAATCATCAGAGAAATGCAAATTAAAACCACAATGAGATATCACCTCACACTGTCAGAATGGCTATCATCAATAAATCCACAAACAACAAGTGTTGGCGAGGATGTGGAGAAAAGGGAACCATCATGCATTTTTGGTAAGAATGCAGATTGGTGTAGCCACTGTGGAAAGCAGTATGGAATTATCTCAAAAATTAAAAATGGAACTGCCTTATGACCCAGCAATTCTACTTCTGTGAATTTATTTGAAGAAACCCTAAACACTAATTTGCAAGAATATATGCACCCCTACGTTCACTGTAGCGTTATTTACAATAGCCCAGATATGGAAGCAGCCCAAGTGTCCGTCAGTAGATGAGTGGATAAAACAGCTATGGTACATTTACACAATGGAATAGTACTCAGCCATCAAAAAGGAATTTTACCCTTTGCAAAAGCATGGATAGACCTGGAGAACATTATGCTAAGAGAAATAAGCCAGTCAGAGAAAGATAAGTACCATTTGATTTCATTCATATGTGGAATCTAAGGAACAAAGTAAACTAGCAAACAAAATAGAGACAGACTCAGAGCAGGCTGACAGCTGGGAAGAGGACTGGGGAGGGTGCAAGGATTGAGGGGAAAAAAAAAGAGAGAGAGAAAGAACTCATGTGCGTAGACAGCAGACAGCAGTGTGGTGATTGAGGGAGGAAAGGGGATGGGTGGAGGGGGAGGAGGGTAAAGGGGGATAAATGGTGATGAAAAATAATAATAATAAATTTTTTAATTTAAAAAACTTTTTTAAAGGCCATGCATAGCAGCTACAAGCGCAAAACAGTGAAGACATCTCAACCATGTAAGTTTATCAACCTTCCAAACTGCCTATGCTCTACTGTTATTATCTATGATCTGTTGTGTCTACATTTGAAAGTTACCTCCTGAACCTATTAGCAGAAGTGGATGCAGAGAAACCAGCAGGTGCAAACTCTGGTCCAGGAGGATGAAGCAGGGACGGTGGCTCCCCACCACTGGCACAGGCATGCACAAATTTCGATAACATAATCACTAAGGTCTTATAAAATTCAAGTTCATTTTTTCCCATTGAAAAGACATATCTGTGGCACCATTCTTTTTTTTTTTTTTTGAAATATGTTTTCATTGTTTTTTTTTTTATTTAGAGAAAGAGAGAAACATCGATGTGAGAGAGAACCATCGACTGGCTGCCTCCTGCACAGCCCCTATTGGGGATTGAGCCCACAACCCAGGCATGTGCCCTGACTGGGAATTGAACCGGGATCTCTCAGTCCATGGGGTGACACTCAATCCACTGAGACACACTGGCCAGGCTGTGGCACCATTCTTAAACACACATTGGAAGACATCTGAAGGAATATTAAAAAAGAATTGGACATAATTTTTCCAGCCTTATTTCCGACCCCTCCAGGAAGCATATCCCAAAGAGGAAAAAGAAGCATGTGCTTGTTACTTATTTTTGTTAAGCCAGGGAAATTCTTGATTGCAAAGCCTTTCTATGGCACACCCAGGGAGACAGGTCCCTTTGCCGGAATTTGACTTTGCTGATACAGATATGCTAAGTGCACCCCTGACAAATCGAAACACACAAACCGACCAACAAAAACCTTTGTTTTAACAGTAAATATTTGTTGAATAAATGAACAAATGGATGTTTTATGATCGATGATAAGGCTAAATGTTTTGGCAGGAAAGTAAGCAAGAAAAGAATACATTTTAAAAAGTCCTAAGAATGAGTAAGCATTTTTGTCAAAACCATTTCCAATATAGACCACCTAACAGGACAAGTTTTGTAATTTCAAGGCCTCGTTCACGAATAAATCAAGAACATGTAGACCCTTATTAATTTCTTTAGAACTTTTATATTAAGCAACGTATTATTTCTTGCCTCGAAAGCAAGCTTTTGATGAAAGTGAATAATCTTACAAATTGCCACTCTACTAATATTTGACATGAAAAAAAATTTATCCTAGAGTAAATCACCTTTCAAATTATGCTGAAGAAATGCAAAGATGCATTATTTGGAAATTAAAAAAAAAAAAAATAGAGTGCTTACGTTGCAAAGAGCTTTAACTTCTCTGAGTACCCTAACCAAGTCCTTCCTCATTCCTTTGCCCTCCCTGGACACTGACTTCTCCTCTCAAAACAGAACAACTTGGCCCTGCCGGAAGGTCCTGCCTGGGAGCACTCAAACCCTGGCTGCACATTGCAATCATGTATGAATCTTTTATAAACTACCTGGGCCATGCCTTCCCCAAGACAATGGTGTAATTACTTTGGAATTGACCTGTCCATAGGTATTTATTAAAGATTTCACGTGTAATCAAATGCTGGGGGGGCTCTGCCTCATCCCACGACTGCAGCAGAAGCCCACCCTTTAGAACTGGAAGGCTTCAAGTCCCTACCTAAATTCTCACAGGCCTCAGCATCCCATTTCTTAGGGGCTGGTCCTGCTAGGACCTGCCACTCTGTCTTAGGTCACAGGCTTCTGCCAGGTTTTAGAGACACTAAGCCTAATGCTCGTACCTTCATTCAGGGCTTGTTCTGCCACCCTGATTTACAGACACCGACACTTCTGTACCCCTGGCTGTGTCACAGAATGACACATGGAGCATCTGATGGGGACAAAAAGGCTCTCATGGCCCTAGTCTTGAACTTACCCTAAAAGAAGCCCTTCACACAAGCAGGTGGCTGTCTCGTCTCCCGCTCATGTCCTCCACCACAGCTGAGCACACTGGGTGATAAGTTCTCAGTACCGCGCTAAGTGCTTGAGCAGTGGGCCCTCCCTGCACCTCACAACTGCCCTCTGCGGCAGGAAACACTGCCAGCACGACTTCAGAAGCGGAAGAAACTGAGGTGACATCCTTGCTTCTTGGCATAGAGCCAGGAAGCCGCAGAGGTGGAACTTGGATTCGAGTCTGATGACAAAGCCCACTGAGTCAGATCTGCTACAACAAAATATCATAGACTAGGCAGCTTATAAATAAGAGAAATGCATTTCTCACAGTTCTAGAGGCTGGGATATCCAAGATCGAGGTGGCAGCGGATTCTGTGTCCGGTGGGGCTCACTTGCTAGCTCACAGACAGCCGTCTTCCAGCTGTGTCTTCACGTGGTGGAAGGGAAACGAATCTCTCTGGGGTCTCTTTCATAAGGGTACTCATCTCATTCATGAGGACTCCACTCTCATGACCTCAGCACCTCCCCAAACCCCGCCTCCAAATACCATCGTACTGGGGGGTAGGTTTCAACATATGAATTCGGGGAGAACACAGACAGGGTCTATAGCAGCCATGCTTCTAACCACCCGTTGTGTGTTAACCACTGCAGCAGCCGGCAGTTCCACAGATCTCACTCTGCCCCAGGCGCTGCGCTAAGCTCTCTACGTAAGTCAACACATCGAGCCGACCAGAGCCCTGTGCTGGGTCAGACAAGGAGCCTGGGGCACAGGCGAGACATGTGAGGTGGTCCAGCTCAGAGCTAGTAAATGTTAGAGGCAGGTTCGAATCCAGGTTGTCTGGCTCTAGAGTCCAAACTCTGAACCTCTCGGGCCCACCCTCTTCTCAACCACCATACTGGGTTGTCACCGAGGTGACAGCAGCTGCCGGGGCTCTGTCACTGCTCCCAGCACACAGCACGGGAGCAACGGAAGGGCGTGGCTGCCTGCACCCTAGGCTGAAGCCCCCTGACTGTGACAAGAAGTCACTCATTTCCACACCCTTCCAATCATACGGTCACTGGCATGCAGGAGGTATGTAATGAAGAGCTGTTCCAGGTATTCATTCGACAAACGTGTTGCATATTACCTTCTGTGAGCTTCTAGGGATAGAGAGAGCAACTGATCAGAGTTCTTGTCCTTAGGAATTTATGTATAACTGCAAAGACATGGACACAATATCTTATAATATTTTTATAATGAGTGTACTAACAGGTATGAACGAAGTGCTGGGGGTGTGCTGCAGGCAGAGAACTGATTAGCATATATGCATAACCACTGGACACACACAACAGTGCAGTGAAGGTGGGGGTGGCGGGGAGGACAGTGTCAGTGGGGGAAAAAGGAGGGACATCTGTAATACTTTCAACAACAAAGGTAAATTTAATAATAATAATAATAACAACAACAATAACACAGAAAGCCCCAAGTCTCCTTTTACTAGGGCTCCACTGTCTTGTTTTCCATGTCAACTCAACGAGTCTAGTATTTTTCTTAAATCTTTTCCCCAAACCAATTTCTGAGCTAGAACTGACTCCAAGACACCACAGTTCTCAGCTATGCAGCCAGTAGTTGAGGCCCTTCTGTGCCCCGCCCTGGAATGCTCTAACCTGTCTTCGTATACTCACAGTAATGGTCTCAGTGGGCAGGGAACCAAGCTCTTTCGGTCTAGACCTAGTCTTGCACACTGCTGGGAACTGTCAGAGTAATGCCGGTGCTGCCTGGTGGAATATTCCCACAATGCCTCAGCTTCTAAAAAGGTCCACTAGACTCCAACAGGTTTAAGTAAAAATTCCATCCTTAGTTTCTCACCATACAGTTTACTGCCAGAGGATTAATAATGCAAGAATTTAAGCTTTGTGAATGTAGGGGTATTTGATTCTTATGGTGCCTAGAACAGTCCCTGGCAAATGCTGGTGATCAAAAAATATTTGTTGAATGAAGAAACCGACACCTATCTGTGTACATGTTTGTTTCCAGCTACCTGTGGGCTGCTTGGGTGCAGAGATGGCTTTGAATCTCCAGTTCCTAGCAACGTGCCTGGCATACGATAGATGCTTAATAAGTGTTTCGTGAATGAGTGGGTGAATGGACGGATAGATGGAGAGAGAAAACTGTTCCAAGATAGAGACTTATGAAAATACAACGCCTACTGAGAAATCGCCATCATCACCCAGTTTTATTAAAGGAGAAGACCGAGCACTATCTTGCTTAATGGTTCTTTTCAACAAAAATGTCCCTTGTTAAACACGCACACACACACAACACCTCAGTGAATTATGTTAACTTCCCTTGGCCCAGCAAGGCTATCATTCAGAATTGAAGGTGCAATAAGGAGTTCTCAGACGAGAAAAAGCTAAAGGAGTTCATTACCACCAAACTAGTATTAAAAGAAACGTTAGAGGGCCTTCTTTAAGAGGAAGGAAAGAAAACAAAAAAGAGGAACATCAATACAAAGAATAAAATGGCAATAAATACATGCCTATCAATAATCACATTAAATATAAATGGATTAAATGATCCAATCAAAAGAAAGACGGTAGCTGAATGGATAAGAAAACAAGACTGAAGACAAAAGATGCACACAGACTGGAAGGAAAAGATGAGAAAGGATGTATCACGCAGATGGGAACAGCAGCAGCAACAAAAAGCCAAGGGTAGCAGTACTTATATCAGATAAAATAGACTTTGAAACAAAGGATATAGTAAGACATAAAGAAGGACACTACATAACGATAAAAGGAACAATCCAACAAGAGGATATAACACTTGTAAACATTTATGCACCCAACATAGGAGCACCTAATATGTAAAGCAAATCTTGTCTACAGAATCAGAGTGTTTGCCGAGGGGCACCCACAGATTGGCAGGTGATTCATATGCATATACAACTTGAGAATCATAGACACATTTATGTGGTCTTCAACTCCAGTTACTGCCAAGGGTATATCTGAAAGTTCAACAAAGGGAACTACCAATATGGTGATGCAGAGGACTTTTCCCCAAAGTCCTCTTACTATGCACAGGACTCAAAATGTAGGCTATTATAGTTCATTCTGTGTTACCTAAGAAGCTTGTACCAGTCAGGGCCCCAGCAAGACCTCAATGAGATCCTCAAACTCAGTAACCTTCGAAGAGTTCGCAAAGGCCTGGGTAGGGTGACAGGGAAGCCAGGGGGCGCACTGCAGTACTGCAGGGCTAAAACCATGGGGGCTGTTGCTGGAGAGCTGTTACTGCTCAAAGGCCTGGAGGGATGGGGGAAGGAGGAGTTACTGGAAGCCAAAGACAGAGAGGCTGGGTGGAGAGGGCCGGCCTATGGGACTGTGACCTCTGATGGAAAAAAGCAGCCAGCCTGTAGTGATCCTGAAATGAGGGAGAAGGAGAGTACACTCCCCAACTTTACGTGTGCCCTTCCTTCAGCCTTCTGCCAATGTCCCCACTGGCTGAATGAACCAGAAGTCAGAGGAAGTAGATGCTAAAGGAGTCACGCCTGCCAGCCTCCTAGCACACAGAGCAGAGTGGAGGCGGAGCCTGGAGGGGCAAAGGGAAGGTGTCCAGGACAAACCCCAACCTCCCAAGAGGATTCAATGCCGACACTCCCTACCTGTGATTCCTCGGCCAGAGGGAGTCTGCCGCCCAACAATTACCAGCCTTACAAACCGAAACAGTCATGTTCTCACCCACAGGCCCAAGGCTGGCTCGGTAACAACAACCGAAACTGCTAAATTTCCAACTCTGTCTAAAAATGACAGGGAGACCGTCAGCAAAGAAATAAAAGAAGTTTTGGAGTGGAAGTCCTAGTTTCAAATCCTGGGGAATTGAGCCCCAAATTTGACTTTTCTTTCTCAATGATAAAATATGTATAAATAAAACCATCACCTTCTCTGCCTACTTTGTATCGCCCATTATCATCCCATGAGATATTGGGTATTAAGTGTCTTCATGAAATTGCCCAGCCCTGCAAAATGTAAGTCATAAATGCCCCCAAGTACAGTACAGATGTGCAAATCTGCGCACTAGGAGGCGAGAGCAACCGATTTTGTTTTCACAAGTGGATGATCTGTGCCCAAATCAGAGGCGAAGCACAACATACGCTTTTGTGCACAATTCCTTATTTCCAGCAATGCGTCAGGGAGAAGGGGAGTCACTGGAATGTACACAGTTTGGCAATGCAGCACAGAATGCCTCAGCAACCTGGAGGTGGGTTCAGAATATATGTTTAACAGCCTTTTTCATGAACCCGAGAGGAGAACAGTGAGGACTGTCACTGCTCACTAAAACTGTTGCTACTTTAAGCACTTCCTACCTCTGACTAGCTTCCCTTTAAAGGGAATTAACTGTCGTGGAATTTTTAAAAAGCACTGGAAGAAATGTCCAAAGACCTGGCTCTGACATGCCACCTCTGTCACCAGCGAAGCTATAAAGTTTAGGAATTGAAGCTGCTACCCTGGAGTTTCCAAACTGTGATGTGGGTGGCCCTAGGGAGACTTGTTTACACTCGTCTCAGGGACTAACAGGAGGGCTCCTGAAGGTGGCGGGGTTGGGGGGGGAGATGGTACGGAGGGGCTGCCAGGTGAGAACCACCCCTAAGTCTTTACCAATTTCATTCAGCAGAGTTCATGTGAAATCTCATTATTAAACAGGTTTCCACTGTTTCAAACACAAAAACAAAAAACACTTCGGAGTAGATGATGTCTAAGATTCCTCAAAATGCGACATAAGATAATGTTATGAACTCGGTCGTATCCCATTGCATTAGGAGCTGTGAAGAAAAGGAGTATTTGCCCAAATCTATCTTCTAGTCATAAAGCATGAATCAACGTATTTAAAGAGGCTACAGAGTAAGAATCATCTGTTTAGGGTGAAATTAATACTATGGCTCTCAGGCAGGTTTGTTTTGAATATTTGTTAGAATAAAGGTAGATGGGGTCTTCACCGCCCCACCCCCAGGCATGAGTTAGCTACTTTAGCAATAATGTGATCACTACATGTTAGCAACCGCCTAGGGTTGGAGACAGGCCAGCCAGCCTCCATCATTCAGCGGAGAGGCTGCCCCAGGCAACACAGCAAGGCTGTCTGCTTGTTGGCCAACTGGAACGACTTCCTCCCATATTATGCAAATGAGGACCGATTCAGCATCCCTCACTGGATAAAGGCTGATCTCCAAGTCACATATCGAATATGATTTACTACTCTCGGCATTTTGCAGACAGGGAAATTGAGACATAATGGAAAGAAATCAAGGTCAAGCACTTGCTTCAAACGTGGTCCACTACTCAGTAAGGTCATGACTTTTGGTCAGTTACTTCACCATTCTGATCCCAGTTTCTCTACTTGCCCAGTGGAACCAGTGATGTTAGGTTTATATGTAAACCCATGGGAAGCTCTTAGAAAAGTACTTGGCACATAGTAAGCACACAATTAATACTAGCTATTCCTTTTATTATTTTAGTGTTCAATAAGTTAACGTGTCAAGCACTTTGCAAAGTTTTAACATACCATTCAACAAATATTTATTATGTACCTATGAGGTGCTAGACACCATTCATTTCATTGAACCCCACAACTCCTTGAAATAGGTATTATTATTTTCATTGAAAATTGAGACTTAAAGAAATTAATGAGAAACTAAAGATTAAAACTGGCTGCCCCAAAGCTAGTAGGATCTATCTTTCCCTGAGGCTGCTCTGAGCTGACATGGTGTGAAGTAAATAAAGCATCTGGTCCAGAGGAGGTACTAGTAAATAGTGCCTACTACCACTAACGCCATCATTTATGTTACCATACTGCTTAGTACATTGTTTCCTAAATATCAATCATATCCCACTTTTGTAATATTTTTTACCATATCCAACACCTGTGTCTTTACTTACTGAATAACTATATTGAAAGTGATCAGCATTTTAGAGAATTTGGATAAACTGCTTAGTACAAAGCCTGGAACACAGTGATGATAAGAATGAGAATGAGGATGATGATGATACATTTACTATTATTATCACTGTGTTGATAATACTAAGGATACAAAGGTCATATAGCAAAGGCCTCTCTGTTCATGCAGGGCTAAGTCTAGTGGTGGGGAGAGGGGGTGGGAACAAATAAACCAGTGCCCAGAATGCCAATGAACATGTTACAACAAAAGATAAGACATGTGTCTGTCAGAAAAAATCAAGAAAGGCTTCACAGAGGAGGCAGCCTTTGATTTACGGCATGTAGGAATCCAGGCTGAGGAGGAGTTTATAGAATACAGATTAAAGGGCATGCCCAGCAGGGAGGCTGTGCCTAAGTCCTGCTCAAACCCCAGCCCTAGCACACACGACAGCATGAAGATTACATTTGACATGGAGGCGTTGATGATTGTGAGTCCCTACACCTCCTCCAAAGTTATGCTTTACCCTTCTCCTAAAATATCTCCATTCCAGAAACTTCCAGAAAATGGTGGGGAGAGAGAAATTCTCTTGAGTAATCTGCTTATTATAAAGCAACACGACCGAGTGTTCCTTTGTCATTCCCAAAGGGAGGCTTCCACACCACAGGCTAATCACTTGCAAAATTATGGTGAGGAGCTGGTTCTTAGTTATGTACAAGCAGAACAGCATCGAAAGCATCTTCCCATGGTTGGTTTTATAACTTGAGAAAGGCTGCTCCGATTTAGCTTATTTTTCCAATTCAAACTCAGAAGATAATGTAACAAATGGATCCTGGTACCTGTCAAATGACAGGGAAACAGAAGTGCAGGAAACAAGCCTTGGGTAATCAATCCAGGCTTCTTACATCTGTTCGTGGAGACAGTGTAATCATTTTGGAGTCCAGAGCATAAAGCATAAGGCTCTTGAGTATTTTTATATAGAAGATGTTACTCTTAAAATACTGATGTGTCAATGTCTAGATTAAATACTGCCTAAATCACAGAGTTCAGTATGTCGCTCATGCAGGCTGCTTGCTGTGTCCTCTTTCATAGGGATGGTCTCTATTTTGTTCAGGTCTGGGAAGCATCCCCCCACCCCTACCCCCGCTGTAGCAAAGCTTTCAATGGAAAATTTTTGTGAGGAAACGAGTCTCCCCTTGATTTTCTCCTGCACACACCATCTGCCTTGGCTAGCCTGCCATGCACAGAGGCTCCAAAATCCACTGAACTAAATCTGTGTATGTACAATCAGTTCTCTAAGAATATGACTTTATAGCTCCTCTGTCCATTCCAACTCTTAATGTTAACAACTGGGCATTGGTTTCAAGATTTCTCTCAGAACTGATGGCGTGAAATTGAACGTGTAGCTCACTGCGTTCCCAGATCTAATGACAGCCTCTGGGCCTAGGATGACCTGACCCTGACAGCCTCCGAAACTGGCTCCCAGGTCAAGATGTTGAAGGCAGATGTGGCTGCTGCTCGAAGGTCACAACAAAGAAGCTCCTGGATGGCTTGCTTATTTGTTTGTCATCAGAACAGAGCCTGTGCTCTGGGGCTGAGTTTTTGCAATATGTCTCTACCATACAGGACATACTAATGCTTTCATTCTCCTCCCTCTCTCAATTGTGAGATACACCCCCACGACTGCCCTTCTTATCTGAACGTGAGCCAACACGGCAACGTGCTGTGTGTGGTTGGAGAGAGTAATACCAAACCAGCATTGCCTCGTGCAACAGCAAGGAAGGAAATGTCGGGCGATGGCTGAGAGTCAGACAGATGAGAGACCCGGCTCTGCTGATCACTGACCGCGCCACCGGCCAAGCTGTGTCACCTCGCTGCGCCTGCTCCCCTTAATGACGGTGAGTCCTTACCCGCCAATGTTGATGTGAGGCTCATTCATTCCCTCTTTCAACAAATATTTATTGCGTGCTCTATTCATTTTCCATTACTGCCCTAACAAACTCAGTGGCTTGAAACAGCACGTCAGAAGGGCTGCACCCTTTTCTGGAGCGTCTAGAGGAGAGTCCACCACCTTGCCTGTGCCAGCTCCCAGAGGCCGCTGACTCCTTGGCTCGGGGCCCCTTCTTGCACCTGCAAGGCCAGCGACAGTAGGCTGAGTCCCTCCCATGCTGCCATCTCCCCTCTCTGCAGCGGGGAAAGAGACTCAGCTTTTTAAGGTCCTGTGTGATTATACTGGGCCCACCTGGATAATCCAGAATAGTGCCTCATCGCAAGGTCCTAAACCTTAATCTCATCCTCAGAGTCTCTCTGCCACATAAAGTAACATAGTCACAGGCTCTAAGGATCAGGGCATGTGAACCTTTGGGGGCCGCTGTCCTGCTTACATCAGGCACACATGGTACACATCCGTGAACGACAGGAAGCTCCTGCTTCAGCGAGTAAAGATCTTAGGGGCCGGCAACAAACAACGGACATAAAAACTAAGCAAAGAACTCGGTATGTTAGGAGGTGTGCGTGCTATAGAAAAACACATAAACAGAGGAAGGGGAAGGGGATGTCCGCGCAGGGGAGCAGACTGCAGTAGTAAAGATGGTGGTCACATGTATGAGAGGGAGTGAGCCTCTGGTCAGAGGACAGAATGCATGAAACTGAGACTATGAAAGGGTCACACTGGGAAATGACAAGGTCATTAATTTTCAAATATGTATTTAGAGAGTCAAGCACATATGAGTTCTTTTCCCCTCCCAACAGCAATTATTTGTCAATGAAAAAAGGCCTGTTCAAGGGTGTCCCTCTGAGTCTTAGGCTGAGGTATCCTGGCCAAGGATGGAGCGGGCTTCATAGCGGAGTGAAGAGTGCAGAGGCCCAGCTCTGCGAACGACCAAGTGAAAGACTTGCAGACATCTTTCCCTTCTCTGGACCCCAAAGTGTTCATGGGTTCATTGACACTGGCCCCTGGAATCTCCTGCTATTTGGAGAATAAAAATCAGTAAGTGTAATCAAAATAGTGTAGTGCTGGAATAAAGACAGACCTACAGACCAAAAAAAATAGACTAGAGAGCCCAGAAATAAATCCTTAAAAAGGGAGCACATTTTGATGTTTGCTACAACATGGATGAAGCTTGAGGACATTATGCTAAGTGAAATAAGCCAGTCACCAAACAGCAAACATGGCATGATTCCATTCATATGAGCGATCTAGAGCCATCACAGGCATAGTGGCAGAAAGTAGAAGGTAACTGCCAGGGCTAGGGAGTGGGAGAAATGGGGAGTTGTTTAATGGATCAGTTTCAGTTTTGCAAGAGAAAAAATTCTAGAGATTGGTTGCACAAAAATGTGACTACACTTAAAAGTAGTTAAGATGGCGGTAGATAGATTCATAAAGTTTTTAAGTTGGAAGAAGTCATCTAGTTAAACTTAATACTCAGTGTAGGGATTTCTTCTATAACGTCTCTTGAAGATACTTATGAGCCTCTGGTTGAACACTCCTAGTGATGGGGAACTCTCTACTGCTTAAAGTTGCTCCACAGGGGGATAGCTAGATATTCTCTCGGAGCATGCAGGGGACAAGTCTTTGCAGGAGACTAAGAAAGATCTACCAGAAAAGTAGGACAATGAGGAGAGAGGGGCATTTGGAAACACAGGCAAAAGAGAGGTTCAAGAATCAAGGGACTGTTGACTTGACTAAACACTGCTGCCAGGGTCGATAAGAACAAAAAAAGTAGTTAAGATGGTAAGTTTTATGTTGTATGTATTTCACCACAATGAAGTTTTTTGACTTAAAAAATAATAACATAAGCTCGGTAAGGAGGTCTGTGTGGGATGTTTGTAAAGCATGTTAGAAATGTAGGCACTGCCCCCCTGCTATCAGGTGCTCTTTGTGGAAACGTGATGGTCCATATAGAAACAACCCCTCCCAGGTAATGAACAGCTCACAGAATGGGACGGCTGTCCGCCAAGGTCACAGCCGCCACAGGACACGGTTACTCAAGATTAGTGTGGCAGACCACATACTCTCACTGCCCCAATGAAGAACGGATGGATAAGCTATCATTCAAACATCACGAATCATCACAAATAAGGACATTATGCTAAGTGAAATAAGCCAGAAATAAAGTATGTTCCTACATTTTGGAAAGGCAGAAATCGGACACCCTTGAGTCTAGGCGTGCTGCGTAACATTCTCCCGTGCATTTGTGTCAGCCCCTTTCTGCTCTTCAGAGCTCCAGAGAAGTTCACGGCAGAGGCACAGCCTCGCCCATATGCAACAAGGTGAGTGGCAGAAACAGCTCCGCACACTCATTTCTCTGTGCAGGTTCCGCGCAACAGAGAAACCAGCTTTCCGGTCATCTGTAATGCAGTCACTCAGCAAACATTCAGTGAGCGGCTACCCTGGTCCAGGCCTTGGTGACACAGGCAAATAAGGCGTAGCCCCTGCCTTCGAGGAGACTCAGTCCAGCTGAGGAATCAGAGACGAGAACCTGTAACTACATTTCAGGACGTGCAGAATCCAGAGGCAAGAGACAGCATGAGGCACTCAGAGAAAGAGTGAGGAGCTCAGCCAGCATGGCTTCCAGACAGGAAACGAGAACGAGAAGAGGCTAAGAAGTCACTGGGTTAGAACAAAGTGCAGTTTAACTCTGGCCACATGACTGTGTGTCCTATTTTTGAAAATGTCCCTGAAATGGCAAGGTGCCACGGAGACTACCAAATGGTGCTTCATGTCATTGTCGATTTCATTTTAGTTACGAAAAATGGATGGTTCGTTGATCACCGCCCTTGGGAAGTATTGGAACGTGTCCTTAGCCACCTCCTGAGAGATGCACATTCCAGTGAGTTACACGCATGGGTTGCGAGTTAGCAAGGCCAGGGCTCTGACCCCAGCTGTGTCTGTCGCTCCCTGGGTATGAGGTCTGGGGCGAGTGAGCGAGCTGCCCAGGGTCTGTTTCTACAGTGTAACAGGGGAAAGAATGGCCCCTGTCTCACTGGGCTGTTGGGCGGGTTAGGTGAAGTCAGGGAGGTCAAGTGCTTAGCACGTGGGAAGCTCTGCGTAAACAGTATGGATGGTATTCACCCACTTACTCATGCTTTCACCAGACATTTAATAGGCACTGTTCTAGACACTGGGGGTTTAAGATAAATAAGGCACAGTCCTCTCTCCTCAAAAGCCCTCAGGCTAGTGGGTCAAGCAGACACAATTATACAACCGGACAACAGAATGCCAATTTGTTTTCTCTCTCTACCACTCTGGCCCCTTGAAAAAGGGGCCCTGTCTAGCTTATCTCCATAAGAAGGATGGGACAGAATTTGTACCCATTTTCATGGCATCTACAGGGACTTAAGAAGGGTCCTGGAGAACTGGTGACAAAAGAACCAGAGCCTGAATAGAACTGTTATAGTTCTATATTCTATAACAGAGACTGTTAGATCTAGGAAAAGACCCAAGACCACACAGATCAACTCCTGCACTTCGCAGATGAACAAATCAGGCTGAAAACACCAGAGTCACCCAAGGGAATTCCATTCGTTGGCACCTTGCTCCTGAGAAAGTGTCCTTTCCCCATTCACACACACACACAGTGCAGCCTCGTTCTCCTTCCTCTTCATTTGCTCTTTTTAAATCTCTCCCTCTCCTTCCCCCCTCCTCACCCCCCCAGCTCATGGAAGAACATGACCTTCACACAAGAGTTTTCTAATCAAGAGGGAAAACCAGAAATCGCAGGGCTCCGTTGTTCCAGGAGGTCATGTACGACTCCCCATGGGCCTGCAGTGGTAGTGAGGAGGCGCATGGAGATAAGTCGTGGGGACCTTGGCCGTGACATCAGCATGGGCAGCCTAACCCTCTTTTCCAATGCTATGACCCAGCTCTTCATGTCCCCCACCTTGCAGTTGAGAGCAAGGCTCTGGAGTTGGCGGACAAAGGTTTGGACCCGGTCCCTCCACTCATTAGGTGAGACCTCAAGAACATCACTAAACCTCTCCAAGCCTCAGTCCCTTGATGGGGAAATGGGTCTAATACCACCTACCTCTGCACAGCATTAGGAGGACTAAGGTTATGTGTAACGGAGCACAGGGCTGGGACAGGGCAAAACCTCGATAAGTGTAGCCAGAGGAGGGGAGAGGAAGAGGTTAGTGTTAGCATCAGCAGTAGTGTCAGAATTATATCTCCTCCAAAGTATACTAAGGGAACTCGCAGTGGTCCATCTTTGATTTTTGACCTTCATACCTTTTGCATTTAGTGATAAAAGGTACTGTTGCCAAATCACATTTTTGGTGTATATATGTGTACACACACACATCATCATCATCATCATCATCATCCCTCTTCTAGTCATGTTGTTAACAATGTAAACCTACAAGGAAACAAGGACTAAGGATCCAAGGTCAAAATGCCTGTCACCAGGTCCTTCCACTACAAAGTCAAGGAGCAGATTTGAAAGTAGGCGTCCGCAGCTAAGTCCAGGATCCACTCACCATCCTCACCCGTGCTCCTGCAGTCCCCCAGCAGAGTCTAAACCAGGCACCACTCTTCCCCTCCTGCAGTACAGTCTCATCACCGTGCAGTTTCCCTTACACATTTGGGGGAGGGGGGTGTATTCATAAATGTAATTATCTCCCCTTCCACGTAAATAAACCTTGAGATCACATATCTCGACAAAGACTTCTTTTCACATCCTCCTGATGTTCATTCAACAAGAACCCTGTCCTTATAGGATCCCTCTATTGACTAGCTCTGCAGTCTATATCCACCCAGAACATTTCCATCATCCTAGACAGTTTAGTTCCTCGTGCTAAAGTTATAAGTGGTTTCCCCTCTCGAGGGCCC
This sequence comes from Tadarida brasiliensis, assembly GCA_030848825.1. Lineage (NCBI taxonomy): Eukaryota > Metazoa > Chordata > Mammalia > Chiroptera > Molossidae > Tadarida > Tadarida brasiliensis. The sequence continues at coordinate 43,039,572 of CM061264.1, forward strand.
CACGGGCTTTCGGCATTTCATGCTGTTTGTGCTTCCCCGTCCTTGTGTAGGTTGTCCTGTCCCATACTGATGGGGTCTCACTGAACTCCTCAAGGCTCCTTTGTAGCCTCCCCTTCTTTCTCTGGCCGCCTGTGACTGCTCTCCAGCTTGACCCCAAACTCAATGCTCCCTCCTCTGCCTCTCTCCACCTTCTGCCACTGTGTCCCACCTACGATGGCCTGTACCTCCATCTGCTTTACTCTCTGCCTCCATCTCTCTCTGAAAGCTCCTCTCCCCTCCCGTTTCCTTCTTCAGACAAAGGCAGCGCTTTGTGAAGTGAGCTCAGCCTCCCACCCCCACAGCTCATTTCCCCTTCCGGTGCTCTCCTTATGCCTCTTGTTTCTCCCTCATTATTTTATCACTTTCCTTCTCTATGACCTGAAGTCTCTCATCTGCCCCGAGCAAGGAGCCTTCTCACAAACGTACCCTTGTCTTAGCCACTCTGAAGCCTCGACAACATCATTTCAAAACATGTCGCCAGCTCTCCGCTTCTCCTTTCATTCAGGGCCCTTGAAGCTGCTCCAGCTGTGCCATCTTTTAGAAAAACGTTCAAAGACAGCCTCTTTCACTCCACAAGGGTAACTGTCAGCTCACGCCCCAACCCTCTACCTCATTTTAAATTGGAGACATAGCTGGAGCCTGGTTTTATGCACCCCGAACGCTCATCCTCTCTTCCTGTTGTGCCTATCTTGATTCTGATCCTAGTTATTTCTCTCCAACTCCGCGAGCCCACATCCCTGACTTATTTGTCATCAGTTTCCAACTGCCCTTCACACTCTCCACTCTGGACAGATTCCAAAGAACAAATGTGATCAATTACTTTCCCAGATGACAAGGCTCCCATTACTTTCAACATAAAGTCCAAACTCTCCCGAACACGATGCAAGGCACTTCCTGATCTGGCCCCTGCCTACCAGTGCAAGCTCACATTTCTCTACTCACCACCACCCAAGCTCACTGGGGAACAGCAATGTGGGATCACTGGGCACCTATGTGGGTGTGACTACAGAAAATACACCGTGGTCGTCTATGCTGCCGGGCCTCTAATGATGTTCTTCTGGTCAGATTCCCTTCCCACTTCATTACAAATACAGTGAACTCCTATTATCCTTCATCTTTGATTCTATTAGACTTTGAGCCTCAACTCAACGAGAAAAATGAAGCGTAGATGGAGAGAGGAAAAGAGACAGCAAGGGAGGGAAGCAGGGAGTAAGCAACTGCATCATAGACTCAGGTAAATTAGATAACGTCTACAAAAATATCTGCAAAAGGTACTCATTCCATTTCTAGCAGTTCTAATCAGACCAGAATAACCATGATTATTCTCCTGATATGAAGATCACCTGGAGCTCCTTAACTCATGGACACTGAAATACCCCCAGCACGTGCTCTGAATGTATCCCGGTGGCGTGAATAACCACAGCCCTGACATGTAACCTCTTTCGGGACCACATCAGTGTTACCTGCGTGAAGTGAATCCTCCTTTTAAATCTTCCCTTGGAAGGCCCATGCAGACATGATTTCGGCTTCCCCCAAGAACAAGGCAAGGAGAAAGAAAGAAAAGCTGGCTTTGGCTCCTTTTCATTTTTTAAACCTATTGTGATCTCCATAATTTGTTTTTTCTATGTTCCCTCTTCTCCCAACTTCCCATTCACAAACTTTAACTCTGTTTGCTACCATCCCAGCTGATGCCCTGGAGGAAACCTGCTTTCTGGATATCCAAATACCTAACCTTCAGCTCTGGCTATTGTTCCTTCCACGTCAGCATGCCCCATGACTCACACAACTGTCAATGGCATCCTTCTATCCTCAAAGGAGCCATACGATCGTTTCTCGGAAATATGTAGTTTAAGTCGTTCGACCCTGTTCCCAGCGACCATGGTTTTCTCCAGCTGTGTGGGAGAAGCTCATCTGATCCTCGCCATAACCACGTAGGGACAGAGCTGCGATCTGAACCCAGGTCCCCCACCCCTAACGAAAGCTCATTCCAGAATAACACAGTAGCTCAACGTTTTTGGTTTCAAGACTGTTCATTCATTCGCAAGTAGTTAACAGCCCAGCACTATGCTTGGCTCTGGGGATACTCTTTAAGAGGTAAAAGGGATACAAAATATACTCAGAGAGGCATGAACAAAGAAGAGGCTACAACAGAAGCACCTGTTACTTCATGACATGTTTTGCCATAAGGATGTGGCACTAATGAGCATAACTCACAGGTATTTATTATAGAATCTATCACACACAAGATAATCAAGAAGAGCTGTCAAGTCATGCTAGCAGTGTATCTTCAGGCTTTAGCTCCCTGTTTGGCACGGCAGGCATACTAAAGAAATCAATTAATGAATGCTTCCAAATACTTAGTGAAGCTGGAAGCTGTAGGAGCTGGAGTCCTGCGTGTTTCATGGCTCCTTTATTTACTTTAAAACCAATGTTTATTGAACATCTACTATGTGCAAAGATAGGCTGTGGGAAACCAAAGAACTGTAAGACAGTTCATGATCCCAGAGACATGCATTGATGCTATCAGACAAAAATAACTTTCTAGAAGCTGTCCGAAGCATTGCTCTATCCATGCATTCTAAGCAGTCTTTGTAAAGGCAGGTGAATACATAACACACAAAAAAAAACACAATTGATATTGCTGGAGAGTTGCATTTTGTAAAAAAATATATATATATATATGTTTTTGTTGATTTTTTCGAGAGAGAGGAAAGGAGAAAAAGGTAGAAACATCCATATTAGAGAGAAACATCCATCAGTTACCTTCTGCATGCCCCCTACTTGGGATCGAGCCCACAACCCGGGCTCTGACCGGGAATCCAACCGGGACCTCTCAGCCCATGGGACGATGCTCAGTCCACTGAGCCACACCAGCCAGGCTAGAAAGCTGCATTTTTAAAGTAAATTACAGTGCTAATGCCAAGAGTAACTCCGACCACAATTCTTATATGCATCTGCTTCTCCCGGTTAGTTTAGTGCACATCAGTGTCCACTTATTTCCTTAATGATTTGTAATAAATCAGAACTGGCTCCTTTAGATGCGTGTTAAAGACACTGGCACCAAACAGAAGCAGCCCACACGTCCCTCGTCATTCAACATAAAGTAGGCACAGGCATACCTCAGAGTCACTGCGGCTTCGGATCCAGAGCACCACAATAAAGCGAGTACCACCATAAAGCAAGTCATAATCTTTTTGCTGGTGGAGGGTTTCACCTTCAATTTGCAAAAAAAAAAAAAAATGCAACCTCTGTGAAGCACAATGAAGGGACATGCAATGAAGCAAGGTATGCCTGTGATGAACACTCCTCCTTACTGGGCTTATTGTAAATGCATTCACTCATTTATTCCTGCATTCAAAATTGCTGAACAACCGCCAGGTGAAGCACTGTGCGAGGTGATGGGTGAGACAGTGCTCCTGGCCGCCAGGAGCTCACAGTCTTCTAGAGGACACCATCAAACCTATTCCTTCCAGCAAATGCATTTGGAACAAAAAGAAGAAAGGAAACCACTCTGCCCAGAGAAGTTTGGGAAAACAGAAATGGAGATCATCTGGGTGGGTCTTGAAAGATGAGTAAAAATGGTGAGGAAGGCAAAGAAGGTGGGGAGAATGTAACCCTGTTACATGGCACAGCATTTCCAAACCTGCACATGTGAGAGGGCCTGGCATGCTCAGGAAACAGCCAGATCAATGTGGTCCAAGCAAGATTGCACGTGGGGCTGGGGAGACAGAGATGAAGGCAGAGGAATGTCCCAGAGCCGCATGCTGTGCTCCCCATTAACCAGGGAGACCTGTTTGTGCTGAAATTCCCTGAGGGACAGGATGGTGCTGGGCCTTGCTGCCAGGCTGCCTGGGCTGCACTTTCAGGCCCCCAGGTGGCCCTGACAGGGCTAACTTCTCAGTCTCAGTTTCTTATGCAAAAGGCAGATGATAATAATAGCAACTACCTCCCAGGGTTGCTGTGACAGCTAAATGAGCCTTTAGAACGATGCCTGATCACATTTGCAATAATGATCCACCTCTAACAAAGTCATTACTGCCAGTGATTCATTAAAAGGATTTTTGGTTTTCCCAAAGTCCCACTTCAGCTGAAGGATCTGATTCAGGCAAGCATCTCAGGAACTGCCCATAACTGGTGCTCACACTGATCCTCAAAGACACAGGTGGGGGGTCAGCAAACTCCTGCCTGGGGGCCAAATCCCGTGCACTGACTGTTTTTGTAGGTTTTATTGGAACACATTCATTTGGGTATTGTCTGTGGCTCCTTTTCAGCTACGACAGCCCTTTGAGGAGTTACAGCAGAGGCCATGTGGCCTACCAGGCCGAAAATATTACTATCTCGCTCCTTTCAGAAAGTTTGCTGACCTCTAGATAAACAATTGAACGATATAAAGAAAGATGACATCACATAGATAGATATATATGTATCTATAGTCCAGAAACTTGATTCAATAATTTATTCATTATCCTCTCCTGCTTTGGCCCTCAGCTAAGACTAGTTCTCGATGTTCTACCATCTTGTGGTTCGCTCACATGAGTGGATTCATCTGTCAGCCTCTATCATACGTGGTGCAGTAGAGAACAAAGTTAAAACTATTACCTTAGATCGCAGCAGATTTTCAGAGCCAAGACAGGGAGCGCTTTATTCAAAGCAATCATTTCACTATCGCAGGTTGAATTACACCCCCCTCTTTCTATCAGACGAACAAACACAATGGGCATTGTGTTACAAAGACACACTGCTGACGGCAGAGAGCTTCGAAAAGGCTGGCCTTCCCTGGAAGCACAGTTACATTAAACTCCAGTCTTGAAGTACAAAAACAGTCTTTGTGGTTGTCTGAAATACAAGAGATCTCAATCGCTGTTTACTGAACCTTAAAACCGTGATAAAATAGGTTACTTTCAGGTCCTGAACCAACTTCAGACTTATCCTTTCCTTAAGGAGCTACAAGAGAGACCTAGCTGTATACACCACCTCCCTTTTATTAGGTTTGAATTAGGGGTCAGTGCAGAAGGAAGTGCCTTTCAATGAGCCTTCCCGGCAGATGCCTCTGGAAAACAGTGGTTGCCCAGGCCCTCCGAGCAGTGATGTTCCCAACGGTTTCAGTGAACACTATTTCGATAGGTGTTCTAGAAGAACAGGAAGGGGCTCCATGTCCGTAAAAGCTCAAAACACTGGAGTGTAAAAAGGTTACACATATTTCTTTACAGCAGGACTTCTCAGAGCCTTTAAAATGTGCACTATGATTCTCCAAGAGCAAATAGGAAATTCAGAGTTTCCTAAATGTATTTGCTGAAAGAAAGCCATCATGGGTCTGATTTTCCTAGAAGTGTAGCTTGGGAAAAAAGTCTTTGGATTACGAAAACATTTCCTGATAGATGTGACCTACTTTATATATTCTCTTAGAGAGCATCTACTTATTAAAAATTAGGTTGCTTTTGGGTTTTTTGCCATTCTGTTTATTAAAGGGGCAAACAATTACTACCGTACATATTAAGTCCTACATTATCGCTGAACACCCCGGGAGATAACTGCTAGGAGACCGTCCTCGCAAACCTCAGCCTTACCAACTGGTCTAAGCCATCAGACTGCATGTCACGTATCACGAGTAACTAAAGGAATGAAGGTCCCTTACGCCGCTACTGCAAACCAAGAACTGCTTTGCATACGACTTTGCATTTAATCTTCAGATCCACCCTGCAACGAAATTACCTTTTACTACCATTGTGCAGATGAGGAAACTAGGGGCCAGAAGGTAACTTCCCCAACTACAAAATTACCAGCACCGAACCCATGTCCATCCGGTTCAATCCATACTCAGGTCGCAACAGCACGAAGTTATTCCACACACCGGAACAACGCTGAGAGCACCTCTGTGACGCGGAAATGGCCTGTGTCTGCGCTGCGCACTAGCCCTGTGATGGTAACACTAGCCACCCAGGCTCCTGAGTGCGTGCGATGTGGCTAGTGTGACGGAGAGACTGCACGTTCTATGCTATTTTATTTAGCTTCAGTCTGAATAGCCACGGGTGCCCGTAGCTACCACACTGGAGAGTGTCGATCGACAGCATTGCTTTTTTAACTGTGACTCAGTTTTACAGAAAAAAACAAGCCATCCGTTTTCCACTATCAACCTCGAGTCTTACTTTATATTACTAATCAAGGGGCTAACAGATCCCCAAAACAGTAGGTCAGGGGGAACATGGGCATGGGGCATGGCAAATATAGTAGAGAAAAGAAGTGGAAGCAGGAAGTATGGGAAAGATAGAACGCCAGCTAAAGGAACACAGCAGGCTAGGGCTACTCCTTGTAGGGCCAACCCCTAAAGCATTTTAATAGCCCTAAGGGGGCGAGGCAAAGACACAGCGGGGTCAAGAGCGCCCAGAAAATGGCCAGAAGGCTCCGAGACCCCATGTCATGCTGCCACTGTTCTGTTCGCTGTCACTGAAGCACACAAAGACTTTGGATGCTCCAACACTACATGCCGGTTTTAGAAAAATCCATTAACCGAACATCTCCATGCTGAACGGGCAGGTGAGTGACGCGCCGTTGTCATGAAGCGCTTTCGGGTGCAAGGGCCAGCTCTTCTGGGGCCCCCCGGGAAGCTGTGTCTTCTTTAACTCCTCTTGCTAACCTTTGACACAGATCCCCAGGACTCCACATTTGGGAAAACAAACAAACAAACACTTTTTAGTTGTTACTTTTGTATCTTGATCATTTGAATGGTTGATGGCAAATGACTGGTTTCTCTTTGACTCTACAAGTTTAGCAATTGGTCACCAGTGGTATCATACTGATAGTAAGCTGTCACATAGGTTAAAAACATGAGCTCTGAAGTCACAGTCTGGTTCCGAGGCTGGTTCTGCCACTTACTAGCCATGACCTTGACAGTGTAGTCGTGCTTAACCTCTCTATGCTGCCGTTTTCTCGTCTTAAAATTAGGTCAAGAACGGAACCTCTTAGGGATCTTCTAACTGCTCACGTAGCCAGACTGTAAGCTCTTGTTATTATGTCAAGGACCCAGCTCTTCTAATGACCCTGAACAAGTCCACACCATGTCAGCGGGCTTTCAAATCTATGGAGTGACAAAAACAATGTTTCCTCTTTGTGTGTGTGTCTCTCTCATGACGTTCACTTGAGATAAGAAGGTAAAGCAACACAACAGTTTCTCTTACACTAATACACTAAATGTGTTTCTGGGGGTCAAAAAGGAACTGTTTATTTGTTACAATTAAAAGGATCTTAGAACTCATTCTATTCCATCCCCTAATCCAATGTGGCAGTCTTCTACAGTACCTTTTCCCCTCGATTTTTTCTGCCTACAAAATTTGGGAGAGGGAGCACATTATCTCATATCAACCATTTCACACTTGGACACTTCTTTGAACCAAAACTTCCTTTTCCTAGCAGAGGAACTCTCATTCCCATTCCACACGGCAGTTTTCAAAATATTTGAAGATGGTGATTATACTCCACGCTCCCCCGCACCCATCCGTGCCAACAAACACGTGTTTCAAAGTATAAACACCTTCGGTTGCTTCTGTTACTTATTACTTTTCTAATTCTTTGAGGGACAATCTTTTCTTTTCTTTTTTTTGACCATTCAACTATATGCTTCCAGACACACTCCAGTTTGATCAGTTCCCGTTCCACTAACATGTATCTAATCCACCGCATTCCGGGCCCAGTGCTGGGCTCTGGGGAAACGCACTGAGTTATAAGACACCATGACACACCCGTGACATCACCGCCTGGGAAGGGGAAACAGAGGTGTCCACGCATACTTGAACCTTGGGTTGGCCTTCCAGAGGACAGAGACAGGAACTCACTATTAACTTCTTTAGGTACTAAATCCTTCTCTTAACCTACCCCAAGACTGATGAGGCATCTTGAGTAGCCTACTGGTGACTTGCATGAACTTAAATCAACTCCCTCCCTCCCCCATCTCCTTCATAAGAACAGCCAGATAGTCACGACATTCGATTTCGCTATTAATATGAATGGTGTGCACCTAGAGCAAGACTTTGTGTTTAGCTCTTTTCAATTTCGCCTTATTTGACTCCATCAACCCTTCTCGTGTGTGGGGATCTGTAACAACTGTTACTTTGGCTCCTCGGTTTCTGTGTTTTCTGCCAATCAGGCAGGCATACTTTCTCCCACTCCCTGAGAAACCATTCACAACAAAATGATTTCCACAGGACTGCTCAAGTCTACCAGAGATACTCGATATGTAAGGTCTTCCTTGCATCCATTCCGTCAACATTACTGAGTGCCTCGGCGAGCAAGGCCCATAGGCAAGGGAGAGGATTATAAAGTGAAAGAGACACGCTCACTGTATTTCAGACACTAGAGTCTCAAGGAAGCGGCCGCGTGTAGATGAAAAACTATAACGCAGGGCCTAATGTTTGTGTGACGGAGCACGATCAGGAGAGCCATTCACTCTGCCTGAGAGGACAGGATCGACGAAGGCCTGAGAGAGGGGAGGGCAAGGGGCCAGGGCCTTGACGGATAAGCAGGAGTTCAGCAGGCAGTGGTGGAGAAAGGGAGATAACAGAAACTTATAGGAAATGGGTTTTTAATGATACAAGTGACACGACTATTTTTTATTTGTTTGTTCTGGAATATTTTTCTCCCTCCTGGGAACTTCCCTGAGAAGTAGTCAGTATGTTAACTGTCATCTCACAAACCTCTCCTCAACCACAAATAGTTCATTCCACTTCCAACTTTTGATTTGAAAGTTTACAGTAAAACTCTTTTCTTTTCTATCCTAAAATGCACAGCAAACACACTGCACGTTCACAGGTCGCGGGCAAACTCTTCCAGCCCTTGTTTCACAGCCCCGAACGTCATGACGACGTGGATGTTACTGCCCAGAAGGGGACAGCGCCGTCTCTGGCTTGGGGACTGGCCACCGGAGGCTTTCCAAGGCTTTCTGAGTTCTATCCCATTCCTCACGGGGTGCCCTATCACATTTCATTTTCTCTGTCGCCTTCTGCTTCCTTTGAACACTTGCTTGAAGGCTGGGGTACAGTCTTGCAGGTGTGTTCTAATAGTGATGTCTCTCATCAGGGGGAACGCTGCGATTCCTGGTGGGGCTTTTGTATATAAACATGTAAACAGCCTTTCACAGTTCTTCCCTCCAATCCAGTCTCCAGTTTGAGCCTGACATGATTAAAGATGTTTGCAGGAGCCAGAGCTGAGGAATGTTTCTCCCTTCTTTTCCACTCGAGGCTGACTCTCCATAAACATCCTTCCAGACCCAGAGATCCAAAAGGCAATGCAATTACCAGCAACTGGTTTGTGGTGCAGGGCCTTTTTCCACGGCAGAGGAGGAGAGATTTGTGGACAGGGACTGCATCTTATTCTTCTTTGTTTTCTTAGCACCAAGCATATAGCAGATGTTTAATATTAATTTATATTCATTAACAGAATAACATAACGAATGGAAGGAGGGTATAGTTCCCTGATCTCAAAATGGGATTGTTCTCATTAAATAAAACATTTAATATTAATTCAAGCCTGAGATTCTAGGATTACATAATTTTGTGAAATAAATTAGGATGCTGACAGGTATATTTACTTGGATAATATATATATATGCTTTAGAAGGCAAGCCAAGGCTGAGAACCTCTAGCCTGCAAAGTACATATGACCCGGATGCTCTTAATCAGCTCACTGGTCTAAACAGTGCTGGGAACCAAATCCTATCTACATGTCCTAGAATGTTAAAGGTAAAGAACCCTCACTTTATAGATAAGAAAAGTGAGGCTGGGAGAAGTAAAGTGACTTGCCCAAGGTCACAGAGCCAGTAAATTGCATCGCTCAGACTGAATTTACTGTTGCTTCTCCATGAAAGCTGATCATTCACAGCCAAGGCAGAAAAATAACATGCATCAACTCCAGCCACAACGGACCGAAGGGACTCAATTAACTCCAAGGTTCTTGCTTTGCAATGAAGACCCAGCCAATCTAGGCCATCAGGAGCCAGAGCTGAAACGAGAAGATAATTGCTCTAAAATGGACAGCGCTGGATTCTCATTGGCCCTTCCCACCTTCCCAACGCTCCGGGTACTCCCGGACACCCACGTGGCCACTAGGCCTAGCACTCATTGAATTCAAATGATGGGCAGCTTCCCATGGATTAGGAGATAAGAGAGTCTTTAAAATTACCATTTAGATTTCCTTCCAACTTAAAATAGTGCTGGTGTTTGACAGCTCCCAGGGCTCATCCCTGGGAGAGCTCACCTCCCAGCAGGAACGGCTGGAGATCTGAAACGCCGTCCTGAGAGGCTGCAAGTCTGTGCGAGACAGGAACGGTGCATCGGGACTGGAGCATGTCATTTCTGGTTAATTTTTAACACCAGAGATCTGGAGAGGCTGAAAAAACAGCAGGCACCCCCAACCCCCGAACCTAAAATGATGCTTGGCACGTAGTAGGCTCACACTTAGGGGCTGAATGAATGAAGGTTACGCAGGGTCCCCTGACCTGCCCATGAACTCCCCAGCTGGGATTACCAAGCTGCAGGTTCTTTCCACAAGAACACAGTGAACCTACACATGACACTGTATGAAACAAGATTCTTTAACTGCTTCCTGCCAATATCAGTCTTTAAAAAAAAAAGGCCACAAAGGATGTTGTTTCAGTGTCTCTGGTTAATAGTAACAGCTTACACTGGTCCAGGGAGACTTCCCAAGGGCAGCCCTAACTGATCTCCTGCAGCCCGGGCTGTCTGTCTGAGCCACTTCTCACATGAACCCGCCGCATTACCATTCAGTAATGCTGAGGAAGAGGCAATCACAGCCGGTGCCCAGCAGACACATTCCACAATTCTTACACGGTGCAGTCACGAAACAGGATTTATTCCGGCTCAGGCACCGGCGTGGGAGTGGCTCAGACCTAATTTTCTAGAGGACAGCACAATTCGCATTGATTTGTGTATGTATTCACATTGCCGTGCTTTGCAGACCAGCTCTCCCAGAGCCCACGCAGAAACAATCTCAAAGCACCAGAACACCAGTGAGGACGGTGGGAGCTCTCTTTTCTTTCTTAAAAGCACTGAAATGACCTTACCCCCAAAAGGCCACATTTTGACAGGATGGGAAGTAACAGTGTCTGGCCCTGCCATGAGGCGCTGAGTAATCGGAAATGTACAAAAAGCTTCCATTATGCGCATGCAGTGATTTACCTCTCCACGCAACTGCAAAAATCGGGCATGTCACAGACATTGAAATGAAATCGCCCTGAGAAACTACTGAGTTAACTTTACATGGTGTCAGCCCCTAAGCAATTTTATCACAACTACATAGGAATTTTCAGACATATTTGTATCTGTATTTGTTTTTGTCTTTCCCTGTAAGATCTCTAAACTCTGGCTGCTAAATATGGATTGAGAGTCTCACTGCAAAACACTTTTCATGTATGGAAACATATATATGAAAAGGCACCTGCCCTCAAGGAACTCACAGCCTTGTGGGGAAGACAAGACACATAAAAACACCCACTCTGATAGACAATCATTTGTAAAAAGTACAGTAAGGCCTACCTGGAGTGGCTTCGTTGGTTGAGCATCGCCCTGGGCACTGAAGGGTTGCAGGTTCAATTCCCGGTCAGGGCACATACCCTGTTTGCAGGTTCAAAGCTTGGTTGTGGAGCACATTGAAGGCAACCAATCAATGTTTCTTACATCAATGTCTCTCTCTCTCTCTCTCTCTCTCTCTCCCTCCCACTCTCTAAAAATCAATGGAAAAAATATCCTCAAGTAAGGATTAACAAAAAAAACAAAGTACATTAAGAGCAGACAGACAGAGCCTAGGTTGAGGGACTCTGGGAAGGCTCACGAGAGAGAGGAGAGTGTGTGCACGGGACTCCTAACTACGCCAGTCACTAGGCATTGCTGCAGATGAACTAAGTGTGTCCACCATCAGAGGGTTGCCGTGGGCAGGGATATTAGAGCCTGTTTATCCAAACCTTCTCAGCTGACTATGTGTAGGTCCAGGGAAGTTCACAGAAGTAGCTCATGGACACACAGGTCTTTGAACTGACCTGATAATAGAACCCATGTGTTCTGTCGCATCCTAGGACTCCCTGTTATACAGCCCATCGGTGCTTCATTTCTTTTACCTGTACACAGGTAACTCAATTCAGCACAGGTGACCAGCAGAGGTGACCCCAGGGTTTCACTACACTGAGCTCCATGTTTCCAGTCCCTTTTAGATATGGAGAGCTGCTCCATGGCTCCAGCTGGAATAAAAGAGCACTAAAAAGTGAGCTGTGTTCACGGCACTGCCTGCATCATTGTACAGTAATGACTGACTAGTTAAAAGCTGATAATACGTTGGGGTGACACAACATCTAAATTGAGGTCCCTACCGCCACTCCTGCCACAAAGAAAATGAAGTAAAAATATATAGCTAGATAAAGAAAAGACTCCTAATTTCACGGTACAGTAGATGTTAGGACAAGAAACGAACTTATATCTATGAGGTCAATCTCATCTCAGACTCGGGGAATATTAATTTGCCGACACGCTTTATGCTGGAGAGTTTAAAGGAAAACTCACACGGATGGTACTACAGAACTTCAACCTCTCCTATGAAGCTGAGCAAGAACAGTAGAAAGGACACTGCTTTAGTCGCCACATTTTATTGCACAAAGAGCTGAATCAGAAAATTGGAATATTAATAAAATATTTTTTCCACGAATTTTGCTGATGAAATAAATAGCTTCATGCTTTTATGAAGATCTGATAGGTTACAGTCACCTTTAAGGGCAGCGAGTCCCTTTTTGTAATTACTAATAGGGATGGTTTAATTACACCCATAAGTCCCAAGACACTGCTGCAAGACACCAGCTGGGGACTGAAGTGCCCACTCTAACAGATTCCTAGATTATCTGCACTCTGACATGCAAATCCCATCAGCTTTGATTCCATACTTTTAGGAAGGGGTTTAGACAACATATCTTTTGCCTTGTTCATAAAGAAAAATAATCACAATAGATGCATCGATTTACTGACCTTGTCAACTCTTTGGGGCGTAGTTACCTACTTCCCAGAGAGGAGGAATGAGCTTGTGAGCATACTGTCACAAACACAGAGCAAGACCAGGCAGAATCCAAATGTCCCAATGCTTTCATAATAGGGAGACACGTCTCAGGACCCTCCTCCGGATAAGGAAATGGTCCCCTTAAATAATAGAAGCCTGCTATGTAAACTGATAGCCATTCACAGGAAAGAAAATCATCCCCCTCCTCCAACAAAGTGACTTTCCTAAGCAGAGAACTGGGGGAACCGAGAACACCTCAAAGATACAGTACAGTGAGCATCAAGTGTGTGGCATCTGCTGGCCTGCCAAGCACACATTTCCCACTTTGATTTTCCTTTGGGGTATCATCTTCTTTTTAAAAAAATTTTTTTCTTTATTGATTTTTAGAGAGAGCGGGAGGGGGAGAGATAGAAACATCGATGAGAGAGAACATCGATTGGCCGCCTCCTGCATGCCTCTCACTGGGGATCAGGCCCACAACCTGGGCATGTGCCCTGACTGGGATTGAACTGGAGACCTCCTGGTGCATGGGTCGACGCTCAACCCCTGAGCCACACTGGCTGGGCAGGTATCATCTTCTTATCCCAATTTATTTCATGCAGTTGGGTGGGGTTGACCCAGCATCGTCTGGCTCCGCAGGATGCCAAAGGGCATGAATTCTACCTCCCCAACTCTGACCACAGTGACTGATTCAAGAATGAGAACAAGTCTACTGAGAGCCTGCCCTACACCATTCTGTGCATCTAACGGGGGAAAGCTCTCTCTCCTTGTGCCAGGGTTGCTAAGCTAGCAGGATATAATCCTGTACTGTTGGTGGCCATGTTCGTCCCTGCTTTGGGAAAGCTCTCCGACAAAGTCAACACAGAGAAAGCAAAGCTGGCATGTGGACACAGGCTGATTGAGCCCTCCACTCAAACCATGCCTGCAGCCAGGCCATACCCAGGCTTGCTTATATGAGCCAAGAAATGCCCTTTTAGATCGAAGTCATACTAAGCTAGATTCTTGTCACTGACAACCTGAAGAGTCCTCATAGAGGCAACATTTTAAATTCAGACTTCTCACTTAACACAGTAGCAGGCATGGGAGACACCCTCTATGACCCTCCATCAAGGTAAAAAGAATGTACATATAGAAAGGGGAAATGCAGTATCTTGACACTGTCCACCAGAGATTACAAGGCCAGAAGAAAACGCTAAATGTTCTATGGGTATGTCTGTATAAAATTGTAGCTCAGCCTGAGCATCGACTCATGCACCAAGAGGTCTCTGGTTTGATTCCTGGTCAGGGCACATGTCCAGGTTGTGGGCCTGATCCCCAGTGGGGGGCATGCAGGAGGCAGCCAATCAATGTTCTCTCTCATCAATGTTTCTGTCTCTCTCTCTCCTTCTCCCTTCTTCTCTAAGTCCGTTCCACACTTTGAACCAGAACACTGCAAGCCCATGCTGTCCAATATGGGGGCACTAGCCACATGGGGCTATTTAAACTAGAATTAAATACTGTTAAATTTTTTAAAAATTCAGTTTGTTAGCACATGAACTACATTTAAAATGATCAATAGCTATGTGTGGCTAATTGGACAGTGCAGATATAAGACGTTTCCATCATCACCAAACATTCTAATGGAACATGCTGGCAGTGTTCTGCCCGTTCCAGATGTGGGATGTGGTCACTTACTAACAAGAAATCGAGTTGCCATGTAAGACTGATGAATGGAAATATTCAACAAAGAATTTTTTATAATAAAAAGGAATGAGCAAAAACTTAAATATACAGGGAAAGAGTTTAATAATGATACAGGCATGTAACAAAATACATAATTGTTAAAAGGGATATCTAGAGAATGTTGTTTTTTTTTAAGAGAAATGGCAACAATATGAGTTTTGTTTTTTTTTACAAAAGAAAAAATAGTGTATTGACCACATGAACTCCACAAAGATGTTTATACAAAATGAACAGAAAAATAATCATAGCAGCTCATTTTAAAAATGGTTTCTATGTGCCAATATGTTAAATACTTACTATGCATTATCTGGGTTAATAATCCAAATATCAAATAAAATAGATAATCTATTTATTTCTATTTTACAGGTGAGAAAAATAAGACTTGCCAAGGTTAAATAAATGGAGGAGCCTGGACTGAAACCGATGATGGTGTGACCTGGAACCCTAGCCTCTTTATCTCTGCCATGCAAACATTAACAGTGATGCTCGTGGGTGGAAATATTAGTATAAGTGACTTTTTCTCTTTTTTATTTTCAAATTCACTAATGGGGGGAAAAACCTCTGAAAGAAAAATCCACTGAATTTGACTATAACCACTGTACGGCTAAGAGATGGCTGCAGGATCCTTGCTGATAACGGGTTAATTATGAACACTGGGGGCTTTCATAGTCTGCGGAAGCTTCTGCTCAAATCTAATTTCTCAAAGTATATTGCTAGACGCTAATGAAAACCCAAAGAGACACGCGCACTCAGGAGATGTACAGCCAATGAATTTTCTGTTGTTTTTATAGTGAACAACTTTTTTATATCCTAACATCTTTATGCCAGCTATGAAAAAGATAAATAAATATTTATGACATTCACTCAATTCCACAATAACTACTAAGTTGCTCCTGTTCTCACTCTGATTGGAAATGTGCATATTTTAGTGGCTGGGAGCCTCAACCCTAAGTGAGACAGCCACAGAATGCTGTCATTGACAGACCCTAAAACCACTCATTTGACTCACTGCAGGGTTCTGCCTTGCGAGCAGTACATAACCAGTTTAACGAAGGCAGCTGTAGACTTAGACAGACACAAACCTCAGTGCTGTCCAGCAAACGGCTGAGAACACACCAGAACTGCCGTGGACACTGGTTTCGCTGTAGGTTTACCCTGTGTCAGAAGCGTTTGATCAAGAACGACAAACAAGGTGAGTGAGGAAACACAAAAATAAATGAGGGCCGATTTCCACTATTCAGCTGTCTTCAAATGTTCCTTCCCCAAAATGGCCCGATTTACCCCTTGGTATATTGACTGAACCCCCACTTGCGGAAGATTAATGTAATCGTAACACACTAATTATAAGGAATAGGCCAGAATTCGCCAATGGGTTCCTGAGATAAAAAACGAACAAACAAAAACCCCTCCGACCAGTTATCTTTAGTCTATGGATGATATTTTTTTGTTCATTGTTTTAACTGATTTAGTGCCAAATTTTTATTTTATTTTTCTCTAAAAAAAATTTTGTTTTCTTTATTGATTTTTAGAGAGAGAGGAAGGCAGAGGGAGAGAGAGATAGAAACATCAATGAGAGAGAACATCGACTGGCCGCCTCTTACATGCCCCCCACTGGGGATTGGGCCCACAACCTAGGCATGTGCCCTGACCGGGAATCGACCCAGAGACCTCCTGGTGCATGGATCGACGCTCAACCAATGAGCCTCACCGGCCGGGCACTTTTTAATTTTTCAATTACAGTTGACATTCAATATTATTTTATATTAGTGCCAAATTTTTAAACAGAGGGATTTTACATTGAAAAAACAAGATTTCTAGCTTTTGAAAAAGCTGAAGACCTGGCTACTTTGGTCCGGCATTCCCTCACTGCAGCTATCAGCTGAGCCCAATGGTGGCTTGCCCAGTGCTCCCCACCATGTCCCCTTTGACTGTTCACTCACTGATGTCAACTGCAGGGCCCTTGTAGGCACCTGAGCTTGCAGTTCTTATAACTGGAGACGCCTGAAAGACCATTAAAATGCACCACATCTGATACTCCCTCATTAAATATAACCATTTTGGAGTTGAATTACGCAGGCATCATTCAGCTAGCTACCCTAGGCTGCTTTTGGACCCACAGCAACAGAAGAATCAAGGGAATTTTGGAGAAGGCGGCACTAGGAAAAGGCTATTTCACCCCATCACCATCTCAGGCGAATTCTTGGTGACAGGGCGTTCCGTAAACTGGCCCTGCTTACCTCCCCAGCCTCACTTTGCCTGGCTCCTGCCACCCCGCCACTCTGCGACCCATTCATAGTAACGTCCTTAGGGCTCCCCGCGCAAGGAAGTGCCCATCTCTACCTCTATCATGGCCCCTGACCCAGGACGTGCCTCCTTTGTGCCCTCATCGATTGTGCATCTCCCTCAGTAGACTGTACGTGTACTCCATGAGCAACTGTAGTTTCTGTCCCCCTCACCCTGTAAGCCCAGCGCGGTACCCCCTCCCCCTAGAACATGTTTACTGCATAGAAGCCTCACCAGCAAAGTCCAAGTCACCGTCCTACTGTTTAACTCAGAGGCTGACCCTTCCTTACCTTGGCACAATCCATCGGTCTTATTTTTGACCTCAGCTAATACGTTTTTGGTTATACACAGCCACCACATTATTACCTATTTATTTGTGCTTCTACAAATTCTGGGTTGTAAGCAAAGAGCCTGCGTCTTTTTAACGGCCATAACCATGGAGCCCACCACTGTGCTAGTATCAAGGCATGCGGACTAAACGGATGAGATAACAGAGCACAAAGTCCTTTCCCATCAATCACTATTACTCCGCGTAACAGACATGGAGGCACCATTATCCTCCTCATCACCATCCCCGTCATCCTTAACATCACCCTCATCATTGCCGCCAGCACCACCATCTCCGTTAGACAGGGAGCAGAAGCCCAGCAAACGGGGCTGCATGCCGAGGAGCCAGGGTCCACAGGCCTGCCTTGGGGTTTGACGTAGCTGAAGCGCAGCCACGGGGATGAAAGGAGCCGCATCCTGATGACCTGATCATTCTACAGGTTGCCACCTACTCTTTCACCCCCCTCCCCCAATTTCAAAACAAAATCCAACAACTGCTTGCTTAGATCATGCCCCAGACAGAGTCACCATCTTACCGGCAACCTGTAACACACCCGACGAGGGTAGTAGCTGAATAATGCACGCGTAATTCAATTCCAGTAATGGTATGCCCGCCGTCTTCACCTACAGAACATATCTCACATCTTCTTTCTCTGGAGTTTTCTATAAGTTATGGATTAATAAACTTTCCCTAAGAATGCAGCTCTATTAATCTTATAAAATATTCAGAAAAAGAAAATATTTTATTATACCCATCTAAAGTGAATTATGATAAACCAAGTCCCCCAAGTCGTGTGCTGACAAGAAATAAAGTTGCTTTCTGTGGCAAAGTGTGTGTGTGTGTGTGTGTGTGTGTGTGTGTGTGTGTGTGTTGGTTGCTGTTTCCCCTCCCGTCAGATGCAGAGTAAACAAAATATCAAACTGTATCCTGATCTGTGAAGACAAGGGAAGCCACCAAGGTCACAGCAGACCATGACCTGATTTCTGAAGCAAGAAAGAGAAAATTAGCACTGGGTGGCAATAGTTCAAGATCCTCCTCTCAAAGCTGAAAAAGAAAAGAAAACAGAGAGTGGAGGTTGGTCATCATTCAAGTCTACATTCCCTTCATTAAAAAAAAAGCTGCTCCTTTTCAAAGGGAACAGCTGTGTGACTGCAGCCTGTTTCCCTTGTCTGACGGCGGGTGAGGCAGAAAGAACCACGATCGGTGCCGTGTCAGCGTGTGCCAGGCACAGGGCTAACTGCTGCAGGTGTTACTTCTCTTCACTTCCAAACAACCCTATAAGAACTCACTTTTCCAACTGAGGCTCCGAGAGTTAAGGGTCTCGCCCATGGCCACAGAGCTAGTTATTGGCCAAACCAAGCCTTGGTTTGACCATCTGTAAAGTGGGGATAATAATGCCCATCCTGTCTATCTGACAGGACTATTCTGAAGATCAAAGGAGAAGACAGTTGAACAGAATGTGTGTGTGTGTGTGTGCACACGCGTGTGCACAGGTGCAAGCACACACAAATACTACCGAAATACAAGATAACCAGAGTGCAGATCCACCTATCTGTGCACCTGCTGGCTTCTGTCTAAATGTCGAGTATTTAAATGTTTGAACTTAACCAAAGAATCAGACCTAAACATCATTCACTGCAAAGGAGAAACAGTGGTTCCAGCTCCGCTATTAACCCCTTGGTGCCAGGCCTCCAACCAAAGCAAAGTCTCCTCTTCCACAGAACGCGTAGGGTTCGGCCAGGCTGCAGGCGCCGAGCACGTGGCCGAGCAAACTCCACGTTTGCACGGCCACGTTCACTCATTGTCCCTGTCACATTAAAGTACAGGTTCCCTATTCCGTATTCAAATTCTCTGAGTCTGATGTGTTAAGAACACAGGTTTTATTTTGCACTTTAGAAAGGCGGCATATCCTATGCCATGCACTCCCCTTTTATCTGTAATATCCCTTCCTGGGTTTGGGGTGGCACCCTGCAATCAAATGCATTAACGCTTCTTGAGCATATGTATGGCTATTTGCACTCACAGAGATCAATAATGATTATAGGTAGTCTCATGGCAATTCAGGTGAGGTCAGGTTTTGCCACTAAATGGGTTATTAAAAAAAAAAAGAAAGACAAGAACTGAGTTTTCAGAGGCTTTTGGACTTTGGAATTGCAGAAAAGGGACTGTCTGGTCCTACTTCTAGTGTACCCATCAGGCACCCAACACTGAAACAGCATGCCCTGCCTACAGAACCTCTCGGCTTTCTGCAAAGGAAGTGGGATGGGATGGGGGGGAGAGGGGAAGAGGAGCAGTAAGTGTCTCACTTCATTGTTTTCCTTTAGCTCTGCAACATTAACAAACACTCCTGTCAGAGATTTCTCTTCCTGGCATATGAACTAGTCCTTTGCCTCCTGGCCCCTTCCCCTGTTCTGTTGAGTGTGGCAAGAGGCCGATCCCAACTACATTTCCCAGGCTCCCCGGCCAATGACTTCCAGTTAGGTTTGCTCAGTGGGAAAGACTGGCAGGAGACAGGAAGGAAAGGGAGGAGAAGCTAGGATCTCTTTCTCCCTTCCTCCCTTTCTTCCTGCTTCAAAGTGGCATCCCCAGAACAGGCCAAGTCTCTGCCAAGGTGCCAGCCCATCCCTGTGCAGTGCCTGCTTCCTCCATGCAGCTTCTGCTATGCTCCCAACAGCCCAGCACCCTGGCTCCGATGACACCACACCCCGGTGCCTCCCAATCTAGGGGCAGGTGGGCTGGTCTCGTCCTCTGTTTATTGTCACTCTTTCATTCGGCTCTTCCAACACCTCACCACGAGTTTCCTGCTCTAACTTCTTCCTATTAAGTGACCTGATATGTGTGTCCTGACTAGACTGTCACTGATTCAGTATAGATCATTAAAATTATTCAGTTCTGCTTGGGAGTCATGGTGTGGCCGGTGTGGGTTTGGGCGTGCTCAGGGATAGCACAGAGAGGCACCCTGCAGCCCCGACACACACTGGTTAGCCGAGTCTCTTTTTTTTCTTTATTGATTTTATTTATTTATTTTTCTTTCTTTTTTTTATTAATTAATTTATGTTTGTTACAGATGTTTCTCCTTTCTCCCCCCAGACACCCTCCTCTCTATCGCACCCCACCTCGGCATTGTTGTCTATGTTCACTGGTTACACATACATGCATATAAGTTCTTTGGTTTATCTCATCCCTCCCTCCCACCGCCCTCCTCTGAAGTTTGTCAGTCTGAACTGTACTCCTTTCTTGCCTGCAGACAAGCCACCACCATGCAAAGAAACACCCATGTCAAATCCTCACGTCACTACGGGACCTGACGAGAGCTACGCAGTCCACCCGGACGACTCCCCAGATACTTCCTCCTGCTTGGAACGATGCATTCAGGGACACAGCGCACCCAGTAAGTGTAAAATCGGGCCACAGACCTTTAGGTTGAGACCCCTTTTGTTGCTGATATGATAACACTGGAAGGGGGAAAGGAAGAGAGGGCGGAAGACAGGACAGAAAAGGCACAGCGTGGGAATAAATGGACCTGAAAACATGCCCCAAAAGGAAACGTTTAAATCACAACAGAAAGCACTGACTTTGTTTTCACAGACGCAAAACAGTCCCCTGTGAGGACACGTTACCTCCACTGCAAAGGAACTGCGGGGGCATTTAAAACCAGGGGCAGCAAGTGTCCACGGTGGACGTGCTCACAACGCAAGCACGTGGGCACGAAGGACATGTCTACGGCGCCCTTGAGGAACTCGCACTCTTTAGAGGAGTCCACGGTGCAGAACAGCTGAAGGCGTAATGAAGTGTGGTGCTTCACAGAGACGGCTCGAGAGCCTGAGAAGATACACCTGCCCGGGAGAGGCAGGCAGAGGGAAGCAGGAGACTCAGACTGAGCCCATGTGGAATGGTCTCCACTAACTTTCTTAGTCCAATATTCAACCCCCTTCCTCCCAGCCACGTGGATTCATGGCTACTCAATCAGGACTTTGCTCCCCACTGACACCTTTGGAGCAGTCCAATGTATGCAGAAAGATATCTGACCCCACCACTAAGAACCCACATATATAGCAAAGAGAAAATATGTATAGTGTCATCAAATTAACCAACTGGTCTATCCCCTAATCTTGCTTTCTATGAGACATCCTCTTTTACACCAACCTAAACCAGCATGGTACGTGTCATCTTCATTCCAGAAAAGACAATGAAATGCACTGATGATAGGATATGAGAGAAGAAGGACAGAGGTCCCCACTGAAATTTTATCGACGTTGATGTCATAGGGGTAACTCTCAGAGAGAAATGAACATTTGCCCTACATCCTAAAATATGAATATTATTTAAATGAGAAGAAATGAGCGGGAGTGGGCTTGTGAACAAATTAATGCATAAGGAATGAGAGAATGAAAGAGAGAGAGAGAATGGAGGGAGGATGCAACTGTCAAGTACTAGTCAACACATGGCCATGATTGGATATCTCCCCCATTATCCCTTTTTTACAGATATAAGTTATAATTTCCATGCATAATGGTCCTTCCTCAAATGAAAAGTGCTCCTGATAGTTCACTATAATATCACCATAATATATTTGGGGATTTTGAGTCAACATGAGGTAGAAAGAGCATTGTTATGGGTGCATGGAGACCTGGTCCTCTGTTCCAGCTTGATGACTTGGACATATCATCCACTTCTCTAGGGCTGTGGCTCCCCATCTGAAAGTATGCACTGACCTGAGACAGGCCTGAGGCCTCGGGTTAGACTGTAGCTACCAGGCCAAATGTGTCCCCCAGGCAGCCAGATGACTGTGGCCTGCCTGCAGTGCCAGACTCTGGCCCCCAGCCCCCGGCTCCGTTACTCATGCCAGGCAGGGTGTCTAACCAGGAGAGGTCGGGGCCACCAGTGCACACCACCTCACTCTCCATGGGAAAACCAGAGATGTCTTTCAAAGACCTCTGCCAACTGAACAAGGTGACTGGCTGCTGCTTGGATCGATCACCCCCTCACGAGCCTCATTTGTCACTTCTGCACTCCCACAGGCCCACTGGGACAAAGGACATCATCCCCGCACTGTCGGTCTATAAAGAAGGGAAGTGATCCGGCGGAGCTGAGCTACCCACAGCCTTCCCCTGGAGGCTGTTCTGGGTATCAAATGAGAGCTTGTAAAGCACCTCTGCTTAGTAACCACTCAGTAAACACTGGTCTCTGTCCTCCCTTCCTAACCCCCACCGTCCAGAGTAAGAAATGCAGGTGGAACGTGATGAAAACCAAGACATAGTTAGGAAATATAATTTTTAAAGATAGCATTTACAATAGCAACTAAGAATATATAAAGCACCTGGAAATAAATCTAACAAAAGTACCTACCTTTATGAAAAAAACGATAATGTTTATTGAAAGACGTAAGAAAGAACTAAATTAATGGAGAGAGGTAAAAGTGCTCAATATCATAATGATAGCATTCTTCCTAAATTAATCTCTGAAGTCAATGTTAACTCCAATCAAGTCTGTGACTTTCAAAGATGATTATAAAATGTATACAGAAGACAAAAGGCCAAGAAAAGCCAAGATACTTTCGAAGAAGGGCGCTGTGGGGGAATTGTCCTGCCAAATACCAAGGCTTACTATAAAGCTCTAATAATACAGAAGTGTGGTTTGGGCAAAAGAGTGGACTAAATATAGGCCTTGAAACTGACCCGAAGTGTCAGGACGATTTTGTCCCCCTATGGAAGAAAATTAGAACACATTCCTGCCTCACAGCCCACCCCTCCACACACACACACCACATGGATTATAAATCCTAAACGTGAAAGGCAAAACAATAAAGCCTTTAGAAGATAATAAAAAAGAATATCTTTATGACATCAGGGTTAAAGAAAAGGCTTTCTTAAACAAGACATAAAAATTACTAACCATAAAAGAAAAGATTGATAAATTCAACTACATTAAAATTAGGAAGTTAGATAGCAGAAGGTTGGCAGGAATCCAACTTCTATGTGGTCTATAAATCTATTCATCTTCCCAAAGGAATAAATTACAGTAACCTTTCTGCATTCATTGGAACTATGTTCTAACAATACATGCCATAGCTCAGATTCAGCATATGGTCGGCCCATCTTTGATGTCATCCGCAATTGGATTATCGGCAGTTATGGTTTAACTTGAGTATATTTGAATAGGTGTGTTTTATATTTAGCATTTTTGTGAGCATGCCTGTAATACTGCTCAGAATGTGTCCCACAATTCAAGACAAACACCACCACATGTCGTTATCAGTGTGTGGGCACCCTTGGGCAATCACAAAGGTATGGCATTATATGGTTTCTCTTCCGTACCCTCTGTGCAGTGTTTGCATTGCTTGTGATCACTCACACCCAAAGTTAACCCTCATTCTGCTATCTGCTGGGATCTTACTACTACTCCCAAAACTACTAGGAGAAATCTGCACCAGTGACATCAAAGGCAGAAACACAATCCCCGTGGGAAAAGCTAATCTACTAATGTCCCATAAGGACTATGACTTAGTGCAAAAAGCCTCTCCCAGGGAGCCTGGAAGTCTTCCGCTTTCTTTCTCCTCTCCTTCTTTCTACCATGCATCCCTCAGCGTTATTCGAACGTTCATTCTGCATGTTGACATGTATATGTGATAGGGTAGGATAATAGAAGAGGAAAATGTCACCCAAACATGACATATGTTTTAGGTAACATGAGCTTTCTCAAGAGGATGTCCTTCACATATATCAAGAGAAATGTTTATGTGGGTATGAGAGTGCCTGATTGTAACATTGTTACTGCATGTTATTTCACATGGACACTAAGGATGGGACGTTCAAAGTATTTAGTGTCCAGGTACTGAGTATGTAATTAATTAGCATGGTTAATTTACAAGTTTCCTTTTTGATGGAAAGCATTTATATTTATCATGTTTTTCTGTAATGGAAGTAGATACGTCCACTGAATCAGCTATTTAATAGGACAGACTTGGATAAGTAGTTATTGTCAATGATTCTAAAGATGTCAAGAAAACACAGACATGACTTTCAATAGATGACTGTTACTATTCATTTCCAAGTCCAGATTACAAAATAAAGAGCTGCAACAAAAAATATGTTTTCAAGATCACTGATCACAAAGAATTTCAATATTGTCAATGGAAAACAATTTACCTCAATCTTTGTATCCACATGAACTTAATGAACCACATCAGACTACACACATTTAATTCAATTCAATCCAGCAGAAACTTACTGAGTGTCTACTACATTTCAGGAACTGTTGTTAAAAGGAGAAACCACATTACCTTCCGCTAAAGAACTTATAAATGTCCTTTACTGGACGTTTTTGCATTCATTGGAATTATGTTCTAACAATACATGCCACAGCTCAGATTCACATATGGTTGGCCCATCTTTGACTTCATCCACCATTGGACTGTGGATCCAATTGCAGATCCATAAATTACTGGACATTTACTGGATACAATACTGTTTCTTTTTTATTATCTCTGTTGTGACAAGCTATAAATGGGGTGAGAATTCAATGGAATTCTTTTCAAGTGTGTCCTTCTGAAAAGCATATTCAGAAGAAACATAT
Organism: Tadarida brasiliensis; assembly: GCA_030848825.1. NCBI lineage: Eukaryota > Metazoa > Chordata > Mammalia > Chiroptera > Molossidae > Tadarida > Tadarida brasiliensis. The sequence continues at coordinate 43,064,563 of CM061264.1, forward strand.
GGAATGACAAACAACAAATTTAGGATCGTGGCTACCTCTGGCTGGAAGGAAGAGCTGATCAGGGAGAGGGTACTAAGAGGCTTCCGTTGTACAGCTTCGTTTCTTAAGCTGACTGGTAGGTACAGAGTACTTTGGTTTTTTACAGTATTGTTGTTTATATTCTTTGTATGTGTTAAATATACTATACTACATTGCAAATCACACACATTACTTTCATGATAAAAATGAATGAATTGCTCTTCCTAAAACACATAAGTGATTACCTGCAAACATTTTCTTTAATCTATCCCATAAGGCACTGAGGGGCTCCTTGAAATCAAAGTTTCTATGGCAAATAAGTTTGGAAGATTCTTTCTGAGGTAAATGAGTTTCTTTACCGCAGGAGGTCTCTGAAGCTCTAATATGTCGGTAAAGACCGTGTCTTACTGAGAGCAGGATATATAACTCAGTACTTTACAAACATTTTTGAGCATAGAATGTTTTTCCCTCCAAATGCTCTTTCTTTTGAAATACAGCCATCTTGGGGGACACTCGAGTTCCCTGGAACACAGTTCTGGAAAATGCTCTATAAAATCATCCATTTCAGCCACATATTCTGCATAATAGCCACACCCAGCTATGCCCATCTCCAAACAAATGATGAACTTGCATACCTGCCTGTCTTTAGTCATGTAATTCTTTCCGTCTGGAATGCCTTCGACCCCTGAGAAACTGCTGGTCCACCTTCAGCTTCCAGCTGAAATGCCATCTCTTCGGAGATAACTTCCCCATCCTTTCTTTTCTCTAGGTGCAACAAATTACTCCTCTGGAAGCTTCCAGGACTGTCCAGAGATTTCCTGTACCACACTCACCCCGGAGCAGTTCTTTACGGAGGAGGTCAGTTGCCTGGACGGCAGAGACTGCATTTTGGCACCATTCACAATGCCCAGCACAGAGCCAGAGCCGGACACAAAATAGCTGCTCAGTAAATGTGTTGATGGACACAGAAGCGATGTCCATGTGCATGACTGGAGCTGGCTTTCTCAATTTCCCAGAAACCCTCAACACGTATTCATAACTTTTCAGCCTTTATCATCAATTGTGACACTAACAAGAAACGGAATGACAAACACCACGACTAAAAGAGAGACAAAGGCGGAGGGAGAAACAGGGAGAGACAAAGGAAGAGAAAGGAATGGCCTACCTGATGGCTCCTGATGGTTAGTGAACCAATAAATCACGAGTCCAGTCAGGAAACAGAGACTGACCAACAGGGAGAGTCAGAAATTGGTCTGAAGCTCGCAGCCAAAGCACAGCTGACCTGGGTTTACTCTGAGCTTGTCCTCCACTCATTTTATCCCCTAAGCTAATCAACCCATCTTCACCACCACAAAACTTGGATCATTTTAGCTGTGAGTTCTTCCATTCAGCGCGATTTTATTTGTTTTCCTTTTTCTTTATGAGAATCCCCCACTGGCATTGTAGATTGGTTGTATGTCGGGATCAAAGAAAAGAAAATAATAATAATAATAATAATAATAATAAAAGCAAGCTGGCAATTTCTTTCCAATAGAATATGCTGCATATTTCATGAACTAGAAGCCAGAGGAGTTTTGTGACTCCTGAACCAAAACCTTTTCACATCTGAGGACTAAATGGGAGAAATATACAAAGAGGATCTCACAAGAAAAAAACAAAAACAAAACATGAAATCCTGATCATTTGCTCTCCAACCTAAGGGAAGTGTTCAAGGAATTCAACGTCTTAATGTTTGTTTAATTTTTTTAACACTGGTTCCCATCTTGATACACATTTCATAGACTGACTTCAGTGCTAGTTCTCATGTATATAAATGTTCTACCAGAGGAGGGGTTTCCTTTTCCTACTGGACACTCCTGTTTCAGAACAGGACATCTGGCTGGCCCCTGCTAGCCTGGCAATCCCCCCCCCCCCCCCAGGTTTTATTATTACAGTGTATTTCAAGCCACTGCTCTGTCCTGGTGCCAGAGGAAACCTGGTCCTGAGGAAGGAGCAATGGACAGAGTTCAATAAGTCTGGGTTCTGCCAGTGCCTCCTGGGTGTAAAGGTATGTATCTCCTCAAGTCTGCTTTGTTTTCTAATCTGTAAATTGGGAGAATTGATAATCTGCTTCTAGAATTCAATCAAATAGTCACTTTATTTCCCGGTAACTGCTGAACACTGCAATGGCATGCAGCTTTAGCACTGTGTGTGTCAAAGTTCTCTTCACAAAGAGGGAAAATGTGCAAGAAAATATTTTCAGTGTGCTAAACAAAACAAAACCTTTGCCTGAAATGCTAAAATATATCTCTTATTCTGTACACCGTGATACTATTAGGATACTTAAGGCTCAAGATATCAATTACAAAGAGAAAACATTTGCCCTGACCAGTTTGGCTCAGCCCTCAGAGCGTAGGCCCAAGGGGTCGAGGGTCGGATTCCGGGTCAAGGGCCCAGTCAAGGGCAAGTAGCTGGGTTGCAGGTTGGATTCCCCCCACCCCACCCTGTGTGGGAGGCAACCGATCAATGTGTCTCTCTCCCATTGATGTTTCTCTCTCTCTCTCTCTCTCTCTCTCACTGGCTCTCTCTCTCTCCCTTCTTCCCTTCCACTCTATCTAAATATCAATGGGAAAATATCTTTGGGTGAGGATTAACAAAAGGAGAAGGGGAGGAGGGGAAGGAAAAGAAGGGGAAGAAGAAGAAGAAAAGGAAGGAAGGAAACATTTTATTATCACAGGGAAGGATTTTATCTCATTTGAAAGATAATATTAATAGCTAAATAACATTAGACACTAGGTACTATTCTAAGCACTTTGTGTTAAATCCTATAATCCCCACCATAATCTTAAGTGGCAAGTGCTGTTATTTTATTATAAAGAAAAGTGAAGCACAGAGAAGTTAAATAAGTTGGTCAGGGCCACACAGCTGGCAGGGCTGGGGGAGCTGGGGTCTGAACCAAGGCAGTCTAGCACCCAAGTCCAGACATCTAATCACCTGTTACATCACTATTCCCCATCAAATTTTACAACCCTCCTGGGAGATAGCTGAGCTCTCCTCCCCACTCAGAGGCAGCATAAAACAGTGATTAGGGCAGACCTTGGGACCAGAATGCTTGGATTCAAATCCTCCTTCTATACCTTCCTAGCTGTGTGACCTTGGGCCAGTTACCAACTATCTCTGTTCCCCAGTTTCCTTATCATTTAAATGGAAATGAGAATACAAGTATCCACTTCCTAAGGTTATTTAAAGAGTAAATTAAAAGTGCTTAAAAGGGTACCTGACTCTTAGTAAGTACTCCATAAAGGTTATTCTTGTTTTGATTAATAAGAGAAGTGATTTGTCAAACATGACAAAATCAGGAGGTACCTGAATTCAACCCTGGCCTTCCAACTCCAAATGCCATCCTTTCTCCATAGCAGTATTCCATGCTCTCCATTGCTAAAAGTTACTCTTCTCTGGAAATTCTGCTATGTGCCAAAATACCCAATGAGACGTTTTTCCCTATTAAATTGCTCAAAGATCCAAACGGTATATAACATTGTTCCTGTTTTGCAAATGGTGAAATTGAGGTTCTGGGAGTGATTTATCCTCGCTCACTAGTGGCCATTCTTTGTCATAGTAAGCCCTAAATAACATTTAAAGTTCCTGACAGCAGCCTTCAATTTGTGCAATTTTTAAAAGTGCCATCTAAAAGACATAAACTGTGATTTTCTTGCTTTGTTAGCTTTATTGGTTTCAGAGAAGGATTAAATCCCAGCAAAAACAAAATGTTTGACTTGAGTGAATTATCAAAATGAAATGCTGCCTCAATTAGATTCTTCATCTGCCTGCAGGGTGGCTCCAGGCATCCCAAATCCACCAACTGCAATTTGTAAGATGGGTACTATCAGGTACCATGCCAGACACCCACCCATCGCAGAAACATTACTTTGGAGGGCAAAGGGGAAGGAAGCAGCATATTCCTGCCTAGCTCTGGGAGGAGAAAGCGAACAATGAGCGATACCATCCCCTCCTGGCAGCCTCACACAATGGTATGTCTTGCAAATGAAACATACTGTGAAGCAGCTTGAGAGATGAGCTTCATCAACAATAAGTAATTTTTATTCAGATTTTATTGTTGAATACAATGAACATGATTAAATGTTTCAGATATGCCTATTCAGACCTTAAGCAAACCACCAAGGGGGGAGAAAACCTATAAAAACCATATTCTAAATCTGCTGTAGGAAGAGCTTTAATTGCCAACTTGATGTGTATGTAGAACTGAATTCCCACTTGATGGGGGCACTGTTCCCAAGAAGATACTAACACCACATTTGGGCTTCCCACCTGGGCCTCTTCTCTCATCCGTTGGGGTCCTCTCAGCCTTGCCAAATAGTTACAATGTCAGTCTTTCAAGTCACCGCATTTTGAACTTCCCAAACCTCTAAGAGGGCCTCTATGTACCGAAAAGAACAATAGCGCTTCAAAAGCCATGTCTGCGAGTTCTTCAATACTCCATTTGAATGCTGGGGTTTCAATCAAGGACGTCAGCAGACAATTTCTGATTGCTTAGAAGTTGACTTTTATACAGCTTTGATTAGGTCGCCCTTCTCAATGGGAAATCAAGAAAATCCTTGATCCCTTTCAGATTCCAGAATTGTCACCAAGCCTTGTCAGGATAGGAAGTGAAAGAGATGGGGTGGGGGATGGGGGTACGTGGAGCGGTCCTACTTCAGGCAACCTCTCCTCCCCTCCCCCCACATCTATCTTCATAAGCCTGAGCCTATGCAATTCAGGGTTCCATCCTGAGTCACTCATCGTTGAAATAATAAAAACAATGGGTGCTAATTCAGGGGGTGGGGATGGTTTGCAATGTTATGGATTTCCCAAAGACCTATAATTGGCGCATAAATGTGCAGACGTGAACCGGATAATTAGGGGGTTCTGAAAGTAAGCTATCTTTAATTTATATGATTACTTAAAAACATGTTAAGCGTTTTAAAGTGTCAACAGGACCCCCACAAGGCCTTTATTCAAAACCATAAACAGTGTGAAAGTGTACAGAATGGGCCAGTAGGAGAGGAGGGAGGGACAAGGGACAGCGGATCCTCGCTCTGGGGTCCCAGCGACTGGCTCAGGACCGCATTGTAGCTTTGGTCTCGGAGGACCCACCCGTCTGCCCCACTCCGGGGCAGCAAAAGGCGCGCTCGCTTCTGCAAGCTTTCCACTCGCCCCTCTTTCTAAAGGAGCTAAATCCAGGAGTGCGCCGGCATCCAAACACACCCGCAGGCACGGACCCACGCGGGCATGCACCCCACCCTCGCGGACACACGCCGCAGCGCACAGATGCCCGCGGCGCGGCGCTCTCCGCTCCGCCAGCCGCCGCTGAGCATCCAGCCAGAGCCAGACTGTGGTCGCCAAGCGCCCCGGCCTCCCCACCCCTACCCCATTCTTTCCCAGCCCAGGCGGAAGTGCCCAGGCAGACCCCCAACAATGAAGACTTGTGTGATGCAGAAGGGGGTGGAGGGGAGTTTACAGGGAGTGAGACATACACAGTCTGGTGAGTCCGGGCGGAGCTACGCAGGAGCTAAGTGGCATCAGCCGCGCGAGTCATCTTTCCCTGGTGCAAACCTTCCTCCTCATCATCCCCCGGTCCGGTCCACAAGCACCACCAGAAAAAGGGGGGGGGGGGCTTTAAAAAGTGCACAGAAAAGACGCGCCCTCCCACCAGGGGTCACAATAATACTTCGCGGGACGAAGGCAGCGGGGGAAGGAGAGTCCTGGCTGCAGCAACCACGGTCGTTTTGAAATGTACTTTGTACACTCATCCAATGGCCCCTTTCCGACGCCGCGACACAACCACCCCCCATCTCTGACTCCGGGTTTTCTCGGCTGCTGAGCCCTCCTCTCAGGGCTTCTTTATAAGCCAAACCACTGGGATTTTAAAGTTTCCCTAGTAGGGGAAGAAAAAAAGAAAGAAAGAAAAACCCTGAGCTCTGCATCGGAAGCACAGCGTCGAGTCTGGAGCACAGACTAGCAAGAGGGGCAGGCTGGGGAGGCGACCTGTCGGGGTGGCGGGATGACTGGGGAGTGGAATGTAGGTGGGGGGGTGTGACAGAGAACTGAGTCGATGGAGGACCGGGGGAAGGGCTGGGGTCGGAGGAGAGGCGGAGTGTAGTTCTGATTGTGTCTGCGAAAGGAGAGGGGTACTGAGAGAGCCGGTTTTCCCACAGGTCGGGGCAGAACCTTAGCGCTACCGAGGTGTAGGGAAGTGAAAAGCGGGTTCGGCGAGTAAGAAAGAGGGTCCCGCCCGGGAACGCCGCTGGCGAGGCAGGAAGAAGGGCTCGGGAGCACCGGGTAGCTTTTGGAGTGGGAGCAGGAAAGCGCAGGAGGAAGGGTGCAGGGAGTCCCGGAGAGAGACGAGTGTTTGGGGTGGGCAGGTCTGGAGAGAGGATCGCGCGTGGTCAGAAGTAGGGTGATTGGGGGTTATGGGGGAGACCCACAAGGAAGGCGCAGAGGTCGCCCCTTTCCCCTAGCAAGTGGAGGAAAACTGCAGCAGTCGTCCCCGCGGCACCCCTAGCCAAACTCCTGAGAGGGGTGCCCCAGGAGCCTTCCTCCGCCCCTGGGGGCCCCGGGTGTCCGGGCGCCGTGTCCCCGCCGGGCACCTGCCAGCTCTGAACTCCTGTCCCCGCCGCGCCTCACCTCGGCTCGCCGCGAGCATCCTTCTCCGCTGCCGCAGCCGCCCGGGAAGCGGCTCCCCATGCCCGGCGGGCGGCGGCACTCAGGCGCGCTCTCCAGCCCGGGGAAGCCCGGGCGAGCGAGGAGCTGGGTCCATCCTCCCTGAGAGCCACGGGCCTCGCGTCAGAGCAGGGGGAGGAGACCGCCACGCGTGCAGACCCGCCTCCTCCCGCAGCCCCCGCCCCACCCACCCCTCTCCCGCTGGGCGCCCCGTGGCGCCGCTCACCTGCGGGCTCCCCGGCCACCGCCTCCTGGCCGCCCGCCGCGCGCCCTCGCCCCTCGCCTGGGCCTCGCGGCTCCCGCTCCCGCTCCCGCTGCCCCAGCGCGTCCGAGAGCTTAGCCGAGTCGCAGTGGCGACGACGAGGAGGGAGAGCGAGCAGCGAGCGAACGGAGGCGCCGCGGTTCGCAGTCGCGCCTCTGGAGCTCTTGCGCTCACTCCCCATCCCGGCGGGGAGAGGGAGAGCCCAGCAGAGAGCACCGGGTCCCCGCCCCCGCTGTGCGGCCCGGGAGGGGGTGAGGGAGAGAAGGGGGAATCGACTAGACTTGGGTTTCACAAAGTGTCCAGTGTTTTCGTCACCATTACCACCAGCAGCCCCCGCCTGGCCTCCCTCATTTTTCTCTAGGGCCTGCTCTTTTATCCAAGCCTCCCAACATATGCACACCTAAATAACAAGGGTGCCAAAGGGCGAAAATTAGAACGGAGGTCCTGCGGGGGCGTCTTTGCCCCCACGCCCCTTGGCAGGAGGGGGCGCTAGCTCCCAGCCGCTAAACCTGGTTTGGCAGCTGTGGTCCTCACTGAGGCTTCCCAAGCGGAATGGGCGGGGGTTGGGGGAGGACTGGCATTTGTCAGGTTTTCAGCAGTCCTAGCAGAGGGACTCCTGTCCCTGAGGGTGTGCAGGCCTCAGTCAAACCCCAACTCTTCCCCTTCCTCTCCACCCTCCCCACTCCCTTCTTAGAATGCCTGGGAGTGTACACGCCTCAGATTAGAACTGGAGCAGAGGGCCCCAGCTCCCTACTTGTGGTCCTAGTTTACAAAGATCCAATAATGGCAGAAAACATTACTACGTCGGGCTGGACATTTTTCTACCCTGAGACTGGACTCAACTCCAGAAAATGCTCGTTGTTGTATACTGGCCTCCAGAGGCCAAAATGCCAGGTGTGGGAGGAAAAAATCAAATCAAGGGCTGCCCCGTTGGACCAGGGAGAGGAGAGAGAGGGCGAGAGAGGCAAACGATTCCTTATAAAGTTTATTTTTATCCTTTTTGGGGCCACACTCCTGTCCTCCAGCTGTGTCATAATAAAGCTGATGTGGTGGGTTCGAGTTTTGTTTTTTCTCCCCTCATAGCTTCTGTCACTCAGCCATGAAAATTTAATGAAGCATTTAGGGTGATTACCTCCAGAGTCAATGGGCTAAAAATGTTTAGTCTAATGCACTCCTTGTGGAGCCAATAGGTCCATGCCTGGTACATACAAAGTCATGGAGAGGCCCTCCCTTTCTCCACAAAATTCACGACCCATTAAACTTAATCCGTAATAACAGCTTCTGTACAAATGGAGGCCCCACAAACGGAGGCTGCCGTGCACCTCCTGAAAAGATAGCAATTTACACAGAGACAAGAAAAATATGTGAGGTCACTGGCAGGATGCAATCTTGGGAGAACAGTTGATCAGAAGAAACTCCCAAAAAGGTGGGAGGGAGGTACCCCCACCTTGACAGACTGTTTCTATTTATTTCTGGGTGTGACCAGCCAATCTAACGGTGGAGACCAGAAAACTGGCTCAAGTCTCTCAACTTTTCCAGAGTTATAGAGTGTGGCAAGAGTTGCCAATAAACACTTAAGATTCGTGTATAGGAAGTTCAGGCTCACCAGGAAACTCTATTAAGAGTAATAAATCACTTCAGTTTCCTCATCTATAAAGACAGACCTCAAGAATCTGACTCAGTACAGAGAAAACTGGGGACATCGACAATCAAGAGGACTTGGTTGGAATAAGAGGAAGAGGCGTAGAACACGGCTAGGCACTGCAGGTGGCTGGGGCCAAGGTCAAATAGGTAATCAAACACAGGTGTAACTCTTTATCAATCCCACCAAAAAACATCCTAAAGTTTCTCACTGCTTTAGGGGACAGCCAGGGAACATCCAAACCATCGACAGACACTTTGAGACCCTGCATGTGAAGGTTGTTGCCTTCAGCCCCACCCCCCTTCCACCTTGTTGTGTTTTCAACTGACCTTATGATTCCAGAACTGAAGGGGGTGTGACACACTGAGCAGGCCTAGTAATGGAAATCAAAGAGGCTCATGTAAAACTCAATCTCTACTCAGTGTTGGACATGGTCCACCAAGAAACTGAGCAAATTCCCATTGAATCCAACAGCGGCAAGGAGCTGCAGCTGTTCCGAACTCCAAGCTGAAAGAAAGCATAATGTGTAGACTCTAACTGCTACAGCTGCCCAAGGACCTAGTAGTCTACTGGTTTAAGTCAAACCAAATTTTAGAGTGCTATTTTAACTTACGGTGCTACATATGTCAAGAAACAACTCACCTACATTTTAGGGTGTTTTTTTCTTTTCTTCTCATTTAAATGACTGTGTTATTTGTAGTAAGTATGGCATAAGGGAAAAATCAATATGCATTCCTTTATCATCTACTCTGAGAAACAACAAAGTAGTAAGAACAGCAAGAATGTATGTATTGCTTATTATATTCCGGGCACCCTTCTGGGTGCTTTTCATACCTTATCTCATCTAACCTTCACACCAGCCCAGTGAGAAAGGTACTCTGATTAGTGTGTACTGGGTAGAATATAGGCTGGAATCTGATGGGCACCTGTCACCTTTGACCAGTTGCTTACCTCTCTGAACTTTAAAATTCTCAGTTCTCCAATGCTTGGTGAGACACCTGCTTCATGACACTGCTGTGAGCCTTAGATGAGATAATGCATTGGACATGGCATGAACAGAATAAGTCACATGTACAACATCTCTTTCCAGAATAATTCCAAGCCATTGTAAATCAACAATATTTACAGTCCATTGTATGTATCAGGCACTGTGCTAGGCATTTGGGACTAATGATGACAAATCAGAAACACATCCTGCCTTTGAGAAGCTCGGTCAGTTGAATAAAAAACATGGCCATGAGTAGCATGTAGATGGGCTTAAAGGAGTTTTATTGAACTTCATCCCTAGACACATGATTCTCAAGATACTCAGCGGGGCAACCTGTTTAAGTGCTGTTTGACTCTGACACATGATTGAAAGCAAAACCAAATGTCAGAAATCAGAGATCCAACGAGTAATACTCCTCCCCCACAAAAAGGATGCAAAGTAGCCCATTTTTGTGTATTCTATATTATTTAAAATTCTGTTTCTTTCTACAGCTGTTTGAAATATACCTCTCATTGGATAGAGCATAATAAAAGGAGTTTGCGCTGTAAGACCTGGGGTTTCAAACACAAATTACTACATAGCCACTATTTATTAAATAGTTTGTAGTGCTTGCATGTGCCAGGAGTATGCTAATATTTCTATACACATAAGAATCTCAAAATAATAAAAATTTTAATAATGTTCAGTAGGAACATTTCTACCAAGCTTATTAGAGACATCATGTGTTCAGAGTATACTAACACACAGAATGCGCCAATATCAAAGGTTAATACCAAAGGTACATAAGCCTCTCATAGTCCCTATCATTCAGGTTCATGTTCAAACTCAGATTATATTCACTTATTTTAAAAATGTTTACTGATTACTTACTCTATACCAGCCACAATGTTAGGCATTGGCCGAGGAGAAAAAAAAGTTTAAAATAAACAAACAACTCATAGCCATGTAAAGGAAACACAACAGCGCAGTGCATTGCAATAAATGCGATGATGGTGCTAAGTACAGGATGCTGGAGGTGTGTCAAATGGGGTGATTTAACCCAGGGTAGGATGTTAAGACATCATAAAGGCAGGGATGTTATCTTGAAAGATAATGAGTAACCAGATGAAGCCGGGAAGGATATTTCAGGCAAAGAAAAGAGAATGTGTGAAACCATACAAGAGATTCTTCACTGGGGGTGGCTGTAGCTGACTCAAAGAAAATAGAAAGTACAAATTGTTAGGGGTCTGGTAGGACTCTGGAATATAGCGTGAAAGTAAAGCGGTCCACTTAAAAAAGAAAGGCAGGAAAACGTATTTTGCAATCCTTACATTATCCACATTTCAGATACTTTTCTTATATGCCCTAGACACAAGCAAAATATCCAATTGATTTTTTTCTTCTGAGGTCAAAAAAGCAATGAAAAACATTTCTGTGTGGCTCCATCAAAATAGAAGACCCTTCTTTCATGATACTGGCCTTGCTTGATTCCAGGGAAAGGCTGTGGGGCAGCATTACTGAACTTGACTCTGGTTTGCCGTCACTATAAATAGCACTCCTTTTATTTTTCCAAAGAGGGGGTGGAGGAGAGTAGCAACACTGCAATTGAATGTATGCCACCAATCTGCTCTTTTTAGCTAAATGCACAGTAGAAACAAAGTGGCGAGCTAAAGTGGTTGTCAAAGGGCTCATAAGTCCCAACACAAACCCCCCATTTTTTTCACTCATATAGTGGCGCTTAAGGTGATGTTAGTATTTGAAAATAGGAGTAGACTAAAAGCTATCAGAAAATGACTGAGTTTCTGATGCCCAGGGCATTTCAGGGGCAGAGAAGAATCAGCACACCATGCGACATAGCTGCCATGTATTTTGTGGTGACTGTGTTAAAGGTATGACAGGTATTTGTTGTTTGCCTCTATGGTGCCATTCCTCCTTCTTCTGTAAACAATGATCAGCTTTCTTTGGGGAACGGGTCTTCCACCAAATAATATTTGTTCTATTGAGTTCTGGTAGAGCTGACTCTACCTTCCCTCCCCCCACCCCCCAGCTCTGAGGATGGACAGGGCAACCCATTTCTTAGCCCCAATTCAGGGATGGTCAAATGGTTAACCTGTGTACTTTTGAGACAGCAACTGCGAAAAATGTTGTCTCTTTACCACTGGACTGGAAACTGGAAATATATTAAGCTTGTATCTACAGGAGCCCATTCCGTAAGAAAAACCCTTTAGAGCATAAAACTAATAGAGAAGAAAATAAGACTGAGATTTAAAAAAAGAGGGAAAGAGTTGTGAGGACAGTACTGAAGGGTTTTAGTTTAGACATGCCTGAAGCCAACTTCTATCCCCGCCCCTCCCCCCAGATTTTTCAGTTACATCAGCCAAAACATTTCTTCTATTACTTAAGCCAGTTTGAGTTTTTTCCCCCACTTTTGACCAAAAGAAGTTTGTCTAATAGTCCAAGTATTGCATAAGAAACTTTTTATATGTTAGCCAATTTAATACTTAAAGACCCCCTCCCCAAAGCTATCTGTATATATTTATACTTGGCCTTGTTCTAAGAAGAATATAAACTCACATTTCACAGGTTAGAAATAAACTCAGGAGGTTAAATATTTCACTCAAACTCACAGAGCTGGTCAGACAGAAAAACTGAAATGCCATTTATATTAGAGCAACACAAAATACTTAAGAATAAATTGAATAAAAGTTGTACAAGGTTTATGCACCAAAATTTTCAAAATATTGATGAAAACAATTAAAGAAGACCCAAATAAATGGAGAGGCATACCATGTTCATGGTTTGGAAAACTCAACATTAATAAGATGTCAATTCTCCCCTAAATTGAACAATACATTTAGTACAATCCTAATAAAAATTTCAGCTTGCTTTCTCAAGAAATTGATAAGCTAATTCTAAAATGTATATAGGAAGGCAATGGGACTTGGAACAGCCAAAACAATGCTAAGAGAAAAGAGCAAAATTAGAGAGCTTATCCTGCCTAATTTCAAGACTTACTATAAAGCTACAATAATTAAGATAGTATGGTATTAGCATTAAGGATAAATTGATCAACGGTACAGAATAGAGAATACAGAAGTAGACCAACACATATGCAGTCAATTGACTTATTTATATTTTTTACAAAGTTGCCAATACAATTTATAGAGGAAAGAAAAGTCTTTAACATGGTACTGGAATAAACTGTATAAACATATGGAAAAAAAATTAACCTTGACGCCTTCCCCACACCATATATGGAACAAAATGTAATTGCCAAAGTGCTACAGTTATAGAGGACAACCCTAGAGAGTATCTTTGCAATTTGGAAGTATGCACAGATTTCTTAGAGACAAAACACACAAAAAATCACTGAACGTGAAAGAAAAAAAACCAGATAAATTGGACATCATCAAAATTTAAAATGTGTGTTGACTGAAAGACAACATTAAGAAAATTAATGGTAAACCACAAAATTGGAGAAAATCTTCACAATACATATATCTGACAAATGACCAGTATCCAGAAAATATAAAGGGCTCCTAGTAATTAGTAACAAAAAGATAAACAACCTAATTAAAATGGACAGAACGCTTGAACAGACACTTTACAAAAGAAAATATATGAACGTCCAGGAGGCACATGAAAACATGCTCAATGTCATAAGGAATATGCAAATAAAACCATAAGGAGATATGACTTCACACCCACTAAAACGGCTAAAATTTGAAAGAGTAACAACAATAAATATTGGTCAGGATGTAGAGCTCTCATAAATTGCTGATGAAAGTGTAAAATGGCATGACCATTTTGGAAAACTGCCTGGCACTTTCTTATTAAGTTAAGCACACATCTACCCTATGGACAATTGTAAGTATTCCACTCCTGGGTATTTACCCAAGAGAAGTAAAGCATGCACCTACATGGGTGCACATGCGTGTGCACACACACACACACATGAGAGTTTATAGCAGTTTTATTCACAGTAGGTCAAATTGGAAACAAATGCCTTTTCACGATAGAATGAGTAAACAGATTGCAGAATATCATACAGTGGAATACTACTCAGCGAGAAACAAAACACACTACTGATATAGGCAGCAGAATGGATGAATCTCAAAAACATATTGAGTGAAAAAAGCCAGACAGATCAAACTACTCTTAAGATCTGTGCATTTTAATATGTCTATTTTATCTTAATTAAAAAAAATTAAAAAGCAGACAGAAAAAGTGGAGCATGTTATACTCAATATAAAAAGAGTGCTCTGCCATGCATGGCACTGCAAAAGCAATGAATGTGTAAAAAGGTATCCTTTAAAGTACATTAATTCAAGAATGGTCAGACCAACAGTGCACGAGGATTCCCTTTTTTCCACATCCTTGCCAAAAGTGTTGCTTGTTGATTTACTGATGATAGCCATTCTGAAAGGTGTGAGGTAATATGTAGTATGGAGTCTCCTTAAGAAAATTAAAAATAGAACGACCTTATGACCCAGCAATTCCACTTCTGGGTATTTATCTAAAGAAATCTAAAATACTAATTTGAAAAGATGTATACACCCCTGTGCTCATTGCAGCATTATTTACAATAGCCAAGCTATGGAAGCAACCCAAGTGCCCATAAAAATGATTGGATAAAGGAATGGTGGTACATATGTACAATGAATACTCAGCCATAAAAAAGAATGAAAGCTTACCATTTGAGACGACATGGATAGACCAAGAGGATATTATGCTAAGTGAAATAAGTTAGACAGAGAAAGGCAAATAGATATGATTTCACTTATATGTGGAATCTAAAGAACAAAATAAATAAAATGGAAACAGACTTACAGATACAGAGAACAAACTGGTGGTTGCCAGATGGGAGGGGGATTAGGGGGATGGGTGAAAAGGGTAAAGGGATTAGAAGTACAAATTGGTAGTTACAAACTAGTCACAGGGATGTAGAGAACAGCATAGGGAATATAGTAATAATATTGTCATTCCTATGTATGGTGCCAACTGGGTACTAGACTCATCAGGGAATCACTTCATAAGTTGTATAAATGTCTAACCACTGTGCTGTACACCTGAAACTAATATAAAATAGTATTGGGGGGGAGAATGGTTAGACCAAAATGAAGCACCTTCCGGAAAATAACACCACCATCCAGCGATGATGGGGTATTATAAGAAGGTCAAGAATTTCCTGACACAGGAGTTAATCAAATATGGGTTGGATGGTGCCCTGATAGGAATTCAGTAGAGAAACTAAAGCTTCAGATGGTGGAAGGGAATGAAAGCAAGGAGCCTTGAGCAATAAGACCTCTAAATTCTCCTTGCAAACCATAATAGTCTATGATTCCTTGAAGAGCTCTTGTCCAAAAGCACTGAAACCAGTCACACTCCTAATGGTTCCCCCAAAGCCAGTAAGAGGCGACAGCTCTCTACCAGACAGTCCTGCATGGCTGAATGTGCAGGGAAACCACATAAGGAAAAAGTTGCCACTCTTTCCTAGAAACATACTGATGCAAATCACACTTTATATTTTTTTTAAATAAAAAAAGAGTGTAATTGCTCATTGAATGGTAATATGAATGCAAATTAACTTACTGTAATTATACTGTGCAATTTTCTACTTTAAAAACTTAGAAAATGGAAGAGACCTGATAAGTAATTTGAACTGTAATTCTTCATTGTGTTCCTTCATTATGCAATGGTTACCATAAGCAATTTGCTGTTTTAATGTAAAATGTTTTTAGTTCATACCTTTGCATTGGCAGGACTCAAATGAGACCATTCAATAAATACAGATGCCTGCCCCCCCACACACACACAAGTATACTATAGAAAATGCAAGATAAAATTAATATAGCCCAAGGGAATTTGTGAAGGATTCATAATATATTTTCAATTTGGAACCTTTAGCACATTTCGTGTCTATCCTATGCCCTCAATGAGATTTAAATAATCAGGTAATTCCTAACCAGATAGGAGTCACAAGCCCAGCATTCATGCTTTAATGACAAGACTTTGGCACAGAAATAAAGAAAATGGGTTCTAGCCCCAGCTCTGCCACTAATTAATTGTATGACCTTCCGCATTCTGGCC
The DNA here is from genome assembly GCA_030848825.1 of Tadarida brasiliensis. Taxonomy (NCBI): domain Eukaryota; kingdom Metazoa; phylum Chordata; class Mammalia; order Chiroptera; family Molossidae; genus Tadarida; species Tadarida brasiliensis. The sequence continues at coordinate 43,080,241 of CM061264.1, forward strand.
CTCATTTCCCTCATATGTAAATTAGAAGGTTGGGGTAGGTGATTTCCAGCTTCCTTCCCAGCCCTTCCAGGCTGAGGTCGCTCTGTAGTGGCTCTTTGCTTTGCCTTGTTTAAGCAACATGAGTGGCAGTAAACAAATTTATTTAGAATTAATGATGGTGTGAATGAACCACAAGCCCTTTGGTTCAGCCATTCATTGCTAAAGAACGTCTAACACAAAGCTCATCTGTGATGATGCAAATATGAAAAAATGGTAATTACCCGTTTTTCAGGCTAATAATAAATTGCATGTGTAGTTCCCTCGACGTGGATCCTGCTAGCTGCACGGGGGAGACACCGGGAGCTGGGATCTCATTAAGCCTCAGCACAGGGCAATGAGGAGAGTGGGTGAGGCTTGGAATCACAAACTTTGCTTCGGTATTTTCTGCAGCTAATAACCACACGAGGCCTCCACAATTTTGTCTCTTAGACTGGGTGCCCTCAGCTACTTCCCTGGATGTTTTGAGCATTTGACACATAATGAGTGAAAAAGCATTTGGTCACCTGTATTTGTAAATGTCTCATTTAATTTTCTCAACAATCCTGTGAAGTAGGTGCTACTATTATCTTTAGTTTTCCAGAGAAGAAGAAGGAGGAGGAAGATGAAAAGGAGGAGAGGGAGGAGGGGGAGGGGGAGGAGGAGGAGGAAGAAAGAGAAGAGGCGGGGAAAGGAAAAGAGAAAGAAGCTAAGAGAAATTAAACACCTTGCGCAGGGTCACAGCCCATGACATTCTGTCCTGTCTCTCCGGAGAGGGTAGTAACATCCCTTCAGCTTCTGGATTTTCATAACACATACAGTATAGGTTATTTTTTCTCTCGGCATATATGATATTCTTAGAGAAAGTTTCATCCTTGTCCGACTAAGAGTGCTGTAAACCTCCACTCCTCAGCTATAAAATGGCAATAAAAGCACCTACATTTCTTTGAGAGATACTGTTTAGTTTCCAGTTTAGCATTTATCCTACCTACACCCACCCATTTCTCCCTTTTCAGAAACCCCCATTCCCATTTGCGCAAGTATGTGATTTCTCAAAGCTGCCTCCACCCTGGGTTCTGGGTTGGAGCACGTGACCTAAGCCAGTTAAACCAGTCACCACGCTCCATTCCCTTGGCCAGAGTGGTTGGTTCAGGGGTTGGCAGAGAACTTAACCTTGTCCAATCAGACTTAGGCTGGAAATACTGAGACAAAAATAGCCTGTATGCCCTGGCGGATGTGGCTCAGTGGCAGAGCGTCAGCCAATGCATCAGAGGGCTCTGGGTTCAACTCTGGTCAAGGGCACATACCTGGGTTGCAGGTTTCATCCCAGTCCTGGTTGGTGGGGGCTGGTTCAGGAGGCAACCAATAGATGTCCAATAGATGTGTCTCTTTCATGTCCATGTTTCTCTCTCTCTCTCTCTTTCCCCCTCCCTTCCACTCTCTCTAAAAATCAATGGAAAAAATATCCTCAGATGAGGATTAACAAAAATAAAAAATAAAAATAGCCTGTACCCCAGAAAGCAATAGCTAGGCTCCTACAGGTAACAGACCTCATGATAAAGCTGGACCCAAGGAGGCCAAAGCAGAGACACAAAAAGAAATCACATCCTTTCATATGACAGAGTCTCTGCCTAAAGTCAGCCAACATTCCCCTAACAAGAAACGAGCCAATACATCCTTTTCATCATACGAGCCAGCATTCTTTGTTACTTTCTATCAAAACCATGCCATCAACTCAGAGAAGTTTTACATACGTAACGAAGCAATGAATGATAACTTGTAAAAAAAGCTACACAATCATGACGTTGAATAATGTTGTAATTATGACAACAGTGATAACAGACGGAAGGAGGAGGTGCGTGCCATTCGTCAAATACGGTGCTGGAAGTTCACGTAGGTCAGAAGTTTCCTTCAGCGATTAAAAAAATAGCTCATTTATTTTTGTTTCCCCAATTTATCTTACAATCTTCTAGCAGCATACTTATATACACTCCTGGCCAAATCATAGCAGATGAGGGCTCTTTTCCGACCACACCTTCCACATGTTTGCCTCCATTCCTTTGCTCATGCTGTTTCCTCCTCCAGGATTCCCGTCCCCATTCCTATTTATTGAAATCCTTTCCAATCTGCAGGAGCAGTTTAAACGAAGCCCCGCCCCCTTCATTCTCTCTTTCGCTTCCTTTATATGTTGTGCCTATTTCTAATTTTGATCCCTGCCATGTGTTGGAGCCATTTTTCACATGTCTGGATCCCCCACAGAAGCTGTGATCTCTTTGAGTAGATGCCAAGCTCCTTATAAACAGCAGAGAGAAAGAGGTGCATGCAACATCTATCACCATGCGGATATCGAGGAGGATTCAGCCCATGTGGTCGTAATTCCACCACTGATCAGTCATCAACCAAAAGCATCTGAGGAGCACCTTATGAAGACATGGAAACTCCTTATAATTGGGGATGCTTAGACCACAGTCTAACTGGGAATTGTGAAGAAAGACAGGACAATGGATGACAGAACAAAAAAGAAAGAAGAAAGAGGAAGGAAGGAAGGAAGGAAGGAAGGAAGGAAGGAAGGAAGGAAGGAAGGAAGGAAGGAAGGAAGGAAGGAAGGAAGGAAGGAAGGAAGAAGGGAAAATAGGGAGGAAAGGAAAGAAGGAAGGCAGAGAGGAGTACGGTTTGGATAATGTTACCAAAGGATGCTAAGGCAAAGTTCTCCATGGTTCTTACCTGCCTTCCTGTTCTCGGGGGGGAAAGACATGGTCAGAGGACCCTATTGCCACTGCTGTTCTCCAAGAGATCTCTCCAGGCTAACTAGAAGGATAGAGTCTCCTGTGTGTGCCCGAGGTAGCAGCATTATTGTGTGTTATAAATCTAGAATAAAACATGAAGAGTGGTTAAGAGCATACAATTTTAAACTACAGCTTCATTTCTAATCTTGGTTCCGACAGGACTCAGGTATGAATTTGGGTGAATTCTTTAAGTCTCAGCTGCACTGATATCTCCTGTATAATAGGGGTAATAACAGCTAGCTCTAGTGTCTATTTTAATTATTAAATAGAATAACTTTTGTAAATTTTTGTCATCGTACTTGGTATATGGTAAGAAACAACAAATCAGTGGCTACCCGTAGCAGAGGTCGCAGAGCGATCGTTAATGCGGACATGGATGTGTCCTTGTGGTTTAGCCGGCTGTCTCTAGAAAGGGGATCCTTGGGTAATGAGCACCTGCTTTCCAGGGTAGAGCCATGACAGGCCTTGGCAACACCACTGTCAATCCCGGCACCCAAACTTCCTAAAATAATGACCTTAGTCATGCCAGACAAGCATTGAAGCATCAGTACCTGTTTTGTTATTTGAATGAGCGTCTTTGCCCTGCAACCAATAGTCACTGCTCATAAAATCCCCCCTGTTTGCCACCATTTACTTGGGTGGATATATTATAGCACGTACGATTCAAGGTTATCCCTATGACAATATGACTCACACTCTTGCATTTCCGTATGTTTTTCTGAGTGGCTGAGAAATGGTAGGGGCATGCTGGCGTGCCCAGAAGTGTCTAAGACTCTGGGCATTGCCCATGGAAGAGTGAGGCCCCGTGAATGTCACAATGTGTGTCAACGGCAACTATGCTGGAAATGGCTGATGCAGGTCAATGAAAACTATCAAAGGGTTTTGAACCTTGGAGCGATAGAATCACATGTGTGCCTTTAGACACATCATTCTGATAGCAGAAAGAAGGTTGAGTAGTGTATCCAAGCCACCCTTACTTCAGAGATTCTCCTCTGTTCCTTCTCCCACTCCCCACATCTTCATGTCCCTGGATTTTTTCCTTCTTCTCCTCTCTCTCTATGAAATGTCCCTCTCTACCATTTACCCAATGGGACTAACATCCCTTGAAGCCTAACTCAAACTTTGGCATTCTACCCTCCCCATCCCAACACTGTTCCAGGCACTACCACTTCTCTCGTCGTTGAATTACTGTATGAATCCCTCTATTACAGTCAGATGCCTATTCCTCCAGCACACTGAAAGCCTTCCTGGAAGCTTCCCCCTGCCTCATTGCCCACCAGCCAGTCCTTTCCCAAACCATGTCAAGGCTGCCTTCAACATGTAACTCAGACCCGTTTACTTCTGTTGTCTCTCCCGCCATCTCCCTGGACCACAGCCCTTCTCCCCCTTTTCCCCTATTTTCACCCTTGCTTCACAATAACACATGTTCCAAAGCTTAGCCGCAGTAATATTTTAAAAAACCTAATTTAGATCCTCCCATTTAAAACATACATCAATGCTTTCTCATTGTATTTAGGTTTCCAAAAGTCTTGATAAAGGCTTTAAAGTCTTTATCTGACCCAGCCTCAATTCACTCCACTCTCCCCATGTTCTATATACTGCAGCCACCATGGTCTTCGTGCAGTCCTGCAAGTCCCCCTCTCAAGGCCTTTGCAAACCATGCTCTGCTTTCTTGCAATGCTCCCCCCAACAGCTTCTCCCCAGGCCCAACTCTTACACATGCACTAATGCTCACCTTAAATGCCACTTGTTCAAAGGTATGATGTAGCCCCTATCCTTAATGAGGTCCCCTGGTTAAAATTTTTCCAGCAATCTGAATTTCCCTTTGTAGACCCATTTACAATGTATAACTTTGTATAACTATATATAAAGTATAATTATATTGTAAAATTATGTCTTGACTTAAATTCTATTTCCTCCAGCAGATCCGAGATCTACAAGGACAGAGCGATGTTTTTGTTTGCTCGTTGGTGTTGTGTTTGTTTGGTCACTAGAGGGGGCTGAATGAGGGCTCCCCAGAATATATGTCTGCCTTCTAATCCCCAGAATCTGTGATGATTACCTTATTTGGAAAGGATCTTTGCAGTATTTGCACCTCAAGTTGGGATCTTGAGATAAGAAGAGAATCCTGGATTATACAGGTGAATCCTAAATTAAATTACAAATACTGTTGTAAGACACGCAGAAGAGCCACAGAGGAGAGGAGAAGGCAGTGTGACCAGAGGCAGAGGTTGGGCTGACAGGCCACAAGCCCAGGAGCACCTGCAGTCCTGAGAAGCTGGAAGAGGTAAGGAGTGGATTCTTCCCTAAAGCCTTTAAGGGGAGCACAGCTATGTGGACACCTAGGTTTCGGACTTTTGGCCTCCAGAATTATGAAAGAATAAGTATGTGTTGTTTTAAGTCACCCAGTGTGTGGTAATTAGTTACAGCAGCCCTAGGAAATGAATACAGTTACCTACATATTCCTAGCACTGATCAGTAACTATGTGTTAAATGAATGAATGAGTGAGCCTTCACTGAGCAAAAGTCGTGCACATTTGTCATTTTATACCAGAACTTACCACAGTAAGAACACAGTAGGTTTAAAATTACTTATAACATTTTATGGAGTTGAAAGTCATTTTATAAAAATACAGGCAGATAGCATTTTTAGAGCTTCAACATGCAAAAGGAACTTAAAGATTAAACTAGACAAATTCCTTGTTTTATGATTGAGAACAGTAGAATTGAAAAAGGTTATCTGGCTTACCCAAGGCCACACAGCAAGTTCAGACTGGGGGATATTGCATTTATTTATATAACTCCTATACCAACATCTACTAGAGAACCTTCCCCAAATACAATCACATCATCTAATTAAAATCATTTGATATGTTGCTGTCTTTAGTCCAAGACACCAGCTTTCATTGTCATTAAACTAGTTAATATGTGTAGGTCTGATAATAAAATAAATATTAAACTAAATACCAAGAAATTGTAAGATAAAAATTGTATCTCTTCTGATTCCAAGATTCTAATAGGGAAGGTCAACATTAGATAGACATTTCCTGTTACATTTTACCTGATTTGGTTATGATTTCATCACTGCCATTCAAATATGTAAGCAACTTATCAGACACTATCTCTTCATTTAAGAATTTACCCCCAAATATATTAAAATGCATAGAATAAATCAACTCTCTCAGAGCTAAGGTCTCTCCCACTTAATTTCTGACTTAGGGATAATTCCACTTGAGGAGTCTCTGATGATGGTGGTTTAAATTTAATACTTTCCCACATATTACCTGCTGCATGGCAGAAAAGACTGCATCTGCTCTGTCAACACAAAAGGAGTATCTTCAATCAATCCTTCTTTCCTTCTTCTGCCTCTGTATGGGAATGAGCAGGATAGCTCTGGGAATCAGACTTTGTTTATACTTCGCAGGCCTAATTTTCTAATACAGGCCACTTGACCTATTTGTGTGCCACTCACCCATCCACCTATCCAGCCAATCAGGAACTAATTCAATTATTATTAATGCCAGCCAACATCACCTGGTTCCAAAACTCATTTTTGTCATCGTGTCCCCAATACGTCCATCCTCAGTGTCGGCATACCATTAACCAGTCTATAAAATGAACTGGATGATGATTGCTAAAACTTGGTCTATTACTTCCTTGGGAGTTATGGTATGGGACTACATTTGGAGAATCCAGTTGTAGTTGGAGAATCCAGAAGCCATTTAGTGAAGCTCACAGCTGCAGATCCATCCTTAATTACCCACACCTACGCACGTTTATCCATTAGAACCCTAAGTCTCCTTGGGATTGCAGCCTTCAAAAGTCTCCCTTGAAATCTCTTTCTCTGAACTCTTCTGCTCTATTTATAAAGTCCCTATTTTTATCATTCATATGTTCATTTATCCAAAATATATATATATATATATATATATCTTGAGTGTCCTCCATGTGAATAATGTGGTGCTAGGAACTGAAGAAATTAAAAGTTAGTTCTGTTTCAAAGTAACTTACAGAATAATAGGAGAGAAAGATAAGTAAACACGTAGTGTTGCAAAATGCTCTCCTAAATACTATACTAGAGGTAACTACTGAGCGTTTTAAATGTCTCCCCTCGCCACCTCCCCAAAGAGAGGCATTCGGGTAAGAGAGTGATCAGCAGACTTCAAAGGAAGGGGCCTTGTGAGTCTATTAGGACAAAGGTCATCTCATCTCTTAGCGATCTCTTAGCGATCGCCCACGGGATTCTTCACTACTCAAAGGGTTTCTCCAACTAATCCCTTTCCAGTGACACCCATCAGCCTCTTAAATTCTCAAAGAAGTTCCAAAGGGAGAAATCCTTGTGAAGATTTATCTCTCTGGGCAACCATGTGGCTACTCCCCAGATGAGATATAACTATTGTACCTTTATTTGTGCTCAAACTTGCACTCAGTTATTTAATGCCTCAATGTACTTTATTCAATTTTAGAGAAAGATTTACTCCTTCTCTGGGCTTTGTTTTCAAAGAAGTAACAAAGAACTGGTTCTAAGAGAAAAAATATTGTGTGATGGTTACATAACCCGAAACTCAAATCTGGTTATACCAGGCTCTTATTTAAAAGCATTTAATGGCTCCCCGGGGCCTATGGGATAAAGTCCAGTGTCTATAATCCCATGTAGGGCCCTCCAAGGTGAGCACGTGCCCCCTCTGTGGCAGCATCTCTCAGGAAAATTCCCTCACACATTGGAAGCCACCAGGCAGAACTCCTTCAGGCTGTGGGCAGACGCCTCATCGAGGGGCTTCAGTGGGGAAGTGACAAGAGCTGATCCACACTTTCAGAAATGTATTCTACACTCCGTGAATGGAGCAACTGTCTCAGGAAAATCCACACAGAACTCAGTTTCCTTCCTCAGAACCCTTCAGTCTAATGAGGCAGGCCATAAGTCAGGAAAACAAAGCGTGAAGAGAAAATAGTAACAAGATGGTCGCATAACCTTGTCGTAAATATACAACTGCCAAGGATCCCCGCTCTATGTATTGTTACTTCTGTAAGCCTGTTGGTTTGCAGACAGTCTCCCGGAGTTATCCCAGGGACAAGCCATTAAGTGTTCTCAGGTAACTGGGAATCTTGACGAATCCTGAATGCCGACTATTTATAAAAATCGCACTCCGTGCCCCAGCCACCACGCACAGACACGCATAGGGATGTATAATGAAAGTTACTGGGAATGTGTACTCATTGTCATACTTTTTTCCACTCATTTATGTAGTGTGCCTTGAATGCAGATGTTGATGTTATTTTTCTTTGTGCAAAATAAAATGCGAAACACAAAAAATCTTAAGTCAGTTAAGAAATGACACAACTACTCTTCTCTACTAGGCGATAAACTAGTTACATGGGAAAAAAAAAAAAAACAAAAACAAAATCAAACCCTCCAACAACTAGGAGAGTGAGAGTCCAAATAACCCAGCCTATAACTAATAACATTTGAGTGTTGTAGTATTATATTGAACAAATCATCACTGCATTTGTCTCCTTGAATGGATTAATTGATACGATCAATAGTTATTGAGCATCTATTAGAGACAACAAAACAAAGTGTTGTCCAAGAAATTATTCTCGCTTTCAAGGAGCAGAACATTTCACTTATTTTGAGGTCTCACTAGCATAAAATAAAAACCAATACAAGACACAATTCAGTCTGTCTTATTCCATCATGCTATCAAGCAACCCCCCCCCCCCCACAGTGGACACACTGACCAGCAGAGGCCTTCACTGTTACTGACCCCTGTTCTAAATGCCCAAACCTCACACACTGTCAGCTCCAAACGTTGGTGAGGTCCTTATTTCTCCACTACTGACTTAAGGCTCATTTTTTTCCATGGGAACTTTTATTCGTATATATTTATATTTATGGCTCAATTTCTAACTAGGGTTTTGATTCTTCCCAAGCCATATCAGTTCAACGTGTCTTGGATAAACACTTTGCCGCATCTGTCTGGGCTCCAGAGGGACTGCTGAGCACCAGGAGGGGAGGGACTACTGCCTGTCTGCTCACCATGTTGCAACCAGCCCCCTCCAAGCGGCCAGCGTAACCCGCACTGCGAAGGAGAAACGTGTAAATGTAAGAAATATGGTAGAACGTAAAACCTCAGTCAGGATTCTACTTCTTCTGTGGCACTTTAAAAGCACACGACTATTACATTAAAACAGTGACCCAAACAAAGAAGGTCTAGGTGGGCCGCCTGGTGAAGAGCCCTGGGCCACCAGGTCACCCGGAGCCCCCCTCCTTCTCTGCGGGCACCTTTCGGACCTGACTCCACAGGGGCTTCGTAGCCAGATGGTGCACTCTTTAGGCGCCTTAAGAAACTGTTCCAGCCCTGGCCGGTTGGGCTCAGCGGTTAGAGCGTCGGCCTGCGGACCAGAGAGGCCCCGGTTCAGTTCCCACTAAGGGCACGCACCTCGGTTGCAGTCCCTCCCTGTGAGGGTGGCAACCACTCGATGTGTCTTTCTCACATCGATGTTTCTCTCTCTCTCCTCCTCCCTCTCTCCCTCCTGCTCTATCTGAGGATAAATGCAAAAATGTCCTCGGGTGGGCATAAAAAAAAGGAAACTCTTCCAGTCTTCCCAATGGCTATGAAGCCCTTTTCAAACATGACAGCCGTTTGTGTCTTTTTCATTCAACTCAGCTTATGAAAATGAGACATATTTGACATGACTTGCTGTATCTGTTAGGTTGATTTTATTGACTCTGGAATTATTTAGGGTGTTAAATATAAGACAGACCTCTGTGTCCAACCACTGAGGATACAAGAGCCAGCAGGACAGCTATGATCCCTTCCCTGAGGCAGCTTCCAATCTCGTGGTAAAAGATGTTTTATAGATTAGATTCATGGTATAACCTTTTTTTTTTTTTTTTTTTAACTAGGGGCTTCTAGTAGAAGCAATAGTTTTAGTTGCCTTTACTGTTAAAGCTCCTTATGCTCCTGAAATTTGTATAGTGGGAGACAAAGCCTTGCTATTATTCGACTGGAAGAAAATGACTAAAATATAGAAGACCAAGGGAGGGAGGCCACAGTGGCTTAAATTCACACTAAAGTGTAAACAACGGACACTAGATATTATTTTATGTTATTTATTTTTATTGATTGATTTGAGAGAGAGAGAGAGAAACACTGATATTTTGTTACTTGTATGTGACCAGGGATGGAACTCAACCGTGGCTTATTGGGACGACACTCTGACCATCTGAGCTACCCGGCCAGGGTTGGACACTATTTTGTGAACGAAGCTCTTGAAGGGGAGATGCAAACAGGAGGGTACACTAGTTCTGAATTAGGACAGTCACAGCAGAGAGAGACGATGGTAGGTCCTTTGCAATATTTTTCTTGCTTGAATAGAATATTAGGTTTGGAATCAGAAGTTCTGGGTTCTTGTTTGGGCTCTACTACTTCACTGTGTGGCTCTGAAGAAGGCCCGTACTCTCTCTGGGACTTAAGTTATTGGATTAGAAGGGGATAACATATTCTGCCCTACGATCTTATTAGGGAGGTGCTATTGATGCCAGGCTACCCAGATGCAAGGTGCAGATAAGGCAGGGGCACTGGTCCACCACAGTGGGTACCTCAGATCATTTCTCATCTAAAACATGAATGAAACAAGTGTAAGTGGGCACTGATTTAAAATTCATTATGCAGCCGGGCCGGTGTGGCTCAGTAGTTGAGCATCGACCCATGCACCAAGAGGTCCCCGGTTCGATTCCTGGTCAGGGCACATGCCCAGGTTGTGGGACTGGTCCCCAGTGGGGGGCATGCAGGAGGCGGCCAATCGATGTTCTCTGTCATCAAAGTTTCTATCTCTCTCTCCCTCTCCCTTCCTCTCTCTCTCTAAAAAAATAAATAAATAAATAAAATAAAATTCATTATACATACATACATCTTTGTTAGTCCAGTTACAAAGTTCCAGTCTCAAACTTCAAAACAGTGAACTTCAATTTACCCAAAGCCATGCTTTCAGGTTCGAGGAACAGAGGCTCTGTTCCTTTATGCCCTTCAGAGAAATTACCCCATCACAGGGCTTATCTCACACTTTGGAAACACATGTGTTCCAGTTGGATTGGCTTTTGTTATCCAATCAACCCACAGTCAACATGTATGATATGTTCATTTGAAATACCATAATGCTTTTAAAGCAGTATGCTTTTCTAAGACAGCGTTGTTTTGTGTTTTATGTTAGCCATGACTTAACGGCAGCTCACAAAACCCAATAAGTTTGTTAAGTTCATGCCAGCATTCATTCCAGGGCTCCTCCTTGCCTCAGGATGGACCAGCTAATTCTAGACCCCCAGGCCCACCAGGACCACCAGCTTCCACACACACCTCTGAGTTTGTCCCACTTTGAGGACTCTCCCCACTAGCCCTCTATCAGCTCTGAGCCCTTGCTGAGAGGTTCATTTACTGAAGTTCAACGAAGGTAACGTGTCTGCCATACACACGTGGAGAAAGGTGAACCTCTGAGATTTGCACTTAGTTTCTAAGACACTAAAGTCCACATTTGTTCTTCCTACCTCACCCTGCTGATTTATAGAGCATCTGATTTCTCCATAGTGAGAATCTTTTTTTAATGGGAGAGACCTCGGTTATAGTATTCTAGTAAAAAACAGACACACAAAAAAAATTATGTTAAAAGATGTTTTGTGATGTGTAGGACAAAGAGGGCTATTTAAATTGAAATCATTTTCCTGGTATCCAAGATCTCTAAATCTCATGCACATTAAGTTTGAATTAACACTAACAAGGGTCTAACAGCTTTGATGCTGTGTTCTTAGATAATTAAATTCGTAGGAAAATCATTCCGCATTTGAGGGAGAAGCGGAGGACACAGAGAGTTCAGTTTTAATTCAAAGTCACTTACACATCTTTACCTGCTGTTTCCAGGCCTTCAAGTAATCAGCAGGGAGGATTTGATATTTAAAATGAGGGTCTCTCTCTCTCTCTTTTTCCAAATTCTGAAGGGGGGATAGAATTGTCAGCTGGAACTCTCCCTAAGCTATCACTTCACTTTGGCGTCTGTCATATTCCAGAAGATCCAGCCAGGCCATTCTGCAACCCAAAGCTGATGCTCCTGCCAGCACTGAACCTCTCTTACAGCCATGCCCCGCTGTATGTGTACCAAGTGCTGTATCGTTCACAAAGCCCCGCCTACATTCACTACTGCACGGGACCCTCAGAGCCACCTGCAGAAGTCTGGAAGATGGCACATTCTTCCAGGCCATCCTCTGAAAGACACTGACTGACGGCCCTCAGGACCCACAGGAGGCATTTACCTTGGACAAATCATCCGGAAGCTAATGTTTGACGCTGACACTTTGTCATAAAATACAGCTTGTCTGTCTCAGAAGTGAGCAGGCTTGGGAATATTGACTCCCAACAACAAACCTTACAGGAGACTGGTGAATACATGTGGATTCCAACTTAAGATTTTAGGATGAGAAACAGAACCGCCAGTGGGTGACGATTGTCAAAGCAGCATGACCGGGCCGTTTTGTTCCAGGACAGCCAAGTTATCCGGGGATGATCTGATTTTCAAGATGAAATGAAATAACTTGCCATAAATCATTCACCTTGTAATTGGAGAGAACAATGTTGAACCGGGGCGGAGGGGCTGGCAGTCCTTGAGCTAGGTGGCTGTCCCTGTCCCGATTAGTGCTTGGATGGACACCATAGAGACTTACCCTCATGTCTCTCTTTACTGTCTTTCTTTGACTGATTCCCCACCCCTACCATGAGTCAGTGAGGTGTAACTTCAGCCTTGTTCTGGTGTGGGAGGTGAAATCTGTTACTTTAAGGTGACTTTGTATATTTCTGCTTTGATCTGCTAAGTGTTGGTTTAGAGTTGGACCTTCAGACAGTAACCTTACTTCCTAGGCTAAGGCTAACACCCTACAACCTGCTCTGTTTACCAGGACACAACTCTTCCAGTAGGTCAAAGTCACAATTATTATCCCCATTTTTCATATGAGGAACTGAATGGAGACTCAGAGAATTTATATAACCCAGTGAAGGTCCTACGGCCATAAGCAGAGTTTCTAGACTTGAACCCACACCTTGGGCTCCAGGTCCCGTGGCCCTCCTCCTATATCACAATGCCTATGGATAACCACAATCACAATATTGAATGGACACTGTTCTAAATATTTCAAATGCACTCATTCATTCGATCATCACGGCAGCTCTATAAAGCAGTTCTCATTCTTATTACTATTTTCATTTTATACGTGATGAAATTGTGGCACAGAGGAACCAACGACCTAGTTCAAGGTCACACAGTGAGTAAGTGGCAGACCCAGCACTTGAACTCAGACAGTTTGGCCCCCGTGTTCTACATTCTCACAAGCAGAAGAAAGAAGACTGTCTTTCCCGTGAACGTGCTCTTCTCATCTATTGACCGAGGCTAAAATTCCAACACTGAGGCCCCACTCTGGCTCATAGAAGGGTTGTCGAGCTCCTAAAAATGCAAAGGGTCACTGATCGATTACTCACATAACAGGGGAGTGGAGGACCTGAGGAGAGGAAGGTTTGGGGAGTGGAGATTATCCCACACCAGGATCCTGCAAAGGGGCGGGAAGTTCAACCTCTGAATCTAAGTCCCAAACAAAGAGAAAACTTTCTTTGATATCTACTCTCACGTCCATCCAGTGCAGTCATTATTATTAACTCAGTGAGCAAAATAACACTGGCAACACTACACAGTTTGTAGTGGAGAGAAAAGAATTCAAACTCTGGGATGTCTGGTTCCAAAACCTATGCTCTTTCTAACATACGTGATTGCTCCAAGGACATAAACATTGCATGGAGATCACAATCCCACCCCTCACTCCCAACTCCCTCCTCCTAAAGGCGTCTCATTCCCACAGGTAGAGACTGTAAATCTGCCGTTGAACCAGACGATCAAATGTTGGAAGAATCCATGTTTACCCAACAGAATGTGGGGGACATTACAGGAAAGAGTTTCCTGAGTGTGTGTTTTTGAAATGCCGTTTCCATAAACCCCTAATTCAATCACTGGCGGCCACAATGCCCAGCCGACAGCTCAGCAGCTAGTGCGGGCAGTCGCTGGCAATAGAAGAAACCTGTATAATTGCTTCTCTGCTTTGGAAAGATGCTGTCAACTTCCAGGGAGAAGAGGGAAAACCAGAGGGTCAGAGCCGAACATTTCCTGGGCCTCTAAGATGGGCAAACACATTCATGGTTTCCCAGAATCCTCTCAACAACCCTGCACAGAGAGAACTATAGATGAAGAAGCTGAAGTCAAGGTAAACAACCAGTACAGAGTCCCGTAGCATGTCAACGCTGGAGCTGGGTTTTCAGGGCAACACTATCCTTTTCTATGACCTCAGCAGTCCCTTGGCTTAGCTTGTTCGTGTCCATTTTCGGGCAGCTACAACTCTCCAGAAAGGTTACATTTATGTAGCCACTATTTCTAGCAAGTAGGCTTTCTGCTCGTAGACTCTTGCTATTCTATGTCCCAGGCTCTACCTGGTACAATGTGAACATCTCTTTGCACTTCTGAAGAAGATACAAAGGGTAAAGGACCCTGTAATAGGCACCTTGTGAATAGAGACCATACCTTATCTGTTCTATGCACAATTGTATTTTCTTTTCTTTCTTTTAATCCTCACCCAAGGATACTTTTCCATTTATCTTTAGATAGAGTGGGAAGGAGAGAGAAAGAAAGAGAGAGAAAGAGAGAGAGGGAAACATCAATGTGAGAGAGACACATTGACTGGATGCCTCCCACACAACCCCGGCCAGGGCCGAGGACAAAACCGCAACTGAGGTACATGCCCTTGACCAGAATCAAACCCGAGACTCTTTGGTCCACGGGCCGATGCTCTAACCACTGAGCCAAACAGGCCAAGGAATGTATCATTGTATTTTCAATGTCTTGTCCAGAGTAGGTACTCAATAAACATGAGAGGAAGGGTAGAATTTGGGAGCTGATTACATGGGAAGGAGTTAGAGAAAAGAAAGAAACTAAGAAGAGACAGACATGAGCCATCAAGAATCTTATTGTCTTGGAGATCAAAGTTATGTCTGTGAATATTTATCATCAGTTTACAAAGTATATTCTTTTAATGAATGAGAAAGAGTTCCCATTATTTTTTTATTCCAAAGTTTATATTCAGTTCTACTACTCAAATTACAAGCAAGGAAAGATTTAATTTAACCATTCACAAAATTTCTGTATTTGTATCTGAGAAAGTCTGCTGAAATTATTTTGAAAAAGACTCAAGAAAATATCCCTGGTCAATACACTATGAAAAAATATATATTCTGATTAGTTGGTGAATCATCCACGTGTTCATATTTCAGAGCTACAAAAACCCAATGTTGTTTTATTAAAACTTGTCTCAACAGTATGTTATCAGAAAGTATAACGTAGCTCTGTTGGCTTGCTGGTCTGTAAGAAGAAAACCAGCATCTGGAATGAATACCTCGAACCACAGCTCCAACTTTGTAACCTAATTCCTTTGAGCACTCAGACATTTCTTACTGAAAACATAACCAAAAAAAAAAAAAAAAAATTGTAACAACAGAAATCAATTTTCTCATTTAATCAGCCTCTTTGCTAATTCAACCATAAATTATGTGCTAGAGGAGTCTAATCACATTGTATATGAATTTTGCAGAATTTGCATTAATTACAACCTAAGATGTAAATGTATTAT
Organism: Tadarida brasiliensis; assembly: GCA_030848825.1. Classification (NCBI taxonomy): domain Eukaryota; kingdom Metazoa; phylum Chordata; class Mammalia; order Chiroptera; family Molossidae; genus Tadarida; species Tadarida brasiliensis. Next base: position 43,095,751 of record CM061264.1, read on the forward strand.
GTGGTATTGTATGTATTTTTAGTTTATCACATTAAAAGAAAGTTATAGCTGCGTACGGAAGACATGACTTTTTTTCTCCAAACACATATAAGAAGAAAAACAAAATCTGACTGATTAGTTTAGGAAATGGTGTCACTGGAAGAAGATGATCTTTTCAATTCTACCAGTTCTTGAGTAGTTATGGAAGCAGCTCCTTCCTGACTCCTGTACAAGTCTTCCCCGACATCTAGTCGCCCTGACAGCCTAGAAGAGAGAATGCGTGTGAGCCAGTTACCTTACGTGTTGCAAACCTCTGGTAAGGTGCTTGTGGGTCAGGTTTATTATGCCCACTCTACTGCAATGCTTCAGATCTTCCAATGAATCATAGCAATGGGGATCCTGTTTTTTCCATTGTATAGTGATAGAGCTAAGTCCTGCCTACCTTGGAAGTGGAGTGAGTTATAAGGGGTATGATAATTTTTTGAAGATGACAGTAGGTGTCTAGATAAGAGGAAAAGTCACTCTTGTGGTTAGAGATCCCAGAATATGATATTCTGTTTACTGTTTAGTGTACACCTATCATGCATCAAGAATTAAGTTAAGCACCAGGAATTCTAAGATGAATACACGCACAAAAAAAATCTCTATTTTCACAGAGAGATCAGTCTGGGAGAGGAGGCAGAATATAATCAAATAATGTCAATATTGTGTTGTAAGTGCCTTCATAAAGACATGTGAAGAGAATAGTAATGAATACAAAGGAGTGCAAGGACAACTCGTTGAGAGGGGAGAGGACAATCAAGGAGAGAAGAGAAGAGGCAGAGCTGGGTCTTGAACGATGGGAGGGTATCACGAGCCAAGGGAGGATCCAAGGAGATTTCAGGTAGATGGAAAAGCATGTTCAAAGGTAAGGACCATTTTTTGGTATATACAGGGGACTATAAGTAGTTCCTAGGGGTAGTAGTGCTAAGATTGGACAGGAAGGAATGGGTCAGTTTATAGAGCAGCCCATAGACACACACACACACACACACACACACACACACTGGGTGGAGGGGAGAGAGAGAGAATAATTTAAATCTCATAAACCTGAGGTAGTAATATTCATTATCCTATGTTTACAGAAAAACACACTGAAACACACCAAAACTACATAGCTGGGGATCAACAGCACAACAATCTAATTTGATTCGAGAGTGTTGTCTCTTTGTCATTACACGAGAGTTTGGACTTTATCTTCAGGCCATGGGGAAGAGTTCCAAAGAGAAGTGTCATGGTTAGTGTAGGTTCACAAAGATCCCTCCAACCACAGTGTGTAGCATGGATTAGAAGAAGGGTGCCTGGAGGCAGAAGACCATTTAGAAGACCAGCATTAATCATCGGGGCAATATAATTAAGACCTAAACTGTTGTAAGAGGTATGGTTTCCTCAACATAATCAAGTGATTTACTCAAGGTAACATACCAGCGAAGGTGGGACCAGAAAGCAGGGCCCTGGACTCGGCTCCACCATGCTGCATCATTCATGATTCTGTTAAATATGAAATTAAAAGTAAAGACCCTCTATTCTAATCTGTAGTTGGGGCCCAGAGTCGCAGAACTTACAGTTGGGAGAAATCTTAGGTTGATTCCGTACATCTGTCTTCTCCAGTCAGGAATTTCTTATAGACTGAAGAATAATGGTACATTCCTTGCCTGAATTCATTATCAGAAAATGGCTTTCAAATGAACAACATTTACTCAGTAAATAATACTAGAAAGTAGTTGGATGAAGCCTCTCTCAATCTTCCAATAAAGAGAGAAAATCCAAAAACTTGTAAAAAAACACCGATAACTAGTGTCAAGATAGTGACAAATTATTCATGAATTGCTCATTAACTATAGCATTGAGCTCTTTGACAATATGATCGATGTTCTCACCATATCACACCCATTTGATTCCCAAAAGGATGCTTCTTCAGCCTCTCCCAGCTGTCTCCACTCTGTTTCAAAAGATGAAGATGTTTCAACTTGAACACTGGACAGACATCCCCCTCCTAAATGAGTTCCTTCACTATTAGAATTCTCTTTTTATAACACTTCAAACCATAATTCCCAGAATTAAAAACACACACACAAACACAATTGGAATCAGAAAGAAAGACAAAATGTTAATGGTGGTGCAATGCATCTGAAGAGGTATGATTTCCACAAGTGAAATTTAAAGTTGCCACAGATGATAGAAAACCAGGAGTCCCATCGCAATGAATCCTAAGGACCATTGTTTACATACACTCATCTGGTTAGAGTGTCCAGGATCCTCGAGAGGTGGGTGAAGGGGAAGAGCCTTAGTTCAGCACTAAACAAATGTGCAGTAGACACAAGAATTGTACTAAAAACTCTGCATCAATCTGCCATCTGGCTGCAGCTATGTTAAAGGAATTAGACCAGCGTGTCTGTGGACAGAAATTGGAGTCACGGGCAATCTACATATGACATTTGTTGGCAAATACTAGATCTGAATAGATTTCTCTGTTAAAGGAGGAATAAATGGAAAACAACAGTATCAACATGGGGACTATAAAAAAGTGCTATAAAATAAGGGGAAAGAAGTGTGTATTCAAAAGACTTCTGAAAATTATCTACTAGAAGAAATCATTTTGAAAATCCCGTTGGTGTCCTCAATGGATGCAAAAAGGTGTGATCTGAAAGAAACCAGAGCCAAAAGCCACAGGAAAAGAAAAATGGAAGTCAACTTAAAATATAACCACAAAAATTAAAGTCTGCATTGGACGGTATAAGATGATAAAGATAGAGGACAGTAGAGAAGCATCTAATCTAAGAATTATAGGCGTCTGAGGAGCAAATGAGGGCAACCAAAAGGAGTAATAATCAAAAGGTATAATTGAGAAATAGAAGCAATAATTAAGGATATTATCGAGAACAATTTTTCTGAGAGAAAAACAAAAAAATGACAACCATTTTGAGCCTATAATTTAGAAAAGCTTACTATATTTTAGGTAAAATCAGTTAACGAGAGACTCACACCTATGTAGAGCCCAGAAAGAAGGGTGGTTTACACAGATTTACTAATGAGCTGTGGTAAATATTTTGGTGTTTGCATGTGTGTGGTAATGCTCCCTCCAGTAAGACATTTCATATATAAGTGTATTTATATAAATTTGTATGTAGCCTATCTATCTATCTATCTATCTATCTATCTATCTATCTATCTATCTCTATCTATCTACCTATCTATCATCGATTTCCTATACATACTCTTTTGGGGCTTTTTTTTCAACTAACAATGTGTTACACTTTCTAGAATCCTTAAGTATTCTAAAATATTTTATAGTAGTCCATCATATCATAAATTATTTAATGCATTATTGTTGGTCATGAAATCATTCTAATTGCTCATCATTATGAATATAACTCTGATAAACTTTACTATAGACAACTACATTTTGGTTTATTCCTATTAGGCAAGTTTGTCAAACACAAATTGCTAGATTAAATGATACAGACAATAATTTTGAATTATAAATTTAAAAATCCTAAATGTCCCCTGACCAAACAAAAACTTCCGTTTCCCTCATGATGACCACCTGCAGGTTCTCAGACTTCTTCTCTCCAACAGTTCAAGCCAGAAGACAATGAAGGAAAGCCCGGAGAGTTCTCAGGATAAACGAGTTGCAACTCAAGATTTTTATGATGAGCTAAACTGTTATAATGTATAAAGGCAGGGGGAAAAAAGATGTGTAAGGGCTCAAATAATATGCCATTTATGCATCCCTATCTAAAAATAAAAATTTCCTGAAGAATAACCCTTCTGACTTCAAATGACATGGGCAGTAAGGCCCAAGAACGAGAAACTTTGATTTTTTTTTTTAAAAAAGCATTTACTCTTAATCCAAAATTAAGATGACGATGTACATTATAAAGACCGTTTCAGAATTTTCTAGAAATATTGGAAATAATCTAAATATCTAACAGAATCAAGTGATGGATTAAATAATGCTATGTGTTTATTAACATTTTTAATGACATGGAAAATTATGACACAGTCAAATAAAGACAAAACAAACCAAAACCAAACATGATTCAGATTTATAGAAAGAGAATGATCCACAGTAACCATGCCAATGGTTAAATGGTGCTCCTTCCTGTAGGGGGCGCAGCCCATGCACGCACGCAGTGTAGGGAGCAGAACGCGGGAGGCTGTCAGCCCTGTTCGTCCCTTTGTCCTGGAGCCTTTATGTCTGAGGACAATCTGCACAGCCCTACAGTAAGACCCAACCCATGGCAGCCACTTTCTTGTTCTTATTCAAATTATTATTTGGTGGGGAGACAACACTATCCTTTGGACACTCACTCCATCTGTCCTATCCCCACAAAAGTGAAGGTAGAGAGGACTTCTTGGCAAGCGAGAGTTCAACAGGGGGCCGAGTCCCACCGCTGTGAAGGCCATCAAGGCCAAATGTGAACACAGATCTTCATTAATTCAAGCTTTGTACTTATGCGGAGGAACTGCCATTTGCTTGATGCTCTGTTCGTCCTAATCTGGCTTGTTTGGGTAACACAGCTCCCAGCGATCATCTAAACTTCATCTGATGCACCTGTGAGCAATTCATTATATTAATGTAACAGCGGGGGAGGAGCAGAGACTCTAATAAATAGGCTTTAGCTGCCAGGACACCTGTTGCTGCTACCGAGGCCCTTCCCTGCTCTCCCCTTTGCCCCAGCCCTCCGCCTCACTGGGGAGGGCCTGCAGACACAGGGGGTGTGCACCTCACTGTCAGCTCCCACAGCTGGCCAGAGTTAAGGGCATCAATTCATTGTCTCTTCTCAAGTTCTCTAGAATTTCCACCTATCTGATCTGGAAAAATGTGTTCTCAGAAATGCAGCACAGACGTGCTTTGAACGGTATTGGGTAACTCTCCTCGTGGCTGAATCCCATTCATCAGAGTGGATCTGGACCACAGCAATACACAGCGACTGGTCAATGTCTGTATCTGTTGACTCTCAGCACTTCTGCACCAGCCTAAAGGGAGAGACTTTTCCCTTTTCCATCACTTTAGAAGATACAAACATGTTTTGTCATGCTCTTGTTTTAATGCTCCTTCAAAAATATGGGTTGTTTTTCCTCTTTACCCCACAAATATAACCCTCGCAACTTCAAACTGGAATATGTCGTTCTGAAAACCAAAATCAATCCACAGATGTTCCAACACGTGACACTCACCCCCAGTAAGTGACCTCTGACTTTCTCCTCTAGGCCCCTCCCTCCCCACTTTCTGTCTTGCGGCTTCATACTCAAGTAGGAAAAGGAAAGTGTTTACAGTTCCTCTCAGATGTCATGCTGTGCCCTGCCCCTGTGTGTCTGCTCAAGCTGTGCCCTCCGCCAGGAGTGCCTCCCCCTGCTCAGTTTGCCTTGTGACCTCCTACTCCTGCTTTCACGTTTTGCTCAAGGCTGATCGATCACCCTCCGTCTGTGCTCCGGTGCATACCTCTCTCATCACGCCGATTCTCTTCTACCGTAACTATCAGTTATGTTCTATCCCCTGCCCCCAGTAGTGTGACTCTATAAATGCAGGGACTAGGCTTAGTCATATGTGTATCCTCAGTGGGTGAATAAGACCATGCATGGCTCTTTGCTGGGGGGATGACTGGGTAGAGGGGAAGGGAATGCATAAAAGATAATTGATGGTAAGTTGTGGTCTCAGGTGGTGCAAGTATAGAGAACACTGGCCCAAGGTCATACTTCCCCACTGATTATTGGCTGTGTGAGCTTAGATAAGTCACTTCACCTCTTTAGGCCTTTTCTTTTTTTTTTTAGTCCATCCAGAATGTTGGGTGCATTGTGTTTTTAAAACTATGATCTTGGGAGCTCCAGGGATTCTGGTGGCACAAGGATTGCCCACAAGGAACGTGGGTAAAACAGAACGCCAGTACCTTCCTTCCTCAGACTCACCTTAATTTGAAGAACAAAGTCTATGTCTTTAGCCATTGGCTTCAGAGAAGAGTTAACAACTACTGGAAACTTCAAGATGCTCTAAATGCAGTAACTGGTTTCCTTCTTACAATGATCATGTGACAAGGTAGTATTATTGGTCTCATTTTTAAAATGAGGAACTGAGGCACAGAGAAGTTAAATAACATGCACATGGACACACAGCTCCGGAGTGACAGAACTGAGACTGGAGCTCTGAGGATGGGGCCTCCCAGGTCTGCTATCTGCTGGTTTTGTTATTGAGCGGAGGATCTAGCATGTAAATAAAAAGATAGCCAAGTATGTAACAGCGTGTTTGCAAAGCACTAAGCCAGTGGTGCAAAACGAATGGCCTGACAGCAGAGTCCAGAGGAGGCTGCGATCAGTCTGGCATGTTCAAGAAGGCTGCTTGCAGGTTGAACTTGAGCTAAATCCCCAAAAAGAATGGGATCCAGATAAATGGGTGAGTGAGGGAGAACCATTAGTTCTAGGAGAAAGGGGATAGGATAGGATAGGATAGGATAGGATAGGATAGGATAGGATAGGATAGGATAGGATATATAAAGCAAATATGTTTTCAAAATCCAGAGAGAGCAAAGGCTTCAGATTCCATCTTTAAAAGGCGTCCGTGCCCTGTTGTTACGGCATACACAGGACCTAGTCAGGGTCCGAGTCCCAGCTGCACTGCTTACCAATTCTGCTACTCTGGACAGCTCCTCTGGCTGTGCCAACCTCAGTCTCCCCATTTAGAACGGGATGAATGATAGTGACTACTATGTGATACAATGGAGTGCACAAACACCAAGGTTATTGCTATGTTAGGGCATATTTCAAACATTTTCAAAAATACCTATATTTTAAAAAGTGTATACATATAATTCTTGAAATAACAATAAAATAAGAATGTATATTTGGAGGGTCTTAGATTTTTATTATTGTGTAATACAGGGTAGCCTCCAGAGAGGCATAGAGCAGAAATGCAATGCCCACAATTTATTCTCGGAGGCAAGGGGGAAGAGCTGTAGGAGGAGTGTGCTTTTTACTCTCTCGCTGTCCAAGCCTTTGGTGGCCTGGGCAGCAATTTTCTAACAGTCCTTGCACAGTAAATATCTCAGTGACTGAATTCAAGAGCTATTCTTCTTTGAGTCTCCGGCAGCACTTAGCTCAGCACCAAGATTCAAGGGGATTTTATTGGTTTCTCTTCCATTTCACTTTTCTGTACTCTGTTCTGCTGTTTCTATTCTCCTCCATTCATTCATTCCTAAAATATTTTTTGAAAAGCGATTTTATGCCAGGCACTATAGTATGTTCACGGATATAGAAATAAACAAGACCTAGCACTTGTCGGCAAAGAACTGATAATTTTGAGACAGATACAGATATGTAAACAGCAGATGTTTGCTACATCTATGCACTGGAGAGCTTCTTATGTACAACATAGGCTACATTCTTGCTGTGAAGGAAGCTGGTGTACAAACTTGGGAGAGAACCCCAGGAAGCTCAGTCATTTCGATCTTAAATTTTTCTTAGCTCCTCAAAATATGGGGAAAAAAATGCTAACATGCCATGAGCAAAATACTAATAAACAGGGAACTAAGTGTTTTACATGGACTATGCAATTAACCCAAACAACACTACCCTATAGGTCTTATCATTACCCCCATTTTAGAGATGTGGAAACTGAGGCTAGAGAAGTTAAGCAACTTGCCCAAGGTTATTTGCCATCCTCTCTTTCGCCTCTAACCTTTTCTTATGTGCTGTCCTCTGTGCTTAGAAAATGCCACCTCCCTATTCTCCACTGCCCACCCCTTACCACCCACCCCAAATGCCTGGATTACTCCTAGTTAGCACCTATCCTCCCAGTTTTTAGTTTAAAAATGACTTTCTCAAAATAGCTGTCTTTGATCTCCTACTACGCTCTGTCTCACAGCACACACGCTCCGCAATCTTCACGTATCATCACGTACTGGAATTGCTCATAAAATATTCCCCTCCTCCACCTGACATAATTTCCACAGTGGCCATCCTATCTTGGTTTTGTTTCATTCATTAGCACATTCCAAGATGCCAGCAAAGGGCTTGGCACATTGAAGGTTTCAAAAAAAAATTTCCCAAATGAAAGAGTGGGGGAGGTATATTCAACACTTCAAACCGCCATCAAATTCAAAAGATCTCCAAGCACTTAATAAGAAAGTCTTACCGGGGTCTTATCGTACCGCTTCCACAGATGGGAAAGGACCGTCGGGCGGTGAATGGACCAGTTATCTCAGGCACATTGACATTCGTTGTACTGCAGGGAATTTCTCTGAGTACAATATTTCCTGGGAGGAGCAGGTAAATATTGAGACAAGATTCACATCAAGTTTTTTCTGTGAACCACTGTACAATAATCAATTCCAGAGATAACAAAGGCGTTTGTTAACAGCTCCATCTCCTTTTTCAAAGCTCAGTTCTCAGTCTGGCAATGTTACAAAGCTCAAAAAAAGAAGTGTTGTTAGTAGATGCCAACCACTTGTCAGAGGAGAAATCCAAACGGCATTAAGCAATACCTCCGCTCTTTTACATACAGATAGACTTTCTGTCCTCCAGTTCATCAAAATTCCTGATGGAGTGGCTGCAGAAATGGAAAGTGAGGGTTTTACAAGCAGAGTAAATAAGAAAAACTCAGCCGGCAGACAAATCTCCTTGCACAGTTCTCGGGTTCTACTTCCACAAACAAGGGCTTATGGCTGAAGACACGGGTTTGCTTTCATCAGAGTGGTTGGCACACCAAATGTGCTATTATTATTAATACGTTTGAGTCACCTGTGCTAGATTTAGAGGGCAAAACTTTGTTTCATTCACCTTCGTTCTTCTTCCTCCCCGGGTAGCACATAGAAGGTGCCCGGTGTATATTCCTCGAGCAAATAAATGAATGACGTGAATGGACATTCAGTGAGGGAAGCCAGTGCAGCCTCTATTTGGAGATGCTAACTCAATTATTCTTGGGTGCATTTCTATAGAATTTCTATTTCATGCTTTTGGAACTTGCCTATGCAAACATATTAATGTAGTTAGAAACTCTTCAAAAGATGGAATAAAAATTGGGGGTAGATTTTATTTTGATTCTTTCTGAAGAGAAGATGCTTTTAATTTTGTGTTAAAACGGTGATCTGATAAGGCCCAGTTGTCTCTACATCCCACTGAGCACACCAACAGAAGCTTAATACAGGTGTGTCAGCAGAATGAATGAATGAATGAATTGAATGAATGAATGAATGAATGAACAAATGAATGGGTCTTCCTGTTGTCTCAACTTCCCTTAGTGTCTGAGAGAGCGGAAAGAAAAAATTGAACGAAAAGACCAACCTGAAGCAGACAACATCACACTTTGCACCGTCACCGGAACTGACCACTCTTGATTCAATAGCCAGTGGACAGAGTTTGAGTCTAAGTGTTTTCCACCCCAGCTGACATCACTAAGGACTAAGTTCTCTTCTTGGAAGCTGATGAAACACTGTTTTGGGCCTGACCTAAGTGTTCTCTTTATCCCAAGAGAGCCAGGAGAATGTAAGACCCTGGGTAAGGACCGAGCCCAGCCATTTGTTCCTGGCGCCGTGGCATAGAGATCGCATTGCCAACCTTAAGAGCTACTGTGAGAAGAATCTGGCTGTATGATCACCTCCAATCCTTGAATCATGGCTGCATTAAGCCTGAAAGAATATCCCAACTCTCCCTGATCTGTTCAAACCATCCAGCTACCTTAATAGGGACCCAGTGGAGTTTGTAATTTCTGTGGGCACATCAAAGAACTAGAATCATTTTTTCAATGTCTACTGACCGGAGACTTTCTTCTTCAGCTTCACTCAGTCTTCCTATTTCCTACATCCGCAATCTCCCCATCTTTATTTTATTTTTTGAGAGTTAGGTTACTTGGAAGTAAAACAATGTATATAAATTCAAATTATGGTTCTGCCATTAGTTGTCCGACTGTGGAAAAAGAACATATGCCCTTTGAGCCCATCTGGTCATCCATAATGTGGGGACAAAAGTGCTTTTGTCTCAGAGCATATTAATTAGTCACTCTCAAACCTAAATGTTTATGCATTCATTTTTGATTGCTGCATATCAAATTACCAAACATTTACCAGCATAAAACAATACCCACCAATCCTCTCGCAGCTCTGTAGGTGAGCAGTCTGGGCTGGGGTCTCTGCTTCGCGTTTCACAAGTCAAGGTGTTGGCCTGGCTATGTCTTTATCTGGAGGCTCTGGGGAAGAATCAGCTTCCAGGCTCATTCGGGTTGTTGGCAGAGGTCAGTTCCATGTGGTTGTAGGACCAAGGTTCCAGTTCCCCTGCTGACTGTCTGGAGATGCTGCTCTCAGCCCCTAAGGACACCTGCATGCCTCCTTCCAGGACCCGCCCCACCTTCGAGTCACCAACATGGTGCATCAGCTTCTCACATTTGCAATCCCTCCAGCTTCTTCTGCCACAAGCCAGAGAAAACTCCTCTTTCAAAGAGCTTGTGTTAGGGCAGACTCACCACATAATCTCCCTCATGCCACATAATATGACATAATCACGACAGTGATCTGTCTCATCATATTTGCAGATCCCACCCACACTCAAGGGGAGAAAATCACCTACAAGTGAGGGCCACTGAAGGTCCTCCTGAGAATTCTGACTGCTACACTGTGTCGGAATCACCTTGGAGCTCTTAAAAAATACTGATTTTTCTGTCTCTACCCCAGGATCTCTGAGTCAGAATCTCTAGAAGTGGATCCTGAGAATTTGGGTAATTAAAGACATCCTCAGATACTCTGGCTGTACCCAGTCTATGAATGTAAGTGGGAACCATTACATTAATGTATTCAAAGAGCCTTAAGCAGAGCCTGATATATAACTTGAACTCAGAAAGTGTTGTTTTCTGTCTCTCTTTCCTCAAACATTCCACAACTCAATGTGTGGTCCGTGGGCCAGAATCTCAGAAATATAAGATTTCTGATACCACCCTACAGACTCAGGACCTGTATTGTAACAAGATCTCCAGGCTCTTTGTAACACTGCTTTAGGAAGTTCTCCTAGGATGGATCTGTCATCGAACCTAAAATGCTATTCAAACTTAGCACTTCCAATTGGGTGTCTATATGCAAACATTTCAATTTTATTAGAATTCATTCAACTGAATTCCGGACCATTTCCCCACATTCATTGTATACCCAGCACAGTGCTAGACGATACATGAAAAATCATTGTAAGTTATAATCTGGGTTTAATAGAAGCTCACACTGTTATTGGATACATAAAATACAGAACAATTCAAGGCAGCAAATTTGATAAAACACTCTGAGAACTGTAAGAGCATTTTATTTCCGAGTAGGCAGAGAGAAGACTCTGAGCTGTTTCTTGAAGTATATTGATAGACATTCTTTAACACCTAGTTCCAGTGTTATTTCATTCATTCATTAAACAAATATTTATTCGGCTCCCACAATGTGCTGGGCACTTGGAATAGACACGGTTCCTGAACGGCTGGGCTGTCACTCCCTGGTTCTCTCCCTTGGCCTGTGCCTTTATTGCAACATTCAGCACCTGGCGATGTATGTTCCTGCTTAGTGTCTCCAGGTCCTGTGAAAGATTTTGTACTTTTTGGAGACCAAGCTACATTTTTCTTCATATTTGCTTCAGCATAACATTGCTTGGCATATAGTAAGAGCTCAATGAGTGAGTGAGTAAATGAATAGATGAATGAATGCAAGAAAAAAAGGGGTCATGGCAGGGGCAACATGTATGGATAAAGGTGTGGAGGGAAGAATGACCATAGCATCTTTGATAGTGAATCCCAGCCTGATCTGCCAGGAGGGTTCATTCTGCAACCGTTGATGGAGTAAGGGCCCTTGGAGCTAGACTATAGAAAAATTGTAATTTTAGAATGGACAAGGAACTTTTCAGTTAAATTCAACACATGCGTAATAAGCTGATGAACGACAGGGAGCTACTATACGATGTTGAGGGAAATGGAAGAGGTTTGGCATATGGTTGGTAATCTTTGGTACTTCCAGAGGTAAATCTTATAGATCTGAAGGCTCTGAACAGAAAAGACTAGTACAGGAGAGATACAGGCAGAAAGGCAATGTATTGGTGTGTGCGCGTGCGCGCGCGCGCACACACACACACACACACACACACGTGTTTAATGTGTGTATTTGGGGGTTGTAAAGAGAGAGGTATCATAGCCATCCAAGAAAAAATGTCATGAGCAGATGCTCAATATGGAAAATTTCCCATTTCAAATAAGCCAGAACATTTAAAAATAGATGGATAGGCCAAATCTGTCCCAACAGAGCTATGAAAAAATGTCCTTGGAATGCGGATTTACAGTTTATTCACTTATGCATTCATTCTTGCATTCATACAACAAATACTAACTCAGTGCTGGGCACTGTGCTAAGGTCTGCGACTACAGAGATGAATAAAATAAGGTCTCTTCTCCTGCAGGGGGAAAAGATCCCTCCAAATTAAACTTATTCACCCTGTTAGAGGGTTAATCATGTTAGTGATAAGATGAAATTGCTCAAAACTGAAGATGAAAAACCCCTTCCGCAGGTCCTTTCAGCTTTCATTAAAAATTTGATCTTTTCTGGCTCAGCAACGTGGTGAAAGGGAAGGCAGACAAGTAAACCTGGGGCTGAATCCATCTCCCACTTGCCATGCGAGTGTACGTCTGTTTCCTCATATGCAAATGGGCCCGGTTCCTACATTACAGTGTTGTTGTGCAATGTAAGGAACGGATCAATACACCCTAAGTAAGTGTGTGGCACACCTCTGGGGTTGAGGGGCTGAACCCAGAAACGAAAAGCCTAGGCTACGCTGCCGGCTGGCTTTCAGTCATATTTGACCCACAGGAGGTACCAACAGGATCAGAGGGGAGAAAGACAAAGAAATCAGATATTTCTTCCCCACTTCTTCCCTATTCACTCCCTTCTTCATCACGGTGGCCCTGGCAGAAGCCACATCCCTGAGATGCTGGCTCCCACCTACAGCCCCGCTCCTCTCTGGAGCCGGCACTGGGCTCCTCTCCTGGCTCCTTCCATGCAGACGTCATGCTCCCACACTGCTCAGCCCGCCTGGGTGTTTCACTTCCTTTCTGGTTTCCTTACCTCTGCTCAGGTCTCTGTACATAGTCCCTTTGTTGGCGTCACCTCTCTCTCTTTTAATTGTCTTTATTTAAATCATTTTTTATTTTTCAATTATAGTTGACAAACAATATCACATTAGCTTCATCTTTTGAACTGTCTTGGTTGAATTATAATTTCTATCAGCGCTTTGACTTGTAGGAAGACATTAATTTGTACTTTCACTTCTGAAAGTGTCTTCCATGAGTTATTCTGTGAAAAAGAAGTTTCTATGGTCAAATAAGTTTGGGAAATGCTATTTGATTTCTCTCTTTGAGAGTCACAATGTATATTAACATATTAAAGGTTCGGAGAAGCCTACAATGAAGAAATGTGTTTAATTTTATTTAACAGCATTTTCTATACTCATTTGACCATGGAACTATTATTTCATGCAACACCTATTAACATTCCACACTTGAGGAAATGCTGAACTAGGCTAAACTAATAAGATAATTTGTCACATTTATAGCACTCTGAGGGCAAAAGAACACTGGACGTGGAATCAAGATTTGCTACTTCTTGTCCTAAATCTGCCACTAACTCGTGGAAGACCTTGGGCAGACATCGCACCCCACTGGAGCACAATCTCCGTGGAGGAGTTGGAGAAGTGATCCGTTTCCCACATGCAGATCTGACTCCGATGCGCACGCCTACTATTTCCATCAACATGAGCCATCTTGGCAGCTTGGGTAGAAATATCTCAGGAATGTTGTGCTTTGTTTCTTTTGCAACTGCAGCTTCCAGCCCCAGAACTTCACTTCTTCACAGTTTTTATTTCAGTTGAGACTCCATAGTTTCCAAGGCACTTGTGTTGAACTGCACAGACGTGTTCATGAAGTGAAATGACACCATTGTTCATGTTCTTTCCACTATACCGCCCAACAGTCTGCAGAAGTAACGTGACGTGTGGAAGGTATCTTCATCTGAGGTTTTATGGTGGGTTGAATGGATTATTTTTCATTTGGTTATTGATGCATCCTAGAGGGGACAGCCCTCGAAAGAGTCAGCACAAACCAGTCTTGTATGGTCCTATCCCCCTTTGTCAGAAGACCTAGTCCAAAAAGCAAAGCCTGAACATGGTGAAACTCTGATGATGACTTGACTGACGTAAAAGAGTCAAGGCTATTAAATAGCCATCAAATATTGTCCTAAACCCTAGAAAAATCAGTAAAAAGAGCTCTATCTATAGCCACCCAAGCATCATCACAGACTGTGCCTGGCTGATATTTTTCCATACATAAAGTAGAGAGGATACTTCTCCAACAAGGCAAATTGTAGCTCACAGGAAATGGAATTGAATACAGATTTCAGCTCCCAGAGTGTTAGATAAAAATGTAAATGAGGAGCAAGACAATAATTAAACAAATCATTCACAGGAATTTTTATGACCTACTTAAAAACCATCAGCACAATTCAAGACACAGCAAGAAATTCTGAGTCCTTAAAATAATTGATCTGCAGCAGGGCAAACACACTTAATCGCCATTCTGGGGTTGAATCAGGGGAGCAGGTAGTTGGCATCTGGTGCCTACTTTCTCATACTTTACTTTTTTTTTTTTTTATACCAGATACTTGAGGAGAAGATAATGAATTACATTCTCAAGGAAGATCAGCAAGACAGTCTAATATTACCCAGTATTATAATCCATCACCCAACTTCAAAGCTATCTGAGACAGTGATGACTAAAATTACTTGTAAAACAAACCCACTCCTTCCAAATGGGGACAAAGAGAGGAAGACTCTCTGTAAAATGACTATATTCTGTGTAATTTAAAAAAAGTGTCCTAGCTAGAGATGAAGTCAAAATTTCCTTAATGCACGAGTTAAAATGCCTAGTGCGCTTCATAACTGTTGGATGATGTTTGGAACTGGAATCATGACACATGCTTGGTCACCTTCTAAACTTGCATATCTCTATGATACGCCATCCTGAACATAGCCAAAAGCCATTTTAGACGAGTTCAATGTAAATGCAGGTGTTTGCCAAGGTTAATGTCTGAGAAGTGTAGCTATGGCTGGAAAGGGCCTGTAGCGGAGGCTTGGAAAATAGAGTCACGCAGAAGAGAAAATCTGGGATTGCCGAGAGGAAGAAAAGAGGACAGCAGTTAAAACCAGAGGAAGCAGGAGACTGGGACGAATATTGTTTCCTTTCTACCAATGAGCCCGTGAAGCCCATAGACACAGGTTGTCTAAGTCACCTAGTGAGTAGGTGGCAGAGTCAGGATGACAACTGAGAATGGTTCCCTTCCCTGCTCACTTTGTTGGCTTCCAGCCAGGTCCTGCCTGTGCAGTGTTAGACAATGCAGCTATAGGGGAAGTGGCATTTGCCATCTCAACTTCCAAGACCTATGGAGGGTCATTCCAGGGGAAGAGAAGCAAAGCTGTTACCAGCTTGATGTAATTAGGGACATATTTTTACTTAGAAACAATACTCTCATTTTGCTAAGCATGTTCATACCTTATATTGATGGTACACAAAGGAATTGGATTCTGCAGCAAAAAAATACACTAAAATCTTTCTTCCTTGCCTTTATGACTTTGGGTTTTAAGAACATAGCCATCTACTATATAATGTATAGAGCAGGAGGGGTTGGCTTTATTTTTCCACGCAGCACTGAATCTCTCTGGAAGATGCATGGCCCTCTCCTCTGTGTGAGTTCTAAACTCTGTACCTGACTTAGCTTAGAGGTTGTCCCCCTGATTGTATTTACAGTGGTCAAGAGCTTATGGTCAGACAGAGCTGGGTTCAAATTCCAATGTCTACTAAAGGTGACTTTGGACAAGTTAAGCTCTTTGTGCTTTTGTTTTCTGATTTAAAAAATGGGAACAGTGATGGCCACCTCAAAGAATGTGCAGTAGATACTGTTGGTCCCTGGGCTGGGCACCCATCCCCAATTACCTTCCTCCGCTGGGAAGCCCCTACCCCAGGAGGTTTCCCCTACAGCTACTAACTCAGGGCAGGGCAAACTGTGTGCGAACTCCAGAGACCATATCCTTGCTTAGCCCTTTTCTTCTGCCCTACCCTGCTTCTTTCAGTCCCCTTTTCTGATAACATGTTCCCAATCAATCACTTGAGCAAAAATCCCCCTGAGGCTCTGATTCTAGGGAACTAACTTAAGGCAGAGTTGTGAAGATTAAATGATGCATCAGTTTGCACACTACCTGACATGGGCAAAGCATTTCCAAATAGTAGCTATTATCATATATTAGCCACATATCTGGAACCTTTATCCCAGTTGTTGGCACTTTGGGATGCTCGACAATTTACACAGAGTGAGGCTACATGAGCTCATGTCTTTCTATCTAGGCATCTAATCCGAGAACTGTGAATATCCATGGAGGTGTCTGCACTGATCTCGGTCTCTATCATCTCCAAACAACACCTCCACCTCCACCTATTTCTATATCTTTCCTTTAACCGTAACAGCCATGAAAAATGTCTATGGTATTCCTAAAAACATGATGCCCATAGTGGAGAGAAGAAAAATAGTTTCTATTCTTTAAAAAAATATTTTAAAATTGATTTTAGATAGAGAGGAAGAGAGAGAAACAGCGACTCGCTATTCTACTTATTTATACATTCATTGGTTGATTCTTGTATGTGCCCTGACTGGGGATGGAACCTGCAACCTTGGTGTATCAGGATGACGCTCTAACCAACTGAGCTATTCGGCCAGAGCAATAGTTTCTATTCTTCTTTTCTTTTTTTTAATCCGCATCTAAGGATATGTTCGTTGATTTTTAGAGAGAGAAGAAGGGAGAGAGAGAGGGAGAGAAACATCGATGTGAGAGAGAAACACTGATTGGTTGCCTCCTGTACGTGCCCCCACCTGGGATCAAACTGCGACCTAGGCATGTGCCCTGACCAGGAATCAAATCCACTACCTTTTGGGATACAGGATGATGCTCCAACCAACTGAGCCACCGGCCAGGGCAATAGTTTCTATTCTTAAGAAATATAAATTATTCTCAGATTTACTATCAACATAAAATAAAAGGATAATGCATAGTGTTACAGATTTTAGAAAGTATGTAGGAGAAAACCATCAAACTGTTTAGAGATTTATAATTTAAACTATAGTTTTATAAGTAACCACATTAATGGGCTATTGATATATTTAAAGTAGCTCCTTGCTTCTTTTCTTTAAAATACTAGAGTAATGTCTGGCTGCTGTGGCTCAGTGGGTTGAGCTTTCTCCCATGGTCTGAGAGGTCCTGGTTTGATTCCCTGTCAGGGCACATGCCTTGATTGTGGGCTCGATCCCCAGTAGGGGGTGTGCAGGAGGCAGCCGGTCAATGTTTCTCTTTCACATTGATGTTTCTATCTCTCTCTCCCTCTCACTCTAAAAAATCAATAAAAACATTAAGATAAAATACTAGAGTAAGATAATACTGAGTATATGACCTGATGAATTCAAATAGCTGAACTTGTACTTTTAAAATGTGTAGTTCCCCTGTGACACTGATCGCAGGCTATGGTGAACACACAGTGACATTAAACAAGATCCTCACACTGGATGATTCAATGTCCTGACTCATGCGACACTTCTGTTAAAGAAAACCAGCACTGCTGGACTGTTTCCATGTTCGCAGATGTGAGACAAGTCTATCCCGCCTCATTCTGCTGTCCCCACCCACGTCTGCTAAGTAGCTCCAACCTTATTTAAGCCAAAAAGAGGAGACACACAAGGAGCTAATTTGATGAATAGTCACTTTTGCTTCCATTGGGAAGTATGACGTACACTCCCCGCTGTTTGTTCAGAGGGTATCGCAAGCCCAGGCCCGGGTCTTTGGGAGAAGTGGGTCAGCGCCCCGGCTCTGCAGTTCAGTCTTTAGCCAGAAAGAAACATCCTATTATGAGAGATAAAGGTGTTTGTGTTTATAAAGAAATTCAACCAGTGGACAAAAAGAGGGCACTCTTCATACAACAAAGGGCACATTCCAGCACGATGGTTCTCCTTCAGAACTTCAGTGTGTGAGGTAGAAAAGCACAAGGACTCTCAGGTGTACTGGGAGTGTCTGCTGAGGGGTGTGATGACATGGCAATGTGGACTACTGTGTCATGTAATGATGCTAGATGCTCTGAACACAATATGAGAGAGAACCTGGGAGTGTTGGGGTACTCAGAGGGGGGTACTGGTTTGGGAGACAAGAAGTTTGGCCTGAAAGATAAGTAAGGAGGACATTGTTCTGGGCCCCCGACCCAGGAAAAGAACCAGCATCACAACAGGGGGGAGCCTCTCTCTTTCCAGAGTAGTATCGGGATTTGGTGAGATAACACATGGAAAAGGCTTAGCCCATGGCCTGTCTTTGTCTGACACTTGGAGGGTGGCCAATGCATAGTAATCAGCATTCTGATTCATAGGCTTATCCTTTGGAAAACGAAATCAAGGCAGGAAGAAGAGTGTCAAGTAACGTGGGGAGGTCCCACATATAAAAGTGTTATTGTTGGTCATCAACCTGCCACATCTCTGTTTGTACAGGGCCATGTGCTTTATGCATACTGTCTGACAGCAACCCTATGAGACGAGAAAACCGAGACTCTGAAAAGCTCGTTTGAAATAGCGTCAAGGTGTTACAGGTCCTCAATGATGGAGCCCAGCTTGGAGCCCAGGACTGGCCAGCTCCTAAGTCCTGGCCTTTCGCTGCTAAGTGGTACTGGCCAACACCATTTATAATCACCTGTTTATTAGCTCAGTTCCTTCACTGGGAGCTCCTGGAGGGGAGGAGCTCTCTTGTTATTCTGTATTCCAGGACAAACCACAGGGCTTGGCTCAAACATATTTGAGTGAATGAATGAGTGAATGAACTGAATACAGTGATAGCTAAAATAAACTTCGTTCTTAGACATGCTGATAAGAAGTGTGGCCATGAATGGAAAATAAAAAATGCATATTTTATATTATGTGTAACATTTCCCATAGTGCCTTGATCTATCTATTAGCTTTCTCATACCCTTGTAAAGGTGTCCCTGACCTTCATCCAAAGTGATCACTCTTTCTACTAAACTTGTTAACAGGTTTATCAAAATAGAAGGAGACCACAGAGAGCAATGGGCCTAACTTCCTCTTAGATAAACATCAGTTTCTTCACCTGTGACCTGGCGGTGTTCCTCATACTGACATTTATTGACTTCATATTTATCCAGTGCTTTCTGTACGGCACGTATATCCGTGTGCGGTCCTAAAGCAAAAGAGAGAAATAAGACATAGTTCCTGTTCTCAGGGAGTTTGTAGCTTAGTGTGTGAGACAGACATGTGCTAATTGCAACACGGTGTAGAAAGTGCCATCGCGGAGATTATGTGCAGAGGGCACAGAAGAGAACTGCTGGGCTCGGCCCAAGGGGTTCGTGAGGAGCGAGCTGTTCAGTGTAATGGCTAAG
This sequence comes from Tadarida brasiliensis, assembly GCA_030848825.1. Lineage (NCBI taxonomy): Eukaryota > Metazoa > Chordata > Mammalia > Chiroptera > Molossidae > Tadarida > Tadarida brasiliensis. The sequence continues at coordinate 43,115,240 of CM061264.1, forward strand.
GGCATGGGCTCTTCCAGCCTGACCACGCATCCCCTGTGTGACTTTAGGCAATTTATTTCATGCATCTCTCACCTCCCTTTCCCCGTTGATAAAATGGGGGTAATAATTGCTCCAACTTCATAAGTTTACCCTGAAGATAAAAATGTCATTACATCTAACGTGTCTCGCTCATTGCCCAACACATAGGAAAAGCCTGAAATCGAATTCACGGAAGAAGCTGTATTCTTGGACAGCGAGTTAGGAACTTTCCAGAGAGACAGAGAGGTATTCCATGCAGCAGGTCTTCCAGGTGGAACAAACAGCCTGCAAAAATGGTTGAGAGGTGTGAGGTTCGGGGCGTTCTGAACTTACAGCCCACTGTAAACAACACACTTTACATCACAGTTCGGTCCTCACGCACGCACACGCAACGGAAACCGACGTTTCAGCAAACGGTATAAACTGTGGGTTGTGTAATAAACTCTGGCCTATACCATTTCATTCTATACTAACTTTTTAAAATAATGGTTAAAGTCTATTAAATTGATTTCATGACCCCTTCTTGGGAAACACTGATTGTAGAACACTGTACGTGCTGACATGCTGGCCATGAAAAGGGCAAAACTTGATTACACTACCCGTTGGGGTTGGTCCTGGACCCTAATATAAATGACAATGGTCAGAGGTGAGGCTGAAAAGACAGTCAGGGTCCTCACCCGACAGACGCTCATAAACCATGTTACGGGGACCCCACTTGCTCTGCAAGTGCCGAGCAAAGGGCAGAATCTGACACGATCCTTCTGAGGGTCTGGATGGTCACTCTGGTGAGGTGTGGGGATGGCTCAGCAGAGGCCAGACCGGAGGGGCGCCACGGAGTTATGCTTTGATGAAAGCTCTGAATAACTGTTTCATTCTGTTATGATAAACTTTACAGCAAATTACACATCTCATCCTAAAATTCAGTGCCTTTCCCAGGGTGTTGGACTCTCCCATGTATCCCATTTATTTAAAGCTTTAAAAAAAAAAAGCTTTCCCTGATGCTTCTCATGTGCAGCAACGTTTCGGAGGCCTTCATCTAGGTGACGTCTAGACTGTTATGTGTAATGAAACTGATACAACACAAACTCCATTTTGTTCGTCGCTGGTTCTTGATGTTCCAGTGGGTTCTGCTGGTTTGTTGGCCTCCGGATGGGCATGATGCCTACAAATAGAAAACACAATCCCAGACCCCTTGCAGAAGAAGAGAGGCGGTGAGTTTTAAGGGGAACAGGGTTAGCTGTGGTCACTCAGCTTCTCTGAGCCTCAGCTTCCAGGCCCTCAGAATGGCTATTCTGATGCCTATCTAGTAGGTTTGTTGTAAGAATTAAACAAATTACAATGAAATTCCTCTTTCCCAGTGATATCAGAAATATGTAGTCAGTTATTTGAAACAGCAATAAGTTAAAGCAGGTGTAGCAGATAGTTTCCACAGACAGCGAAAGCATCTCCCCTCCACATGCTCTTCTTGCAGTGAGACACTGACACTGTCCCATCTGAGCCGGGTCCACCTTTTTCTCTGGAACCTGTAAACGCCCCAAGCGGTACGTGGCAGTGGAGGTGGGCTCGGAGGTCCCATCATAAAAGGCACTACGGCTCCTGCCTGGCTCATGTTCTCTCGCCACGTGGCCCTGGGAGCCAGACGGACCTGTGAGAAGCCCGGCGACCCGGAAGCCACCGTGCTGGAGACGACGGGGAGAAGCCGCACAGAGACAGGAAGAAACGCCCAAAGGGTCCCCTTTGTGCCAGTCTGTAGCGATTTGAATCTTCACAGCATCATCCGCCAGACATGTGAGTCTGCCCGCCCTCACCCGAGTCTAGTCCGTCCGTGGAGCTGCCCCCGCGGACGTGGAGCGCAGCGCAGGTAAGCTGCCCCCGCCGTTGCTGCCCAAATGTCACTCATGAGCACAGTAAGTACGATTGCTCCTTTAAACCACTGACTTCTGAGTTTCACTCTGCTGCGTTAGGTAATTAGAATATCAGCGAGCGATAAGTCATACATACAGATGTTAAATAGCTTATTTAAAATTAAATATAACTTTAAAAAATATTCGGCAACCTTCTTGGAGAATCTGACCCCCTGACCAGAACCCTGGCACACACCATACACATGAAGCATGTCGTTATGCTTTTCAGGGTCAGTGACGGGCAGGTGGAATGGGTGCTTAAAGACACTTTTTAAAAACTACCACTTCCCTGTACTTTATAGTGGTCCTATTCCAATTTAATTCAATATGTTTTAGGTAGTTCATTTATTTGATTATGCCTTTCCAAAGCATTCAACTCAGAGTTTATTATAACATTTACAATAAAGGATTAATGAAAGTTTTGAAAAAAATAAAATAAATAAATAAAGAAAGAAAACTTTCTTTTTGCAAATATATTGCATCAATGTGCATGTTACTTAGTAGACAGCTGGATAAAAATAACAAGTGTAACTTGAATAAACACGTACATGGTGAGCATATAGTTCAGCTGATGTGAACCAGGCAATTGAAAGAGCAGTCTACCAGCCAGTGGTATAGATCTCTAAAGTTAGATCCGAGTCAATAGATTTTTCAAGAGAATGGGCACTCTGTTAATCTAGCAAGTTGGTTACATGAAGGAGGGTTAGGATGGCTTCTATCATAACATGAATAAAACACTTGCATATAGTAGGCGCTCATTAAATGTTAGTTTCTCTAACCATTAAACCCTAATTTGCCAAAAACAAAACAAAACGAAACAAAACACCATCCTGCTTGCAAGTAGTCTCTGCCACCAAACACTAACAGCATTGTATTAACAAACTAGCCTTTGATAGTCACCTGCATTTCATACTATTTCATAAAATACATTACATTTCTATTTATGAAAAATCATTTCCCATGGGTTAGAGTTCAGATCAGGTGCATAATATTTTCAAATCACTTGCCAGAAATAAAATACATCATGACAAACCTCTCTAGTATTGTAACTAGTGAGTGTGCTTACAGTCACAGAGCAAACCTATGAATGCAGCCCGAGGCCCTGCGCATTCTCCAGCTCTCAAACCTCTGCACAGTGGGAGAGGAGCTGAGCGACCACAGCCGGCCCTCTTCCCCTTAAAACTCACCGCCTTTCTTCTTCTGAAAGGGGTCTGGGATTGTGTTTTCTATTTGTAAGCGTTATGCCCATCTAAAGGCCGATAAACCAGCAGAACCCATTGGAACATCAAGAACCAGCAAATAACAAAACGGAGTTTGTGTGGTATCACTTTCATTACTCACAACAGTCCAGATGCCACCTAGTTGAAGGGCTCCCAAACATTGCTGCACATGAGAATCATCAGGGAAAGCTTTTAAAAAAATTCCTGGTGCCCAGGTTGCATCCCATACCAATTAAATCACAATGTCTGGGGGTGGAAGCCAGGTATCAGTAATTTTTAAAGATTCCCAGATGATCCCAATGTGAAGCAAAGTTAGGGAGCTATGACCTAGATTCTTCCCAATCTAATCTCTCCCATTTCAGATTTCTGTGAGGTCTTACCTCTCTCTCTCTCTCTCTCTCTCTCTCTCTCTCTCTCTCTCTCTCTCTCTCTTTCACTCTCCCTCATTCTTACTACTGTACTTTTCCCAAAGTGCTTGCCCCAAGGATTTTACTCACGTAGTATCTTCTACCCAAACCTCAGACCCTAAACTGTAGTAGAGAGCTAACTAATCAGTGTCTTTACTGACTAAGCCTTTTTTCTCATCCTTAATATGGGGGTGGGGGTGGGGGAGGGATGATGTCAATGATAATACCTCAAGTGCCATATTATTATAAGGATTAAAAGAGATAATGTAGAAGGTACTCAATAAGCTTGTTAAAATATTTGTTGAATGAATGAAAGAATCTGAATCATTTCATACATTTCTTTTATGACCAAAGAAATTAAGTCAACATGAATCTGGTTTCAGGTATTAAACACGGATTAAATATTCATTTTCAGGACACATTTGTTTTAAATTTAACACATGGGTTCATGAATAACACTATAAAGAAACCATTCTTTAAAATATTAATATAAATATCTATGCACAAGGGGGAAATAATTGGGGAGTTTTATCTCCTGTGACAAAGGAAAAATAAGGCCATTTAAAAATCTTCCTTTCTCCCCTTCAGACAGAGAGTGGAGGTGAGCCACGAGAAATCCTAGCTCACATGAAAGGATGGTGATAAAAAATGCAGGTGGTGTGAAACATTTATAAGGGCCGAGTGTAAAAGTATGTAGGCTTGAATTTGCAATGACATTTTGGCATAAAACAGATCTCCCACAGGCAGACTTGAAACTTCCAGAGAAGTGTTTAAATGACATCTTTTAAAATGAGCAATCATCAAATATGCCCAAGTCATTACCTCAAAGTACTGTGCTAATGAGACAGGCAAAAGAAATGGCTAAAAATAATTGACCCCAGTTTTACAGCTGAGAGTTGTAAAAAAAAAAAAAATCCCCAAAAAGCTATTGCAGGGTACGGACCTAGAATTAGAGGTTGGCAACTGCTTAGCATATTAAATACAAACATTAGGACTGGTCTCACTCAGCACAGAACAATTGCCACTAGGTTTGTTATTGGCGGATTTCACATTGCTTTACAAATTACTTGTCATATCCCCTCCTGTAAATTTTACACTTGTATGCCGCTGCGGTTTTTAAAAAAGACACTCACCCTAATGTCCTAGGAGATGTTTGCCCCCATACCTCATTAGACCTTTGCACAATGCTATAAATTAGGCAAGGCAGGTTTTATTGTCCCCATTTTGTAGATAAAGACATTGAGGTCGAGAAAGGTTAATCATTGCTCACGTTTGCACAGTCTTTCAATTGTACTGCACTGTCCTAGTTAAACACAGACCACCGCACAGAGTGGGTCCTTGTGTGTTTTTCAGCAAGGAAATCAAGATAGGAAGAAGGGAATTAATGACTGCGGAGCATGTATTATGTGAAATATTGAACACAATGTGGAAAATTGCTTGTGGTATGTTAAGTCAAAAAAGTAGGATAGAAATTGGTTGTCCCTACTGATTTCAACTGAAAAATACGTACAGGAAAATGACGAGAAGAGGATTTACCAAAATGTTCATTATTTTTTTATACCATTCTTTCCCAATTTTCTGTTACAAACATGTATTATTTTTACAGTGGAAAAGAATGACTTGTCACTTCAACTTTCTCACTGAGTATCTCCTATGTACCGGGCACTGGTCTAGACGCTGTGTGGGCAGTGGAGAAGACAGGTGAGACCCTGCCCTTAGGTAGCATACATTCTAGAGGTGACATGGACAATAAATAGGGAAATCAATCAGTCAATCAAAACGTATTTCATGTAGTCACAGTGCTATGGTGACTGCATGAATAAGACGGTGGCAATGCACAGAGTGAGACTGGAGGTCGAGTGGGAAGGTCTGAGCCTACAGCCGGAGGCTGTGAAGGAACTCCCCCCCCCCCCACGAGACCACAGAAAGAAGCATTTCAGGACAGGGAACACAGAGGGCAAAAGCCTGAGGTGGGAACGAGCCTCAAGGGCTGGAAGGACATCCTAAGAGGTCAGTGTCCCGGGGTGAAGCAGAAGACGAGGGGGGAGTGGAAATAGGTCATCAGGGGCCAGATCATGGTGGGCCTCAGGGATTTGGGTAAGTTGTCTGGATTTTATTTAAATATGATGAGTAGCATTGGCATTTTTCGAATATGGGTTTTGGGGTAAGGGAATCATGAGTGATCTGATTTACATGTTGCAAACCCCTGTCTGGCTGCCGTGTAGAAAACAGCTTGGAGGATGAAGAAGTAGAATCACAGAGGCGATTGTCTGCTTATCCAGTCCAAGGAAGGAAAGACAATAGCTTGGCTAGTGTAGGAGGCCTAGAGTTGGCGACAAATAATTTGATCCAAGGTTCTTTTTGGCCTGAGTTCAAATGATGCCACCATTTATTAGGTGGCGAAGACTAGGGAAGGGTCGTGTTAGGAAAAACATGGAAAAGTTCTGTCTAGGACACGTTAGACTTCCAGGTGGGCACATGGGGTAGGCAGTCTCAAGCCTAGGGGACAGGTGCGGTCTGGAGACATCTATCTGGGAGTCGTGGGCACATAAATGGCATTTATAGCCATGTGCCTGACTGAGATCACCCAGGGCGAGAGAATCGGAGAAGAGCTCAGAGCTGAGCCCTGGACTTCTCCGGAGTTTAAAAGTCTCTGAGAGGAAGAGCCAGGAGCCCGTGGAGGAGACGGCAAATGAATAGGCATGAAATAAAGGTCAAGGGTAACTGGGAATTTATTCTCAGTTTTCTTTGAGAATGAGAGAGAGAGACAGAAAATTCATGTTAGCAGTTGGTGCCATATAGGCAAAATGCTTTGATGATGCCAATAAACAAATTGTCTCAATAATTCTTTTTAACATTTCCCGGAAAATCACGAGAGGAGTATGGGAAAGGTGGTGTTGACTGCTGAGGCAGAGACGGAACTGGGTAAGACGTCCTGACCCTGCCTCTTCCAACCTCTGTCAACTTGAACACATCAGACGCTGTAGGTAACCCGGACTTCTCATCTGTACGACGGGGTGACAGCAGCCAACAGCGGGCTTAGCAAAGCACTCCTCCTCTGGGCCACCATCGCCCCTGTGACTCTCCTTCCCACACCGCACGGGATTGACATGTGCTGCTTCCAGGTCCGACTGCGCTTCCAGGGACTGAGCTCCCCGAGGGGGCAAGGACTCACTGCATACGTGGTGGGTCCTGAGCGTGTAGCGCGAGGAGGAGTTCAGGTCTTGCTGTTTGGGGTCAGGTCTGGGATGGGACCGCTAACGGTTTTCCTAACTCTAGGCTTGCCTTCTATGATCCTCCGCTCCCCGATGGTGAGATGAGAATGCCTATATCAGAACGAGGTCACCCATGGAAAGTGATTAGCATCGTGCTTGGCACTGGCTAGGAGGGAATATATTATCGATATTTATATTACCTTCCACGACCCACTGTCTGCCCTTCTCCACCCTGCTCTGAGCCTCCAAGGATGATGTGATCAGAATCCCAGGGTCCGGCAGACATGAATGCAGATCTTCAGTCCTCCGTTGACCGGTGGACTTCCACACAATGTTTGTCTTTTAGCAGCCCGTGCCTTAGTTTCCCCTTCTGGAAAGAGGGGAGAGTAACACCATACCTACTGGGCTGTTGTTGGTAGGATAATTGTGAATGTGTCTAAGCCCTTTGCATTGGTGTACCGTATGCACTCAGTAAAGCCTCACTGTCACCATCTCTGATGTGCAAGAAAGAAAGCACTTCCTGAACCACAGGCGACTACGCAGCTGGAAGAGACGGTTCAGTGGTTATTCACAGGAAGTCTCATTGCTGTGGGAATACGAGGAGGCTGCCATTCTCTGAAACTCACAGCATTTCTCCTCTCAGTCCTTTACAGGACCTGTGATCACTGTGTCCACTAAGATTTGGCCCTGACACATCCCCTCCAGGAAGCCTTCCCTAATTAACTATACTTTGTCTGCTCTTTTATTCTCCAAACACGCAATCCTTAAGAGGCAATCCAGATTTACAAAACAGATGAATTAGGGTCAATGCGTTGTAGCACTAGAGGATTTCTCAGGATTGCTTTCGATCATCCACGCCCAGAGTGCCGATAACCACATGCAACTCACAAACTTTCATTTGGTTGACACTCAGGGGCTCTGGGACGTCACTGTTGCCCAGACCAAGGTCCAGATCTGGTTTGGGCTACTCAGTGCACGTACGCTAAAGGCTGCTTGGCTGGTCTTCAGAGCTGGCTTTGCCCCCTCCAGGGTTTCCTGTTACATTGCCAGTGGAAGGAACTCTGACTTTGGTTTTCTTTGCCTTCAGGGAGGAAGCACACGGAAGGGCTGCTGCTGCAGGAGGGGCTCGGGGGCAGGAAGACGCCGAGCTGACTTGGATGAGCTCAGGGGCCGATACCTGCTGCACCGTCTTCGGTGACTCTCTGCGATGAAGAACCTCCTGGAATGGCAGTAAACTGTACACCCGAAGGGGGGCCTGTGGACTTTTACCCACACCAGCAAGGGATTGTGGAACTCAAGACCAAGATAATAGTTTTAGAATGTTTTTTTTTTTCTTGATTTTTTTCCTGTGTTACTCTTCTGATCAGTTATGGTAACAGCCTTCAATGGGACGAGCCAAAGGGCTCACTTCAGGCATAATGACGAAGGAAAAGGCAGAGGAGAGGGTCCCACTCCCCAGGGGGCTTGAGAGAGGAAGAGCCAGGGGACAGAGATGGTAAATCTTCATGCAATAGTATCGAAGAAAAATATAACACAGGCGGAGCCCCAGCCACTTAGGGGAAAGAAGGAAATAAAAAGACAGGGGCCTTTGCACTTTGGGGCTCCATGTCAGGGACAGGTCCCGAGGCGCAGGTAGAGGCTCCAGGAAATCACACACACGTCCTCAGGACAGGCACAGGGAGCCAGTGGGGCGGCAGCCCAGCATTCCTAAGGCGCAAGTCTGGACATTCAACATTTAGGGATGATGGAGGGACCCAGTCTGGAGATGGGAAGAGCCGGGGCAGAGCACAGATGCTGGTTCCTCCTCACTCCCCTCTGGCCTGGGTGTGTACCCTCCGGAAGCTCACGGTGAACCCTCATTAACAGTCTCCAGCTCTAGCCAGACTGCCCGCTGGGCCACGGCAACCCTGCCAGACCTCCTCACTGCTTCTGCCCCTGCTCAGCTCTGTGTGGACTCTCATCTCGCTTCAGACCTTGACTCTGCCTTGAGGTTAATATCTGCTCTAGCTCTGGCCCCCAGCTTTTGCATGTGATGTCTCTGCCTCTCAACTCCTGGTTATCCACACAAGGACTCAAGCTTGGCCACGTTCTCCCCCGTCAACCCCTTGTTAACACTGGTAGCAGTCTGCTATTGTCAGTCTCCTTCCATGTCTTCATCTAGCCTCCTTTCTACACACACACACAAAGATGTGTGTGTGTGTGTGTGTGTGTGTGTATTTTTTTACCAAATGAGATGGCAAAATAGTCATTGCTCTGCATCTTGTTTTCCCCATTTTGGCAGTATATCATGAACATTTCTCTAGATCGGTATGTATAGAATCAACACATCCTTTTAATAGCTAAATGATATTCCATAATATAAATGACCACGATGTAGTTAACCACTACCACACTGAACATTGAGGTTTGAGTCTTTCTTTGACCGTCATAATTAATAGTGTAATAAGCATCCTTATGCACATGTACTCACATGCTACCTCTTTTATTTCTATTGAAGATAAGCAGTATTCCGGCGGGTCCACAGGGCACGGGTGTAATTAGAGGGACTTGGAGTGGCATCGCTGGGTCAGCTGGCACGTGCAGCCGGATGTAAGAGAGTAAAATGTACAGCCAGACTCACTTGTCACTCACTAGCTGTTGAATTGGGGCAAATTATTTAGGTTTCTGAACTTCAATGTTCTCATTACAAAACGGAACTAATAATACATATTTTGAAGCACGAAGGTAAGAAATACATGCCACCTGGCACAAACTAGAAGCTTAATACTTAAGTAACAGCTTCTTCTTCATTATTTTGCTGTTATTAAAAGGCAAACCCTAAACTTACAATTAGCAGAAAAATGAAAGCCAAGGGCACATGGCTGAAAGACCCACAGGCTAATCCCAGCTCTCCTGTTGTTTGGCGTTAGCCTGTGCAAATCATTTGAACCTTCTGGGCCTCCAAACCCTCCATTATAGACAGTAGGGGGCCAGAATAGCTGCCACCAGGTCCTTTTACAGTTCCACAGTTTCCGTAATTGGTCATCGTATTTCCAGTGCATTAGTGGGAAGAAGCCATTGGCCTTTCAGATCTATACAGATTTTTTTGCGCTGAGACAGAGGCAAGATCAGGAATTGAAAAAATAAAACAAAAAACAAAAAATCCAGCACCCCAGGCCAAGCCTTTAAATACATGGTGAAAAGATGTGTATTTAAGTTGGCCCCTAAAGAAGGCACCTCCCTCTCCGGGACCTCAGCCATTGCACCATGGGTTCCCAAACGTTCCCATTACCAAGAGGGGCAGTAAGCATCTCTGCAGGCACCGGGGATTGGGAAACAGGTTGTTCTCTAAGCACTTTTCAAAAGAGCCAGTCCCAATCCCCCAGTCCTCAAGGCAGGCTCCAACACACTCTCAAAGGCTCCAGGAACCGCGACCCCACAATCTGTTCTGGGGTCCCATTACAGGCGTCTACACTTGACGTTCAGCCCTCCTGTCTAACGGATGGTTGTCGTCCCAGACTGTGGGGCCCAGGGCCTTTCTTTGGACCAGCAGATGCCCAAGAAACCTTTGCTGAGTGGAACGGAATTGTGCAATTGTTTTTTGATATAGTTAAACTGATTAAATACTCTAATTTAAGATACAAGCCTCCTCCTTTACTCAGAATACTTTTCTTCATAAAGGTAGCTACATTGAAAATATGAGTCATAGGTCATCAGCACTTCCTACCAGCCTCCGTGTGGCCTCCTCTGCAAGGCCTTGGTTTGAAGGCTTTGCTCCAGCCAGTCTTCAGTTGCTTATTCAGGATGATTTCTCTGCATTTTAGTTATAATTCCAGTTTGGTTCTGGGAGAAGGCGAGTGTAGCGTCCACCTAATCTGCCACCGTCTCCCAGTCCTCCTTTCTTCATTATTGTCTAAAACCTAGCCTTGGCATCAGAAGCCTTGTGCATATTTCTGCCATTGGACTCGGATAGTCACGAACCCTGAACCTCAGCTTCCTCATATTTAGAATGGGACAAGCCTCTTCTTTCTAGGCTTGTGCGTGTGTGTGCATGTGTGTGTGTGTGTGTGTGTGTGTGTGTGTGTGTGTGTGGAGTGAGACTTGAATATCACTATAATCTGTGAACTCTAAAAAGAACAAAACAAAGAACTATAGAAGACTACAGAGATTTTCATTCTTCTCCAGAATGTTTCTTTCTTCTGTGTTTTAATTATAGTAAGTCAATTAAAATCCATAATGGAAAAAAGACAAGACTTAAGGAGAGTTTCTTTTTAAATTCTGTTTCTAAACCTAGAGGCGAAGAAGAGTGTCAAATTGTTAAAATTTTTACATTCTAATCACTCCTTCTATTGAAGTTTCTGATGTTCTATTTGGGCTCGACACCGTCAGTGAAAATATTAAGCCTTTATAACACCAAAAAGTGCTAACAAAACTACAGTAATACTTCAGCCACGGGCGACATTTGAAGAATCCCTCGCTACATAATCACATTAACATTTAATGTGCCCAAGTTCAGCTAAAATATGTTTTCTCCCTTCTGCATCTCTTTCCTGAAGCAAAAAAAAAAAAAAAAAATACCCGTGGAATTGGAGAATTCCATTTGTGTTTGGTTTCGAGTCCCCCACAGAAAAGGGAGTCCTTCAGACCCCTTTCCCACACAGACTGCTCCTCGAGGTAAACACAGCTTGTACATGTGGGCAAACATCTTTTATCATTTTACACCCTTTATAGGTCAGCCCGTTTGAGTTGGAGACACAGGAGAATTCCCGGAGAAATTCATTACTGCCACTCATCCTGGGTTTCCATCTCAATATAATTAAGCTTGGCTAATTGTCTATCATGATTAAAATCATGCCAATAACAACCTTGTTCTCGAGTTTGGCTCTGCTCCAAACTTGTTAATCGCTCTTGTCTTAGAGTAGGTCATTCTGCACCTTGCTTCAGCTGTGAAATGCCTTATAAATAACATGCTTAGATAATAAGATCAGCCTGGGGTGACCAGGAACCGTCGACATGGATGACACAAGTGGAGGCTGATATATAGCATAACTGAATTACAATCTGAGCCATTCCCAGCAGCCTGGGACACCGAGCTGACTTGGACTCGGTGCCGTTTCCTAGGAAAAACACAGCAACACAAACACGTAAAGTCCTGAACGTGGGTTCAAAGAACGGATTGCATAGAGACCGGATGGCGAGTTCACGAAATAGATCGGATTACATAAAGCGGGCCCACAGCTCAAGGTGAGTCAATATAGCCTCGAAAAATACGAGAGTTGCCTGAATTAATCGAAATTCAACATCTCGCCTAACCTAAGAGGTCGTAGTTATAAGGAGTACATTTTATGTACCTCCGGGGGGGGAAAAAAGTGCTGCTGATGAAAAGTTCTGACGGAGCTTTCTTGTCACGTAGAATTTGTGTTTTATACGTAGTGAGCCACCTTTTGGAAGCGGGTGTATCCCATATCGTGCTGCTCTGGTTCCCTGCTTTCCCGACTACTTTTCATTTCAAAGCGGAATCGGAGTACACTCTCTGTTCAGCTCCTCTAACTGTCCGTCCAGCTCAGCACACGGAGTCACAGCATGTGCACAACCCAGGGGAGGCCTGAGCTCTGACCACGTGCATGAGCCGAGACAGCGATGCCTGCCTGCTGGCCAACAGCAGTACAAGATGTCAGCAATTCTACGACATAGCCTCATTTTCCAAATATTAAAATGTGAAATAAATATGCGTGTTAGGGTTTAGGCACTATCTTATAGGGTGCAAAGCCAGGGAGGCTGATAACCCTTAGTGCTGGGTGTTCTATGTCTCCGGGAGGGCTCTGAGCTCTGAGCCACAGACCGTGTGCACGGCTCCGTCCAGATCTCTGCACGGCCTCCCTCGGTTCTCTCCGAACACTGCGTGTGGCTCCGTCCACACCAGCCGTCCTAGTACGATGTCATTTTTATTCCCACGTGCACTTTGTATGTATGGTCCTTGAGGTCAAGGGAGCCTTCTTCATTTTTTCCCCATTAACAGCATGGGTGGTTCCTAATACAGTAGGTGCTCAACAGATGAATGAATAAATGAAAGAAGGAATGACTACTGCACTGTGATGAAGTCTGGGTCACATAACGGTGTTCTTCAATAATAATGTATTTTAAAGTTATTATGATGTAGATGATGTCAAGCGGTCTTCCTGACTGAAGTACACATATAGTATCATTTAAAAATATTTCATACTGCCTGGCTAGTGTGTCTCAGTGGCTGAGCGTCAACCCATGTACCAAGAAGTCAGCAGTTCATTTCCTGGTCAGGGCACATACCCAGGTTGTGGGCCAAATCCCCAGTGGGGGACATGCAAGAGGCGGCCAATTGATGTTCTCTCTCATTGATGTTCCTATCTCTCTCTCTCTCTCCCTTCCTCTCTCTCTCTAAAATCAATAAAGGAAATAAATAAATAAATAAATAAATAAATAAATAAAAATGTTTCACATCAACAATGGCCCTGGGACTGCATTTCAAACAGCTCCCCACCGCCCCACCCATCCCTCACACATACAGACCCCGTGTTCTACTAAGGAGTCTTTCAGTCTTGATGCCAACTGGATCTGGGTGCAAAACTCCCTGTGCCATTTAACTGCCTGAGCGAACTTGAGATTTTACTCTCTCTAGATCTCAGCTGAACGGACCTACCTCCTAGGATTGCTGCTGGGATGAGATAACACATACGCAGAACCCACAACAGTGCCTGCTATCCTATCCATTCTCAGTAAGTTTCAGCTACAATTCACAAGGAGGCTTCGCATGCAGCATGTCTTTTGATTGGCATGCAATCCCGAGGGGAAGCGCTTCTATTCCTGTTTTTCAAACACTAAAATAGACGTGGGGGGGAAGAGAGGCTCGCACAAAATCACAGAGGCAGCTGCGACCTTCCCCCCTCGTTCTCCTTATCAAATGATGTTCATTTTTTTTTTAAGAAAAGGATTTTATGATCTGGATAGAACATTAGAGATAACCTAGTTCTAAAGTCTCCGTTTTCACGTCCGGAAAGCGAGGAACAGAGAGAGAAAGTGATTGGCTTTCAGCACCGTTCAGCGGCTGGTGGCACAACTGGGATGGGAGCCAGAGAGCTAGGCTCCGGAAAAAATGCTTGTTTCAGTGTTTTCACCCAACATGGTGTCCAACTCTGAGGAATGCATCTTTAAATGCAAACACTTTCTGGGACTGTGGGATCTGCCCCACCCTCCTCTCCAACCTCAATTCCTACTGACATGACTCTCCTCTCTCATTGCACACGATCCTTTCAGCTACTCCTTCCCTGATGTACTTGCTTTCCCTCTGTCCAGAAAGCTCTTCCCCTGTTGTTGTTTTTTTTTAATTTTTTTCTTTATTGATTTTTAGAGAGAGAGTAAGGGAGAGGGAGAGAGAGATAGAAACATCGATGAGAGAGAACATCAATTGGCCTCCTCCTGCAAGCCCCCCACTGGGGATTTGGCCCACAACCTGGGCATGTGCTCTGACTGGGAATCAAACCAGCGACCTCTTGGTGCATGGGTCGATGCTCAACCACTGAGCCACACTGGCAGGGCTTCCCCTGATTTTTTTTTTTCATGACTCTTTTCTCACTCAATTCAAGTCTCTGTTCAAATGTCACCTCCTAAAAGAAGACTGTTCTATCCAAATTTACATCCTACAAGAGCCCCAGTCCACCACCGTCCAACCTTCTCAATTCCTTTGCTCTGCTATTTTCTTTACAGCACTCATATTATGTAAGTACATACTTAGTGAGCACTATGTCTCTTCCACTATGATTCCACGAAGGCAGTGACTGTGTGTGTTTGTTTTTTCATCATCATGTCACCACCTGAGGAATGCCTGGCACATAGTATGTGCTCGATGAAAACATCTGTTGGGTGTCTGCTATGTCCCCAGCCCTGGGATAGGCATTGGGAAAACAGCTGTGAGTCCTGAAAGCATTTGCCTTTGTTCTCATGCAATTTCAGTCTAGTGATGGACACAGACATTGATTAAATAATCACAGACTATACGGTATGCACGTGCAATCAGGAGAGGTGAACTAGTCTTGAGATTATGGGGACAATTCCCTGAGGAGGTAATTTTCTGTGCACACTTGTGAGAGAGAAGAGGGTGTAAACTAGGTGAAGAGAGGAGAGGATGAGTGTTCCAATACCGAAAACACTAATAATATGTTCTTGTGATAAGAAGGGCTATGGGGGAGGGCAGGTGTCCGAGGGATGGGGGACGTGGGTAGAAGTCAGACTATGCAAGACTCCTTACTTAGGACAGGTTAGGGATTTTAGCCTTTATCCTGTAGGAAGCCAATGAAGGATTTTAATCACAGTGGTAGTATGTTCAGTTCTGTATTTTTAAATGGTCAACTTCATAATTGTTTATTTTATTTTATTTTCTAAAATATGTTTTTATTGATTTTTGAGAGAGAGAAAGGGAGAGATAGAAACATTGATGTGAGAGAGAAACATCCATTGGCCGCCTCCTGCACGCCCCCCAGTGGGGATCAAGCCAGCAACCCGGGCCTGTGCCCTGACCGGGAATCAAACCAGGACCTCTCAGTACATGGGATGACGCTCAATCCACTGAGCCACACCGGCTGGGCTACTTCGTAGTTGTTCAGAGAGTGAAATGGGAGAGGATCAGGGAGGAATCAGAATAACTGGAAGGAGGTCGCTGCCATAGACCCAGAGGGGAAGTGACAGTGACAGTGGAAATGAAATGGATGGACCAAAATCTTAGAATTTACAGGATTTGGTCAGGGATCAGATGAGAGGATTGAGGAAGAGGGTGTGTCAAAAACAATGCAGGTATATTTATTTCACTTGCAAAACTGGATGAAAGGTAGTGACAGAGAGATGGACAATCCTGGAAGAGAACAAGGTCATGAATGCTATTTTGGACAGGCTGAACTTGAGATGATTTTGAGACATCAAAGTGCAAATAGGAAATAGCAAGAAATATGGGTCTGGCGCTCAGGAAGACTCCGCACTGGAGACACATCTGGACAGTTTTAGATGGTCCTCGAGGCGACAGGTGTGGAAAGTGCAGAAGATAGCCTGAGAAGAGGCATGCAGTGGCCCTTGAAGAAGCCCCACCATTTAATGGCTAGGCAGCAAAGGGTGGACCTACAAGGGCACAGAGGAGTGGCCAGAAACAAGTGAGAAAATCGGGAGGAATATGTCCCACTGACGCTGAAGAAGGGGTGTTCCATGGAGAAAGGAGTCATCAGCAGTGCCAAACATGGCAGCCACGTGACTGAAGATGGGCACTGAGGTGGGCACCTTGTCACTGACTTCGAGGCCACTCGTTGACTTCAGTGAAGGCTGTTCAAGTGGAATGACGCAAAAAGAAACCAGATTAGGAGAAGCCAAATGGAGAATAACTAGATCATGAAGATGACAATAAAAGGCAGATCTTTCAAGAAGAATTGATATGAAGTTAGGGGAGAAAGAGAAAAAGTTATAGTTGGTGGGAGAAGTGGGGGGAAGGGTCCTCTGGAAGATTATTTATTTAATTAATTCAAGACTGAAGAGACGGAAGCATGTGTTAATGATGATGGGAAGAGATGTTCCTTCAAACGACACAATTCAAAGCCTGTGTAAAGGAATTAGCCTTGCAGAGGAACCAAGACCACTCTCCCCTGTTGGACTAGGAGGAAAAGGGGACGGGAGTATGCCGATGTAGGGAGGCTTGCATGTTTAGTGGGAAGAAATTAAGGGAGTTCTCATTTCACAGATTTATTTTGCCTGTAAAGTAGGAGCCAGTCCTAGGTGGTAAAGAAAGGTTGGGAAGGAGTTGGGGGAAGGGTGGAAAGGTGGAAAGTGCTACAATAAGTTGAACCGAGAGATTGGACGGGATGCAGGTCCTTTTGGGGTTGGTGGTCACGCCAGTCTGCCCACGGAATTGCCCCCCTTAGTCACCTGTGCAGGCGTAAACATCAAGGAAAAGATGGACTCTTTATTCCAGCTTTTTTTTTTTTTGCCAGATACATGTGATTAAAAAACCAGAGAGGCAAGAGAATTAAATAAAGAGTGTGGCAAATGTGTCACATTTTTGTTCTTATTGAACAAAGAACGTATTCCTCATTACGTTTACTGGGTGGATGGAGGACAGTTTCTCTTTTCCTCATCCTTATTTGGAGAACTTTTTCAGGGGAGATTTTATGCTTGCCTGGGTCAGTTTGGTTCATGTCCACCCTTTATATTTAACCGTGAGCTGCTTTGAAGGAAGGGGCCATAACTAATTCATATCTGCGTTGCCCATGCCCACGTCAGCATTTTTCACGTTGCAGATGCCTGATAAGCGGTGAATAATACGTTGTATAAACTGATGCATGTGGAAGGCATGTAGACAGGGCAATTACCAGAAAGATATTTATCCATTCTCTAATAATGAAAATAATAATCACCACCGTCCTCGATAGAGATTTATGGTTTAATTCTCAAAACAGAATAAACAGGACGAGCTGAAAACCAGCCTAAGTTCTGAATGAGAGATGTGGTCATTATTTTTTTTCAGTTCTCTTTGCTCCGATGTTATTTCTCCCCCTTTCAGAGAAAACGAGAGAAAGAGGAATGAACCAGACTAGATAGCTTTAAAATTCTTCATTAGCATCCACACTGAATACATTTCAGCGGCAGGAGCCTTAACTCAGCTTTCACTGCGTCTGAGGCACAGAAAACGAAGCCTGCCAATCTCGCAACATGTCTCAAGATGAAGAAGGTCAACATATCAGAAAATAAAATCAGTAGCAGAGATTTCAAAGAAATTCATCCCAAGAGTTCTTCTCAATGAATGCAGTGCAAGATTGAAGAATTCAATTACATGAAAAAGAGGCCTTTTTTTTTTTTTTTTTTTTTTTTTTTTAATACCGTGCCCAGCTATTAGTTTTTTTGTCATTGCTAACGTGAAGGCATATTGTTAGCCATCAGGAAATCTCAACAAATTCATACATTCAAATCACAAGGGATTTGTTTGGTAGATGGATCTGAAGTCTGGTCTGCCTCCAACTCCTCACCCAAGATTTCATTTATGCCAAGGAGAATGTAATCAGATATAGAAAAACCCAACTCATGGCCACCGAGCTGCTTTATTCCTTTAGAAAAAAATCCCGTCTTTAATTCTGATGGAACATTATAATTAACTTGTTGATTTGGGGTTGACCAATTGCATTTCCTCTGTCTTGGAAAGCAGAGATGGAGAAGCGTCCTCTAAGTACATTCTGAAAAGCAAGAGCCTTAAAAATGCATCTTGTCCTTTTTCCTGATAAATCAAATTCTAGGGGTTGGTTCAAAGGAAATAATGTTTTAGACTTGAAAACATAAAGCTGAATGTACGTTAATAACTTAGAAATGTTCTTTGCACGATATTGTATAGAATCTCTTCATCCCTCACCTCCTGGCATGCGTGTTCCCTGGTAATGTGACTTCCATGCTCCTGATATCCAGAGGTAGAGTTTGTTTTCCCATCCCTTGACTTTGGACTGGTCTTGTGACTTGTCTTGACCAAACGAAGGTGGTAGAAGAGAAGTTATACTCGATTCAGAGCCCAGACATCACGAGGTCTTGGAACTTTCCTGGCTCTCTCGGCTTGCTGCCCTGGGACACCTGTGTGAGAAAGCCAGTCTGGTTCACAGGAGGATGGAAGGCACGGAGCAGGATAGAGGCACCCAGTGCTCAGCCAACACCAACTGCCACACATGTGAATGTGGCTGCCTTGGACCTTTAAACTCAGCTGACCCTCCAGCAGAAACCAACAGCTGGAGTGAGCCCAGAGTATACCAGCGGAATCCATCGGGCCACCCAACAGAAGCGTGATAAATAATACAGAAATGTTGTTTTATGCCATTTAAGTTTTAGGATGATATACTCCAAGGATTAGATAGCTACACAGCAATAAATAACTTATACACACACACGTGCACGCGTACACACACGCACACACACACACACACAAACAATCCTTGTTTCCAATGTTAAATGTTAAACTATAGTAGTAAATTATGCTATAGTCACACAATGGGATATAATGAAGATATTACAAATTATGTTTGCAGAGAGTTTTGGGTGGCATGGGAACGTGCTCGTGTTACAACGCTTAGTGGAAAGCAGTATGGAAGTTTCTATGGAGAAAGGGCTCTTATTATTACGTGACAGAGACAATGACAGGAGAAAGGACACCAACACGTTTCAAAGGCTTTTAGTGGTGAAATCAGTTATATCTCTTAACTTGTGTTTTCCTCTAGTTTGCTCTTTATAACTGTATTTCAGCCTCCTCCCCTTAGCCAAGCCAACAATGCTTTCTTATTGGGTCCCAGACTGAGGGAGTACTTTGCTAGTTTTTAGGGAGATCATTGCCTATATTTGCACAGTTCTGCCTAACTGCTTCCTCGCACAGCTCTTGCCTCTTTGCAGCATCAGTGGAGAACACAGGTCTTACAACGAAGGAACCACACTAGAGTATGACAGTCCCTTGTGGAAAATGTAATCTGGGCAAAATAGCTGAATGGGATTAATGAAGACTGCGTTGAAGGTTAGGCACACTCCTGTTTAATAGTCCAGCCTTCTTTGGAGTCCTGTTTTATATCCTTTCGTCTGTTGTTCATTTGCATGTCTCTCCAACCAGAATGTTAAGTCCATGAGGCGGGAGTTTCATCTGTCGGGTTCCTGCCATATCCTGACCATATAATGATGTTTGCAATAGAACAGTATTTTAAATATTTGTTCCATGAATAAACAAGGTAACTGAGCAAAGACTGGCTTCATATTTAACAAGCCTCCGTCAGATAGAAATGCAGTGGAGAGAATTCTGGTCTTGGAGTCTAGAGTCCTGTTCCAGAAGCCCTTTAACTTTAGGCAAATCCTTTCACTTCTCTGTACCTTGTTGTGAAGAGAAAATGCTAAATTCATCCTCAGAAGTTACCTGAAAGATTAAGTAAAGCTAATGGGAAAGTCAACAAGAAATCCTGGACAATTTTAAATGAATAATAACAGGGGGGCACTTACCTATGTGTCAAGAGCGTCACCTGCTTTAACTGTTGTCCTTACGACAACCTCAACATGCAGGTGTCACCGTGTTCCCACTTTACAGATGAGAAAACGACGACTCCCAGAGACTTGGGCAAGATAGTCCAGCTAAGTAGAGGAGGTAGAATTCAACCTTGGTAGAATTTCTTGGTTGGGTCCAAATCACATATTCATTCCAAGATAACGATAATTGCGTTTACTAACTATTGCACGTGAATGCTGTCACAGAGGAACCTGACTGTTAAGATTCTGCCATTTTATCCCTTTTCTGGCAAACTCAGGTTCCCACAATTGACAAGCTAGGATGCTTTCGTCCAAGCCATGAACTGCTTAGAGTTCACTGGGCAGCAACGCATCCTGTCATCGATGTCCATAGAATGAGAAGGAAAACAGAATCTACACCTCATAGGACTGTTATAAGGTTTACATGACTTAACACATGTAAAGTGCTTAGACGAGAGGCTACAGCAGCAGTGCTCATGACAAGTAAATGGGAGGTGTCACCTTAATATCTCAGACCTTGTACCATGTCTGGCACGCAGGAGGCACCAGAGTAAAGATCTGCTTACCTTGATGCCCCGAATTGCCTGTATGGTGAACATTGTTTAACAATTCCATAATGAGGTCTTATATCTTCACTATGTGTCATTAAAGTAAGAGGAAAGGGGACCTTAAAAAGTATCCATTTCAACAAAAGGAACCAGGACTCCTTGGAGGAAGAGCTGACCAGGTGTGAGAAGGCAGCACAGGAGATGAGCCTCACGCACCTCATAGTGCCAGGAAGAAAGGAAGTGCTGATTCAACAATACCCACGATGATGAGGGCTGTCAAAGGGGCATAGAAACCAACTGAAGAGCTTGCATTGATCAAAACCATAACAATCTGAGCACCAAAACCAATAAAATAGGATTAGACTATAACACAAAGTATAAACTTAATATCCATATGGCTATAGTAATATAAATGATTGCATATATAAATGAGAGAGAAGAGATAAATCCCTTGTACAGAAGAATCTCAAATAATTTCTGTAAACATTTTGCCCTCAAAGAGGTAGAGCAAAACCCCATACTCCTTAAGCATGGTCTGGGCGTGATCGTCTCCTTCCCTAGGAGAGTACAGCATGGAAAGGGAGTGAACAACAGTGACCTCAGCCAGGTGATTAAGGCCAACATTAGCAGGGATAAGTCTTGATAATATGTACCTTTCATAGGAAGTGATGAAAATGATACTTTATATGTGTGGTCTTCCTCCCCAAAAACCTTAATCTAATCATGAGAAAAACATCAGACAAAGCCTAATTGAGGGATTGAGGAACATTCTATAAAATACCTGGCCAGGACTCCTCCAAACTACAAAGCTATTAAAAACATGGACAGTCTGAGAAACTGTCCCAGCCAAGAGGAGCCAAAGGAGACCTGAGGACTGAGGCTGTGTAGTATCCTGGATGAGACCCTGGTGCAGAGAAAGGGCATTAAGTGAAAACTAAGGAAATATGAGTATGGGCTTCGGTCAATAATAATGTATTAATATTGGTTCACTGACTGTGACAAAGGTATCATACATGTAAGGTAATAATAGGATAAACTAAGACTGAGCTATGTGGAAACTCTCTGTACAATTTTAGCCATTTTTATGTAGATATAAAACTATTCTAAAATAAAAAGGTTATTTTTTAAAAGTGTCCATTACATGCCAGGCACTCTACGGAGTGCTTTTCACTCTTCAGCTATTTTAATTCTCACAGCAACAGATGAGAATATTGTCACAAAGAAACGCAGAGATTTGCCCATACAGCTTTCCAATGTCAGAACCAGGATTCAAACCTGGGAGCACCTGCCTTCAAAACTTATGGTCATTTGATGACACTACATTGCAACTCTAGGACAAGAAGGATTCTCCCCGAGGAGAACAAGTGGCCAGAGAAGGCAGGGGGTGGGTGTCATTATGTAAGGCGTGGATGGTGGGTGTCCGTGTTCGCATATACCATAGGTATCCAAATACTTTTCACTTCCTTCCACAGTTCTTGCACTTCTAAGGTTCTTGACTCATTCATGTTCTGATTTTAATGCTTTGGCTTTAGAAATGACCACTGAATTTCTGAAACAACTTCCTAGTCCACTCTAAGAAATAACTTTTAGAACAATATCTTTTTTTCCACTCTTCTTTTACTTAAAGGAAGCCTTCTACTGCATTTTTGACTTGGTAACTTCCACTTAGGGGAAACCCTTCTTGATGAGCCAGCATCCTCCTGAGACCAACAGGGCTATTGAAATGGTCTGATGTTGCATTGCATTGTTAAGAAATAAAAGAAGGAAAAATGGAAGAAAGAGGGGAAATTTTCCATCAATATCCAACTTCGCTTACAATCTTTCCATAGAAGGATTGGTCTGTTTTCTTTTTACGTATTTAAAAAAGAAACTAGAAAAGTAATCAGGTTCGACTATTCTTCCCTGGTGAACTCACACTGTTTCATCATCAGGTTTTTTCCCCCTCTTATGTCTTCTGGCATGAGTTTTACCACATGGGGTGAAGTGAACAAAACTAGTCTCTATCCATACATGCAACCCAAGATTTTCTTCCTAGAAGAGAGAGAGAGAGAGAGAGAGAGAGAGAGAGAGAGAGAGAGAGAGAGAGAGGGAGAGAGAGAGAGAGAGAGAGAGAGAGAGAGAATAACAACACCCGATTTACCATGTTGAGTTCAATCAATGGCCTTATGTTCGACCACAAGGGAAGGGAACTCCTGGGCATGCCCACCCTGCGACCATCGGCCTCCCCCTGGAGTTCCTGCCATTTTAACTACCCGCTCTGCCGGCCCTCTTGAATTTCAAATCAACAGGCTCCACACTTTCTCCACTCATCCGTCCCTGACCTCTCAGCTTCTGTAATTGCACCAACGCTATACAGTTATCCAGGTGGGAACATTTAGAGTGGTCTTGGACCCTTCCCTGGCACATTCCATTTTTCTGATCCATTGCCAATTCCTGTGGGTTCTATCTGGGCTTTTTCCCAAACTCCTCTTTCCCTTCCTCTCCTCTCCATTCCCACCCCTTCTACTGTATTCAGGTTCTCGCTATTTCTCACCTGAGCCTTTTCAATGGCCCCCTAACTAGTCTCCTCACCTCCAGTCTCCCTCATCCATAATCTGTCTTCCATCCTTCCACTGGTTTAATTTCCCTAAAGTGCTGCTGTAATCCTGTAACCCCACTGCTAAAAACGTTAAATGGCTCCCCACTGCCTCCAGGATGCAGGCCAAAACCCTTCACTTGGCATTCAAGGCCCTTCCCCATCTGGTCCTAAACAACCTTTCCAGACTTATCTCTTATAACTGCCCTGCATGAATTTTCTATCCCAGCCAAATGGATTGACTCATTACTGCACGCACGTCTCTGATTATGGGCCTCTCTGCTCCAGCGATCTCTGCTATTTGGGTAGACTTATTCATTCCTCTCTGTTTACTATTAAAAGTTATGTCCCCCATAACCCACAAGGTTATTCCTGGCCACCCAGCCCCATCTGGTCACCTGTGCTCTGAGACAGATCTGGCAGCTGCCCTCACAATGCGCTCAGCATCATGCTTTCCCTCTGACAAGTGGGGTCTGCAGGAACCAAGTCCTTCTCTTTCCTTCTGTCCTGAAGGTCGTGCTCTCCTCTAAGAGGCTCCACAGTCTCTCTTGTAAACGGCCTCCCCCATTTACAAGTGATTTCATCCATTGCTTTCCCACATGTGCCCAGAGGAGTCTGAATTCCAGTGGTGAATTCTAAGTTGTCTTAAATGGGGGTCTTCACTGCCTACCTCCCTGACCCCAACAAACGCCACTCTTCTGGCTCACGATGCGGTAGCCACAGCTTCTTGCGGTTGACTGAACCCAGCACGCCCTTTCCTACCTGTGGGCCTTTGTGTTTGCTTCTTCCCTGCCTGAGATGCTCCTCTTCAGCTCCTTCCATGGCTGCCTCACTCCAGCCTTTAGGGCTCAGCTTAACCATCCCTCTTCAGAGAGACCTCCCACGACCTTGTCTAACACAATAGCATATATATAAATGCTAAATTATTCCACTGATATCACTCTGTTTATTTCCTTCACAGACATGACAACGAGCTATTCCTTGTTTGTTAATTACTTTGTTTTTTGTTGTTGTTGTTAACAGTTCATGGTCTGTCTTCTGCTACAGAGGAATGTAAGTTCCATGAGGGTGAGACATTATCATGTTTACTGAATATTCCCAAAACTTAGTGAGAGGATTAGCACATGGCAGCAGCTCAATAAATATCTGTTAAATGAACTAGCAACATCATCTCCTCTCCACACCTCTACTCAGCTGTTTGAAATGCCTCCCTCTCTTTCTCCATTTGGGAATGCTCTCTTCATTGTCCAATCCAGCTGTTCCCTGGGAGTGGACCACTCCTCCCTCTGTGCCTTAATGCTCCTTACTGTCACAGCACTAGTAATAATTACAATCACTGCTGTTTGCTGAGCACCTACTCTATGCCGGTGTAGTGCCTAGTGTCTCGATAATGTGGTCTAACTCAACCCATACCACATCACTGGGAGATGGGGATGACGTCTTTCATGGTAGAGGGGATGAAACCGAGTCTCTCAGAATTTAAGCAACGTGCCCAAGGTAACAAAATAAGGAGGAACCGGGGATTCAGACCCAAGTCTGTTAAATTCCAAAGGTCGTACCCTTCAGCACTGAGTTACATCTTATACCTGGTTGCACTGTAACTTCTGGTATATGTCTCTCCCAACCTTCCTGAGGGCAGGGGCTTTTGTACAACCCCTAACATCCCCAGGATCTAGCACCCTATGAGGCACAGAATTGATGCATAAGAAATACTTGTGGAACCAATAAATCTGCCATCCACAAGGTTATCTGAGCACTTTCTGAACTCATTCATAAAGGTTAACATCCAGAACGAAAAAGAGCAAGTTGTACAAGGACACTCCGCTGGATGGCTAAGAAAGAGGTGCACGAAATAGCTAACTGGGCCAAGCGTGTGGAGTCTCAGACTCGATGTTTTTCACACCAAAGACAATACCAAGGTCACTGCCGAAGAAGACAGACATTATGTAATTAAGGAACACAGTGCCAACAATTATTCCAGAAGCTATTTCAGATAGAAACATGCCGGGGTTTGCTCATGTCCCTGTTCACACACACAAAAGGCCTACATCTTGGAGACTGTTTTGCTTTGTTTGTTTGTAACAGCTCAAGTCACTCTTCTTGGCAGCCGGTGGCACAGTCTTGCTGAAGCACTCTCTGGACCCCAGACTCCGCTGGCCTGTCGAAAGCAAATGGGAAGGTAACTGAGAGGCCTGGTTGACGCCAGGGATGGTGCTCAGATGGCAGCATGACAGTGCAGTCCGCAGCCTCCTGCCTCCTGGGGTGACCCGTTTCCATGGGTGGTGACAATGGAGTCTCTCTCTGTGAGGACGGTCTGGGAACACATGCAAAGTCAGGACAGACCGGGGCTGTGGCTCCCATTTCTGTGCCAGGCTTGATATACTTTCCCATTGTTCCTGACAGCAAATTGGTCTTCCCATTTTGCAGATGAGAAGACTGAAGCTCAAAGGCGTGCCTAACTTGCTAAGATGATACAACCAGCAGCGGAGCTCAAACGCAAGCACGGGTTTATCTGACTATCTAGTCTCTGCCAATGTCCCCATCACATTATTTTCTGAGCTCTCACTTCACTCTCGCCATGCTGGCATCCTTGCTACTTCCTCTTCAGTCCTCCCACAGCGCCGCCCTGGACTCTCAAACCTGCTCTTCCCGCAGCCTCTGCCGTCCCCCTCTGTTACTGCTGTCGAGTCCTGACATCAGTGTCACTGTCTCAGCGAGGGCTTCCCCACGGCCCACGGTCACTCCTCTTCTTCCTTTCTTGGTTTTTCTCCATCACACTTGTCACCCTCTGACCTAATACAGATCGACATTTGCTTTCGTTAGTTTTGCTTGTGATCGTTTCCCTCAAACTAGAATGCCAACTCGATCGCATCAGTGGGTTTGCCTTTTGTTCTCTGATGGGTATCTAGCTACACCAGCTTCTGCTGCAGTGCTAGTGTCCAATAAATACGCATGGAGGAAAGGGTCGTTTTAACGTGCAGACACTTCGGACAGAGGCAGACCAAGGACGTCGGTGTGAAGGTAATGCTTCTGGGGGAGGTGATAGAGACAGCAAAAGTCAGAGCGAAGAGCTGGCGATGCCGAAGCGCACGGAGAACGGCTGTCTGGGCGGACACGTTCACCCATCCCTCTGGTTCTGGCCCCTCGGAGGCGGGGCCAGACCTCACTGCGCCTCAGTTTCTCATTTGTAAACTAGGCACGCTGAAAATATCTTTCACATAGGACTTTTTACGAATTAACAAGTTATTATGTATACGGTATTTAAAACAGTGCCTGGCACATCATGATATATAATTACTTGCTTTTATTATCATTATCTAGTTAAGTATCAGTTCCCTTGAAGCAAAATGATGTAAATTTTTCCCATGAAAAGACATAAAACAAGGTATATCTCTCTTCAGGCACCTAGAAAACCGCTCAACCATACTGAAATTATTCTGAGAAGGAAAAGAAAAACACAAAGTAAAATAAAGCGAAGAAACAATCGAAACCAAACCAAAGGCTCAGCTTTCTTATCAGTCCTGGGTTAAAAATTAAGCCCTGTAGCAACATGTTCAGACACTTAGACTCTGATTGTAAGAGACAATTCAGACCTGCCCTGAAATGTTAAAAAGGTAGGAAATTATAGGGCAATAATGCTGGAATAATTTGACTTATTTAGGGAGATAAGTCAGCTGTATTAGCTTGTTCCCATCATGGCTACTCCCTTCATTTCCTCAGAACCAAGGTGATGGCTGGAGTTCATACCACAGAGCAACATACAACATTTGAAGCCAAGTGTTGGTACCAGCTGAGTCCTGAAGGTCAATTGTCCTCTTCTTGAAGGCAAGGAGAACTGGGCAATTAACCAGCTTGTTACTGGGAAGTGTCAGGCCTGTTGGCTACTGAACCCAGTACATATACCTGCACAGGGTTACCTGTTACCATTCATTCATTCCTTTGTTCTTTCCTTCAACAAATATTCATGGATGACCTTCATTGTGCCAGGTCCTGAGCTAAGTACTAGGGACGCAGAGGTCCCTGCCCTTGTGGCTATTTACAGTCTGAAAGGTTCTCATGCTGATTGAAATGATGGGCTGGGGTTTTTTGGGTTTTCTACCAGGAAGTGTAATTCTCTCTTTCCTTCCATCCTTACCTTTCATCTAATCATCCATCTACCCATTGAGGATTTTCTGAGCCCATGCCAGATCCTGCTGCTGGCTGCTGGGAATTAGAGTGGGATATCTAAGTTATTTCACTGACATGGAGTCTGTCTTGCTCTACAAGAGATGTAAGATGCAGGAAATACATACACATAAATACATGCATTGACAAGTTACAGTGTACACAGGTGTGGGCTCTAGGGTGGGGCACAGATGAGAACCGTGTTTCAGGCAAAGCAGAGGCCTCAGGAAAACCCTGGGGACAGGGGCTTGGGACCGATGAGTAAGACTTCTCGTCAGATGTGGCATGAGGTTAGACTTCCTCCGGAGGACAACTACCATTAATACCTAACAGCCTGAAAAAAAAAGTACTTAGGACATGGTAGAAGAAGAGAGAGAGAGAAAAAAGTGATTAGACCAGTGATATTCTGAGACACAAGACTAGAGTCTTTCTTGAATTTCTGAATTCACAAATACAGAAACAGCATGTTCACACTCCTGCAAGTTAACCGCTGTTTCAACTTTCTCTCAAACTTGATCTCTCACTAGATGGCCCTTTAATCACAAATGACAGCTACTGCTTATACAATGACAGGATGAGAATCATAAAGTCGTATTCCTCTGGTTTTTTCATCTGCGCAAAAACTTCCAATGGCTGCCGCTGTCCCGCCGAGTGAAGTTCAAACTCCTCACCGTGATTCTCCAAGTCTCTCAGGAAGGCTCCAGCCCTCTTCCCACTTGCTCTCCTGCTGCTCCTTTCATGCAGCATAGAAAGCACCACGCTGGACGGTTTGGGCTGCTGTAAATGCCAGCTTTGATTTCCACATATCTGGTCCTTGCTCACCGAGAAGTTTTTAGCGTCACCTTGCCCTATGGAAATGCTGCCTCCAGCTGCAGTCCGCCTCATGCTACTCACTTACTTATCCATCCATCTACTCAAAACGTAGGCATTGAGAACCCTACTAGGTGTCAGTCCTTGGTAATAGCAAGACAAATGAGAAATGATTGCTTGTTCAAGGAGTTTGCGAACTCAGTCAAAGGTGGGGGAGGGAGGGAGAGACTATTCTTCTGATTTCTCCCTGTAGTCAAAATCAATCTCCTTTGTGTCCAAAGTCCCTAGCACAGGTCAGACATGCGGTAGGTGCCATTCACTTATTTGCTTAATACTTTGTTGTTTGTATGTATCTCTATGATCACACTTCAGAGTTTTTGCATTCCTGAACCAGTTTTCTTTGTGTCCATTTCCTCCACCCCAGGGCCAAGATCTTGACTTCACTGCGTCTGCGTTTCCAGCCACAGTGCCTTCCGCACAGGTTCCCTCACTATTTGCTGAGTGTCAGTGAATTGAAACAGAGAAAAGACAAAAGGTGAAGGAAAGAAGATCTGAGAGGCCACCGTTGTCCATTAATCTCAGTTTGAGTGTTTTAGAACCTACTGTTTCCTCCTGGTTACTAAAGCAAATTTATCTGAGCAAATAATCTTCCATATTTGCATTTCTTTGAACCCTAATTTGACATGCAAATAAGCCACTAACTAGAGCTGGGCTTTAATTGGCAGTGTTTAAATAGAAATCCCCATAGCCACTCAGAGACCTGTACTTAGAAAGAAGCTAGCATTAGCCAGTGCAGGTGACAAGGACAGCCAGGGCAGCAAAGGGCATGCATTCTCCACGTTCTCCTCGGAAGTGTCCTGCCCACTTCCTCCAGAGCTGCAAGCAACGGAAAGATCTTACAGGCCACTTGGTCCAGCTCTCAGTCTCTCAGCTGCAATCCTCTCTGGTAATGGCATCTCTGGGCACACCACCAGTGACAGGGAGCTCATTACCTGTCAAAGGTGCGCTCACTGTCCACAAGGCCTTTCTTATATGGAGCTCAAGAAATTTGACTCCTTGTAACTTGATTGCAGCCGGAGGCAAACAGAACCGGATTGCTGTCTTCCGTAAAATAGACGTTCAGACACCTAAATATAGCAGCCTGAGTCTTCCCCTTGCTGAAATTCACAGTGATGAGTATAGTCGGTCCCCAACAAGGAAGGGTCAATTTTCTTTTTTGCTTCCTTCCTTCCTAACTCTGAACCTCACTCTTCTTTTAATGAGTCAAGACAATGAGTACTTCCTCTCTTCTGTTCGGTACTTGTTCACCACCTGTCAAGCAGATCTTACTCTGCTATGGATCCAGAAGTTAAAGAATAAATTCATTTCCTTGGCCTGAGCATTAAGATTTTTTTTTTCTGTAAGTTCACGTCAGTACTTTATTCTAGAAAGATCTACGGCTTTTTTAAAAAAATCTGTTGTTCTTAAGTTCTATTACAACACTAAAGAAAATAAATGAAAATCGCACCAAAATCAGTTTTTAAAGTAAACTCTGACATAGGAAAGAATAATCAGAATAAGTATATTACTTTGAAAGTGTATTAGATATTGCTGTACTGCTATCATTTGAAAGCAGACAGTATGTTCCCTTAATGAACTTAGATTTTCTTTTTCTTTCTTTCTTTTTACCCCCCATATATATTGGCAAAGTAACTATAGCTCCTCTTCTTAATGAGCTCACAATCAAGAAAGAGTACGTTAATAATTTTGGCAAATTTTGGTAATGACTGCTATGGTAAGAGACTCAGAAAAAGATGTCTGAACAGGCTGGAAATTCAAGGAAAGCTTCCTGGAACAGGCCCTTGAGCTGAGTTTTGCTAATGTATAAGAGTCATCTGGGCTGAGTGGGACATTCAGGCAGAAAAGACATTGGGAAGGCTGTTTCCAGAAACCAGAGGATCACAACCATCCATCGGGGCGGGAGTGAATAATAGTAGCTGACACCCAGTGAGTGCTGACCGTGGACCATGCACTGCTCTGAGCGGAAATGTATGAGAGAAACTCTCAGAGACCCAGGGAGCAAAAGGCAGGAGCAGAGATGGGACTCAGAAATGAACTGGAACCAGAAAAATGGAAACTCCCACTAGGAGTGCTTTTCCCTCCGTCTCTCCAGATAAGTGTTCTCTGCTTTGCAGATCCATAGAACATACAGCACAGCTACAACAGCCCCTACGTTTTGCAGGCTCTCAAAATGTTTGGGAATAAATTAACTGGCTCAGCTCAAGTCAGCTATCAGTGACCAGGCGAACAAGATCCGTTTTAGGGAAAATGCAGACTTGCCTGCCACCATACTGTTGGGAGAATTGCACAGAGGAGCAATTCCACAAAAGAGGGTGGCAAATAGACTATCCCACTGGCCTCATCTATGGAGGCAACTGGTGATACATCTTGAGAGGCAAGCAGGCACCTGATCACAAGGGTTTTTGTCTGCTAAGTTCAACCATATTCATCTTATGCTGAAAGTTATGAGCAGCCTTTGAAGGACTTGGAGTATGGGAATAAAACAAGGGTCAAAGCTGCATTTTAGAAAATCACTCTGGTAGAGGTTTCTAGGTAAAACTAGTGGGCCAAATATGGGTGCATTTATTTCCATTCCCTCCCAAAACACTAGCCCCAAATGACAACTGTGGTACATATGAAGAAACAGACACATACAGAGAAAGAGAACAGGTACATATGAAGAAACAGACACATACAGAGAAAGAGAACAGGAGAGATACAGAGAATCTCTTCGAGTTTGGGGAAGATGGATTCGAAATGAGATAGCAGGGCAGAAGCGGCACCCTGAGTGCCTACAGATGGGATGTCAAAGAGGAGACGGGCTATTAAACCCTGAGTTAGAAGCCTCATCCGAGAAAGAACTGGGACTTGGAGACCATAGGTCCCAAGAAGGGCAAGCATGAGGCTCCAGGCTGAAAAGGCTTCTGGCTAACACTCTAGACAGAACAGTTTGAAAACAAGAGCCTCTTCCTTACCCTGTGTAGTCAAGTGACTATCACTCTCTCACACGTGTAGGACAGAAAGGCATATTTGATCATTAAAAACTTTTTAAATATTACTTAAAAGGTTTGAAGGTAAAATTTAGGAATCATCACACGAAGAAAAACCAAAGTCCAAAAGAATGGCAATAAAAGAGAGAAGATTAAAAATTAGAGGATGATCAAAGAACTTAGGCACATAAGTATAATCAATGGACACAGACAACAATGCTGGGCGGGGGGTGGGGGGCAGGAACGGGAGGAGGGTGTCAATGGAGGAAAAAGGAGAAACATCTGTTACAAAAATAAATTAATTAAAAAAAATAAAAAGGAATGAGAGGATGAAATCAGAAGATCTGATTTCAAAAAAAGATCTGACTAAAAGGAGTTCTTGGTGTGGGGACAGATGGGGGGAGAGAGAGAGAGAGAGAGAGAGAGAGAGAGAGAGAGAGAGAGAGAGAACAGAGGGGAGAGAGTGATCCACACAATTATGTAGGAAATTCCCCAGAATTAAAGACACTTTTCTAAATTAAAAGCACCCAGTCCAGGGTATCCAGCACAATGAACTTGAGGGGTGAAGACTTAGAACAAAGCACATTATTGTTCAGTTTCAGAGTAAAAGGAATGAGGAGTAGGAGTACTTAAAAACTTAACAGAGATAAACAACAAAACAAACAGAAACTAAACAACCAATCAGATACAAACTGCTCACATACAAAGGATTTAGAAAGAAAATGGCCTTAGAATTTGGAAAGCAACATTAAATACTAGAAGTCAATGAAGCAATATTTAGAGAAGATAATTTTCAACCCGAAGTCTGTAGCCAGCCAAATCATCAATAATCAATACAGTATAAAGTATAAAGGTAAAATAGAGAAATGTCCAAACATTTAAGGACTCAAAATGAAAAGAGAAAAAAAAAAAGCAAATGAAAAAAAAGGAGATGAATGTTAACTGCAGGAAAATGAAAAACATTTAAGGGAAAGGAAATATAATAATGATATACAAATTGGCTCTAAGGTAAATAATAGTTGTAATACAGCCATAACCATGTAAAACTAATTATTGCTATAAGTCAAAATTGTGAAATAAATTTACTGAGAAAATAGGAGAGAGAAAATGGGAATGATGATAGGCAAAAACTGAATCTTTAATAATTAAAACTTGGGGTGGAGTATGGGACTACTTTATTTCATTGAAAGCTATTTGTATAGCTGATTGTTTAAAACAATGAACACGACAATATATTGATTAAAGTTTTTCAAATAATATTTTTTTTTTAAAGAGAGAAAGACAGCCCTGGCCCATGTGGCTCAGTTCGTTGGAGTGTTGTCCTGTACACTGGAAGGTCACGGGTTCGATTCCCAGTCAGGGCACATGCCCAGGTTATGGGTTTGATCACTCTGGCCTGACATAATATGGTAGGGACTTTTTACATCTAAAATAAAAAACTTGAAAAGGCCACCTACAATTTTTTTTGTAAGTCTGTAGAAAATGTACAAAACCAAAGGCTGCGGTGTTTTCAGAGGGCTGAGCTAAAGGATGCTGTCATATTGGACTTTCCAGCAGAATATTAGGTTTTGAGCTCTTTAGAATCTATCCAATAAAGTCCATGGTTTTTAAATTTCACTTTTATTTAACATTTACACCAAATTAAGCATCAAGCTGGTGCCAGAAAGTCCTGGGGAAATTTCCAAAGCATCATATCCCCGAGGGAAGCCCAAAATGTCAGGAGCTCTGTAACTTGTTTAGAAAATATTTGCTGGCCATCTACTATTGTAGAAATAGTGGTAAATTAGAAAGATAAATTTCTTGCCCTCACAAATCTTGACTTTTAATTTCTGTGAGATAGAATGGGACAAAAAAGAATTATTAGCTGAAACATTTTCTAAATTTGATTTTTTAAAAGGCAAGCCATTGGCCCAGAAGTTCAGTAAATCCCAAGTACAAAAAATACAAAGAGCCCTGGCCGGTTTGGCTCAGGAGTTAGAGCGTCGCCCCGTGGACCAGAGAGTCCCGGGTTTGGTTCCTGCTAAGGGCACGTACCTCGGTTGCAGTTTGTCCCCGGCCCTGGTTGGGGTCGTGTGGGTGGCAACCACTCGATGTGTCTCTCTCACATTGATGTTTCTCTCTCTCTCTTCCTCCCTTTCTCCCTCCCACTCTATCTGAAGATAAATGCAAAAATGTCCTCGGGTGAGGATTAAAAAAAATACAAAGAGCCCTGGCCTGGTAGCCCATTTGGTTAGTGTCATCCTGATATGCCAGGTTGCGGGTTCAATTCCTGGTCAGGACACCTACAGGAATCAACCAGTGGATGCATAAATAGGTGAAACAATAAAATTGATGTTTCTTTCTTTTTCTCTCCCTTCCTCTCTCTCTCTAAAAATCAACAAATAAATTATAAAAAGAAAATATACAAAGAAAACTACACCTAGGTACATCTTACCTAAATTTTTGAAAACCAGATAAAGAGAAAATCTTAAAAGCAGCATGTGGGAAAACAAACAAAACCCATGTTATATACAAGGGAAGTATATAAGATTAGCAGCAGACCTCACAAAGAAACCATGGGAGATCAGAAAACAATGGAATACTTTAAAGTGCTTAAATACAAAAAAACAAACAAACAAAAAAAAACTGTCAACCTAAAATTATATATTCAGTAAAAATTTTTTTCAAAAATTAAAGCAAAATAAATGCATTGTAAGATAAATGTAAGTGGAGATTATTATGGCCAGCAGAACTACACCACAAGAAATGCTAAAGGAAGTTCTTCAGGCTAAAGGGAACTGCTACCAGATAGATGACATGTTAAAAGGATGCACACACATACTTCTTTAAAGGACTATTGATATCTTACATGAAAAAAAATGAGACCATATTGTAGGGTTTATAACATATATAGAAATAAAATATATAATAATAGAGCACAAAGGGCAAGAGGAGTGAATAGAATCACAAACTTGTGTGTTCTTACATTATTCTCAAAGTAGTATCATATAAGTAGCATAATATCATTTGAAAAGAGAATGTGATAAATCAAGGTGCATAACTAATTTCTACAACAAGCTTTAAAAATTAACAGAAAGTATGGCCAAAATCAACAGAACAGTGTCATGGAGAATGTCATGGTACAGAAAACGGCAAAGACAGGGACCTGGGGCTCAGGCTCAAGTCTAGGCTCCTACTGTTTCTTGATGACCAGGGGACCTTTCACTAAGACTACTTGGCTAACTATAAAAAAAGCCAGGCCAGTGTGGCTCACTGGTTGAGCATCAACCCATGCACCAAGAGGTCACCAGTTCAATTCTCAATCAGGGCACATGCCCAGGTCGTGGACCCAATCCCCAGCGAGGGGCATGCCCAAGGCGGCCAGTGGATGTTCCCTCTCATCAGTGTTTCTATCTATCTCTCTCTCTCTTCCTTCCTCTCTCTCTCAAATCAATAAAGAAAAAATATTTTTTTAAAAAGTCAGTC
This sequence comes from Tadarida brasiliensis, assembly GCA_030848825.1. Taxonomy (NCBI): domain Eukaryota; kingdom Metazoa; phylum Chordata; class Mammalia; order Chiroptera; family Molossidae; genus Tadarida; species Tadarida brasiliensis. Next base: position 43,149,618 of record CM061264.1, read on the forward strand.
TAGGAGAAATAGAGGAACAAAGAACAGATGGAACATTAGAAAAGTAATACCAAGATTTAAATCCAACTTTACCTTAATTATGTTAAATATAATTAGACTAAACAGGTAAAGAGCAAAGATTTTTCTTACAATGAGGCAAGACCTAACTACATGGCATTTACAAAAAAATGCACTTTACATATAATGACACAGACAAGTGGAAAGAGAAAGAACAAATAAAGATCTACAGTACAAACAACACCCATAAGAAATTTGGTGTGACCATGTTAATATCTGATAGACTTCAAGAAAAATAGTATTACCAAAGATAGACATCTCATAATAATCATAATAATAATAATAATAATAATAATAATACAGTTCAATTCTTCGGGAAGATATAACAGTCTTTAACATGCATGTGCTTAGTAGCAAACCCAGAAAGGCTGACTCCAGAGTCTATCCTGCTCCCCTGTAGAATCCAGCCACCAAATAATAGAATCCAAAGCTGCATTTGTGATTGTAATTCTCACTCTTCCTACATTGTTCATTCACTGAGAGAGAAATATCTCTATAGATTAATGTTTGAGTATCTCTAGCTGTATTTCCCCATGTATCTTTCTGGGAAACAGATACACAACTACCTACTCATTCAATACAGATTTATTAAGTACTTATTAGACATATGAATGTATACAACATCTATTTTATGCCATTCCCTTTGTCATGTGCTAGGGAAGCAGTGAGCAATTAACACAGCCCTTTCTCATTAAAGCATTCATAAACACCCAGAGAATGCAGAATAAATCTATGATATTATACCCTGAGATGTATACAATAATGGGATATGTACAAATCATTTGGTGCAAAGTTCTAGGAAAGCAACAGTAACATTGAGTCCTAAAAAGCTAAAGTTATTACTGTTAAAATTTGCTTTCAAAGAAACTCACTTTGCAACATTTGGTACACCAGCCTCTCTGGGTCTCAGCTTTCTTATGTACTAAAGGAAGAGATTGGGAGTCTGTGTTCCTTCTCTTCCACCCTCCCTATGTTATAATATGCAAATGGTGACATATACGGGACCATTTCCCTCTGAGCTCCATTCTGTACATCATCACATTGGGCACGTGAACCAATACGGATTTTATAGACAGAACGTATGCCATCTGCACATTTAAGGGAGAGGATTTTTGAAAATTTAGTGTATGATGGAACCCAGCAGGGTCTTCCACTCTTTAACATGTGATAGAATGTAATGACAAGAAATTAAATGTGGTATTTGTGGAAAGCCATTCAGTTAACCTCTTCTATGCTTGGGAAAACAGCCCACACATGACCCGATAGAGAGAGACGGAAATATTGCTTGTGGAAACAAGCAGCTGTATCGTGAAGAACACAAGAAAAATATGTATTTTTATTTCTTCATTCAACCTCCTGATTCCTATCCAATGAATGACTTTCTTGGCAAACAATGACATACAGAATGTTCATTAAGAGAGAGCCTGGCAGCTTGTGCTTGAATTCTTTTCAAATGTTTGGTGTGCTGCAATCCAATTAAATAATTCAAGGAAGTCATTAAAAAGCACTAAATAGTGCCATGGAGAGTGCCATGGTAACAGAAAACAGCAAAGACAGGGACCTGGGGCCCACGTTCAAGCCTAGGTTCCTATTGATTTTTGATGACCAGAGGACCTCTTACTGATCTGTATCACTTTACACCCATACCATCAAAGCAGTAGGCCAAAATTGTCAAATCAATCCTGCCAAACCCAGTAAGTTAGGTGAAGAGAGTCCTCCCTAAGTCAAAGGACGTTTATAATTGGCAAATCGAGTACCAGGACTAGGCAGAAGTGTTCTAGGCCAAATAAGAGGACGGAAGAGGGATGTGATCAGGAAAACAGAGGACTGAAATACAAAAATATAGACCATCCAGGGAGCTGAGGTGGCATGGTGTCAACACATTGAAGGAGAAAGAAATGAAATGGGTATTCAGTGAAGTGGAGGGCCGGGGCAACTTCAGGGAGGAAGAGGTAGGGTGATGGCCAGTGACGTATGGGTAAATGCTCAACAACGGGCTCTGTGAGAAAATAAATAAAGCCCTGACTTACAGCATCGGCTTATTTCTGTGGTGTAAATAATCCCGGCATGACCAACCCCAGGCCATCAGCAGGCTGTCACTAAATGTGGAGTGGGAAGGGGTGTGCAGTAACTCCCCATTACACACGATTTCCAACCAGAGGCATCCAATAGCCAGAAACAACCTCAAGTGCAAAGATAGTGGTAGGAGGTAGTAGAATAACAAGGACGTGACACAGTGCATTAATTCCTTTTGTTTTTAATATAATTTATTTAAATATGATTTCATATAATTTAGTTTTAAATCATGACAACAGGCTTGCAAATTCCTAATAATTGAAGAGTTGGGTCCTTGTGAGCTATCTAGATTTAACCTGAATGTCAGTGGGGTTCCAGGTAACATTTCCCTTAAGCAGTTAGGTTTGCTTCTCAGAGCTGGGGAGGAGGAGTGATAGTGGTTTGGGGGTGGGGATTCTTAAAGGGGCAGAATTATTGTTCTGCAGTCTTATTGCAAAATACAACTTCTCTAAAGAAGGGCTGGTAGGATACTGGAAAATATTCTGGACTAATAGTCTTCTTTCCGGATTCCAACTCCAGTAGGTTGGATTAGATGCCCTTTCTCTTGTTATTGTATATACCTGATCTGGCACCTTCCACACTCTACTCTGGTTTGGTTTATCTGTCTTTCCCATTAGGCTAGAGGCCACCTGAGTGCAGAGCCTACAAGGAGACTTATCTGTGTTTGCCATATGACTGGCCCAAAATAAAGCACTTGCAGATTATTTTTGAATGAATCACTATCATAATTTGCTTCTGTCCAGTCTGTGGCCTGTATCAGCGAGACGTTTTCCAGGTACTCTACCTTGCTGGATGTGTTAGGCAGATCAGAGGGGGAGCAGGATGGCCTTTGGAGTCAAACAGCTCGGTGCTGGGCTCCAAGCGTCCTGACTCTGGCGCTTGGGCGTTCACTTAACTTCTCTGAGAACCATTCTTATGAGAAAATAAAAGTGTCCTCTTCATACATGTGTGAGGGAAAAATAAGATAACATGTATACACTGCCTAGCAAGATGATAACAACAGTAATAGCAGCAAACATTTGTTGAATATTTCCTATGCAACACTCATTACTGCTACCACTTTATGTGTAGTATGAATTCATTTAATTCTCATCATAACACCATCAGGCAATATCTACCACTGTCCCCATTTGACAGATAAGGAAACTGAGGCCCTGAGATGTCCACTAACTTGCCAAAATTTATACACAGTTTATAAGGGACAGAGCTGAGGTTCTAACCCAGGTTGTCTGGCTCCAAAGGTCAAGTTATCTTTTATGATGTCAAAATGTGTTTGCCTGGAGCACAGTGAATTTTCCTAAGGTTTATACTATCATGACACATATCAGCACACTGCTCCCCTCCTAACATGTTTGGATCTTGTCAACATGGTGCCCCGTCCCCTGTCCAATCTACATGGTATCCCCCAAAAATGCATACAGGGTGTCTGTAGATTCTATTACACTTTGAAAATGAAATATATTTTAATAAACACTGGCTTTATAATTACACTTTTTTGTGTATGCATTTTTTGGGGACGCCCTGTACACTGCAGTCCCATTGCTGCCAATCATATTCCAGAAGTCAGGTTTTCCTGACTTGTATTGAAGCCTCAGCATTCACTGTGCTTCTCATTCAGGATCAGTGGATTCTCACATAGAACCTATGCCCCCATGACACCTGGCATACCATTTTCTGCATGAAGGGAGGAAGGCTTAACTACTACTTATTTATATCCTATTACCTTCCAAGATTTTTTAGATGGGTTAAACATTTACAGTAAAATAATGATATAGCAAAATGAGGGTAAATAATTGGGAGGACCAGTAACATGTGCATATAAATGGAAAACAGAAATAGAAAATTTAGAATAGGTTAAACAATCATATATAGTTATATATACAAACCACAAGGGTCATATGATGGTTATGATTGAGCTTCGAAAACATACGTATCATCTATCTATCTATCTATCTATCTATCTATCTATCTATCTATCTATCATCTATCTATCTATCTATCTATCTATCTATCTATCTATCTATCTATCTATCATCTGTCATCTCTATCTACTTACTGGCAGTCAATGTGAAAAAGAATGCACTTACAATAACAAAAAATGGAATTACCAGTTTTAAAGGTGGGGGGGATAGGCACCCCAGTGGGTCCTCTGTGGGATGGGATCTTATGTGTGGTATGGAGCACAGAGAGAAGAAATGGTCATTGCCTTCAATAACAGTGCTAGGGCAAATGCAGCTTCAAATAGGATTCTAATGCTTCCCTTGACCTCTTTGAGAACTGCCAAAGGATTTGAGGAATCCCACATCAAATCAGAGGTGCCTATTCTATTGTAAACATTGAGAAGACCAGCCACTACACCTTTGCTTCCAAGTGGAGACAAAGTCTATTTCCTTTTCTCCATTGTTACTTCACTCCTGCCTGATACATTAATTTGAGATGGAGAAGAAGATCTAATGCTCTCTCTGTCCTCGTGGATGAACCATTCATTCTGCAGTAATGCCCAGATTTGGATAATATAATCATCCAGGAGTGCTCTAAAATGAAATTACAGGACTGACTGGCCGGGACTGGAGTTTCTCAGGAGAAGTGGGTCTGCACTGAAAATTACTTGCTGCCCTTTGCAGCCATGGCAGTTAAATAACTCAACAACAGGTCCTTCGGAGAAAATCAATACACACCAAATTGCAAAAATGTGGATGCAATTTGTGGGAAAAGTGGATTCGATGTGAGTCTGTGTTGGCTGCCAGCATGGAGTCACCCTCGAGGTGGATCAGAGCATGAACACTTTTCCAAACGCTGGCTGGCCTCCTCCTCGCCTGTAGACCTGTCTCCCCGGGCTTCGAACCACCTTTAACCAGCCAGCTCAACCCCACTCCAGGCTGCTGGGCCACTTCTGCCCTGAGGCAGGGGCCTGACGTGCCTTCAGCCATATTTGACCATGGGCACTGGGCCCCCGGCTTGTAATGGGGAGCTCACCCTGTGTGCCAGCCAGGGTAGTGGGGATTTCCCCTTGGGCTGCAGCTGGGGCGCTGGCTCTGAGAATGGGACTCCTGATGTGTCCCTCATTTGCAGAGTCTCTGGCTTGGTAACCTGCCTACCGGTCTCTAGGAGAAGACCCTGCCTGCCCTTGCTCTCTTCCTAATGCCATCTGCTGAAGGAAGCAGCCTTTGAAAAGTGTAAATGAGAACATGACTCCCTTCCTGAAACTTCCCATTGTATTTAGAGAACACTGCTGAGACCTGCCTCCTGTCTGTGCTCCAAACTCATCTTCTACAAACACTGTTTAAGCCTCACACTGTCCTCTCAGTGTCTCCCGTAATCAAAGACCCCATCACAGGTCATCGCACCAGCTGGGCTCTCTGCCTGCAGTGCTGTTCCCCCAGCTCCTGCATAGCTGGCTTCCTTCCATGTCCCCGGATTCCGCGGAAGGGCACTTCCTAAGCAAAGCCTTTTCTAACCACCCTGTCTAAAGCAGTTCTCCTCCCTGTCCCTATATTCGTTCTCAACCTCAGGCTATAATAACTCTGTTTATGTATTTGTGTTCATGTTTATTGTTTGTCTCCTCTACAATAACATAAATAACCCGAGGGCAGGGAACAATCTACGTCAGTCACAGCTGTACTCCCAGTGGCTAGCATTGTATCTAAGTTATAACAGGTGAAAAATAAGTATCTGTGGAATGAATGACTGAATCGTGAACTAATGAATGACCATGATCCCTGGTGCTACCTACCTGGTTGCCTGAAGTTACCATTGTGGAACCTACTGTGTTAATGGGATTCTACTATTAGACAGTGTTGAACATTCTTGATGATAACGCTTGGTCATAATGCTAGCCTACATCGTGTTTTTGTTTTTGTTTTTCAAGCTTTTTGGGGGGTATAGTGGAGCCCTTTTTTAAATTTTAAGTGCAACCTTGTGACGAAATTCAGAAGATAAAACTGGCGAGAATGGGCCTTCTCTAGTTGACTTAGGAGTGAGAACACTCAAGCTTCACCTGGCCCCCTTTAGACACTTCTGAAAAATCTGGAGCCCTCTGCCGATGGCTTGGCAACCTGAGGTTGAGTGGTTGCTTCTTCAGCTCTGAGACTAGCCTGAACTTCCCTTTGTAAACAACTGGGGCCAGCCACCGTTGGTGCACAAGCTCCAGCTCCCCTCAAGACTGTGGTCTTACCTGAATCGCTCCGGCTATGCTCCGGCGCTGTAATTAATTGTTCCCTGTCTCACTGTATCCCAAAATACATCCCCAAGACCCTGGGCTGAAACGTCGGTGTCTGCACTTGCTGGGAGCCAGTGACAAGTCTGTCATCCGATCCATAACAAACTTCGTCAGCCTGCAAGGGCCAGGAGAGCAGGATAGATGTCTGTGAAAGAACTCCAACAGATGGGATCGTTCGAATCAGTTTTATTATTGTCTTAAAATATATCTAATGAGCCTACAGTGAGGCTTCTCCTTAGAAAAATAAATCTCCCTGACAAAATAAATCTGAGGTTGAAATTAAACTGGAAAAGCATATGCTTACCAGATTCTCAATGTCAGCAAAGTCTTCCCTCATTAGGGCTTGTGGTTCCCAGAAAAAAGAAGCCCACGGAGTCGTCCTGCCCTGAGGCATGTCTCAATAAATCAATAAACCTAATGCCATGTCCTGGAGGCCCTAGAGATCTGATCTCCCAGAAAAAGAAATAATAGAGTCAGTTTGAAGCCCTCCATACCTACTCTTTTATTTTTTTTTAATTTTAATTTTTATATATTGATTTTAGAGAGAGGGGAAGGAAGCGAGAAAGGGAGGGAGGGAGAGAGAAAAACACTGACTTATTGTTCCACTTATTTATGTATTCATTGGTTGACTCTGGTATGTGCCCTGACCGGGGATCAAACCCACAACCTTCATGTATTGGGATGATGCTCTAACTGACTGAGCTACCCGCCAGGGCCCTTCACTCTTGCTCTAAAGCCCAGCTGCTCAGTTCATGAGACAAAAAAACAACAACTATTCAACCAGACAGAAGACATGAGAAGAACCACTGCCCAGAGTTGAGGAGACCCAAAGGTGTCCTGCAAGGCCTCCCCTTCTGGGGTGGGGCCCTGCCTCCCTCCCTAGCCTCATTTCCAGCAGCAGTTACCTCTCTCTGTCCACTCATTCCCCCCACCCATGCCAGTCCCACCATCACACTGCCCGACACCCCCATGCCTCTGTTCACCAGGTCCTCTGTTTGCGGAGACCCAGACCAGGCCCAGCCCTCAGTGTTGGGGGCAGAGCTGAACCACACACAGTCCTGCCTTTGGCACGTGGGCAGTGTGATATGGACCCGTAAGAATCAAATACACATCCGATCTCAAAGACTGAGTACGGAATAAAAAACCACACACTGTATAATAGCTAAGCAATAATTTTTCAAATGATGATATGTTGAGTATATTGTATTAAATAATTGTTAAAATAATTTCTCATTTCTTTACTTTTCAAACACGGACACTGGGTGACGTAGCTGACACGTATGGTCACTGCATGTTTCTAACGGACAGAACTGCTCCAGCGGAGGGATGCTCACACCCACCTGGTCATCAACCACCTCGGGCTTCTCCAGAAGAGAGACCAGGTCTCCATCCTCCGGCAGTTCTGATTTCGTAGGTCTGTGGGGTCCTACACTCTATTGTTATGATGCTCTCCGGGTTATTCAATGTCTATGGTCGTCCCAGTTTGAGATGACAGTCCCCCGACTACCCTGTGCTTCCCTCTAGAGCGGTGATGCCCAACCCTCATTGTCAGAATCACCTGGGGAGACTGCAAAACATATACAACTGCCCGTCTTTATGAGCTGAATTCAATTAGTCTGGGTAGAATCCGGGCGTATGTGTTGTTTTTTCCACAGGGTTTCAGGTGGTTCTCAAGGGCAGCCCGGGGTGGGAACATGGCAGTACCTCAGCCCCATCACACACCCGGCAGCTTTCCCTGTGCTTCTCTGTCCCCTTCCGTAGGCTGAGCTCCCTGAAGGCACCTTCACTGTCCCCACATCTCCTATCCTGAGGCCCACAGCAGTGGCTTAAGGAGCGTGGCTGAATGAGGAGATCTCATTTCATCCTTATGAGTGGACGTGTTGGCAGCGGCTTTTCCGTCCTGGCTTGGCCCCTGTTTCAACCTCTGGCTTTTACGGGCCTTATGTTTTGGCCCCATGTGCCCTTTCTGAGCAGCGGGTATGCCTAGCTCCTGCCTCCCTGAAGCTTGTCCAGCACACTGCTCATCTGTAGTGTGAGGAGAAGTTCCGCCTTCGCTGTGGCTGTTGGATTCCTTCGGGCCCACTCTCCCTCGGGGCGCATCCTTCCTTGGGGTCCACCCTCCCTCCAACTCTCCATCACCATGACCTGAGGAGCCTCTGTCCTGCGGAGGTGATCGGCTGCATGCTGAGGGTACGGCAGGGAACAAGGGGGGGTGCCTTTGCTAAGGTCTCGCTTCAAAATTGCAGCCTTAGCATTGCAATTGTAATAGCTTTCTTCCCCTGAAACCTGCAAAGCCCCTCCCCCGTGTTGGTCCTCAGGACTCAGCCTAGCTGTTCTCAAAGGTCCAAGGGAAGCACCTGCTTTCTCGGCAGCAGTCAGTGGGAACTCAACATCGGCTCAGCCTGTCTGGTCTCATGAATGACCAGAATGCTGATTCTCCTCAAAAAGTATTTTGGAACGAACATTTCACCACCCCATTGTTGCCTCGGATGATTGGATGAATTGGAAAAACAAACAAATGAATAAAAAATCACTGCAAAGCTCTAAAAATAACAACATCTAAACCAGGAGGGGGCTGGTTTTCTAGATTTGAAGTAGGGGATTTAATTGTAATTCTGAAAGAATAAAGTAGCTGATTCAAGCACTTATTTTATAAAGACTATTTCCTGCTACCATTCAAAGCTGTGGCAAAAATAATAATATATGATTTCAAATTATTTTGAGTCACTGAGTGTAGGACTGACACGCGAGAGGAGTGGGTATCTTTTGTTAACTAAGAAATCACCTTTCTTCTCTAAATTCTCCTAGAAATCCGAGGACAGAACGCTGAACTGAGTGATTCTGACTGGAACAGGGACCTTTGAGCTACTTTGTAAAATTACTTGCTTTTTCCTGCCAAAGGGGGACATCTACTTCTACATGAATGAGTGGGTCGTTGAAAATATGATAGGATCACAGAAGACAATAAAAATAAATGTAATTTAAAAAGGCCAAAGATCATCTCCGACTTGTACATAAATAATGAAGCTACGCGAGGCGAGTAGTGAGAAGAAAGTCGATTTTCACGGCAAACCTGGGCACATTGACAGGGGAGCCCCGGGCTTCCAGGCAGGAGAGAGAACAGCACACAAACCCCAGCAGAGGAGACCCAGGCCGGATCAGCTTCCCAGCATGGGGCTGAACTAGTGAGGCTGCACTCTGAGAAACGGGTGACACACTTCAGCGGCCACAGTCGTGGCTGTGCGGACTCGGTGCAAACTGTTGACCAGATACGTGGAATGTGTGTGTTCTAGAAAGGGCTTAAAACATTTCTTGAACAACTACTATGGGCCAAGTCCTGGCCTGGGGACTCAATTTTTTTTTTTTTTAATCGTGGTATTACTTCATCTAATGCCCTCAGGCAGATTTTATTCTTCCCATTTTGCGGATAGAGAAACTGAGACTCGAAGAAGTTTGGACAAACCCTCCTTCATAATGCTACTGTAACAAGGGTGGCTTTGTGAGACCCACCTCCAGCAATCCTTTTATTTATGAGACATACGGTTATATTTTTTAAATAGACACCTTGATGAGGAAAGGAAGATGTAATAGAATGGATTTGGGTGGATGGGGTAGGGGTGGGTTTGGTCTCTGTTGGCTTTGGGCCTGAAAGAAGGAAAGAAAGAGAATCAACCTTTATGGACCCCTGTGAGTTGCCAGATACCCTTCTAGGGACCCCCGATGACCATACTCTCATTAAGTACTTCCAATGGCACCAGCGATGGTTGCTAGATACTGCCGTCTTGTGGCCTCAGAGGAGTTAAATAAATTTCCTAAGGTCACCCAGCTCCTAAAGGGTAGAGCTGGGATGAGATCCCACGGGGCTGTGTGGGGTGAACATATGGAGATGCACAGACAGCACCCAGGGCCGGGTAGGTTGTGAGCAAGGCACAGATGAGTGGCAGTGTCCAGGGCACATTTGGGAAATATTCTCACATTGCTAGTGAGTTAACTGAGATCTACGGAGGTGCCATGGCTTACCCTAAATGGAAAAATGTATGTGACTAAATAAGACAATGTCTGAGAAAGTCCCTGAGGCAGCTGCTGGCTCTCTGGGAGTTTAATAAACATTAATTCTTTTCCTTTCTCCTGAAGTTACTCGGCACAGACCAGAGCCAGGTCTTAAATCTAAGTCAAACCCTAAAGGAAATCTTTCTTGGGCTGCATGGTGTGGAAGGGGGTGTGCAGACAGTGTGCAGAACAGCTGTTCCCAGGCTCCGCAGTGGGACACAGCCCCAGATGACCACCAGGCAGTGTGAGCACAGGGGCCCTCGGCGGGAGGCAAGACGTAAGCATGGCTGAAAGCACAGAGAGCTGACTAGGTGGCCGAGCACCGTGAATTAAGGGCATTCCAAGCAGAGGGAACCTCATGGACAAAAGCCAAGAGGCCAGAGTGTGATAGAGTTGAAGCTTAAAGAATGATGAAGGGAGGGGGCAGGTGCATCTTGGAAAGTAGACAGGAATTAGGTCCTGGAGGACTTTGTGTCCCTGTCCAGAGACCCTGGGCTTATGTAGGAGCAATGAGAGACCATCAGAGCCCATTAGGCGGGACAAGCTAAGAACACCCAGATTTTCCATCTGAACAGTTGTGGGGTAAATCTTATCCCTGTGTGTGGCAGATACTCTTCAAGATGACCCTCAGCGATGCCTGTCTCCTCATAGTCACATTCCCCATCTATTCCTCTCCCACAGTGTGTCAGGGTTGGTCTGTGTGACAAGAGGATGTGGCAGAAGGGATGGTATGTCACTTCTGAGATTGGGTTACAAAAACCCTGCCGCTTCCATCTCTGTCTGGCCTCTCAGATTACGGGCTGTGGGGGAAGCCAGCTGCCATCTCCGGCGCTGCCGTAGGGAGATGCCCGCGTGGGGAGAAGCGGACTTCCTGCCAACGGCCCTGGAAGTGAGCTGGAAGCAGATCCTGCAGCCCAGTCCGGCTTTCAGGGGAAGACAGGCCCAGCTGGTATCTTTCCTGCAACCTGACAGGCCCTAAATCAGAACCACCCAGCTCAGCTGCCCCCAGGTTCCTGACCCTCCAGAACTATGTGAAATAATAAATGACTTATTTAATACGAAGTTTTGGGGTGATGTGCTAGGCAGCAATGGATGACTGACAGCTGCTTGAGGATGGGAATGCAGACTCAGACGGATGAGCTGAGCGGGGCAGGACCGTGCGGCTCAGTCAACGTCAGGGCCCCGCTCGTTCTCGGGGCCTCATGCTAACTCGCTCTCTCCTAGCATGCTCTTCCTGCTCCCCTTAGTGGCATCTCAGGGGCCACATTATGAACACAGTTATTTCAAGGCTAATTAGTTAGGAATTTCTTAAGCTCCTGCTACGTACCAGGACGGAGCTATGCAGTGACGGCATACCCTTGTAAGACCCAAGGTGAAGTAAACACTCTCCCAGCCCTCCATTTTTTCTTATTAGAAAAATAGACATATGAAAACTATAATAAAAGGCTGTAATGTATAATAGAGCAAGAACTAAACACAAAGTCCGAAGAAAACAATGAGAAAGCAGAGATTGACTCTGTGGGAGTGAGAGACCCGGAAGGCTCCTCAGAGCAGGGAAGTTTGGACTGGGGCCAAGTGGAAAAACATTGGGGGTGGAAGAAACGGGCATTCCCGTGTAGAGGAAACCATAGGAGCAAAGATATAGTAGCACAAAACTAAGTATATTCAGGAAATTGTTAATGCTTTTTATTGCAATAAGAAAAGTGTATGCAGCCCTGGCCGGTGTGGCTCAGTGGTTGGAGCGTTGGCCAATGGACCAAAGGGTTGTGAGTTCGATTCCCGGTTAAGGGCACACACCTGGGTTGCAGATTCGATCTCCGGCTCCAGACAGGGAGCATGAGGGAGGCAACCAATCGATGCATCTCTCTCACATTGATGTCTCTCTCTCTCTGTCTCTCTCTCTCTCTCTCTCTCTCTCTCTCTCTCTCTCTCTCTCTCACCCCCTCTCTCCTTCCCACCCTTCCACTCTGTCTAAAAACCAGTGGAAAAAAATATCCTCGGGTGAGGATTAACAAAAAAACCAAAAAGAAAAGAAAAGTGTATGCATACCCTAACAGAACTAGAGGAATGAGAACCACGCATGGGAATACACATTTCTCTCTGAATGCTCACCCAGATTTTTGTGTGGCTAGTCACTGGCCTTAAGAATCAGACAGTGATCGAACATTCCCATGGCTTTCCAGTCTTTTCATAACAGAACTGTAGGCACTTGGCTAGTCACTTTTACACATTTGGTTTCATTGCACTCTCACAATTTGTTATCCCCACTTCCTAGATAAGAAGATGAAATGCTAACAGAAGTTAAATAATTTGCACCAGGGTTGGCTGGGTAGATGTGAAGACTCGGCTTGTCTGAGGCCTCTGCACTTTCTGATACATATTCTTTCCTCTCTGGATGATTGCAATAGCCTCCTAATTAGTCTTCCAGCTTCCGCCCTGTCCTCCCTACACTCTGTTCCCACGTAGCAGCCAGAGTGGTCCTTGTAAAACATGTATCAGATGACACCACTTCTCTCCTCAAAGCTTCCAACATTCTCTCTCTCTTAGAATGAAGTCCAAGGGACTAGCCACAACCCACAAGGCCTGTGGGATCTGGCTCCTGCCCCTCTCTGATCCCATCCCCAGCACTTTGCCCCCTCCCACACTTGGGCTGCATTCGCCTGGAGTGTTTTCTCTGGGGATCCACATGACTCTCTCTCTCTCTCTCTTCCTACATTCACGTCTCTGCTTCAATGGCCACTGGTCGAAGGCCCTCCCCAACTACTCCGTCTAATGTAGGTCATTCCCCTAAACCCTCACATCCAGTCCCTCCCCACCCTCTCACTCTGCCTTATTTTCTCCACTGCACTCATCCACCTGACATCATGCCCTTTATTCCTTTACTGCTTCACAATCCGTTTCTCTTCTTTAGGGCAACTCATTCTGTCTGTATTGTTCAGTGCTATTTAGAGTGACCAACTTGTCTCTGTTTTCCCAAGACATGAGCATTGACAGTCTCATGTCCTGGGTACCCCCCGCCAAGTCCTGGCAAATCAGTAAGGTTGGTCACCCTACTGCTGCTCCCCTTCAAATGTTGGGCTCATGGCCCTGACTCCTGTGGGGCCCAGCCTCTCGGACCATCATATGTGACACCCAATGAAGACAGGACAAGTACATGATATTAGTCATTTGGTCACCTCCTCTGGAAACCTGATCAAAACTCATAGCTGCCTCCTCTTGGTTCCCACCTCGTGTTAATACCTTCATTTTACTAATAGTTTACACTCTCATTGGTTCTCCTCATCTCTGTCATTCACTAGAACTTCTAGAGAAGAGCTATACTTTTGTATGCCTAATTTGTAAATAATGAATGTCCAGTAAATATTTGTTGCATGAATATTTGTATGAGCCTAGATGCAGACCCCACAGTGAAGCCTTCATAATGGTGATCGTCCTCCACTAATGGGATGACTGATGAGAGCGCAGCTGTCAGAGGAGGTGTAGCTGGGAGTGCTATGGATTTTCCAAAAAGGAACGGACTAGGGCGTGTGTGTGTGTGTGTGTGTGTGTGTGTGTGTGTGTACAAGTTAGGGACGGGTATAGGGAGAGGGGAAGAAGGTGATAAGACTGAGAAGCAGAAGCAAAAGCAGAAGGAAAGATGACCAAAGGAATCATGAAAGCAAGAAAATATTGAGTGAAGAATTCAAGATGAGTCCTACGACGATGGTTAAGGATATTTATTGAACATTTTGCATAAGATTGGACATGTGAAGAATATCGAAAAGGAGGATGTATGTTTTGACATAGGAAGATGTCAATCATATATTTTAAGTAGAAAGAAGTAGGCACTGAAACAATGCTCTGGAATCTCGCATCACGGCTGACATCACAGGCTCTGGAGCCTCCCCCATCCGCGCTCCCCCATTCCTCACTGAGCGATGTTAGGCAAGGCATTCAGTCTCTGAGCCTTAGTGCCACCGTCTGTAAAGTGAACATATGACAGTGCCCCTCCATGCCACATTCTGAGGATTAACTAACTTGATACATGCGCAAATCTACACAGTATTATGTAATCATCACTATTTGAGCCTATTTACAGAGAAAATATGTGCCTTTTAATGTGTATTTTAGAAAAGAGAATGTAAGACTATTAATAGTGCTAGAAGTATGGGTAATGTCAATGTTCTCTTTTATGCTTATCTGCAGGTTCTAATTTTCGCCAGCAAATAAATATTAATAGTATACTTTTATATAAGGACAAAAATAAGCAAGACAAGTAAAGGGATCCGAGGTGGTATCAGGATTTGAGGTACGGAGCCAGGAACTGGAAGAACCAGCATTGAGACCAAGGGATAAATGACAAGAGTGGCAAGGAGAGGGGCAAGCAGCCACGGTCAAGGCCGGGGCCAGGTCACCCACACCTGGCTTCTCCGTGCTTCCTCGCGGAGGGCTGAGCACAGTGCAAAGGCAAGGACTCGGGAGACAAAGCTGGTGAGTCGGAGCACTGCCTCACACACGTGAGGCACATATCCTGGGTCCTGAAGATTGTTTGAACTGGCTCAACAATCTGTTTCTATAACCCAAGTTAATTGTTTTTAATTTCTTTTTAAGAGAAGCTGAACGTTGAAGCTTTTAATTTGAATCTCATACAACTAAACTGAGATCTTTAATTCTTCTAAAAGGAAACCCTTTAAAGCTACAGCTTGGCGGAATGTAGTAATTCCATTTACAGAATAAAGTGTCTGTTGCAGATTTGATTTCCTGCCAAGACTGTAGCTACTGAGAACTTTGAGCAAAGCCCACAGCTGATGTTACCAAAGCAGGGATCGCACTTCAGTTGGGTCCGCTAGGAAGAACTCCGGAGAGAAGTTGACTTCAGCCATTGTGATGCATTTATTTTTCAACAAACAAATAGGCACATGAAAAACACATGGAAGCTAACTGCAGTGTGGTGTCTGGGACCAGATTCTGAAACGGAAAAAGGACATGTGTGAGAAAACTGGTGAAATCTAAGTAACGTCTATAGTTCAGTTTTGACAAATGAACCACGGTTGTGTGAGAAGGTAGCATGAGGGGAAACTGAGTGGAGGGTATAGGGGAATCCTCTGTGTATCTGCACGGTATTTCTGTAAATCTAAAATTATCCAGAATTGAACGTTGATCTTGAATTATCTGGAAGGCAATGTAACGACAGTGATGTTGACTGAGTTCCTATCGTGGGCTTAGTCTCATTACATTGTTTCAGTGGACCCTGTGACGTTGCTCTGGGGCTATTTCCCTGCAATGAATCTCACATTAGCCATCTCCTCCCAGTGCCTCCTCAGTACTTCTTCCCAAGCCATCTCAAATCTCTCTCACCTGGTCTCCCTGACTCCAGCATCTCCCACAATCCTACATCCTTCAGAGAGTTGATCACTGGTTCCACTACCATCCCCAAACCTGCTCCATCTCCCCACTGCATAGAACTCAGCATCATTAACATTTTAGACTAGATACTACTGGGGGGGGCTGTCTGTGCATTGTGGGGTGTTTAGCAGCATTCCTGGCCTCTACCCACTAGCTGCCAGAAGCACCCCTCTAGTCGTGACAACCAAAGATATCTCCAGACATGGCCAAATGCCCCCTGGGGGGAGTCACCCTAGTTGAGAACCACTGGCGTGGAGAATGAAGTCGAAGTTCCTTAGTCTGGCAGTCAACGTCCTTCTGCTATTTCGGTCTTCTGCCACCTCCATTCACCTACTTCCTTCCCATGACAGCATCCTCACTCTTTCTTGGACATTTTGTTTACTCTCTTGCCTCACGACTATTTTCTCTTTGGGGAATTCTGTCTCCCCAACCTGCAGATCAGTCCCTATCCTCCAGTTCAGGGACTGGTATACAAGAGACACTGTTGAATGAATACATCAATGAATGATAGAAAAAAACAACAACAACCTTTTATCAATCTGTCTGCAAGCATGTAATGCAACATTCTCTCCTTAAGCATAGTTTCTTCCTGTTTTTCTTTCTCTCCCATTGCCTTCTACCTGTGTTTATATGTGTACAACATAGATATAATCATAGTTATTTATGCGTCCATCTGTCTTCATCTCTTCCTCCCCATCAGACTGTGAGTTTGTAAGATGTTAATAATTACGCAGTGTTAACTTGGTATTTATTATATTCCAGGTTCTAGGGAAGTAACTTGGAAATATCTTGTCATTTTTTTTCCTATAGCTACACTCTGTGACAGGTATTATGATCATCTCATTTTATAGATGAGGAATTTTAAGCTCAGTGAACTTATGTTATTTTCTCAAGGTCACACGTGTAGAAAGTGGCAGCGCTGAGATTTAAATTATAATCACATATCAGAGCTCAGGTTCTAAACCCCACACCGAGGAACCGTTTTTTACGCATCTTTCCAAATTCCTACTGAACCAACAACAGCGGTTTCTGCTTATGCAATTTGCTCAGTGAAAATCTAGTCTTTTAGTTATGAAATCTAATTGCTTCCATGTACAGTTCCAAGCAAACCCCATCTTTGGGTCTTCCAGTATTTCACTAGGATAATCCACACAATTGCTCTATTAGATGAGGGGTCAGTAGCATATTTTTCTAAAGAATAGCACAGAACCTTCCTTCCTTTACAACTTAGCCAACCAGCTCTGAATATTTCCCTGCAGTGCTCAAGCCTGCTTCCGACTTGCCCAGCAGGTATGGAGAGTAGACAAAGGCAGCTGGAGACTTAGTATGTGGAGGTTTTCTAGCATTTCTTCTAAAAAAGCAGCAGTCGCTCACAAGAACATGCGTGCTTGTGTTGTGCCAGCTTCTATTTCAAGTACCTTTTGTGCATTAATTTATTTAATTCTTGCAATAGTCCAATGAGCTAGGTACTACTATTTCCCCATGTTATTATTGACAGCTTAAATAATGTGCCCAAATAGTGCGGCTCCAGAACCTACCCATATTCTTAACCAGTATCTTACATTGCCCCTCAAAAAAATAGACTGTTTTGTGGACTCCTGAGGATCCTGTGACTGAGTTTCCAAATAGAGGTTAAAATTCTTTTTTAAAAATATGTTTTTATTTATTTTTTTGAGGGAGAGACAGAAACATCAATGTGAGAGACAAACATTGATCAGCTGCCTCCTGCACGCCCCCCAGTGGAGATCGAGCCCACAACCCAGGCATGTGCCCTGAGCGGGAATTGAACCGGGACCTCTCAGTCCACGGGATGATGCTCAACCACTGAGCCACACTGACCAGGCAAGGTTAGAATTCTTAATAGTGTGGATATTGTGGAGAACATCACTGCTTTGGCTGTGTTCCTACAGCACTTTGTTCAGATCATTGGAATGGCAATGGTTACCACCTATAGGATACAGGTGTTAAATCACCTGTTCTTTCTTGTTTTGTTTTTTTGCCTCCAACTGTTTCTTTGGTAAAGAAATGGGTCTTAGCTTGACATTTGAAGTGTCTTCCACAATGTCTGAAATGTAGAAGGTTTGCAATAAAAATGTTCTGAATTTGCTGGTTAGCTCAGGGCTTGGCAACAGAGGTTTATGAAGGAAGTTATGAAGAATGGGTCAGCTGTACTCGTGAATCCCTCCACGTCAAAGGCATTTTGCTCTCTGGACCTTGCTCAGCAATGTGATGGCGTCATCTGCTGCCTTCTCAGTCCTGAAGGTCAAACGGCAGGACTCCTAGAGCAGTTCCCTAGTCACTCCCCAGGCGGGCCCTGGTCCACCAAGGACTTCCTTCAGAGTCTGATAAATCAAGTCCCAATGACCCACCCATGCCCAGTCAGTTGAATCCCTTGAATAGCTAAAGACACTAATACATCTTTCGGAGGGGAGACATTAGGTTGTGCAACGACACAGATAATAGACCTTTTTTTCAGGTCAGCATGGATGAGAACAAGAGCAAGTCTTTAAAATTTCTATTAGCGTTTGGTAATTCTTCCTAATTCAAAGAAAGAATTTATGAAACAGAATTTAAACAGAAATGAGATTTAAAATGGATGGTTATAAGTACGGTATAAAGAAACCAATGAGAGTTCTGCAGGCATTAGGAGGGGGCAGGGCCGTTCTTCGCTGCTAGGGCTCGGAAAGGCTTCTGAGGGAAGAGCTCTCAGGCTGGACAAGACCGACCCCTATAGAGTTGTCTCTTCTGTGAAAACAAATACGCGAGGCCGGCTCAGAGGCTTTGGAGCCCCAAGACCTGGTGCAGATTCTGGGTCCCTTAATTAGCTGCAAGATGTGTGCATGTCAGTTTGTTCTTCTATAACACGAGGATAGTATCTTCCTCAAGGGCACTTGAGAGGATTTGAGATAACGTATGGAAAAAGCATAGTACTGAGCAGATTGTCAGTAAATGGTATCACATGCCATCCACAGAGTGGTAAATGGGAAGAGTAGGCTCTTAGCTCTCACGGAGGTTAAAACACCAGTTGCTGGGATGTTATAAACAGGCCCTTACATGGGCCAAGAATAGGGTTAGGTGACAGCTCAGGCACATATTCCGTCTGCTGCTAAATCACTGTTTCAACTACATCTCTCTTACTAGATCTGTATGCCTTCCACACAGACGTAGTACTCTCCACTGAGCATCTATGGCTTTAGGCCTTTGACAAAACAGTTATCTACTCATCCCTCTCATCCACCTAATAATACCACAGTTCCTTTGAATACAAGTCTGTCTGTCTATCTGCCTGCATCAAACTATTTATTTGTCTATCTAACAATGTATCTATCTAACAATGTATCTATCTGCCCAACCATCCATTCACTCATCATCCATCCATGCATCTTTCCATCTATCTCAGCTGTATTTTCTTTGTTCTAGCTCCTCTCCACAGATTTATCTTTACTTCTCCTGCTCCCATGTTTCCTTTGGAACTCCCTGAAGGCATTACTTTCTTGGTGTTTAATACAGACTGTCCTTTATTGTTAACTCAAGTAACTAGTAAGCTGTTTGAAAGCACATCATACAGTATCCTGTCTTAGTCATCTTCATATGCCCCAAAGGACCCAAAATCGTGGTGTCGAGGAGAAAGTGAGTAACATTTATAAAGCGCTTACTTGGTACCAAGCACTGTGCTAGGCACCTTACATACATTAGTTCATACAATCCTTTAGGAACCACCCTGTGAGATGCCATTTTTATTACTTTGCAGTTGAGGGATCTGAGGTGCAGAGGGGTTATATGTTTTGCTCAAAGTCACATAAAGCGGTGGGGTTAGATGTGATTACCCTAAGGCCGTGCCTTGCCACCGCACCACACTCCCTCCCTCTGTCCTAGGAGTAGCAAATGTGTCTCCATCTGCATGACATAACATGACCTTCCCTGAGTACTGCGGGGATAAGTCCAGAAGGGGTGTTATCTATTTTTCATTCTTGACCCCCCACCCTCGCTCAGTAAATATGGATCGCATTTCCTACCATCTCACCCTCATCTCTTGACCTAGATGCCTATCAGCATTGCATGAGAAAAGGGTAGAGCCAGGATGCCAGCTCCTCCCTTGGTAGAGTCCTGCCCTTCTGTGACTGCTGGTTCTGTGGCACAGAGCAGGTGCACGATGGTAATGATGATGGATGAATAAATGAATGAATGATTAAATGTATTACAAGGAGGCTGAGTCGGGTCTAACCTTCTCAGATTCACTGGCCTCTTCTACAAAATGAAAATGGAGGATTAGCAGAGTCCAGGCAACTTAACGTACCACTTGAGCTTCCCTCCCTTAGTGCGCGGTCACAGAGGCGGCTTGAGGGAGCGGTGATGCCTGAGGTCCCGGGGCTGCCTGCGCCAACATCGTTCTGGATGCAAATGCAGGCCTGCTGGTCAAGAGCTCTGCACCTGAACTCGCTGGGTCCTCTAAACTCAGACTCGTCTCCAGGACTGTGCACAAGTGGTATGAATCCCTTAAGAGTTGGGAGGGCACGCCATCTTCCTGATGGATTAATTTATAGGCAAAACGTGGCGGAGAAGTGATTGCAAGAACTGTCTTTCCCGGAGACCTCAAACAGGCGCTCCTAATTACTAACCGGGGGCCAAGTGCCGAGGTCATGGACTAATGCAGGGGTTGGAGTAGCGCTGAATGGCTTCCCCTAGCAGGGAAAATGCAGGGTGGGGCAAAAGGAGGTTTACAGTCGTGAGTATGGGAAGCACAGTTTATTCTTGCATTATTGTTTATTGTATTATTTTCCGTAAGAACAATTGTAAACCTGCGTTTGCCCCACCCTGTATGTTACCCTTCGGAGTACACCGGACTCAGAGCAGCTGTGAGAACTCACTCCACTCCCAGTGAGGAAAGCTTCTCCTTGGCACCCCCTCCCATGTTCCTCCTGCAGCTCGGAGTAGTCAAGACAGTGCTGCTATATTCTGACTTCACAGTGGACACAGCCACAGCCCGGGGGCCTCAGGTGAGGTCTTTGTCACAGGTGGGACATTCCAAAATTAGCTCAGCTTCTTCTGACCCTGTGGAAGTGCCTGCCCCAGATCAGTTTTCATTCTGAAAACCCCAGAGTAAGGTTAACTTAACAAATCTAATTGAGGTCAACAGAAATGCTCTCAGCACCCACTCGGTGGTATGCACCTTGCTAATAACGGGAGACACAGCAATGAACAAGGAAGGATGCCTGCTTCCAGTGAGCTGGCCATCCAGGAGCACAGACAAAAAGAGAAAAAGTCAGCCCTGGATGGATGGCTCAGTTGGCTGGAGTGCCGTCCTGTACACAAAAAGTTGTGGGTTTGATTCCTGGTCAGGGCACATACCCAGGTTGCGGGTTTGATCCTTGGTTAGGGAGTGCACAGAAGGCAACCAGTTGATGTCTCTCTCTCTCTCTCTCCCCCACCCCTCCCTCAAATCAATAAAAACATATCCTCGAGTGAGGATTTAAAAAAAAGACAAAGAAAGAATGACAATCCAGTACACCGGGTATGGTGATGGAGGGCACTGCTGAGGCTACTGAAGAAAGGATGGGCTTCTAGACCCCTTTGGGAGAAGCCTGGTTGTAGTTCCCAGACCATAGGATTACTGAAAAAAGCACCGGACAATGAGCGAATTTCAGATGGGAGGGGCTAACATTCCAGCTAGAGGACAGTGTGAGCAAGGGCATGGCCTTGTGAACCAGGGTTTTGTCCGGGATGCTTCAAACAGGTCATTGTGAGAAAGTCACTCTTAAGAAGCATTCTGGTGGGTAATGAGGCTGGAGAGTAGGGGAGGATACAAGTCACAGGTGGGGGAACTTACACGTTCAGATTTATGTTTCATTTCTGGAGGTACAATGGAGAGAGGATTGGAGGTGGTGAAACAGGAGGCAAGAAGACTGGTGATAATAATCTAGGAGACAGACAACAGGTCATTATCTTAGGGATAGAGAGGAGGTGACAGATTTGGGATATATTCGCAGGTCTGATGGCACGAGGCCAGTGCAGAAAGGGAGAGGGCAGAGCCTGGAATAATGTCAGAGCCCAGCCTGGGCATGCAGGTGGTGGACACTGCTGTCCCCTGACACAGAGACGAAGCAGGGAGGGCCGGGGCGGGCACAGACAGGGCTGGAAGGCAGGGGGTGAGGGGGTGAGGTCTAGCTCTCTGAATCTGAGGTGGCCGAGGGTCATTTATCTTGGGCTGTCCAGCAGATTGTTGGTGTCACGGAAGACTAGGGACATAGACTTCAGAGTTTTTAGCAGAAAAAAAAAAGGTCGTTGAAACCACGTCCGAAGG
Organism: Tadarida brasiliensis; assembly: GCA_030848825.1. NCBI lineage: Eukaryota > Metazoa > Chordata > Mammalia > Chiroptera > Molossidae > Tadarida > Tadarida brasiliensis. The sequence goes on from CM061264.1 coordinate 43,171,706, forward strand.
AGGTTATTCTGAGAGAATACCTGCAGTGATAAGAGCCGTAGAAGTAGAAACCAGTTAGTAACAATGAAGGAAGAGGCGTCCACAAAGAAGTCAGACTGCCGGGAAGAAAACAAAAGCCAGTGCTGTCCACAGAGCCATGGGCCTAGAGGGTTTGAGGAGCAGGGAGGGCTCAGGGTCCACGCAGCAGCGGCAAGGTGAGGGCTGCGGCATGCTCACCGGGGCGGGCGGCAGCGTGGCCGAGAGGGACCACGGCCAGAGCTCAGGCGATGGAAACCAGATGCAAGGGTGTGACATGCCAGTGGCAGGTGCTGGGAGGGGCAGTGCCTTGGCTCAGAAGGGGAGGAGGGAGAGAGCGCTAGCTAGAGGAGGCACCTGCCCAAAGGGAACTGTTGTTGTTGGGTTAGGGTGAGCAGTCCTGAGCAGACCTGCAGGTGGAGGGGAAACAGCCAGTAGAGAAGAAAGGAGTTAAGGAAAAAACGGAGAGAGGAGATATTGGATGGAATAAATTCCTCAGGATGCAAGAGAAGAGATGGAGAGCAGGGAGGAAGGGAGGTCTCCAAAAGAGAGAGCGCCTCTTCTGGGCGGAGGAAAGGAGGCGATAACCCTATCATCTCAGAGAAGTGCAGCCGTGTTTAAAACATGGGTCAGTATACGGCTGTCCAACCACTGTGCCATGTACCTGAGACCGATATAAAACAATATCAAATGTAAACTGTAATCGAAAAATTAAATTAAAAACCAAAACCACGCGTCAGGCAGACAGGGATCCAAGCGCTGACTCTGCCACTCCGCAGCCATGTGAGCTGGGAAACTCACTCAGCGTCGCACCTTGTTCACCTCACCTGTGGGGTCGGCTAGGCGCCTCTCTGGCAGGTTAAGGGCATGAGATCAGGTATGTAAAGCCTTTAGCATGGTCCTGGCAGCTGCAAGTGCTCAGAAAGTGAACCTGTTTGTATCGTTGTTTTCAATCATTGGTTTTATCATTTTGCAGTTTCAGCTATGGGTTCGATGAGCCTTGGTGGTTTCTAACCAGCACACCTAACCATCGTCAACAATTTGTCAACATAGGAAATGTTTTGAATTCTAAATAACTTTCTTACAATCTTTTGAAACAAAATTGTTTTCTTCAATAAGGACGGTAGCCTGTAATATATATTATAATAGGATATATGTATAATGTTATATATTATATGTGTGGATTATATGCATTCATTACATTACATATATAATATACATATACAAGTATTATATACATATTATATTATACATATATATAAAATAATGTGTAGGTATTTTCTTGTCACTTTTTTCTCGTTGACTTTCTCGTTCTTTCATTCTTATAAGTGTGAGTTTATAACAAAACACTACCCTGTAAAGATTTTAACTGTGTTCCTCTTGCATTTGTTTTAAAACTGTTTTTGCAAAGCTTCTAGAAAGGTTTTTCAAAATGGAAAATATTAGACTGTGGAAACTCACAGAAAAGGCTATTTGCAGAGCAGAGCATTGTGGGGATGGGTTCACCTCATCTGTGAGTCACCACACCAAGGGTGAGCCAGGCTGGACCTGGGCTGCATTTACATAAGACGCTCCTGTTGGAGCCTTCCGTCATTGGCATCTTTTTTTCCGGGTCCTTTTTCTTCCTCCTTTCTTCTGTCTTTTTTCTTTCTCCCAAGAGCAAATAAAAAAGCAGAATACGGCGCTGTACTTACAGAAATTAAACAATCTACCTATCAGGCATCACCTGAGAGTTCGTACAGGTCATTCGTTGCTGATCATCGGCCAGCAGCGGGCATGCAGGCCTGCCACGGGTCAGGTGCCTGCTCACTGCACTCGGGAGGAGAAGGCATGTTCCTTCCCTTGAAGATCCTCCGACAAGGGCTTTGGGATTCAGACTGTGGTTTATCCAGGGTCGCCACGCTACGAAGGGTGTGCCCTGCAGCTGGAATGGGGGGGTTCTGAGTCCGAGGGCAGCCCCATTTCCAGCACACCTGTTTCCTTAAGAGAAACATGGTCTTTGGAACGGGATAGGTACATGTTGGAAAGCATATCATGCAATCCACTTTCTCAGCTAAGAATATTATTTTTCATGACTTTCCATTCTACTTAGAAATGACCCCTTCCTCGTTTCCACCCCAGTGCTTGTACACTGAGCCACGTCTTGGTGGCAGGACCCGTACTTTAGCTTGGGGGTGGGGTGAGGATTCCAATGCAAACTGAGAAGGGATGACATGCAGAATAAGACCTTTTCTGAGTAAGAAGCATGGTGTTTCACTGCAATGAACAACAGGACGAGAAGGGTCCCCATCATGCAGGTCAGTCCTTGCCTCTGGTGGCATCATCAGATGGGAAAACCAAGGTCTGTGCACACAGCCTTCTATCCACGGCATGTGAGCGACCCAGAGCACGTCCTTACGTCCCCGCAGCTGAGAAATGGGGTAAGAGTGCATAGAAATGGCCTAGACCACTTATTTTAAATTGTGTTTCAAGGTGTGCTAGGAATTGGAGGGAAGTACATAAAGTCCTTCAGGAACTGGCAGCTGTGGGCCCAGGGCCCTCCTCCCCGCTGGGAAAGTATGCTTCGGCCAGATGACGAACAGCTGTCTGTCCCTCATTTTTCAGGGGAGAAGGCATTGAGAGATGTGAAACATTCTGATGCCAAGTACTGGGCAAAACTGGGGAGAAACCCAAGGTTAGATCATCTTCCCGGCACATGGAGAGAAAGTAAACAGGAAAACAACGGCTACTAAAGGAACTGGGTGATTAGGGTTCTGGCCCCAGTTCCGTCTCAAACCCCCAGCTTCCTCCTCAGTGGGAAACAGCCACCAGTCAGTCCCTACCCTTCTTACCCTCAGAACGATCTGGAGAACCAAGTGAACGATCACACGTGAAGTGCTCGGAGAAGCCCATCTTCAGTGCTAAAGGGCTATTGTTATATTTTAAGAATGCAGAGCCCATGCAGGGAGTGGCCCGCTGGGAGTGATGCAAGCAATAAGGAAGTGAGAAACGACAGGGACTTGTTTTTAGGGTCCAGAGGTCCTATAGGCCGGAACTGGTTCTAGAGAACAGAGGTGGGAGTCCGAGGCTCAGCTCCGAGTGCGGTTGGGGCCGCATTGCCCAAGCTCCATCACCAGGTGGGCAAGCACACGTCTGGAAAGGCGTCCTGCACGGAATCCCCACCCAGCACCCCACGCTTACCTGCTCTGGGGTCTTAGCAAGTCATCAACCACTAGGCTTTGTTTCCTCATCGGTAAGATGGGAATGATCGCGCTTCCCTCACAGAAGCGTGGTAGGAGGGAATAAACTCATCTTTGGGAAGTGCCCAGTGCAAGCATGCTCTCCATTTAAGAGTGTGGGCTTCCAGCCAGAATGCCTGGGTTCAAATCTCTGTTGTGCTCCTTTCCAGCCGTACCACCTGGGCCTGTTACAGAGGTTCTCTGTGCCTCGATTCCCATCTATACGAAGAGGATAAGAGCCAACCTACCTACCTACCTCACAGGCAGACGAGCACCAAAGGAGTCAATCTATAGACTCAGAGCCTGGCACATAGCAAACACGCATTCAATGGGAATGCTTACACAACCATGTTTATTATAACTAATTATGATTCGTGAATGTACATTGAGCCTGAGTCAGAATCCTCACATAGTTTCAGGCCTGAATAAAACCTAAAGAGGCAGCGACCCCCAGGACCCACACAGCGGTGTGCTGTAACCCTCTGAGTGCATATTATTGCTCTTGAACAGACAGAGTCTGTCTCTGAGTTTGAACATCAATGGACTTGAAACACACATTAGGATAATCTCTTAGCCATGTCCTATAAATATTCATTGTGGTTTAAACCCCTGGCACAATGAGGGAGCCCAACAACCATTTCTTGGGCTGCTGAGTCTCCCTGTGTCAGAGCAGCTGGGGCTGGGGATGCTGCAGGGAGGAGCCAGAGCCTCGGAGGAGGGGAGGCTCAGCCTAGTCCTTCTGCCCGCCCCACCCCCACCACTCACTGTTCCTTTCCCACAGGGTATCTAGCTCCCTTTGTTCATGTTCCTTCCCCCCGTACGTAGCACAGGTCTGGGCATGTAGCATGCTCTGCAAAAGTTTGTTGAATTAGTGAGCGAAGCATTAGCAGGGATGATTAAATGAGGAATAGACGTTCTCCTTGACTTTTGGTATGGGGAGGAGGTGATCCCACAACCCTGGGCTTGTGCTGTGAGGCACCCCAGATGGGCAGTGATGGCCAGAAAGAAAGAGAAGAGTGATTCTGGAGGATGGGATAACCAGAGATGTCAGAAGCCTATATGGCAAGGTCCTAGGGATCTTTCCAAACTTGGGTTTGACTCAGAGGATTCTGATACTCAGAACGAGGTGGACCCAGAAGCAGAGGTCCCCACGGAGACAGCATGCTCACAGTCAGGTAGGAGCCTTGCCCCAGGCCCTCAGCCACTGTCTGGGGCACGGGACAGCGAGGTCGTGTTCGGAGGGTGTGTCGGCGGCGTGGAGGAGGGGACTGGACTGGGCACTCTCAGGGCTGCCCCTCCAGATGGGAATTAGGGCAGGCCCTGGTTCAAGTGGAGACTGGAGAGCTCAGTAGCAAGCATGTGTTGAATTCCTGCTTTGTACCCACAACTAAGTGCTATTCATACATTATCTCATTTAATCCTTATCCTCTTTTATCTCCATATCATAGAGGAGGAAAATAACTGCAAAGAGATTAAGCTTTTTTCTTAGATCACACAGCTGCAAACTGACCACGATTCAAATGTAGGTTCATTTGATTTCAAAGGCCATGAGATTTTCAGGACTCTTGGCTCCTCTCCAGGTTTGTGTCCTGGATGAGCAAGGTAGGAAGGGATTAGGAGAGGCTGCGGTGGGTAGACAGCTAGTCTAAGCAGATAACTAGACTAGAGCCCCAGCCCAGCTGCTGGTGGTCTTGCCAGTGAGTACTGTCCCTTGGCTCAGGGCTGGGCTCCGATGAACCTGTGGCTGACAGGGATCGGGGACTCACATATGGCACCTGGAAACCCAATCCCACAGCCCTGGTCTTCATGTCTGGTAGGCAGGGCCTGCTGTGCCTGCTTTCTGGCTGCTTGACTCAGTCTCTGCTTCCCTATCCATAAAAAGATACCCTACAGGGAAGAAGAGGAGGAGGAGGAGGTGAAATGTACTAATTAGAGGTTGCCAGAGATCCCTTCCTATATTTACATAAATGGATGAAACTTCTGGCCTCATTACAGGGTCTCCCCCCTGTGATCACAGGGCTGGCAGAGCACAGGGCAGGGGAAGGAGGCAGAGGAGCTGGGAGGCTTTCAGCATTGGCCCTGCAAATAGCTCTGTGATCTTATGCAAATTTCTTAACCTCTCTGGGCTTCAGTCAAATAATCTGTGAAAAGGAATCACTAACACAAATGAAAATGAAGCTCTTTGAACTTGATGGAGAGGTGACATAAATGTTGAATAGTATGAATAGGACCTTTAAATCGATAATAAGAAACCTACATCTAGTGAGTTTCCAAAATGCTTTCACATACATTGCCCTAGATCAATCTCCTAACAATCCTATGTTAGGTTGGGCCTTGCTGTTCAACCCCATCCTATAGACTGTAAGACAGAGACTCCGAGAGGAGAGGATACATTTTGTTCAAGGTCAAAAGATGAAAAGAGGTGAACGTAGATGCTAGAGGACTGGTGTCACATGATGGAGACAATGCATATGGAGCCGGATACGGCTGTAGCCTGAGGACAGCTCAACCAGAGGGATGACGCTGTGAGCCGCTGTCTCTGCTGCAGAAATAGCTCAGCAGAGCTGCAGGGGTCAAGAAACCAGCCTAAGAAGAGAGGACTAGGGCTGAGATATGAAGCTAAGATCTTCCGACTCCCAGAAGCCTTGTGTTTACTCCTGGCCCCAGACTGTGAGTCATTCTTTTGTCTAAGAAGTCATTTTTGAGTTCTTGTAATGTGCCAAATTCTGATCTGGACACCAGCAAAACAATGGACAGATCCCTGCTCTCGTGAAGCTTATGTTCTGACAATAAACAAAGAAGTAAAACTGTATATTGGGTGGCAGCATGGGTTGAATTGTGCCCCCCCCAATATTGAAGTCTTAACCCCCAGTACCTCAGAGTGCAAACTTATTTGGACATGGGGTTGTTGCAGATGTAATTAAGTTCAGATGAAGTCACACCAGAGTAGGGTGGACCTTAATCCAATGGCTGCTGTCCTTATAAGAGGACAGAGGCAGAGACTGGAGTGATGCATTTATGAGATAAGGAACGCCAAGGCTTGCTGACAAACACCAGAAGTTAGGAAGGGCCAGGGGGGAGTCTCCCCTGTAGGTTTCAGGGGGATCATGCCCTGCCCACACCTGGATTTCAGACTTCAGGCCTCCGGAACGATGAGACAATAAATTTCTGTTGTTTTAAGCCACTCCGTTGGTAACATATTGTTACGGGAGCCCCAGGGAACTAAAACAGGTGGTAATTTATATATACTCAGAGCAATGAAACAAACAACAAGAATTTTTACATGGAAAAAACAAGCCTGTTATTTCCTTTGTTTTTTGAGCTGGGTGCACATTGGCAAAGACACAGCCTTGGTCACTGTCGTGCTCCATGAGAGCTACGTACCTGGGGGGCCCCTGCAGCCGTTTCCCTCGCAGCCTCTCCTCCCAATGCAGGCCAGCTCACCTCTACGTGAACTTGGCTGGAAAAGGTTTACTAAGCAAATTAATAATGTAAACGAGGCCGCAGCTAGCACCTTCCTTGCAGGAGCCGGGGAAGGCCTCCTGCACAATAATTGTTTGCATACAAATGGATGCTGCAGCTGAAAAGGAGCCCTAATGCTCGGGGAAGCAGGCCATCAGGGCTGCTGATGGAGGACACTTGGTACCCGTTCAGATCCTTCTTGCTATTACATGGATAATAGCAAATCTACAGAGTGCTTTATAACGTACACCGTGTTTCGCACCAGGCTTTTCATTTCCTCCTCACAACCGCCCAGGATGGTGGTTGTCAGGAAGGCTTCCATTGTACGCATAAGAAAGCTGAAGCTTGGAGAGGCCGGGAACTTGCCTGGGCTCCGAGAATGCCAGCTTGGGACCTCAAACCAGAGCTCCCGCCTCCCGACCCGGTGTGTGGCTGTTAGCGTCCAAAAACCAAAACACCTGTCCTGGCCGGTGTGCTCAGTGGTTAGAGCATTGGCCCATACACTGAAGGGTCACAGATGCAATTCCTGGTCAAGGGTACATTCCTGCGTTGTGGGTTTGATCCCCATTCCCGGTTGGATGTGTGCGGGAGGCAACTAATCAACATATCTCTCTCACATCGGTGTTTCTCTCTATATATCTCCCTTCCCCCTTCCACTCTCTAAAAATCAATGGAAAGAATATCCTTGAGTGGGGATTTTTAAAAAATCACCTTTCTAAAATTCAGTTGCTTATAAGCTTTTTAATACTATCCAATCTTCACCCAGCCGTTGAGTGTCGACCCATGCACCAAGAGGTCACCGGTTCGATTCCCGGTCAGGGCACATGCCCAGGTTGTGGGCCTGATCCCCAGTGGGGGGCATGCAGGAGGCGGCCAATAGATGTTCTCTCTCATTGATGTTTCTATCTCTCTCTCCCTCTCCTTTCCTCTCTCTCTAAAATCAATAAAGGAAAAAAGATTTAAAAAAATATTATCTAACCTTTAATTGATTGCTGAACACTAAGAAAACATGATATCATTTAGTTCTCACAATAGCCTAGAGGTAGGTATCGTTATTCCCATAAAGAAACAGAGGCTCACAGAGCTTGCCTGACTTCTAAAACCACATGGTAGGTGGTTGGACCAAGATTCAAACTAAGCCAGAAGCCAAAGCCCAGTTTGTATCCTCCCATTTCTTAATTCGCTCCAGCAGAAGGGAGGGCTGTAACAGTCCAGAGTGCTGAGCCAGCATTTCTGAAGGTGGACGCTGCATTCTGCAAGCTCCCTGGTGTTCTGATGCTGCTGCTGTCTGGGGAAGACCACTTGTCCTCCTCTGTAGTCCAGATAAGGGCTCCTTGACTTCCCCCTCCTTAAGGTCCTTAGGTGAGCTGCAAATGTCCCCCAAGCAGCAGGCAAAATACATACCAGCTGGCTCTGAGCCACTGCTTCTTCACGTAAGAACCATGTGAGGTTGGGTTCCTCAGAGGTATCAACCCCTCCCCCCTCCCCGGGCAGCCAGGGGACCCAGGTGCCCGTCAGGGAAGGGAAAGCACCCTGTGGGCCCCCATTCTGGCATTGTCATTTATCACACAAATGAAAGGAGTGAAATTAGGTCATGCCAGGGACTTGCAAATCAAAATTGTGCCAGAAGGTTCTTCCACCACCAGAGGGGGGCCGTGCTGAAGGATGTGCAGATGCTTCTATCTTTGAATTTTCCATCAAATCGAGGAGCTTCTGGTGCCAGGTTCCATGGCCCGGGTCCTTTGGAGCTGCAGTGATGACTCAGCGTGACCTCAGCTGCAGGATGTGCTGGATCCTGATGGGAGACCACTAAAGTCTCGCCCCAGGAGTTCAATGAGGAAAGCTGCAGAGATCTCACTCACACTGTGCGGGACAGTGTTCCAGGCTGGACGCTTATCTTCACAGGACTTATCTTCCAGGGGCTAATGCCTGGGCTCTGGCACTGATAACCTAGGGGACCCTGGGCAAGTCTCCTGGCCATCTGAGCCCTGCTCAGTGTGGTTAGCATTGCAGGTGCTCAGTGGATACTGCATGTCCTGGAATAAGACAGCTCCTGTTTGCCAGTGGGCAGGTGCATTAGGGATAGAGATGAATAGTCCAAGGTCAACATTATACTTGATTTTTAATTTGGCTACACGCGCATTCGTCACACGTGCATTTGCTTCTGGGAGGAGGGTTTATGTGGATTTACATCTGTTCCTTCCCCTGAGCCTGGGACTAAACTTCTGACTCCATTCCTACTTCTCTGAAGCAAGACAGTCGGCATTTGCTACCTGCTGCTGAATCACTGCCTGAATAAATGAATAATTTGCCATGGAAGCAGTTGGTCTTCATTCAAAGCTCCAGCTCCTTTTGATGGATTAAATTTACCAGAATGAAGAAAAACTCAGCACTCCCAAGAGGCGGGTGGCTAGATGGTTGCTTGTCATGTTCAAAGATCTCAGTGTTTTAGACATAACCTCGAGGTTGGACCCACCTGAGACCCATGAGCCTCTGTAGTTGATCTCCCCATGACGATCAGGAATAGCTGGGTGGTTAATACATTCAAGCAAGCCAGTGACTAAGAGAGAGTTCAACTCAGAATATTTGTTTTGTTTTTAGCAGGTTTGTTCTCTTTTCCTGATTGAAAGGTTGACAGCTCCTTAAATGCTGGTTTCCTTGTTCTGTGGTAGAAAGGGCTTTAAACACAGCTTCACTGGAGTTCAGATCTCACCCTGTCACTTCCTGGCCTTCCAACCCCGGGAGGACACTCCCATAGTGCCCTGTCCATTAGGTGACATACCACTCTCCACTCCTAAGGCTGCTGTGAGGGTGACCCGAAGGGGGGACTATGAAAGCACTTTGTAAATGACAGAGATCTAATTAACATGACTGTTTTTCTTCCTTTAGTTCTATTTTCTTCTCATCATTACAGAATCCTGGGTTTGGAGGGGAGTAGAGCCATGGGCCTCCTCGTCAGAAATAAGCAGAGAGCTGGTTAAAACATGGACTCCCTCAGGAGCACTGGATCAGACCTGGGGTGGGGGATGGGGAACGGCGCAGCCAGGCTGAGAAACGCTGATCCAGAACCTCAACACTGAGAAATGCTGATCTAGAACCTCAACATGGAGAAACACTAATCTAGAACCTCAACGCCGAGAACCACTGACCTAGAACCTCAACACTGAGAAGCTGCTGATTCAGAACCTCGACAGCACTGGGAAATGCTGATCTAGAACCCCAACACTGAGAACCGCTGATCTAGAACCTTAACACTTACAGCCGCTGCAACACCGGCGAGGTGGTGTTCTCATCATACAACGCAGAAGGAGAGAGAGAACTGGAAAATGGAATGGTTTTCATTATCCTCTGAAGAACACAGGGCCACTTAAGGGAAGCACCAGGGTCAGCCAGGAGGTAGAGAGGGGTGTGGGGGAACCATGGACAAGGGCTTTCATTGTGATTTCTGCAGGAAGGAAGGGAGGGGCAGGGCACTAAGGTTTCGGATTGGCTACTTTGAATCATTTCAGCAGTCTCTGGGGCACAAGTCCCCAGCTGTGTGGCCCTGGCGTGACTAAGCCATGTGGACAGTGAGAGCCCAATACAGGAAGTGATTGAGGGTGTGGACGGACTTGGCTATTCGGACAACTGTGCAGGCGGTAGCCTGGGCCTCAAAACTGGGTCTAGACAGCCACTTTACACCCTTTAGGATGGCTACTATCAAAAACAAACAGACGAGTCTTGCCGGTGTGGCTCAGTGGTTGAGGGTCGACCCATGCACCAAGAGGTCGCCGGTTCGATTCCCAGTCAGGGCACATGCCCAGGTTGTGGGCCCGATCCCCAGTGGGAGGCATGCCGGAGGCAGCCAATGTTTTCTCTCATCGATGTTACTATCTCCCCCTCCCTTCTTCTGTCTCTAAAATCAATAAGGGAAAAAGCAAACAAACAAACAAACAAAAACAGATGAAAATTAGAAAATAACAAGTACTGACAAAGATGTAGAGAAATTAGAATGCTTATACTCTGTTGGAATAGAAAATGGTGTGGCCACTATGGGAAACGTATAATGGTTCCTCAAAAAATTAAAAACAGAATTACTATAAAATCTAGCAATTCCAATTCTAGGTATATACCCCAAAGAATGAAAAACAGAGTATCAAAGAGATATCTGTTTACCCATGTTGATAGCTGTATGATTAGTCAAAAGGTGGTAGCAATCCAAGTATCCATTGCTGGATGATGGCTAAGGAAAATGTGCTGTGTACAGACAATAGAATAGTATTCAGCCTTGAAAAGGAAGGAAATTCTGACACAGGCAATAGCATGGATGAATCTTGAGGATTTATCCTAAATACAATAAGGCAGTCACTGAAGTACAAATACCGTACGGGTCCGTTTGCATGAAGTACCTGGAGAGTAGTCAAAGCCATAGAAACAGAAAGCAGAACATCGGTTGCCAGGGGCTGGGGAATGGGGAATGTGGAGTTGAGGTTTAATGGGTATAGAGCTTTAGTTTTGCAAGATGAAGAGAATTCTGGAGATTGATTGCACAATAATGTGAATGTATTTAACATTACTAAACTATACACTTAGAAATGGTCAAGATGTAAATGTCTATTTTACCACAATATTTAAAAAAACTGGTCCAAGACAGTATACATACACAAACACTCTCTCTCTCTCTCTCTCTCTCTCTCTCTCTCTCTCTCTCTCTCATACACACACATACACACATACACACACGCACGCACTGTTACAAGTGGTTATTCTCTCTCTGCTTGCGTATCTCCAGGAAGACAGAGCTCATCAGGCAACCCCATGCATCCCCTGTCATCTGACTGTGAGAACCTTCTCTCTGATACTTGCCTAACACCTGTCTTCCTGAAGCTTCCACTCCTTAGTCTAGTTTTCCAGGGGCCACATAAACTAAGCCTTAGCTTCTTCCACACAATGCCAGCCTTTCCCACATTTGAAGCCAGGATCCTCTCCCTTCTTGGGTTTTCTGGTTGGTCTTTATGTGTCAGGAATTGAAGACCACTCTCCTCTTTTGCCTCTGGCCAGTCTCCCTTGTCTGAGCAGGAGAAGGCAGTGGCTTGAGAACTTGCTCAGACCATGTAGGGAGTAGCCATGGAACCTGGACCAATGGTAGTAACCACAGCTACTAACCACTGACCTTGAGTTATCCACTCAGCACCACACGGGTGCTTTAGAGCCAAAGCATCTCATTCGAATAACAATCCTATGATGTGGGTGTTATTGTGCCTGATTTAGAAATGGGCTGTTTGAGGTTCAGAGGAGTGAAGATACTTGCCTAGGTCACTCAGCCAGTACCCCAGGAGCTGGCATTAGAACACACGGCTGCCTGAGTTCAGGGTGCATTCCATTTCCTGACCCAATGACCCTGGGCCATGACTGAGAAAATCAGTTCTGAGTCAAAGCAAGAGAGATATCTCCCAGCCTGTGGAGCCCACCCGGGGCCCCTCTGCAGCTATGCCTCAGAGACTCGACCTACTGGTTTTATCTCTTAGGCTGGTGGAACGCCTTGTCAAACAACCAGGCATATTTTTGTCACTAAGAAATCAAGGCAATTTCTGCACTTGACAAAGGTAAAATCTTTTAAAGCTTTTGAGGATTGGGAAAGGGAATAAAAAAAAAGACATTAATAGAATGACATATTTTTAGTGTAACACTTCAGAGAAAACTCTGGGGGAACAAAAAATAAAATGAACGACCTAAATATATTCTTTCTTACACTATGAGCTTCAAAGGAGTGGGTTGTGCTGGATTCTGAGTGCCCCAAATCTGTAAAGGATTTGAATACAATGGGAGCGCTCTGGTAAACTGCACCTGCCTGAGCGCTGGGCTGACTATCTGTGAGCTGAGTGACTGTGAGCAAAATACTGAATCTTTCTGGTTCTCCGCTTCATATCTGTAAAGTAATGATGGTGGTACTAACCTCACAGGACTGTGGTGAGATTTATATGAAACTGAGATATATATATATATATGTATATATAATTTATATTTATATCTATAATGTATATTTAATATAACATTATATATAATACAATAAATATATTACATTTAATATTTATATTAAATCAATTCTATTTGATCAAATGCATGAAAGCATAATATGTGATAGGCATGTTACCAAGGAAAGTAAAAATGTTTTCCTTTAATTGATTGACAGGGCTTTTATTTAAAAATTGGGCAGCCCTGTCTGGGTGGCTCAGTTGGTTAGAACATTGTCCCGATACACCAAGATTGCAGATTCCATCCCCAGACAGGGCACATAAAAGAAACAACCAATGAATGCATAAATAAGTAGAACAACACATCGACGTTTCTCTTTCTCTTTCTCTCTCTCTAAATCAATCAATCAAAATTTTAAAATAAATAAATAAAAATTGGGCAAATGGAAGTCATTCAGGAAGATGACTGAAATATTGTCTGCCATTTTTGCTAAGTTCCTAAGAACCCAATGAATGTCAATGCCACAATCAGCTGTGAACATTATGAGTTCATAGGAGCCCCATCCTCTGGGCACTGTGTAGGGCAGCCTGGCTGGGGCACCGTGGGGGTCAGGAGAGCAGGACCCTGCTTCTGACTTCATCACAGTGGCAGGTGCCACTCCCATCGCCGTGCTAATCCCTGCCTTCCTTGCTAACAGGATTCTGACCTTGTTCAAATGACTGGTGGCAATTTGCTGAGGGAATGTGGGCTCAGCTCTAGAGGGCGAATCCCAGTTGGTCAAAGCCAACCACGGCAGTCTTAAAATTCCTTCTCACGGGTGACTGGTTTAGCAGGGAGCCTAGTTCTGGCCACTGAGACAAAGGAGGGCTTCAACAAAAGGCTTTCCATTCTGATAACAACCCCTTTCCTCCATGCCTCTGTATGCTGGCATGTGAGGATGTGATGCCTGCAGCAAGGCAGCCTTCTTGGGACGATGAGGGGGGAATCCAAGCAGATAGGAAAAGTGAACTCAGAGTGCTGAAATTATCAAACTGCTGAGTTAACAGACCTCAGAACTGGCCACTCTGTAATGTGAGTTATGTGACATAAAAAATCCCAGTGTTCTCAGCTATATTTACCAGGTCATCTCTTACTAACAGGTAAAAGCATCCTAAAGGGTACAAACACAGACTCATTCTGCAACCTTTTCTGAGCCTCAGTTTCTTCTTGCACTAAATGACAAGGTTGGATTAGAGTCATGTTGACAAACAGGTAGCCCCTGGGCTTAATTCAGCCTGGCAGTTGTGTTTGCGTTTCCCTGTGCATCATATGAATCGAACATACTAGGAAATGTGGTTCCTATTCTTCCTAAAGCTTTCTTTTTTTTTTTTTTTTTTTTTAATCCTCACCCGAGGACATTTTTTTCATTTTTTGTTCAGATAGAGTGGGAGGGAGAGAGAGGAAGAGAGAGAGAAACATCGACGTGAAAGTGACACATCGAGTGGCTGCCACCCACACGACCAACCAGGACCGGGGACAAACTGCAACCGAAGTACATGCCCTTAGCGGGAACCGAACCCGGGTCTCTCTGGACCGCAGGCCGACGCTCTAACCGCTGAGCCAAACCGGCCAGGACCTTCCTAAAGCTTTCTGACTGCCTCCAGCCCCATGGGACAGTAATGAAAACCCGCAGCTTGTTAGTTAACCCTATCCCCCTCTCTTCTGGGAGGAAGGGTCTCTGGACATCTTGGCTCTTCTCTGCAAATGCTCATGGTTGGAGGTGAAGGAGCGGGGCCCACATACTCCTGTAGCCTTAAAGCTGTGTTGTTTTCTCTAGATCTTGTGTAGGACTGCAGGGCTGGCTGTGGCCCTGGACCCTGCATAGTGTCTGCTATTCTTGGGAATGCTGGGCTGTTTCCAGAGCTGACATCTTTGGTCCTCGACACAGTCCCTGTATTTTACAACCTCTGATACGAGGTCTTTTCCAGCTGTCTGTCCTGGCACCTCCACATTCTCTCTCCAGGATAGGAACAGACACTGGGGAAGTGAGAATACCACTCAGATCTATCATGGCAGACACCTCCATCCATGAGTATATTAAGCTCTCCTGTGGGAACAGTGCCAAGCCAAATGCACAGCTTTCTGTAGACCCTTTCGTTTCTTCCAAGCAGTGCCCAGAGGAGTGGGCGCTGGCTTCCGGTGTTCCTGGGTCCCCTCACGTCTGTCTGGATCTCTCCATCATGAGTCCTCTCACTCTTGTGAGGATACACCGGCTCAGCAGGGGATGGAGCTGGGAGATTCTGAGAATGCTGCTGCTTATCAGCTCCCTCCTTTCCACACTCCCCCGGACAACAGCCCGAGTTCTCCTTTTCAGTTCCTGGCTGGAAGAAACTTCCTCTCTATCAAATCCCCCTCCCTTCGGACCCCTGCCTTAATAGCAGACACGCAAGAGAACCCTCTAAACTAGAGACAACACAAATCCAGAGAATCTTAAAAACGATATCATGTCACTATATTTAAAATCATTTCTAGTTGCCAACATTTTAAGAAACGACAAGTTTCTAATATCAATCCAGATTTTTATCTTCTTTTGAAAACTGAGGAGCTCTGGCAACACAGAGTTGACATTCTTTCACGGATAATGATGGACCGGAGCCGAGCGGAGTCTCCGTCCCCTCCACGGTGCTCACTGTCTGCTCCTTCTCAGTCCGGACACCCCCTCTGCCTTGGACCAGGACCGCCTCCGATCCGTCCACCGACATCCTCTTTCTGGCCCCTGAGGCCTTTTATTTTCTAAGACTCAGTTCTGGGACTCTGATCAACACCTCTTTTGGCCCCCATGTCTTGTATGTACCATGCCAAGCACACCCAGGGACTATAACACATTACAGCCTGATAAAAATATGATTCGTGCATAAATATATAACATATTATAGGTAATGCTATAACCCAGTCAAGTGCGTACAACGAACATTTTAAAATAAAAAGAGATCGTTTATAAAACCTTCCAAGAGTGTTGGGTCACGTCATTTCTCTTCGTCCTTTGAATCAGCTGTGGAACTGGAAAGGTTCCGTGGGCCAGTGGACGGCTGTCTCCTCAGCTGGGAGTGAGGAGGGCAGGGCTAACTCCAGGCTCTGAGCTGACATGAGTTCAGCTCCACAACCACAAATCCTGATCCAAGGAGCACCACAGGCCCTCGCCTGGAGGGACTTTTGATCTAGTTGGGGAAACAGCAAAAGCAGACGACGCGGAGAGCATCGCGAAGCACAGGGAGGTTACCGAGTTCCAGGGCCAGTGCTCAGAGTCACAGGCTCTCAGAGTCAGAGGGAGCCTTGGAATCCCTTCTCTCCCCGCCCACATCTTCGCCAAACTACCCCCTCTTCTCTGAAAATGCAGTGCCTCCCTCCCTCTCCCAGAGTGATCCCGCAGCTCTGCAGTCGTGGCTTATTCGGCCCCCATGGTGCTGTGACTTCTGAGGGCTGGGAATGTAATAAATCTCTCTCTCTCTCTCTCTCTCTCTCTCTCTCTCTCTCTCTTTTTGCTTTCCCAGGATCTCCTCCCCATTATTTTGGTACTGCACTCATTTCTCCTTGAGGAAACCATGCCATCTCCCCAATCCATGCGGTCCTGACGAGACGGCTGGTGGGGATTCCTATCACACACAGGTGTCCTCCCTCTGGCTGCAAGGAAAATCAGGGCAGATCCCTTCTCCAGGGAATTCGAATCTTAAGGGAAGGGGCATGCTGGGACAGAATATTGGGAGCATTTGAACCAAATCATCCCTTCAGCACAGTCCATGTGTTCCTGCTCCTGAGATCCAGGGACCTGTCCTTATTCCTTCCCTCCTTCCTTGGATGTTAATCCTTTCTCAACTCCACAACCTCCATTCTTCTTTCTTCCTTTATTTCTTTTTCTTCCTTCCTTCCTTCCTTCCTTCCTTCCTTCCTTCCTTCCTTCCTTCCTTCCTTCCTTCCTTCCTTCCTTCCTTTTCTTTCTTTCTTTCTTTCTTTTCCTTTCTTCCTTCCTTCCTTCCTTCCTTCCTTCCTTCCTTCCTTCCTTCCTTCCTTCCTTCCTTCCTTCCCTCCCTCCCTCCCTCCCTCCCTCCTTCCTTCCTCCCTCCCTCCCTTCCCTCCCTCCCTCCCTCCCTCCCTCCCTCCTTCCTTCCTTCCTTTCCTTTCTTTCTTTCTTTCTTTCTTTCTTTCTTTCTTTCTTTCTTTCTTTCTTTCTTTCTTTCTTTCTTTCTTTCTTTCTTTCTTTCTTTCTTTCTTTCTGTAGTTAGTTAGTTAGTTAGTTAGTTAGTTATTTTAAGTTAGAGCCATTGGCGTCTGTTACTTAAAACCAAGGATCCTAACTAATTCTGGGATCAAATCCCTTTGAACTTTGGTCTATCATAGACTACGGCATGTGGTGAGCTCCGGGGAACAAAATATGAAGCGTTGGCTAAGGAAATAAATTCCCCACCGATATCAGCATCTATTCTTTGGCACCCCTGACAGATGACGATCTCTCCTCTCTCTACTAGACCGCGGCCCACGATGGAGAGCTCAGTATCTCACTAGGCAGCTCGGGCTCTTTGGAAATTTTTCCAAAAGGAATTCTATCACACATCCTAAACGGTTAGAAAGGTCCTCCCAAATGAGTTAAAATCTTACTCACTTTCCCTCCCCGGCCAGTCCTTGTTCTGTGCTGGGACCATGATTCTCCCACCTGATAACTTCAGAGTCAGGGCCGCTTCTCCAGTTTCAGGGTTTGCTAAGAGGTTTCCCAGGGATAATATTATCTCACATTTGAAAGGCAAATGATACCTAGAGGTGTTTCCAAAGCTCCTTCCCAACCATTAGCAATTTATTTGCACAAAAAACTCTGAGGCAAAGATTGGTGTGGGATTACTAGTCTCCATCTGATCTATCAGGAGACTCCATCCCAGAAAAACTGTGTCATCTTTTTTTCAGGTCACACAGCTAATACAGGGCAGAGTTGAGACTCGATGCCCAATCCTTAGGGCTGAATTCTCCCACCTTTCCCATTCTACCATGAGTCCCTCAGCCCAAGATCATAATCATCTTCTCAGCGGTGAAAATACGATTTCAAAGGACTCACTCTGTTTCAACCACTCTGCTGATTAGTTTAAAATATTTGCTCTAATTCTTCCTTCAACCAAAAGATGTATGATCATTTCTATATGCGGTTGAGCAAACTGAGGTTCAGAGCAGACAAGAGACTTACCCAAGGTCACTACGTAATAAATATTAAAGCCATCACTTGAACAAAGAATACAGACATCAGACACACTAGCTGTTGGATCGCGTTTGCGTGGACAGCCAGATCCCGGGCGGAGAAGTCACCACTGAGTCCTGCTCCTTCCCCAACTGGGAGTTGTCAGCCTCAGCAAGGTCAGCAGCCATTCCCTATTCACTATCTCTGTGACCTGTGAGGCCACTCTCCTCTCCCACATTCTAAATTATTCCCCCAGCCTCCTCCCTGTGTATTTGCATTAACCAGTTTACAAAGTTCTTTCGGAAGCTTTTGTTGCCGAGTGATTTACGAGGAAGAGGGAAGACGGGCGGCACACGTGGGAAGCAAGCATTCAGGTGGTTCTATTTCTCCATCTGCTCGCAGCATCAGCTTCACGTGGCAAGTGCTTCCCACAGCTGTCTTAGGACCAGTAAGAAACATCTGTATTCTGTGGCTCTGCTTCTCCCTATATCCCTCCCCTCAAAGGAGGGGTGTGTGTTTTTTTTAAGTTCATCTGCAAAGTCCTATTCCCAGCACTGATAACACTATAAAATAATGGTCAAGTTAATTATTGGAGAATTAAAATGGAAGTGCTATCTAAATTCTTAGGACATTCACATTACTATCAAATGAATTTATTGTGATTAAAATGATTAATGGCATTCCAGTAAATACCAGAGAATTAAAATGCTGAATACAAAGAAGGTTCAAGTCTTATCATCATTAGAGTACACCAAGGAAGCCCGCTTATCCGCTTACATTAGGGAAAGACAGAGCAAATAAAGAAAGAAAATCATTGGCTTCTTCACAAGTAGGGGAATCCCAGCCTCCTCTTATGTATGTAGCATATGGAACCAACACTTAGTGTGCAGGAGGGAAAACAACAGCTCACATGTAACTTCAATAAAATAGAACCGATGGAACAGAACTGAAAGGTCAAAAATAGATCCAGGGATATCACAACATTCTAGCATATATTCAAGAGGGCATTTTAAAACTGGGAAAAGGCTGGATTATTCAATAAAGGTATAAGGACAACTGGTCCATCATTGATTGAAGGGAGACAACTACCTTACAGGTTACCCTTAAAAAGATTCCAGAACTAAATAACTAGATAGAAATACACATGAATATTTCTCTATTTTTATAGTGTTGAGGCAGGCAAGGCATTCGAAAGCATCTTTCCAAAATGAGAAACCAGAAAAGAAGAAATGAATAGAGTTGATAAGATACAATTGAAACGAAATCAAAAAGTATTAACCTGGGGGAAATACCTACAATACATTTGAAAGATAAAAGAATAAGATCTTTGATATTATTTCTAAGATATAAAAGATATCCTTGATAAAGATCTTCTACAAATACATGAAAAAGCCAAGTCTCTAATATAAAAAGTGAGCAAAAGATTCGAAAGAAGAAATATAAGCAGTCGATACAACTACAAACTACGAAAACGTGTCCCCTTCAGTAGAAGGGAAATAATGCAAGTGACAATGACATCTTCTCCAGTTACAATGACTTTACAAGCCTTATAGTGAGCAAGTTGTGAAGTGACAAGGAGGTAGAAGGAGCCTCCAAGACTCTGCTGGAAGAGTGTGAATCGGCCCCCAATTTATGGACAGTAATTTGGAGAAACACAAAACAAAACTGTATACTGCATTAGTTTGTCAGGACTGTCATAGCAAAATAAACATTTATTTCTCACAGTTCTGGAGGCGGCAAGTCCAAGATCAAGGTCCCAGGAGGGTGGGTTTCTCCCGAGGCCTCGCCTTGGCTTCAGATGGCCACCCTCTCGCTGCCCTTCACACTGTCCTTCCTCTGTGCATGCGCGAAGCTCTAATGTGCCTCCCCTTCTTACAGGGACACTGGTCTTATTGGATTAGGGCCAGCCCTGACCTATCGTTAATTACCTCCCTCAAGGCCCTATCTCCAAACACAGACACGTTGAGGGTTCGGCTGCAACATTTACAATTTGGGGGAATACAGTTCAGTCCATAACACACACACACACACCCCGTACACATATTCTTACTCTGATCCAATAGTTCAGGAAATGGCTGATGCCCCATCATGCTCACCATCTCCGTCAGTGTTCAGGGAGTGAACGGGCCAGCCAGATTCACAAAGGCAACACTGAGGTGTAGGAATATCCACATCAAAGTCACTGTGTAGACTTGGGATTCTGAATTGGGATAGTCTGTCCTAGAGGAAACAGTCTATATTTTGCAGGCAAAGAGATCTGGGTTCTAATCCTCACTGCCAACTGACAAGGTGAGTTCTTGTCCTTTCTGGGCCTTTGTTTCCTCATCTGTAAAATGGGGTTGGTTGTTCAGATTGACTTTATAGTGTTCACAGGTAAGATAACAGAAGCACAACACTTCAGACACTGTCTGGCACAGAGCAGCACACGCCCGGTAAGTGGAATCTAGTTCTTGTCACTGCCAGGGCCTCAGACAGGTGTGCAAATGGTGGCAGTGTCAGGGGCTCTGGGGCAACCTTCTCGAACAAAAGCTCTGATGAGTAGGTGTAGTGAAGTCTTTCATTCTTTCGAGAATCATGGGAAGGAAAAGAACTAATAAGTTAGTTTGTCTGTTATTTTCTTGCTCAGGGATCCCTGGCGACAAATACACTCTGTGATGTTTTTCTCAGATAAGTTACGAATAAGCCCCGACTTGCCTTGAAAGGATTTCTGCCATCTAATAGGCTGGGGTGTTAGTCCTGATGCTGTGAAATCCCTTTAGCAGAAAGCCTCTGGGCTGTCAGCGGAGCTGGGCCCTTGCTGAGTGTGGGCACTTAAAGAGACAGACGAGGGCAGATTTCCAAACATGAACATCTGGAAATGGAAACGGAAGGCTCCAAGGAAAAGGAGCATCATTTTCCCATCCTGCCTTAGGCTATGTGTTCCTGGAAAGACTTCTCTGGGAACAGGGTCACACACTGGAGGCATAACACCCAGATTTTAACCAGGCCACTGGGTCTGTGTCTGGGGTCACTTCTCTCCTCAAGAAACTGAGAGCCAGACTGAGAAGCCAGCCAGGGTGGTGGCTGTCTGGGGTGCCCGCATACAAGAGGTCGAATAAACCTCCCTGGAAATGTTTGGAAAGACTGTACCAAATAACACAAGATGCCACAAAGGATTATTTACTTGATGAATGAAATGTACATTGGTTGGCGTTTTAGTGAGGAGTCTTTGGGCCGTACACAATAGAAAACCAAGTCAAACTAGTTAGTTTGTGTTTTTAAACTGTGGAAAATACACATACCATGAAATTTACTGTCTGTATTAGTCTGCTCGGGCTGCCATAACAAAATACCACAGACTGGGTGGTGTAAGCAACAGAAATGGATTTTCTCCCAGTTGCGGAGGCTGGTTGTCCAGATCGAGGAGTCGGCATAGTGAGTTTCTGGAGAGACCGCTTTTCATGGCTCCAACATGGCTACTTCCCTGCTGTGTCCTCTGAGCCTTCCTCTGAGCAAGCACAGGAGAGCTCTGGTGTCTCCTCCTCTTCTAAGCATACAGGTTGGACGTTGTATCAGATCAGGGTCCCACTGCTGTGACCTCATTTGACCTTAACTACTTCCTTAAATCCCCTTTCTCTAAATACAGTCACCCTGGGGTGAGGGCTTCAACATATGAATTTTGGGAGGACACCGGTCCACCCGTGACACTGTCCAACATGTTTAGGTGTCCAGTGCAGTGGCATTAAGTACATTCACATTGCGGTGCTACCCTCGCCACATCCATCTCCAGAACTCTTGTCACCTTGCAACACTAAAACTCCGTACTTGTTAAAAACATAATTTTCCATTCCTCCATCCCCTCAAGCCCAGAAACCACAGCTCCACTAGGCATCGCGCATGATTGGAGCCATGTAGCCGTTGTTCTTCTGTATCTGGCTGATTTCACTTAGCGTGATGTCCTCGAGTTGCATCCATGTTATAGCAGGTCGTAATTTCCTTTCTTTGTAAGGCTGAATAACATTCCATCGTATGCGCATACCACATTGTGTTCATCCATTCATAATGCTGCCAGGAGCGTGGGTGTGAAAAGGACACGTGACAGTTGATCACGGGTTGTGGTGATGGTTTTCTGGGTGTACACACATGCCAACCTTTATCAAACTGTACACTTTAAATATGTTCAGATTACAGTATGGCTATTATTTTTCCACATAGCTATGAGAACATACGTGAAAAAGGATTGTTCACGGCACATGTGAGTGGGAGGTTCAGGAGAGCAGCTGACGTCAGGGCGGCTCACGTTACATCAAGACTTCAGTCGTGGTTGTCAGCGTGCCCGCCTTGCATCTCTCTCAGCCCGGCTTGTCCTGAGCGGGGGCACGGATGGGCTCTGGTAGTTCTCAGCTAACACCGTTTTCACAACTAGGACTCTTCGAGGGGAGACAAGATGCTTTCCCAGAAGTTCCATAGGAAGTCTGAGCTAATGCTCTGATTGGCCTACGTCTGAGCCAATCGTCTTGCTTGGCTGCTCCGACTGCCAAGCCTGGACTGTGAGCCCAGCCATGCGATGGGTTGGAAGGATTTCTATCAGGAACCACACAGACAGGTCCCCGTCAAGAAGAAGGGGTTCTGTTACCAGGAGATGAAAGGCAGACAGAAAGTACAGGTAAGCATTGCCGCCCTACTTCCCTGAAGGACACTGTCCTTGTAAGAAGATAAAGACACTCTGTTCGCTGGTATCATAGGGTGTTTTGTGATCTGCATGAGAAAGCGTACCCCTGTAGCTATAACCCTCCCACCAGCCTCCACCAGCCCCTACACAGTCAGCTGGGAGGCACCTGCCATCAGCCACCAAAAGTCACCTGAAATTCTGAAGCTGGATAATCCCTAGCACAATGCTATTTACCCAGGAAAAAAATGATTCGTTTTATTCTGTTATCTAAATTTTAAACCCAGCAAGTTTAGGGGTTCAGAAAAATCACAATTTAAACACAATTCCAAGTAGGCCTAATACGTCCTTTGTTGGTTTTTAAAAAATCAGTTCCTCTCCATTGACATTAAGTAAATACTGAACAAATATTTTAGAAATGTAATTTTTGAAGGACATCCAATTTTTACCCCCCTCCCCCCAATGTCTCAATGTAACCCTGGTCAGGGGTCTATCTTTAGGTTAATTTGGAGCAAAGCTACAGAAAGCAAAGTCAGCACCTCCTATGTGGTGAACGCCAGGCAAAGCCTTTCCCACACAGAATCACTTAAACTCCCCTCCTCTGGGAGACTGAGACATTCAGCGATCTGTTCAGGGCCGCACACAAAGTGAGTGAGTGGCAGTTCCGAGATTCAGATACAGGTTCCTCTGACTCTAAATGCCATGCCTTGGTTTTGTGTGTTTGTTTTGTTTTGTTTTCCTGTGCAAGACGTCCACTCTCACTGTCCTTGAGCAGGTGTTCCGTCCTGCCTCTGTCTGGCTGCTACTGGAGACTGCGGGCAGGCAGAGGCCCTCCGCGCAGAACTCCGCCTTCTTCTGAAAGGCCACCGTGTGCCCGCCGCATGTGGCTAGTTAGGACATGCGGGGAATACTATCCAGATCCCAAGCACTGATTCCAGATCCCAAGTGTGATCTAAATTCTGGACATGATCTGGCTCCTGGCTACCCTCTGACTTCATCTTATTTCACTTCCCCGGTTACTTAACATGACCTGCCCCATGCAGGTGTCTTAGCACCTCAGTGGTACCCAGCTAGGTACCCTCAGTGTCCTCCCATGTGCTGTCTTCACCCACCTGGGATAGTATTCCCCAAATGCTGCTATCTAACTATTGCTCACCTTCAGATGTCATTTTAAATGTCACTTGGGGAAGGCTTCTCCGGATCCGCAGATAGGATTAAGGCACACTGTTTTGTGTTCTCAGGGCACCCTGCACCATGATTCTCTTTAGCACTTGGACAACTGGTCATTCATCAGCCATGCAAAGATTTGTTCACTGGCTGTCTCTGACCATGCACCTGTTCACGGACAGTTTTTGAGAGCCTACTGCATGCCTCTAGGTGCTCACTGTCTGAGGCATGGAGGCTAGAGCACTGTGAGAGAGAACAAGAGCTCTGGGAGGACTGGGATTTGGTCTGTCTTCTTTCCCGTGTATCCCCAGACCAGCCCATGTCCCACCCAGAGCAGGAATCAAAAGAATGAATAAATGAAGAAAGGAGAGAACAATGTTAATTGTTTATGGGAAAGCTGCACTGCATCCCCTTCATTTGTGGGCTGACTGTAACCCTATTATTTCTGAGTTCCCAGCACCCAGGATAGTGCCTGGATGGAACAGGAGCTCAAAAAAACACATACACTATTTAATGAATCAATGAATGATTCAAGCAATCAATTTAATTTGGCATATGCCTTCCTCATAGGTGTGCCCATTAATTACCAATTACCAGTGTTTACATTCCAGTGCCTAACCATTTTTTGCTGCTTCTATAAACTCTCTGGGATGAGAGTATTGGCTTCTCAAATGACTTCCCGCATAAATTAGCCCATCTGAAAGTGAATGTTTATCCCGGGCTCTTTGAAATTCACATCATTCTCACCAACACCCTGCTCAGACAGTTCTTTAATTCCAGTCACCTGGGATTTCTCCCTACCTTTGTTGCCAGCCCCAGCCTAACGCCACTTATCTTCTCCACCTGGATTTACATATCAGAAAGGTCTAATCAAAGCCTGCCTGATTGTCTCATCCACCCCAGTTACAAATCTGCCATCTAATCAAGAAACCCAGCAGCAAATCAACATGCACTTCTTTCTGAAATCTTTGGCAGAAAGACGGGGAGCAGGAGCCTCAGCTGGGAACAAGGGCTGCAGGAGTTAACCAGGGGAAATTCCCTCCCGGCCACAGCAGGGGAAGAAAGGGACTAGGCAAAATGCTTTGTCTGCAGTTTGATACAACAGTGGGTGTGGGAGGGAAAACTAATGACCACGGAGTAACATATTTCTAACCTATGGAGCCAAATAGCATTTCCACCCTCGTGTTCTCAGGATCTACAAGGCTATAAAGTTAGATTCAGAGATCTTTTAGTTCAACAGTTTCTACCTTTTCAGAGCCAGTCAGCGTCAGAGGGGGAATAACTAACACTAAGGGTAATATTAACTTCTGTGGCGCTCGTAGAACGGGGCAGCATGGCAGGCATGCTTTCATTACACACTCACACTCCTTTGTAGATTCTTTCATTCTTCCCTTAATGCTGGTAAGGAAAACGAGGCTTAGCAATCTCATTTTTCTCATCCACTCAGCAAGTAAGCAGGGAAGCCAGGATTCAAATTTAGGCCGTTTATTCAGAAACCTTTTTTTTTTTTTTTCATTTTACCAGATCAGTGCGTCTTAAACTTAACATTCACCCAAGTCACCTGGAGATTTTGTTAAAATGCAGATTCTGATTCTGGAGGCCCATTTTTCCAACAAGCACCCAGGTGATGCTGCCAGGGCACAGACCACAGGTAAGCTGGGCGCCGTCGCTCTGTCGCCGTGTGACCTCCAGCACCTCTTAACGCCTCTAACGAAACCTCGGTTTATTCACCTCTAAAATAGAAATCAGGGTCCCTATCTCAGAGATGCGTTTCAGGGATTAAATGAAACATTCTGTGTAAAGTCTTTGCATAGTCCCTGGCCTACTCAGCAAGAGAAAACACTCAGGAAGTGTTGGCTACTGATATATTCATAGACTTTGTATCAGCCACTCTGCTGGAGACAGAGATGGAAAAACACGGGCTCTGGCCTCAAGGAGTTGCAGTCTACTGGGAAGGAAAGACCTGGGCTCTGATGGGCAGTGACAGGGGCTGTGGAAGCTCAGAAGACAACTTCCAAACCTAGGCATGGAACCAGAGAAGGCTCCGGAGAGACAATGTCTTTTTTCTGCCATCCCCAATGCATATGAGAGGAAGAAATCAAGGCAGACGGCCAATGGGTGTATGGTCATTGCAGGGCTGCAACAGGGCAGTGTCCCACCCAGGGGCTGAGCAGCCTTTAGGAGCCGACAGGATCTGAGGTGAGCCTTGCTGATTGGGCTCCTGCCGAGGAATTTCCTTAGTGCTCAGGGTTTCCTCTTTCAAGGCCCAGAATTAATTTAAGGTCAACTCGCAACTTATCTGTTCCTACATTTGTTCGCTTGTGCTTGTTCGTTCATTCACTCATTCATTCATTGGGCTATATCACTCCCCCTCATACCACCAAGCCCCTGGGGAGTCTCTGTAGCAATACATAATATTGCAATGTAGCAATATGTAGCAATCATACTCTCATACCCCATCCCAACTGATCCTGTGGCCATGACTTCCACCACGTCTGCTTCCCCGCCGGGATGCAGGCTCAGTGCAGGCAGGAGCCGTGTCTGAGAAGCCTTGTTCACCGGCCTCTCTCCCTCTCACCCACTCAGGACCCAGCATAGAGTGGGAACTCCATCATAGCTGTGAATGGAAGAGATCAGAATAGCAGAAAGAGTACTGTGAAAAATAAAGAATGTCACCATTACAGGCTGAGCAAGACAAATGGGCTTGTCCCATTGTTGTGACAACACTTGATACAAATAATTTTATTTTCAGCCTTTCCAGAACAAAGCAGGATTTACAGTGAAATAAAATAAAATAAATAAATGCAATAAAACAATACAATAAAAAAGAAATAAACCAGCTACCAGGCGTCTGGGCGCAAGGGTTCCACAGCCAGTGTGCCTGTCTGTGAGGAAACCCGATCCAGGCTTGTGGAAGCGAAGTTGCTTCTCGCCAGGGTGGGGATGGGTTTAGACAGGGCTCTTTGAACCTCGGAGAGAAAGCCACCCTCTAAATCCCCATCACTGAACCGCCAGAGCCTTCCTTTTCCAGCACCTATAGGATTGCATTAGCATAAGCATTGTCATGTAATGAGTTGTCAGGCTGAAGATGTAATTATGGCAAAGCAGAGAAAAATTTCAAAAGTTGAGCTTTAATGGAAAAATGAGATGGGAGCTCTGGCGTTCACGTATAAAACAAACTTTTTAATATTCATTCCTCTTGCACTCTTTGAAATTCACCTTCAGAGCTCCAAGGTGAACAGGGGGAAAAAGGTTCAATAATTTTCAAATCCTAATTATAATTCATCACAGGTGATTAAACAAGACTGTGGGTATGTGTTGCTCACTACTCTTCCCCCCTTAACAGTGGACATTTAATTTTAATAAAAAAGGGAGGGCCTTTTTTGTTTGTTTTTTCTTTTATTTTTTTAAAAAATGATGGCTGGTTCCCTGTGGTATTTTTTTCCCTGCACAGAGCCTCATTTTCTCCATTCTCCATTGTTACTAGATAGAAAATACTGCATGCATAACAATGCCTTTTATTTTGATAGGGACATGTCAATGCCTTTTACTTTGATAGGGGTTCTATCAGTTCCTTCACCTTCAACATCTCTATCCTTCCTGAGGGAGCCCATCCTAATGCCACAGGCTACCCTTCCAGGTCCTCAGAATTTAACCAGCATAATGTCTTAAATTTATGAATCTTATATTTCTTTATCTGAAAAATGGGGATGATAATAATGAGATTTACTTTGCTCTCCAAGGGAGGTACCCTGGCAAAGCACATGTACCTTGTAGGACTGATGCTCATTATGAGATTGAGTAACCTATCAAATGTTATCTAAATGTTGGCTATTGTTTTTGTGGTTAATAAATAGTTGTTCATTCATTCACTCAACAAGCATACTGAATTCCTTTTGTGTATCAGGCGCCGTGGTCATCTCTAGGGATTAAGAAGGGAAAAGAAAAAGAGCCATATGCCATCTGTTACCAGCAAGACTGACCAGGTTAGACGGAGACAGACATGAGAACAAATCGGTTACTTCCATGTGACCTTCACAGAAATGCTCTGAGAACGCAAGATGGGATGAGGAGTTGTGTAGCTATGTAGCTCTGTGATCTTGATAGTCCCTTCCCATTTTGGGACTCAAAATTCATGGCATAAAAGTCAGAGCCAACAGTATTGTTTCTACCAGCCTTTGAATACTTTGTAAATATTATTTTCCATGTCTTCCATAAATGTCCTACGCTCTAGTCACACTTCCAACCATTATGTCTGTGATTTCCCCTCCCTGGACACTTCCCTCATGTATACGTCTGTCATACCTGTATCCACCCTTTGGAAATTAGGGTAGAGGTCATGACCTCTGGGAATCCTTCTCACACCCTGCAGGAGAATTCAGTTTCACATACTGTTCCCATAACACTTCTCTGTGCTTGTCCCAGCGTCAGCCCAGATCCTGTAATACAGAGTGGGTCATGAGCTGGGTTTTACCCCAGAGGGTGAGCTCCCCGAGGGCAGGCGTAGCACTGTCTGACTCCACGCCTGCAGTAAGGTACTGAGTAACAAGTGGATGGCGGTGTGTCTGTTAGGGTTGCTGAGGAATGGATTCAGGCTAACCTAAACGAAACATAACTTTACTGGAAGGGTACCAGGTAATTAGGACAGATGCTGGGATCTAAGGAGCAAGGACTTAGCGATCACAGCCAGGGAAAACCACTCCAGTTCTCTATCCTTGTGTATACTGCTCTAGATTCGAATGCTGTGAGACCCTGTGATGGTATAGGTGATCATATAGGGAGGGCAGAGCATCTCAAATAGCCACCCTTCTGACTGCTTTTCAGGGGAACATGGTTAACCCCCCAAAAGGAATTTTGAATGCTACTTCCAAAAGAAGGAGGTATGCATACACGGTGGCCCCCGATCACACATTTCTACCATGGACTGCAGAGCAAATACGGGAGTGTCTGGAATTTTGTGACCGATTTGTTTTTGAACCCCAGTACCTGGCACCGTGCCTGTCAGTAAGTAATCTTCATCCTTCTTTTAGGATCTGGTGTGGAATTATGTTTAGAGAGGCAGCCCTCATGTTCATCTGCCCTGGAGAGACGGAACACGTCCTTCCTACGTGGTTTCCTGCCAGACTGTGTGAGGCTGATCTAATCCTCGAACCCTCTTCACAATTATCAGTCTTCTTGTTCGACAAATCAACCAAGACGGGTCCACGTCAGCCATTAGGATGCCCCAGAACAGTCGTCCTGGGTTGGCAGGCACAACTGAAGTGCCCTTATTCGGCTGTCCCTTAATCGTGCAAATATACAGTTGTGTCTTTTGCCACTTGGTATTTTGTATTGGTTTCTGAAGCTTCATTCTCCATTAAGATCAAGTTTATACAAGAGGCTCTAAGCTGAACAAACTCCAGTCAGGCGTTTTTGGATGGAAACCAAAGCCCCTGATAATTCACAGGTGAAGAGGATTAATTTCATTACCATTCCCCTGACACACCCCTTTCAAAGTGGTTTAACGCTGCTGTTTAGTAAATGTTTTTCGCCTCCTGCTTCTGGTTCCAGCCACATTTGCATATTCATCAGAAGTGTGTGCACAGTATTAAACCTGGCGGTTACTGCACTTCTCATTCCTGTTTCCCTCTGTGAATGCTGATACCTCTTCCTCTAGCTGGAGCCATACTTTTCTCAAGGTCAGCACATGCTGGCATCTCCCCGGGGAACTGGAAGCCTCCACTAGCCTGAACAAGCCATGTGCTGCTGCTTTCTGCCCACTCGGTGGGTGTGCCTCCCTGTGACTTCGGTGGGTATGATGGGAGGTGGTGTACAAGAATGCATGCATATGGGCATGGGGTGAACACTGGAGGTGGACACAAAATGGCAGGTACAGTCCTAGGCTCCAACACCCACCTTAATGCTAGTTGCTTCCACCCAGTGAGCCTCAGCGTCCTCATTTGTGAGTGTAATAAATTTCCCCTTGCTGTCTTGCTGACTGCAGGAGATTACGTAGGTGAAGGCACTTTGTCAACTATGAAGCTATATAGAAAAGTAACAAATTTTTGTAATTATTTCTCGTTCTAGTATAAAAGAAAATGAGAGGAAGACCATGTTTGTCCATGCCACAGAGGGATGGGGGAAGAGACAGAGAGAGAGAGAGAGAGAGAGAGAGAGAGAGAGAGAGAGAGAGAGAGACTGTTTCCCACCTGGCCCTCAGCTGTACAAATTATCCAGCTGAGAACTCAGACATCATTGCCTAGTAGATATAAGCCTTTCCCAGTCTACCTTGTCTGAATTATTGATCCACAGAATGATAGGTGGTAAGTTGTTGTTAGCCACTCAGTTTTGGGGAAGCTTGTGATACCTCCGATAACTGCAGCATCAACTTATGCAGGTGTTCACTTGGCCCAAGAGCAGTGTCACTGACTTTTACTATTTCCTTTGTTACGTTTCACAAATTTGGAATCTCACTTGAAACATCCTATCTATTGTATTTTGGTGCCCTGGTTGCAAAAATAACATGTGGTTGCAAAAATAAATGAAGATCATTTTTAACAACAAGAAGAATTGCCATAACAAATATACAACAGGCCAATGGGACAAAGGTACTAGGCAGGTGGGTGCAATGCTGCCACTAGAGGGTCAGGAAGGCTTCTCCGAGGAGGTGATGTTTGAGCAGAGAACTGAAGGAGGGAAAAAGGCATTGCTCCCCGCGTTGAAATGATTTTCTTTCCTCTGACCTACTGTCCTTTGTAGACCTGGGGGAACATCTATCACAGCCAGCCTGCTCCCCGTTATTCATTTCTGTTTCTGTCTTCCCAGCAAGAGTGTGAGAGCCTGGAGGGCAGGAATTATCTTATTTATCTCCATATTCTTCTGTGATCTTACATAGAACAAGCGTTCAGTAAACGAGTGCTAAATGAAATGCAAATGAAGTTGAGAGTGAATTAAAGGACTTATTTCATATAGATGTTCACCCGGAAGCTGGTCAAGGCCCTTCGTGGACAGACAGTTAACTGCACGGGAAGGACCACACGCACTCTCCGTCCTTCACAGCAGTGTCTGCAGTTACAGGATGCTGCACTGTAGCCCTTCTTCAAGCGGGAAAGCCTTTATAGACTAGATGGGCTGTATAGACACATTTTCCTAACTCCAAGTGCAAGTTCCACTTCTTGCTATGGTGTGTGTTTGCATGAGGATTCATTTCAGTGTTGCCCAAATCCAACACGTCTTTCATGATCCTTAAAAACAAAAGGATGGGACTACTCATTCACTTGCAATTACTTGTTTCCTTATTTGTAGTGTTAAATCTCAGCCTCTTTATAGATAACTTCTTTCTTCAGTTAGTATCGCTGAACACTCATGCTTGCTTCTAAACACAGTTTAATTCCTAAAGCCAAATCTTGACTGACGGCCGTGGGTACCATAGTCATGATTTGCATTCTTATCTAAAGATCTTCAGGCAGCCATACATACCCTGTAGGCCAATGTTTTTCATGATACATCGGTGAGTCATTAAATCTATTTAGTAGGTTATGACCAGAATTTTATTTAAAT
This sequence comes from Tadarida brasiliensis, assembly GCA_030848825.1. Lineage (NCBI taxonomy): Eukaryota > Metazoa > Chordata > Mammalia > Chiroptera > Molossidae > Tadarida > Tadarida brasiliensis. The sequence goes on from CM061264.1 coordinate 43,202,907, forward strand.
TAAGTTAAATAACAGAAAATATCATAGTATGTCAAATTTAAAGGCATGATTTTTTTTTTTTTTTTTGAGTCTCGTGTTTGTCTTTTTGTGTTTGTGTGTATTTATGTATGTAAGTATGTTCATGCTGGGTCACAGTCAAAATGGTTTAAAAGTTACTATTGGGAACATTTCTCCAATTACATCCCCTATTAGTTATAATTTTTTTCCTTTATAGGATTTTATTTCCTTTCATGTGCAGACATTACTGTTCTATGATGCCCAAGATGATCTAACATGGCCAAGCGGAACTCATCATCTTCTCTTTGAATCTGGTCTTCCTTGTGCCTTCGTATTTTTAAAGCTATCATCTCTTGAAATCTAAACTAGATGTCATAAAATCTTTTTAATTCGACCAGAAAACATAACCAAAATGTATTCCTTTCTGTTCTTTCCAAAAGCCCATGCCTTAGACCACACTCTTGCCACCTTGACTGACCATCGCTTTACCCTGGCACTAGGTCTTCCTCGTTTGAGCTCAGCCCTGCTCAGTTCAAACTTCATTTAACTGCTCGAATGAACCTTGTCTGTGTGAAGAATTTAGTTGGAACACAAATACCTGTTTTCTCTTCCTCTGTGTCATCATTAAAGTTAAGGTTAAAAGAGTAGCAAAAAGGGGAGGGTAATATAAACAGTAAATGAGACATGAGACATGTGAGCAATGTTAAGGAAGTGTAGAGGCAGCTGGACCAGGTCCCTGATCAAGCAGTCTGGCTGTGAGTGGGCAGTGGATTCGACTGACCAGACACGGCCAGGGAGGTTTCAGCAGTCAGACTTGCCGGGTGAGAAGAGCCTGGAACATGACGGCAGAGAGGAATTGCTAGAGACACCCTTTCGCCTTCCTCCCCTCACATATGCAGCATGTAACGTGCGAATACCCAGGCACACACATTCCCAGGAAAAAGTCTCTGCACTCTAGACCAGGGTGGGGGAACTCTGGCCTGTGGGCCGTGTAAGGCCCGCGAAATCAATACCAGCTAACATCACACGCCTCACCAAAGAGAGGCAGTTCCAACCAGCACATTAGGGGTGAGTCAATTAAATGTTTGACCAAATATAGCAGGCTGATTTTTGAGTTGATAATTTTGTATGGCCTGCAAATTATGTTGTAAATATCCAAATGGCCCTTGTCAGAAAAAAAAGTTCCCGGCTGCTCTAGACCCTCTCCACTGAAAGATGAATGAAAGAAGTGTGTGTGTGTGTGTGTGTGTGTGTGTGTGTATGCAGTTTATATATATATTAATAATATACAGAGTATATGTGATATACATATATAATTATATAATTATACATATATAATTATATTTATAATTTATTTTATTTATATTTATAATTTAACTCTCTGGTTAAATTTCTTCATCTGAAAGTTAAGGTCACCTCCAACTCTGCCAATTTATGATTTTTCTCTCCCATGTGCAAATTTATATCTGTTCTTTGATCATTAAACCAACCTGCTGAACAGATAGTAAAAGAAAAAAGAAATGCATTGCCCCCTTGGGCTGAGCTTCACCACTGCAGAATCCTGAAGTAATTTCCACTAGAGCATTCGAATCCTCAAATCTGAGGGCTTGGTAAGCCACGGGGAAAACACTCACTTAGAAGGGACTTGCGTTGTAACCCTTTTTATCATTAATACCATTGACCTATTATTTATTAAATGCTTGTGATCACCAGATATTTGGCTAAATACTTACACATCTGACCACACTCAGTATTCAAACAGCTTATAAAGTGAGCGGTGTCAGTTCCATTACACAGAAGGGGAAACTAAGGTTCAGAGAAGGTAAGTAGCTTCACAGCACAGGGCTAAGCAAGTCTACCAGGTTCCAAAACATGTGCTCTTAACCCCTACATTCTACAGTCTAGTGGTTACACGCTTCTATTAGCTTCAAGTCAATTCTCCGTGCCTCAGTTTTCTCATCTCTCAAATGGGAGACATCCCTGACTTCTACTGTCTTTAAGTTGTTGTGAATATACAAGATACTGAACTTAATCCTGCCGAGACAAAATTGTGTGTCATAAAAAATGCAAGTTATAAATCTAAATTTCACTTTGACTGTCTTTGGGTATGCAGTTAGCAGAGTCCAACTCCCTACGACCTTACACCAAGCCTACTTACACCTGTTGTTCTTGGCAGGGAGCCTGTAGGCACTGGTATGTGCCATCCCTGGACTGGAGGCTGGAAGCTTATGAGGCGATAAATACACTTTAAAGAGAAAAGGTGAACGTTCATTAGAAAGTGTTCCTCCATGCATTTCCCTATTTTTATTTTTATTTTTATTTTTTTGCCATTGGCCTACAGAAATGGATCCTGATTTCCTACTCTGGAAATTCAGGATAGTCTCTAGACTTTTGGTGGATATTTAATAAAATCACATGACAGCACTTTGCAAACTCTAAAAGGCAGAAGAAACATCAAGTACTATTGATACAAACAACATATTTTGCAAACGCTTAAGCATTATGTCAAAGAAAGAAGCTTAGAAACACAGGCCCCACTGTATTTTTGCACTCCAGACGTTGAAACATCTTATTTAGTCACTGTGGCATACATCTCAAACGTATGATCAATTTGTTGGAAACGTAAGTCCTATTGTATTAAAAAAAATAACACTCTGGGCAAACAGAATTCTTCTGGACAGGTGCAAAATTTGTGCTATTTGCAAATGGCTGTTGCAATGAGTATTTACTGGGTACCCACTAAGTGCCGGGTACTGGGCCCAGAATCCTCTGACGACATGCCACCGAGAAGAGGCTCCCTGCGCTCTCACCCTTGTGCTCAGAGACCTTATTCCCTCCCAGCACCTGTTGCTGCTGATCTGCCCTCCTTCCTGGACTGAGCATGCTGAGGTTAAAGGCTTGCCTTTTCATTCTGAGCATACAGTAGGCTGGAAAGATACTCCTGTTGGATTCATGTTTTAAGCCGCTGAGTTTGCAGTATTTTGTCACAGTGGCCGTAGGAAACTAATATAATGTTCTCCACCCTCCACTAGAATGGAAACTTGATGAAGACAGGGATAAGTAGCTGGCACGGTGTGTAGATGATAAGAGGCATTCAGAAATGGTTTGTTGAGTCATTGAGCGAATACATGAATGGCGTGTGTGTACGTGCCTTCCACACCAGACAGAGAGGCTCCCGGGCCAGGATCAGACCTTACTGCTATCCGCCTATCTATCGCCATTCTTGTCTGTCACACAGCAGTCAACTCAACTCAACGAACTGAAGGAAGCAGCATTGCATCTGTCAAACCAAATGATCCGGAGAGAGTTGAAAAGTCATGGTTAAATATGTTTCATACGTATAGTCTTTTTGTGGAAAACTGGACCGTGTGGCGCGTGAGGGGAGCAGGTACGCGGGGTTTTCTGTCTTTCTGCATCTGCCTGGAAGCCCTCAGCACGCAGCTGAGAGTGAAGGAGTCCAGGTGGGAATGAAAAGACATGCACATTTTTTATTCTCGTTCTGTTTCAGAGCTGTGTCTAACAAAAGGGTCCAGCGCCTCCTCCTGAGCTGAAACTCCTTCGCTTGAGGCGCCGAGAGCCTGAGGAGGGTGGGAGGGTGAGGAAGGCCTTGAGTCCCACTCGGCGGCTGCCCCAGGGACCCTGGGCTCTGCTGGCCGGGCACCCCACGTGCAGAAGCTGCTTCCCACAACGCAGTGTGGCTTCTGCGCTCCGTGGATTACCAGGGCCGATTAAGGAACCAATTTATGTTCTCAGAGCTGTTTAAATGCAGGCTGTGTCTGCATGAGAGATGTCTCTGGCCTCCTGTGCACCATCATTCCTGCCCCGGGATTTCTTTTCCCCTCTCAAAAATAAATATAAAAAGGAGGCCAAAATCATACTGCAAGGGAAACAGGAAATTCTCTTCTCCCCCCAGCTAATTCTAATGAAGTTGTACAATCCAGATGGCACGAATAATTCCACCTATGAGAGGGCTGACAGAGATGTGGGTCACGGGCCCACTGGAAAGCTGGGAGGCGCAGGGAAAACGCACGAGTCCAAATTCCACACGGGCAGCTATTAGCCCTGCGGTCTTGAACACGTCACCTCTGCTCTCTCTTCTTCGATCTTGAAAAATGGGGATATCATGCTTAACTTGCAGGTTGATGTGAAGTTTAGAAATACGTACACAAATACCTGCACATTAGTAGCTCTAATTCGGAGTCACAAACTCGTATTTGCACAGGGGGCTGGCAGGTAGCATAAAGGAGAGACCCTGGCCAGGTGGGACCTGTAATGAATTGGCAAGCGTGTGCCCGTCGGAAGGGGGTCCCTCCAGCTGGGGGCGACCATGCAGAAACGAGGGCTGGACACACCAGAGCTGCCAACTTCTCAACAGAAGCAAGAATTAAAATTTTTTGTTGTTGTTGTTTAAATGTGAAATCTCTTAAGCATTCAATGTTGACAATAAATTAAAAAAATTTTTTTTTTAAATTACTGATTAGGTCAGACAACATGTGTGAATAGAATGTGGTTTGCGGTCCATCAGTTAATGATTTGTGCTCTAAAGAAGTGGTCATTATTATTGCACCGTGGGGAACACTTAGGAACAGAAAATGTCATACCGTCTTAAAGGAGTGCTTTCAGGTTGCAGCATCGTTTAATAACACTGGTCTGTGATGAAGTTCTCACCGCCTTGTGGTAACATGATTTTTTTAAAACATGATTTTTTCTTACCTTCTCACCAAAAGCTACATTTACTCCAATGAAAACATTTTTAAAGTTCTTCCTCTTTCTTTCGTGAAAAAGTCTTTCTTTATGAGATTATTTTGATGGTGAGTAATACATTTAAGTTGTTTTTCAAGTCCTAGTAGGAAAAAATTAAAACTTGGTAACAATATTGGATTTCCTTCCTCTTAAAATCTAGTTTTACTGGTTTTTTTCTTTTCTTTTTTCCTCTAACATCCTAGGGCTAGCAACTGCTGGTTTTGGGGGCATTTCTACTAATGCGAACTGTATCACGTGAGTTGTGTCCATACTGCTACAGTGAAGGAGGTCAAGTGCTCCTCATTATCCGTTTCCCTTCTTCCTTAGTGAGAGAATATTACACCAGGCACAGGATCCCCTAGAATAAAGGCCGCATTTTACAGCCTTCTTGTGGCTATGTAGCTTAGTTCTGGTCAATGTGAGCCGATGTATATATATATATATATTTTTTTTTTTATTAATTTATTTTTGTTACAGAGGTTTCTCCTTTTTTCCCCATTGACACCCTCCTCCCCATCCCCCCACCCTGTCCCCAGCTTTGTTGTCCATGTCCATCACTTATGCATACATGTGCATAAGTTCTGTGGTTTATCTCTTCCCTCCCCCCCACCCCCTCTCCTGAGGGGTGTCAGTTTATACCCTACTTCCACGTCTCTGGGTCTACCCTGTTCCTCAGACTGCTATGTTCATTATATTCCACAAATAAGTGAGATCATGTGATATTTGTCTTTCTCTGCTTGGCTTGTTTCGCTTAGGATAATACTCTCGAGGTCCCTCCACGTCGTCTCAAAGGATAAGAGATCTTTCTTTCTTACAGCTGCATAGTACTCCATTGTGTATATGTACCACAGCTTTTTTATCCATTCATCCACTGATGGACACTTGGGCTGTTTCCAGATCTTAGCTATTGTACATAGTGCTGCTATGAACATGGGGGTACATGTATTTTTTCTGATTGGTGTTTCAGGCTTCTTAGGGTATATTCCTAGAAGTGGGATCACTGGGTCAAATGGCAATTCAATTTTTAATTTTTTGAGGTAACACCATAGTGTTTTCCACAGTGGCTGCACCAGTCTGCATTCCCACCAGCAGTGTACTAGAGTCCCCTTTTCTCCACACCCTCGCCAACACTTGTTGTTTGATGATTTGTTGATGGCGGCCATTCTGACAGGTGTGAGGTGATACCTCATTGTTGTTTTAATTTGCATCTCTCTGATGATTAATGATGTTGAGCATTTCTTCATATGTCTCTTAGCCATTTGTATGTCCTTTTTGGAGAGGTGTCTATTTAGTTCCTCTGCCCATTTTTTAATTGGGTTCTTTGTCTTCCTTTTGTTGAGTTGTATGAGCACTCTGTATATTTTGGAAATTAACCCCTTATCTGATGTGTCATTGGCAATTATGCTCTCCCATGGAGTGGGTTCCCTATCTGTTTTGATGGTTGTTTCTTTTGCTGTGCAGAAGCTTTTGAGTTTGATGTAGTCCCATGTGTTCATTTTTCCCTTTGTTTCTGTTGCCTTAGGTGATGTATCAGTGAAGATTCTACTGCGTATGATGTCCGAAATTTTGTTGCCTACATTTTCTTCTAGGATTTTTATGGATTCACGAGTCACATTTAAGTCTTTTATCCATTTTGAGTTTATTCTTGTGTGTGGTGTAAGTTGATGGTCTAGTTTCATGTTTTTGCATGTAGCTGCCCAATTTTCCCAACACCATTTATTAAAGAGGCTATCTTTACTCCATTGTATGCTCTTGCCACCTTTGTCAAATATTAATTGAGCATAATGTCTTGGGTCAATTTCCGGATTCTCTGTTCTGTTCCACTGGTCTATATGCCTGTTCTTGTGCCAGTACCAGGCTGTTTTGATTACAGTGGCTTTGTAGTATAAGCTGATATCCGGTATTGTGATCCCACCTACTTTGTCCTTCTTTTTCAAGATTGCTGTGGCTATTCGGGGTCTTTTTTGGTTCCATATGAACTTTTGAAATATTTGTTCTAGTTCTGTGAAATATGTCACTGGTATTTTGATGGGGATTGCATTGAATCTATAAATTGCTTTGGGTAATATGGACATTTTAATGATGTTAATTCTTCCAATCCATGAACAAGGTATGTGTTTCCACTTTTTTATATCTTCCTCTATTTCTTTTTTCAATGTCCTGTAGTTTTCTGCAAATAGGTCCTTTACTTCTTTGGTTAGGTTTATTCCTAGGTATCTTAATTTTTTTGCCGCGATGGTAAATGGTATTGTTTTTTTAGTTTCTCTTTCCGTGAGTTCGTCATTGGTGTATAAGAATGCCATTGATTTCTTGACATTAATTTTGTATCCTGCTACTTTGCCAAATTCATTTATTAAGTCTAGTAGATTTTTGATGGAGTCTTTAGGGTTTTCTATATATAATATCATATCGTCTGCTAATAATGACAGTTTCACTTCTTCCTTTCCAATTTGGATTCCTTTTATTTTTTCTTCACGTCTGATTGCTGTGGCTAAGACTTCCAGTACTATGTTAAATAAGAGTGGCGAAAGTGGGCATCCCTGTCTTGTTCCTGTTCTTAAGGGAAATGTTTTTAGTTTTTGCCCATTGAGTATGATGTTGGCTGTAGGTCTTTCATATATGGCCTTTATTATATCAAGATATGATCCCTCTACTCCCAAATTGCTGAGCGTTTTTATCAGGAATGGGTGCTGGATTTTGTCGAATGCTTTTTCAGCATCTATTGATATGATCATGTGGTTTTTATCTTTCATTTTGTTTATGTGGTGTATCACATTTATTGATTTGCGAATGTTGAACCAGCCTTGCATCCCTGGGATGAATCCCACTTGGTCATGGTGAATAATTTTTTTGATGTATTGCTGGATCCGATTTGCTAGTATTTTGTTTAGGATTTTGGCATCTACATTCATCAGGGATATTGGCCTGTAGTTTTCTTTCTTTGTAGAGCCGATGTATATATTAAGATAGTTTCTTGCAACTTCTCTAAAAAAAGCAAAACTAGTATGCACCTTTTACCTTTCTTCCCTTCTTTCTCCATCCTGCTACTTGCAACGTGGGTATGGTGGCTGGAGAGCCAGCAGGAAGCCGAAAGGAGCCCGCATCCCTGAGGACTGCATGGAACAGAGCTGCCAACTTGCCTTCAGACTCTTCTACAAGACAGAAACAGTCTTCCACCTTCTGTCTCCTTGAAACCACTATTATCTACGGTCTTTGTCACTTGCAGCTGGACCTAATCCTTGTTGGTACACCCAGGAAATGTTTCTAACGGGGTGCTATCATGTGTACCAAATACTTGTTTTAGATTCATGTCTCATGTTATTCAACGAGAGAAAGTGAAAACTGAGTCAAAGAAAAATATTCATTGGGACATTACTGGGTTAAAAAATAATCTCCAAGCAATCTTTAGTGATACTGTAAACATACTTCTCAGCTTCAACAACTGAAAAACATCGAAGGGGTCTACAGTGGAACCGCCACGACTTCCAGTCCTCTGCTGCGCTACTACTGGTATCACTAATGGTTTGCTTAAGAATATGCACAAGTGGACCTATACTGAGATTGTAAGAATGTGCAGTCATCATCCTGAACAACCCAGACAACTTGAGATGGGAGAGCATGTTCCTACAGGCAATTCACAGTGAAATACCATCACTGCTGGTCTCGGAGGGCTGAAGTACTGAAACGAGACCATGCACACCTCCAGGTGACCTGTAATGGTTCTTGTTATTACTATCCAGAGGTGACTATGAAAACAATGTAAGTGTGAGTTTCTTGAGGGAAAGCACCGTGGCTTTCATTTCCTTATCCCTACTACCTGCTCAGTGTTCTTACTTTGTACCACTCTCACGCTTGCTTGGTCTCCCTTCCCTGGACACCTTGACACATTTTCTTCCTCAACTATGTCAAAGTCATACCTGCCTTGGGGCCCTTACATTGGCTTGTTCCTTTGCCTGGATGGGCTCCTTTCTCAGACCTCCTGGACGAGTCTCACCGTCCAGATCTCAGCTCAAATGTTACCTCCTCAGGGAAACCTTGACCTTGACCTAAGAATTTCCCGCAGTCACTCTCATGGCACTTATCACCCTCTGAAACTACTTATTAGTTTCCAGTATATTGACTATTTATTACACTTAGAATAAGGGCAGGAACCTTGTCAGTTTTGTTCACCTGGTCTCTCCACAACACGGTCTAGCGCATAGTAAGCATTCAATAGATAGTCAAATGGATGACTAGTCAACGTGGCATAATTGCCACAGGCAATCCATGGGATTCTATAAGAAATCGATAGTGTTCTATAAGTACTTAAAGGAAATCCATAAGGGCAGTGCAGGTGTTATGGATAATCTATGGGTACCTACGAACCACTTGCTCTGATACTACACATCTTTTCAGATAGTTTTTATAGGGGCTACAATACCGTGGAGACACTCCGTAATGGACCTACCATTCCAGATGTTATGAAATGGGTCTACAGGATATTTATAATGCTTGGTAGAGAAGAAAGGAAAGGTATTTCACCAATGGCCGCAGCAGAAGCATGCATGGAATCAAGCAGCAAGAGAAATGCCTGCATCCTTGGGGAACGAGGCATAGGCAGGGCCGGACATGGCCGCCATGCTCCAAGCCTGGCAGATGACTGGAAGTTAGTGTGCGGTCAGACTGCAGAGGGAGGGCTCGAGGGGATGTAAAGGAGTTTGACTTCAGCTCTTCTCACTGTACATCAGATTCCTCACCTGTGAAAGGAACTGCCTGGGCTGTATGAAGGGTGCTAAGTAGCCAGTGGGCCATCATTCTCTCCCTCTGTCAGCAGGGAACGTTCTTGGTGCCCTGCCCAGACCCCTTCACTGGACTGGTGGGCCCACCGCCCGGCTGCTGAGAGTGCTGGCTGCTAGTGACTCACAGCTGCTCCTTCCCCAAGAATAGCCTCTGCTGAGAAGAGCCCCGGGACTGGGAGGTTGCGCACCATCCCCACCCCGCTGGCCACCGCCAATGACTGACCACCAGTGTACGAAAGGTCAGTCCCCTGGCCTTCATTCATGCTCCAGTGGACAGGCCAGCCCTCAGCTGAGCCCACACCCTTGCTTAGCTTCCTCCCCTGGCTCCAGCCTGTTTCCTCTCCCCCTTCCCCTGAGAGCCCTCCCCAAATAAATCCCTTCCACAGAAAGTCCTCTCCCAAACTTGACTTCTACGGAACCCAAACTAAGACCAATCCCTTGAGACACGTTGCTAAGCTGATCACACTACTCTTGCCCTGTAAACCCAGATTCAGTCATACAGGTATCCCAACAGCAGTCCAAACACACTTCCAGGCCGTTGCTGTCGGCGTTGGAGAGAAAGCCTGTTTGCCAGCCCCGAGCTGGAATATCTCTCAGGTACCCTCCTTTGCTGACAGGTAAAAAATAGGACACTTTTTAGGTGATCTTGTATGGAACTGGGTTCTGCGGGGGGACCAAGTGATGGAGATGGCAGAGGAATGACAGCAGGATGTTCTATTAATAATTATTGCATGAATAACTGCATTACTATTTTTAATTGCAGGATTAATAATACTTATACATATGTGTGTAATACTTATACATACGTTTGTGTGTGTGTGTGTGTGTGTGTGTGTGTGTGTGTGTGTATTTACACTGGAGAAGCAGCTGAGCAGAGGGGATAAGAGTTTAGATTCTGGAGGCCAACTGGTTTCTAATCCTGGCTCCACAACAGCTGTGTGACCTTAGGCAAATGACCTAACAGCTCTGTGCATGGTTCCAGCATCTTCTAAAATGAGGCTAACAACACTGTCTCCTCTTCCAGACTTGTTTTGAGAGCTGAGCTCTCCTTCGTAAAGCACAGTGTGTCTGCTAAACACACGTGTTCATCTTGACAAGTGTAAGGGAAGGAAATGGGCTAAACTGGTTTATTTAAAGCAGACGCCTCAGGAACCAGAGTGTTAATAGCCCTTAGGAAGGAACGTGGAGCACCCTGCAGGACAAGCGTCTCTGAGACAGCAAAGCGCTGGTACGGGGACAGTCCTGGGAGGGGTGGGTGAGGGCAGTGATTCGTTTTCACACAGTCTTCGGCAGGTGCTGTGCTAGGAACACTATACCTCGTCCCCTTCTACCACGACCTCATGAGACTGAGCCCCCCACTTTACAGCCAAAGAATCAGAGCTTCAGAGAGACGGGGTAACTTGGTCGAAATCTCTGATGATGTATTTCATGCCAGGAGAAAGCGTCCTGGTTTTGCCCGACTGCCAAGCTTCCTCCTTGGAAAACGGAGGTTGGGGAGAGCTTCCAGGAGGGAGGGAGGGAGCCAGCGCTGGGTCCAAGCAGGGTGGGATCTGACCAAGGGGTGACATTTAGTAAACTCCACCCTGACACACAGAACAGAGGGCAAGCCTGCCAGACACCCTCATAGCGAAGGGGCACCGATCTTCCTGTTCATTTCATTAGTTCCGTGTTTCTGTCTGCTTCCAGCAGGGACCAGCTACCACTCCCTCAGAAGCAGGTTTGTGGACTTGTCTTCAGGGTTAGCAATAAAGGGGGTGCAGGGGAGCCTGTCCTCTGTCCTGTGCAGATGAGAGGGAAGCCGGGGGGCCCTTCCGGAAGAGGTGCCAGGTCTGGAAGGGTCTGGGCTCTCCACACGGGCCCTTCGGTTCTGCAGCAGGTGTGAGCGTGCCTGTCCCAACCCCTTCTCTTCACAGAAACTCGGGGGAGGAGGGCCAGTCCTTCCCTGCACTGCTAGACTAGGGCCCATGCCCTCCAGGCTCGTTTCCAGGACTCCAGAGAAAATGCTAGTTTTGTATGAGACTGATGCTCCCATTATACTTATCCAACAAATGGCTAATGATTTAGTGAACCAGGCTTTTCATATATGCACAGAAAAAGAATGTGCCCCATCAGGGGACAGACACCCAAATACATCTGTTAGCAGGACCAGGGAGTGACAGCAGGGGAAGGGGATGGATTACGGACTGAGCCTGAAGAGCTTCTAAGGCAGCTGTGAAGTGGCGAGGGGTATGCAGCTATCCCCGTCTGCTCACCCTATCCCCACTAAGCTCCCGAATCTTCAGTCTGGAGCCCCTTCTCTCCAGGAATGTCATGTGGGGACGTTCAGAGGAGGCCCTGCCCATCAGCCAGGGATAAGACCCCAGCTCTGCCACGTAGCAGGGTGGTCGTGTGCACTCTCTCCCTCCGAGTCCTGGTTTCCTCATCTGCACACTGGAGATAATAGTACAGTCTCCGTAGGTTTGTTGTGGGGATGAAATGCTGGACCTCTCGCCCAGCACATGGCTCAGGGCAAGGCACACTGACCCCCAGCAGGTGTGTCTCCTGTCCTCATACCTTCCCTCTGGACACAGCAGGAGCAGGGGAAAGGGACACGGAGATGGAGGGGAGACAGCTAGGCAGGAGGGGTGAGGAGGGCAGAGAGCTAGGCAGGAGGGGCCAGGAGGGCAGAGAGCTAGGCAGGAGGGGCCAGAGAGCTAGGCAGGAGGGGCGAGGAGGGCAGAGAGCTAGGCAGGAGGGGCCAGGAGGGCAGAGAGCTAGGCAGGAGGGGCCAGGAGGGCAGAGAGCTAGGCAGGAGGGGCCAGGAGGGCAGAGAGCTAGGCAGGAGGGGCCAGGAGGGCAGAGAGCTAGGCAGGAGGGGCCAGGAGGGCAGAGAGCTAGGCAAGAGGGGCCAGAGAGCTAGGCAGGAGGGGCCAGGAGGGCAGAGAGCTAGGCAAGAGGGGCCAGGAGGACGAGGCCACAGCTGCAAGGCCACAGGCGCTGGTCTAGAAACGCAGGCAGCGCAGCAGACGCACCTACTGCCCTAAATCCTGAGCAACAACAGAAGGCAGAGCTCTGGTCCCCACTGCCTTCTGCTCGCACTGCTGCTTCCTCGCCGCGGAGACTCCTGCAGACTGTCCTGGTTTCTCACAGCCACCTCCTCCCTCGGGTGCAGAGGCGTGTGTGCGTGCGTGTGTGTGAGTGTGTGTGTGAGAGAGAGAGCACCCTTGAGTATGTGTGTGTGAAAGAGAGAACATGCTTGAGCCTGAACATGTGTGCACATGCGTGTGTGTGTGTGTGTGTGTGTGTGTGTGAGAGAGAGAGAGAGCACCCTTGAGTATGTGTGTGTGAAAGAGAGAACATGCTTGAGCCTGAGCATGTGTGCACATGCCTCTGTGTGTGTGTGTGTGTGTGTGTGTGTGTGTGTGTCCTGAGAGGGGGAGGATTGGCCTGGAAACAGAAAGAAAGGTCTGACCTTGACTTAACAAGTTGGTTTCTCCCGCGAGGGGCTGACAGTCTGGTCGTCTCCTGCTTGAAGAGCACTCCCGACCCCCCCCCATTACTTTTTAAATTTCTGAACGAGGGTAAGGCTCATTCGGGAGTTCCCATTCTGCTGAGAGTTGGGGGAAAGAGAGGTTCTCGCCAGGAGGGCTGTCCGAGGACTCTGGTGGAGGTGGGCTGGAATCCACGCCCCCTCCGCGGGAGGTTCAGGTGGGAGCCATTGCCGTGGCTGCCCTGGATCCGGCACGGGGCCTGGCACGGTAGGCACTCAGTGAATGCTTAGTAAACAGAACTGTCGCGGCTCGTTGGCATTATTTAAGCGTCTCGCTGCTGACGGGGACTGGCTGGCCTCCACAGTCAGTCACACCCACTTTCCAGAGCAGCGGCGCCCCTCGCCTGCCCGGGTTCACTCCAAGGCCACGCTCGACACGCGGGTCCTCAAACGTTTCTCCAGCACTTCTTGGGCTACCCCGCGGCTTGCCCACATTCAGTCTTCTGCATGCTCTTCTCGACCTCTTTGTGTGCGGAGACAGACATGGAACGAGGCTTCAGCCACGTCCCCCAGCAGGCCTGGGACGGGTCCAGACCCTGGTGCCCTGGCAGTCCTCCACGACCCCCACGTGTGCGGCAGCGGCACGTGGCTGAAACGGGAGACTGGGAGGGTGGGCAGTCATACTCAAGTACTTAAAAAACACACGCAACCAAACAAACAGAACAAAGGTGAGTGCATATGTTGATACTCAATTTCAGAAATAATTGTCCTGTATCTTTAATGATATGTTTTGAGGTTGTTAATCTTTGTACTAACTAAGGGACGGCAGCTGGCATTGAAGGAGGGACTCTTTACCTTTGGTGTGAAATGAGAGGAAGGGAACTGTGCAAGATATATTTCCCCCGTAAATTCTGCCGCTGCAGACCTTGGCCAGGCCCACGCATGCTGAAAACCCTGGGGTGGGACAAAGGCAGGGAAGGTGGGCACAGAGGTGGGTTAAGTCCAGGCCGCACTATGGATGGGACACTGAACTTTGAGGAGCGTGTGTTGTCTCACGTGACTAACTCCATGATCACACGTGGAACGTTTTCCGTGCTAGGCATTCATCACACACTGTCGAACTGAACCCGTGCGACCACAGGTCTGTGTGGTAGCCGTCCTTCCTCTCTGTCTCATGGGCTAGGGGTGAGACTTAGAGGTTAAGTAACTCGGCCAAGATCACACCGCTAAGTCTGCTAGGTTCTGGACCTGATTTCAGAGCCGATATTCTTCATCATTCTGCTGATCCACGCTGTCCTGGGGCAGTTTTGAGGACGAGATGACGTGTTCTCTGTGGAGTGTATAACAACGCCCTCCAAGCGCTCAGTGTTTGTGAGCACTTCTTAACCACCCCAGTTGGGGTGGTTTATTAGCTGTGTCCACAGGTGTGAGAACGAAGAAGGACTCTCACCTTCAGCACACAGGGGCCGGACTAATGGCTGTCTTTATTGTGGGACCCTCACTGGGGCGCCCTGTGGTCTCAGGCCACAGGACTTACTCAGTCTTCCTAAGGCCGCCCTGGGGTGGGGGTTGTGCTGCCACACTTTTGAAATTAACCCTTGTTGTCTCACGTCTGAACAAGCGAAGTTTTTCCATAATGAGGCGGGGTGATTTATGGAAGGGCCGTTTGTCTTCATAAGAAATTTATTAAACGATCATTGCTGCTTCTTTCCCTCCGTATTTGTCATCGGCGGCGTGGTACTGGTGTCTGAGGGCATGCTGGCGTGTCATCACACAGCCACTGTTCCGACCAAGGAAGCCGGCGTGGCAGCTGGGAGCCCGCGGAGCCGAGGGGAGCAGCAAGGCACAGGCCACAGGAGACCGTCCCACGGATGAAGGGCCCAAGGCTTTGGGGGTCTCCCGATGAACTCATACCCATCTGTCTCTTCTTCGGCACCAAGGCACGAAGGTCTCTATCGAATCTTTTGATCTCCTTAGACAAGCACAGGTTAAATGCACACACCAGGACGGTGGCTAGCACTTCATTACAGTGTGTTAATTATCATCACCTCCAACGACAATTAATAACAATTAAGGGTCTTGTAATAACATGAGCACTGTGTGGAGCTCCTTTAACAGCTGCAGGAAAGTGGAATGGATGATTCCGGAATACCCAAGTTGGGAGAATCAATGGTATTATCTCAAGAGTATGAAAGGTGTCGCCAGGCTGTTCAAACAGAGGAGCACCAGCTATAGGTCCGTCCCTCACTGTCTCTCCAGGCAGAGCTACAGAACTGAGGGGATACACCAAGCCCACAGGCAGGCTGATCTGGCCAGGGAGATGTTTTTATTTTTATTTTTTTCTTTATTGATTTGAGAGAGAGAGGGAGAGGGAGAGAGAGATATATAGAAACATCAATGAGAGAGAACATCGATTGGCTGCCTCCTGCATGCCCCCCACTGGGGATCTGGCCCACAACCCGGGCATGTGCCCTGACCAGGAATCCAACCGGGGACCTCTTGGTGCATGGGTCGATGCTCAACCACTGAGCCACACCGGCTGGGCAGGGAGGTGTTTTTAAGCAGTCAGAATTGAATGCCCTGAGGCTGGGCCTGCATCCTCCAGTTCCAGCAGGTTAGAGACTGTTGTCTCCTTATACCTTCTGTGCCCTGACATCGCACCGTCTCTGCTCTGGTGAGGAAAGAGGCCAGGAGAGGCCTGAGAGTGAGCTCCTTCTCTGTGGTGAGGCGTCAATGACAGCTCCTGCGACCCACTTATGCAACACTGGTGCGGGGCAAGCACTCCGCCAAGTTCAACTTTTTAAACAATTTTCAAAAAAATGAAGGTTCTCTTTTCTCCAGTGAGGCAGACTGTGATGGCTTTGGGCCTCCGTACCTTGTTATGGAGTCTGAATAACTGGAGAGGTGATTTGGGGGCCCCAGGCAAGCTGCTTACCCTTTTGGGGGGCTCAGTTTCCTCGGAGGTCCAAGGGGATACATATCCAAATATCCGCATTGCACAGGATTAAATTTCGCGGCTTCACTCTATCGTGGTTTTTTTCAAATATATTCATTAAAAAGTTGATCGAGACAGTGAAAATGATACAGTGTGCGCTCAGTTGTCTGAGTCAATTATACACCCCTGTATTACAATTAAAATTAAAATTACTGTACGTATGGACTGTAGGCTTATGTATTCGAGCACCCCAGGAATCCTTCAACGCCAGGTGCAACCGCTAGAGTCTGGAATGGAGTAACCGCAATAAACGAGGGACGACTGTAATTGAAAAAACATTTTTTTATAAAGGAAATGATCCATACTTAGCAGTTGTTACAATGGTTATTCCCAACTTGAAATGAGAGCTCCTCTCTTCATTCAAGAACATGCTCAGCAGTGTATTTATCACTGCGTCCCTCCGGTGAATTGAATTTGAAATGGTAATTTTTACTCACTTTTGTAATCCAAAACTTAGAAAAAATGACATTATGTACTTAAATAATGTTGCAATTTCATGAAATCAAGGTACTCTCTAGAAAGCTGCATGAACGAAAACATATACATTTCCAACAACAACTAAAAAGAAAAAGCTTTTAAATTGGAGCTAAGTTAGTGAAGATCCATCATTCTAAAATCTCCTTGGGAGTTTTGTTATGTATACTCACTGGCAGAAGCTATTCTCTGGAATAAAATATTTTTGCTAAAGCAGAAAATGCTTACTTTAATGAATTGCCAGTTTTCTAAGGTTAAGTACGTCATCGATAGCATTTTCACTTTTTTTAGAAGATTTTTCTATTTATCTTGGGAAACTACAGAGATGATAAAAATCTAAATATACTAGAATATAAATGTATTCAAACAATTATAGAATAAAAAATGGACAAGTCAGAGCCCTGCGTGTTTAAGATGGACGACGGGAAGGTGGACGGCTTTGCCTTGAGAGGAAGTTCACTGTGTTCAACAACACGGAGGCGGCAGAGTCCAGGGCGCACAGTAGACAGAAGTTGTTTCCTTACAAGCAGCAACCTTTCTCCTTTCACCCCTTTCTTCCTTCTTAGTTCTTTCCTCCATCCCTCTCTCTTTTATTTTATTAAATCCTCACCTGAGGATATGTTTATTGATTTTTTAGAGAGAGAGGAAGAGGAAGAGGGGGAGAGAGAGAGAGAGACATCAAAACGTTGATGAGTTGCCTCTGTAAGAACCAGGACTCGAACCCACAACCTAGGTATGTGCCCTGACCTGGAATCAAAGCCACAACTTTTTGGTGTACGAGACAACACTCCAACTAACTGAGCCACCCCGCCAAGGCCAACCTTCTATTTTATAACATACCTCTTTTCTTCTCTTCTTCCCTTCCTCTTTTCCCTCCCCCACTTTCTTTCTCTATCTCTACTTTTTAATGTCTTTCCTCTCTCCTTGCCATGCTCTCCCTGGCTCTGTCTTTTCCCTCTATCTGTATTTCTCTGTGTCCATTCTGTGCCTCTTTGTATTTTTTTTCTCTTTATCCATTTTCCTCTTTTCTCCTCTCCCTTCTTCCATCTCCTTTCCTCTGTCTCATCCACTGGGTTGGCAATGACAGGCCAGCCACCAGGCCAAGCCCCAGGAGTGGACAGAAGGTAGAGCACGGCTCTAACTCTGCCCAGAGGGGTCTCACGGGAGAGCACGCCTTGCTAAGAGAGGGAAATGTTACCCTGGAGTCAGCAAACACCAGGGCAGATGGAGCTTAGCAGTGTCTTGGAGAGTGGAGGGAAGCTAAATAGAAGGGGCGGCTTTAAGGTATGTCTTATAGGATGAAAAGAAGTCATCCAGGCAGAGGGATCAGCAAAGACGTACACCACCACAGAGTTTAAGGAACAGTGGAGAGACTAGGTCAGGCACTACTCCCTCAGAGGGGAGGAGAGAAGAGGGAACTGGAGGAAGGGGGGAGGGAGAGGGGGAGAGAGAGGGGATGATGAAGACACAGGATGGGGAGGGGGTGGATGTCAGAAGGGCTTGTAGTGGACCACCAGTCCTGGTTCTGTACAAAAGTCCTGCCTTTTGGATGTCACAGGCCAGATTTAAAAACCAAAAAAAGTGTGTATATATATATATATATATATATATATATATATATATATGGCTTAAATGTTTATTTTGCTAAATAGAAACGTTTAAAAAAATTCCAACTGTGAGTATAATTTTATGAAATAAGTGACATTTAACACCAAAACTAGTAGAATAAATAATCAGAATAAAGGGTATCAGTTTTACATGAACCCCTTAGATCTACATAAAGCTCCCTCTAGTCCTTCTGGTCTTGAGGGAACATTTTGTCATCCAACAGGATGGCGACTCCCCCACAGGTGTGCTTGGGAAGCAGGAGATCCGTGTGCAACGTGGGGGCGGACACTTGCACTCAGAAGCAGGGAGGACATAGTAAAGGTTCCTAAGAGGATGAGGACTCACGCTCTCCAGTGGGGCCCCAGGAACACGCAGGGTGGCGAGGCAGCTCACTTCCAACACACAAACTGTGGTGCCTACGAGTTCATACCTGTTGTTAGGGGGTGACAATACTCCCCGCAGTGGATGGTGGTGGTAATTAAAATTACTAATAGATGTGAAGGCATTTGGACACATAGCGAGACCTAACTGTAGGGATCGTTACTATTAAAGGGTGGGCCCCGGCCAGTGTGGCTCAGCGGTTAGAGCGTTGCCTGCGAACCAGAGACACCTGGGTTCGGTTCTGCTGAGGGCACGTCCGCGGTTGCACTCTGTCCCCGGGGGTCGTGTGGGTGGCGACCAGTCGATGTGTCTCTCTCATGTCGATGTTTCTCTCTCTCTCTCTTCCTTCCTCCCTCTCTCCCTCCCACTCCTTCTGAAGATAAATGCAAAAAAGTCCTTGGGTGAGGATTAAAATATATATATATATATTAGAGGGTGGCCTAGTGTTAAAATTTGGTGTCGGGGCAGATAGGTAGGTGGTAACAGGACCACAAGGAGCCATGCAGGGGGTGAGAGGTCAGGTGGAACCTTCCCATGCCTCTCAAGGACCTGTGTTCAGCTACCATTGCCAGGTATCTACTAGGGGCTTTGCCTTATTATCCATTTCACTTTATTCCTTGCAGCCAATTATGTGTGCTTATCTAAAATTACATGCTTAGCCCGGCTGGTGTGGCTCCCTGGACTGAGCGTCTTCCCATGGACTGAGAGGTCCCAGTTCCATTCCCGGTCAGGGCACATACCTGGGTTGCGGGCTCGATCCCCAGTAGGGGGCGTGCAGGAGGCAGCCAATCGATGTTTCTCTCTCACATGGATGTTTCTCTCCCTCTCTCTCTCCCTTTTTCTCTCTCTAAAATATCAATAAAAACATTAAAAAAATAAAATTACATGCTTGTTTAGTATTGGACAACTAGTGATGGGAAAAACAGTGCCGTTTTCAACCACTGTACACCCACAACCTGTTCTTTGAATGGCACATAGTAAGTGTTCCATAGATAGTTTTCACTGAAAAGATTGCTCAAAGATCTCATAACAACTAAGAAGCATAAGTAGGACTCTAACCAAAGCCTGGTCCACAGCCCAGGCTTGTAACCACTGTGTACCAACGCCTAGTTTTTCCTCTCCGGGTAGATGCCCCCACTCCTTGCACTGTATCTGGCAACCCTGGTAGAAGAAGATGCTAAGTACCTAGCTTCAGGGTCCAGGTCAGTTGTTACCTCCCCCACAAGGCACTGTAACTCCTCGCAAAGTTGTGGCCTCCTGCGGATACCACGGCCGGTGGTAAAGTGGAAGGAACACCTGCTTTGGATCGAGATGACTTGGAACTGAGGCCAGACTCTGCCTAATATGAGCTGTGTGACCTTGAGCAAGTCACAGTCCCCCTGAACTTCAGGTCCCTCATCTGTACAAGGGGATAATAACTCTCACTTTGCCTAACCCTCCGGGGATGTTCTAAGATCAAAGCCAATGAGTTGACATGTAAGAGGCATTTATACAGTGTAACATGCTGCAGTGTTTACTATGAATTGAAGAGCTCGGGTTGAAGTTAATGTGGGAAGACACAAAGAAATGGGCAGTTCAGATGTGGACAGAAATGGGGCAGATCCGGTGGCTACCTTATGTGAGCACCTCCCCACTCCTTTCCTGACCTACATATGAAGCTTAGCAGATCATTCCTTCATGCATTCATAAATTCCTTCACTCATCACGAATTCTACGAAGATTGAGTCACTCAATATCAGGAACTAGGCCCTGGAAATACTAAAATGAGTAAGAGATGATCCAATCTCTTCCCCTAGGAACCTCATTACCTATTACGGAGGCAGACAGGTAAATTGAAAATTGTTATAAAACACCTATCTCACAGGGTGATATATGAGCTTTCTACTAGTCACTCAAAAAAAAAATGTTTTACTCATTACCAATATCTTTGCAGTGCTCACATTTGCCTGAATATTTCCTATTCAGTTTTACATGTTACAGCTTATTGATTATTTTATCTGGCACTTTTATCAAATTAGTTTTACGAAGTTTTATTCTTCTCATTTCCAGTTTTTATTCCATTCCTTCAGCATTTGCCAAGGGTCTTTGTGTTTGGAGAGTTTAAATTTTGTCTCAAAGCAACACTTATGTCTAACACTTATATTATGCTTACGACATGCCCAGTGCTATTCCAAGACTAAACGCACATTTACTTAATTAGCAGTCTGTTTGATCTCGCCTTACACTTCTCCTTAGCATTTTTCTAGTTTCAGAGTTCTTATAGTTCTTACCAATTTCAAACCTTTGATTAAAAACATAAATGTGTGGGAATGCACAAAATTATATTGGTAATTAAATCTTCAGGAACACGTACAATTTTTATGAACAGTTCCCTGCCCTATATAACATTATACAAAAGTGACCATTCACTGTTACATGCTGTAGACATTCTGAGCTCATTTTGGAAGAGATTACAGAAAATACACCAGAACCACAGCCATTTCTTACAAATGGCCAGAAGCTATTGGTGCCCTGCCAAGCATCAATATTTATAAACCGGGGGGGATTTCCTGTGGCCACTGGCTGGAGTGTTCGCATGAAAAACCCACCCACCTATCATTAATTAGAGAAGCATGCCTGGGTCTTGCAAGCGCTCTGGGATGGGGAGGGGAGTGCGGGGGATGGGGAGGGTGACAGGTGAAATATTGTCAAGGAGCTAACACCACTCAAATAAGGAGAAGGAGGGAGAGTTTGGGGACATTGCATCAGTTTGCTTGGGCTACCATAACAAAACATCGCAGACTGGGTGGCTTAAAAAAGAGAAATTTATTTTTCCCAGTTCTGGAGGCTGGAAGTTCAAGAGCAAGGTGCCAACAGGTTTGGTTTCTCCCGAGGCCTCTCTCTTTGGCTTGCAGATGGCCACCTTCTCTCTGTGTCCTCACATGGTCTTTTTTTTGTGTGTGTGCACACACATCCCTGATGTCTCTGGGTCCAAATTTCTTCTTTTTATAAGGACACCAATCTTTTTATATGACCCACCCATATGACCTCATTTAATCTTGATTACGTCTTTACCAGTCCTATTTCTAAATGCAGTCACATTGGGACTCAGGGCTTCAACATATGAATTTGGCAGGGGGGTGGGGGAGCACATTTCAGCCTATCACAAACATCTTCAAAACCTGGCTCCAATAGCACCGCCTCTGGAAAGCCTTCCCAGATTTTCTGAGGCAGTTTTAATTGTAGCAACTCCTATACAACACTGTTGATTCTTCTTTATGCCACATGCTGCACTGTGTCATAATGATCTTTTCTGCGGCTGTATTCACCCCCTGCGCTGACTCTTAGACTGGTAACTTTTGGCTGGGAGGCTATCTTTTTATATCCCCATCACCCAGCAGGGGTAAGCGCAGTGCGTACAGCAGAATTGTAAAGTGACTGATCAATGAAGTAAGGGCGGAACGTGTCAGCGTTTCTCAAAAGAAACAAACAGTATCTGCAAGCCAAGTGAGCAGAACGCTGGCAGGCTACCAAGCTAAAGGGAAGATTTGACCAAGATGACGTTCAGATTGAGAATCCAGGCGTACGCATATGAGATGGGGGACTAAGGGTCAATGGTCAGGAGCAGAAATGCTGAGGCAATACGCAGTAGTGGAAGAGCCTGAATGCAGGAACCAGACAGTCGAGACTCAAATCCCAGTTTTGCAACCTACTGGCCAGATGGCTACGAGCAAGTCATTTAACTGCTCTGAATTACAGGTGGCTTAATAGTCAACTTGGATATGTGAACTAATTGGTAAGAGTGCCTGAGTTGAAGGAAGAAATCCGTGTAAGAGCCCACTACAGGATCTTGTACATAGCAGGTAATTGACAAATGATAGAGACTTCCACAGCCACACAGTCTCACATGTTTCACGATGCTGCCCGGTCGTCAGGGCTTACCTGACATGGAAACATTTGACCTGCCAGAGGGAGGCCTTCTGGGTCCACTGTGGCAACGAGAAACGGGTATAGCACTGCTCATGTTGGGGTTTTCCTTTAAAAAATCACATGAAGCCTCCTTGGAATTGAAATGAAATTCATTCCCATGGTAATACTCAGAGTTTAATGTTCATAACATTCCTGAATAAAAAAGTCATTTCTGTGTTTACTTTGTGCTTATTAAACAGAAAAAGAGATGAAAGGAGCAAATAGAGGAAAGACAACCACAATGATTTTCAGTTTCTTCAGTTCCCCCTTCCACCTGGATGCTTTGACGATGGCACAGCAGAGCGCCAAGTTAGGGGTTACGTGCGGACCAAAGTAAGAGGGAGGAAGTCACTCAGCTCCGTCATCCAGATGTCTCATTTCTAAGGGGACGAACAGCCACAGGGCCAAATATCAGGGGAACTGACTTCAGATTCAAATCGTCTCAACTTCCACAGACCTGCGGAATCACGGCGTGGGGATGACCTTGAGAGGCCATCTGGAACCTGAGTACATGTTGAAACTCCTCATCTTGATTATTTTTGAGACTGATGGAAGAGGAAATTTTACAACCTGCCACGAGAGCCCTTTCTGGTGTTCGACAACCCTCGCCTCAGGAAAATTCTTCCCAGAGCCCAGCAAAGTGATTATTTCTGTTGAGAAAAATGTTGGTCACTTGTTTCACCCAAAAGGCAGATAACAGGGCGTCTGTTTATACAAAGCAGTGGTTCTCAACCTTCCTAATGCCGCGACCCTTTAATACAGTTCCTCATGTTGTGGTGACGCCCAACCATAAAATTGTTTTCGTTGCTACTTCATAACTGTAGTTTTGCTACTGTTATGAATCGTCATCGGAAATATGTGTTTTCCGATGGTCTTAGAAGACCCCTGTGAAAGGGTCATTCAACCCCCAAAGGGGTCGCGACCCACAGGTTGAGAAGCGCTGATATAAAGGGACTTGGTAACTTATGAAGAGATAGTAAAAGCTACTCTGGCTTTGGGGTCCAAGAGAACCGGGTTCGAATCTCAGAGTGGGTGTCTGCTAGCTGTGACCTCAGGCTAATTACTTATTCATTTACTGAGCACCCTTGTCCTCATCTGTGAAATGAAGCCCTGACCTCAAGCACACTGGGTACTCCATAAAGAGGAAGGAGTCATAATTACCAAACCTTGATATTACAGTAGACTGCTATTTTTTTTTAACATTTTTTAAAATTGATTTTAGAGAGAGAGGAAGGGAGAGGGAGAGAGAGATAGAAACATCGATGAGAGAGAACATGGTTGGCTGCCTCCTGCATGCCCCCCACTGGGGATCAGGCCCACAATCTGGGCATGTGCTCTGACCGGGAATTGAACCGGTGACCTCTTGATGCATGTGTCAATACTCAACCACTGAGCCATACCAGCCAGGCTAGACTGCTATTTTTAAGTACTGAAATATCCAAATATGTGGTAGGTGCCATTTTAATTTTTTAAAAAATTCTGAAATTCAAGTTATTAATATCTGGAGAGAAAGACCAGTGATTCAATTATTCAAATTATGTACAAAGGCAACTTGATGCAGCCTACAAGTCTAGACAGCTCTGGGCCTGTGTGAATTGCAATAAGCAACTACATTGTGGTCTTGCAAAGCTCCTATTGAAGGAATAATTACGATTGCACTTCAAAGAATTTCTGAAAAAGCAGAATATGAATGTGACAGTATGAAAATGAACACAGGTACTGCTGCTTCAGGTTTACCAGATGTCTATGACGAAAATGCAAAAGATAAAGACAAATCAAATGTTTTTTTTGGCAGGGGTGGGGGTGGGGTGGAAATACAGCTTTTTATCCACATAAAACCTGCAGTCTTTGTTGGGATGGGTGTAGGAGAGAAGTTGCTCACACAAGAACTCCTCATAACTCAAATAAGAGGGAAAATTGTTCGAAGAAGAAATTCAGAGGAAAATATTTAGGGTTGGCTCCTAAGTATCCCCTCATCATTCTTCTAGTCATAAAATCACCAGAAAGAGTTTTGTCAGCCCCCAGAAAAGCTTACACAATAATATGTTTGCAATTCAGTGATGTCACTGACACACTTTATTTTGTAACTAGCATATTTTTAAAAAGAGCGAATAATATTTTTATTTTCAATTTTCCTAATTGATCAGATTTTCCTGTTATGGGCTTTTTTGTTTCTATTTTGAATATTTATCTTAATGAATTTTCATTTGCCAATAATTTATATTACAGCTATAATTTTTTTATAAATTTACATTTTTTCCAATGTATTATAACATATTTATATGTATTTGTATTTAAAGTATACTAAATAATTTAATTTTTTTGAGCTGTTTATTTTATAAATTCTGTGCACTTTCAAAATAAAATATTGATAGTATGTAAAATAAACACTGAAATAACAGAATTGCTATCTTGCCGCAGCGCTGAAATCACTAAAATGGAGTTAACCAAGTTGAAATTATTACAACATTGGGCAGAGAAAGGTACCAGGACCCAAAGGAGGGGTCAGCAGCCCCAATATGCAGAAGCAGAGGTGTCTAGCTTTTCTCCCACTCATGGCTGGTATCTTCCCTGTTTGATGTTAGCAGGGTACAGGGCCTTCTGGTCACCCCAAAACAGGTATTAGCATCAGGAGAGATGTCACAGAGATTGATCAGGGAAGTAGGACAGAGTGATATTAGGCACAACTAATATTCACTGTGGGCTTCTGAGGGAACAGCCTGCAGGGAGTATATGAGATTGAAGGAGGCCAGGCACTTATTATGCCCAAATCACAGACCTGCTCTGAAGGGCTCCACATTGTACATAAGGGATTACTATATGGGGTGCTCGTATGCAGTGCTGAACTGCTGGGGAACTTGGGGCAAATGACTGAACCTCGTTGGGACTCAGTTCCCTCATCTGTAAAATGGCGTTAACAATAGTGCACATTTGATTAATACAGGGGTGGAGAATTACATGATTCATACAGGTAATGGGTTTAGCATCATCCCTAGTACCTGGCAAGAATGCAGGATGCTATATGCCTCTGGAGCAAAGTGGTTATTAGTGTTATCATTTTTAAACCTGAGAACTCAGCACATCCCAAGGGAAAGAGTGATAAAATACAAATTTCAAAAATTGCAGGATCTAACTTGCATTTCAAATACAGAAGTTTATAACCACAATATAAAACACCAATGGAAAAAGCTCAATTATACAAATATAATAAAAATGTAATTCTATTCTAGTATAAACCCTTAGCAGATAAGTGACTAAAAATAAAGTGTTATTTAAACAAATAAACCTTTAAAAGATTTAGAAGTAAATCTCTTTACTGGTGTCTGTGCGAAACTCCCAGGTTAACTTGGCGTTAGCAGCAGACAGGAGAGCTCAAGGCACAGTGAGCGTGGAAGCAGAAGGAAGCACGGCAGGTACTGAGTAGGACGGAGGTCGTTAAGACCCATGTGTCTAGGCTGGGATGGGTAGGAAGCTGGGGTGCCAATGGATAAACTCACCCATTGGTCCAGGGAATTCAGAAGTTGGCAGAGAGTCCGAGGAAGGTGGAGGTGGGAAGGGAACAGTGGCGAAGAGAATATGTGAGGGTTGTGAGGGGAAAGGAACAGACATTCCCAAGTACAACAAGAGGAAGTCGGGAGCTAATGACTGAAACTGACAAGCTGAGACATAGCAATACCAGTGTGCTATGTAGAAATCCGGAATCAAATAGCAGAGGACAAAGTGAAGACGATGAGACCCTCAGAGCCGTGGGTACCTGGAAAGGAGAGGACTGCTGTGTTTCAATAGCAGGTATAATACTATCTGATTTAAATGCATTACATGGATGCAAATTTTAAAAACTTAAAGTGAGTAGAATATACTCAATTAAATGTAGTTATCCTTATGCTCTATTAAATAAGAGCAAAGACATGATCAAAATGGGGAAGGTTTGTTAGGAGATTTTCCTAAAGCAGACAACAATGATTCAGCAAAGAAGCCTGTTACAGCCTGTTACCTAGATGTTTTCCAGTTAAAAATATGGTTCCCTAAACCAGGCTCAAAGGTATATACCAAACACGGCGAGAACTGAGCTCCCCAGCTAGCTCCCTGTCACTGTGGTCGTGGCTGTCACAAAGGAGCAAGGACAGAGCTGCTGTGTCTTTGTCCTCTACTGTGGACTGGCTTGTGAGGAGAGGGGGGTGGGGGGTAGGTTGGAGAGGTGAATTCTCATACAGTGGCTGTCAGACTTGATCCTGCATCCGAAGGGCTGTGAAAACAGGTGAGGTGGTGGACACCACCTCGAGTCTCTGATTCAGGGGGTCTGGGAGGAGTCTGAGAATTTGCGTATCTAACCAGTTCTCAGGTGATGCTGATGTTGCTGGCCCTGGGACCACACGTTGAGAATCACTGGGCCAATATGAGGTGGGCAAGTGAGCACCAAGGGCAGGCTGTGGAGGATGGGCTGAGGGAGAAAACCTGTTCCTGAAAAGGTGTTTGAATAGGCTTTGTGCTACAAGGGGACGGACAGAGCGAGGAATCTAGGTGCCCTATATATTTTCGAAGGCTGGCATTGTGATGTCTTTTAATAATCTTCCTGGCTCAGCCCAACCCTCTCGACTTTGAAGAAATGTCTGGTTCTCACAATTCTAATAATATGAGCCCAGAATAGAGCCCACCAATGAAAGTCTGAAAAATAGATTCAATTATCCTTCTCCACTATTGAACCTAAGCTATGCCATTAGAGGCAGGGAGAGAGTCTGAGCGAAACACACACACACACACACACACACACACACACACACACACACTCACTTTACCAGGTATCTAAGAAGAACAAGAATAGGTACAAAAAAGCAGGCCTAACCTGAAAGGGACTGAGCAAGGAGAGGATGCTTTCTTTTCAAAATGATTAGGTCCTATCACATTGGTCAATATTTTTCATCAACACATGAATTTGCATTATCAGCCATGGCTTTCTCTTTCACAGGCATCTATTGAGAGGAGGATTGCAAAGACAAACCAAAAGGTGTGTCATGTTGGGGCATCCTGGACTTGGGGGTTGATTTAGGCAGTTAGTGCATGGTGACAAGGTGATGGAGAGTGAAAAGGGCTCAGGGAGACAGCCAGCATTGGACAGTCAGACTCTTAGGTCAGCAGGGTGTGACCTTGAACAAGTAAACCTCTCTGGGCCTCAGCGATCGCATCTGCAAAGGGAAGATAACAGGGGTCCATTCTTTATTGTGTTCTTGTAAGATTTAGCATGGTATCTAGCAAATGGTGTGCTAAAAGTATGTGAACTCTAATCATGGATAAAAACAAGCTCTTTAAAGTCAGATTAGGGTTCATATCTAGGCTGTCACTTAGTCGCGATTCCCTTGGGCTAGTTATTGAAACTTTTTAAGGCATAAGTAATTGTGTTAAAATAGGGATAATACTATATAATCTTTTTAGGATTACTCGAAGGATTAAACGAAAGCAACTATGACAGTGTGCATGTCGCCCCGCAATATTAAGCACTCAATAAATGAAATGATCACTACATATATGAAATCTACTTTTTGTGAATATTAGTTTTCCTCGTGAAAGTAGAACAAATATCTGCCCCACCCTCTTTCAGGTCTGGTTTTAGGCTGAAATAAGAGAATGCATGTGAAAGAAACTTCTACTCATTCATTCACTCATTTAATACACGTTTATCGTGATGGGGGCGGGAAGAGATTAACCAGAGAATTTGCATGCATACATGGGTAGCCCATGGACACAGACGATAGTGAGGTGACGGCCTGGGGTGGGGCGGGGGAGGGAGGTAAATGGAGGATGACTGTAATACTCTCAACAATAAACATAAGTAAATATCGTGCATCCCTGGTGTGCCCAGACTGTCCTAGTACCAGCAATACACTTACGTACAATAAAAGGGTAACATTCCTGCCCTCTTAGAGCTTATATTTTTACCACTACAGCAGAAGAGGAAGAGATGAGTAAACAAATAAATATACAAAGTCGGGTAGTGGAAATGCTTTCGAGAAAAGTAGGGTGAAGGAGAGCGGATGGGCGAGCAGTGTGCTCACTTACCGAGGGTGGTCAGAGGCCCTCTCAGCAGAGAGCTGAAGGACACGAGGGAGACGGCCTAGGTGGAGGGGCTGCGACACCCCTGGATGAGAGCCTGCCGGCCTTGTGCACGGAGCTGCCGAGGGAGGGGGGCCAGTGTGCGTGGAGACATGGACATTTAAAGGCAATGTGTTATGGACTCAATTGTGTCCCCCCAAATTCACATATTAAAGCCCAACCCCCGATGTGATGGTATTAGGAGATAGGGCCTTTCTGGAGGTAATTAAGATTAAGTGAGGTTATAAGGGTGTCTTTATAGAAAGACACCCCCACCCCACCCCATTACGTGTACAGAGCGGAAAAGCCACATAAGGACACAGAAAAGGCAAGCTGTCTGCAAGTCAGGTAAACATTTTCATCAAAAACCAAATTGCTGGCACCTTAATCTTGGATCTTCTAACCTCCAGAACTGTGAGAATTAATATCTGTTGTTTAAGCCACCAGGCGGTGGTGTCTTCCTATGGTAGCCCCAGCAAACTAACACACCATGTTAGGAATTTAGACGGGCGCCATCAGAGGCTTTAGGCAAGGACCGGGCATTGGAAAGGGTACTTCTACAGCTGTGTGTGAAATACCAGGCAAGGTTGAAGGTAAGGATTGGTCAGGAGGTTGCTACAATCATCCAGGAAAACGATGGTAGCTGCTCAGACCAGCGCGATGGCAAGAGAGGATGTGGGGAGAAGTGGCCAAATCCTGAAAGCAGTTTCAAGGCAGAGCCAGCAAAAATCTTGTGGAGGGATATGAAAGAAAGACGGGAGTCAGAGGTGAATCCAGGGTTTTTGGCTGAGCCCTGGGAGACCGCAGCTGCCATTCACCGTGATGGGCGAGGCTGCGGGAGAAGTAGCTGGGGGATGACAGAGTTTGGATCTGGATTTTCGGAGTTTGAAAAGAGCACACACCCAATGAAGATGTTTGGTGATGCAAATGGAATCCTGAGCTCTGAGTTCAGGAGAGTGGTAGGGTTGGAGATAAAAATGTGGAAATCATTAGCATGTAAATGACATTTAAAGCCATGAGTCAGCATGATGAAATTTCTAAATACTGAAATGTGAAATATTTATAAGGACGTGCATATCAATTAGGGCGTTTGGTAGCCTTCGGTACTCAGGTTCTTCACAGCCATCCCACTTACTAATGACATTATGCCATCTTAAAATGGGACAGGAGGAAATACCTATGAGCTGTCAATACTTTGCAAATACAGTAATTTACTCTTTCCATAACATACTACAGGGACATCCCAGTTGCCAAATCTATTGTTGGGTTTGCTTATCAGCTACTGTGTCGAGTACTGTGCTAGCAATGGGAAACAAGGAAAATACACATGGCCCATCTTCAGGGAGTCGTGTATTTTCAGCAGTGTGATCACTGCGGTGACAGAGAGATGCTCGGGGAATCAGGGAATCCCAGGGAAAGGGTGCCTACATCATCTTGCTTTAGCCAGCAAAGGGGGACCATCTGGATGAGTCTGAGCCAAGGGGTAGTGTATGCAGGGTGTGTGCAGGGGAGGGTGAGGTCCCAGGGCGAGCCTAAGCACCAGCACAGAGCCGAGGCACAGCTCGGGGTGTGTGAGAACCACAGGCAGGTCCGGGGCTGGGGGGACATGAGATGCAGGGAGTGAGAAGGGGATGATGCTGGGACTTAGGAGAGCGCCAGGGTAAGCAGGTCTTCAACGTCCTCATCAAGGTGTAAGGGGTGAACGTCTACCTGGAGGGAGGAAGGGCGTGAGGGGGCACTGAATGCTTTTAATAGGGGAAGTGTTTACAAATTAGTAATAGATGTGACGGCAGCGCCATTTTAAGGAAATAACTCCAAAGAGTGGAATATGTTTGTGTATAAAGCCATCTTCGTATATTACTGTCAAAAAGGAAACTATTACAAGGAATCGGTCTTCAACAATGGGGAAATGACTAAATAAAGGATGGTGGGTCTAGCCGATCACAGTCCAATTACTCCATGGAGTATCACTCAGTCATTGAAAGTGATCGGTAGTAACAGCACCCAGCACCCTGGGGAATGCTTATGGCATGAGTGAAGCAAAGAGATGGGCTTTTATGTCAAATATAACAGTCATATGAAACATATCTACATGAAGACGGGAAATACACCCAAATGATGGATGGTTGCCTTTTTTTTTTTGGTCTTTTCTCTAATTTCTAAATTCCATGTAATAAGTTTAGATTAGTTTTAAAATTAAAACTCATGAATACATAAACAATCAAAAAGTTGCTTACAAAAGCATGACAGTGTCGTTACTTTCCATTAATAAAAACAATAAATCACGTGTGATAACTTCATTAGAGTTAAACGAGGAGATGAACATCAGTGTTTATGTTACTGTGTTTCCGGGAAGCGCACGTTTGAGGCAGCACTGGGTGAGGAGTGTCGGGTCACAGGCTGGGACCTGGGGAGAAAGCGCGATCCCAGCGGAGGGGAGCCAGCCGCTCCTCTCCTCTCCGCTCTGCTCCTCTCCGCTCCTGTCCGGTGCACAGAGCTTCCCTCTGGTGCCCTCAGTTGGGACCTACGCAAAGGCTGTCATCATGACAACTCAGGTCAGGTCTGACCTCATCTCAATCATCTGCATTGCCTGAGGGAGGGATCACAGTTCAGGATTATCTTCCGTTTCCTAAAGTTTAGGGATGAAAGCTACAGCCCCCGCTCTGGAGGAATATGCCGGAGAGAAGGGGTGGCTGGAAGGGACTTGAAGAGTAGGTAGGAGTCCACTAAGTGGCAAAGACAGGAAAGGGCATTCCAGGTAGAAGACAATAGATACAGGCGTGCGTGTGTGTGTGTGTGTGTGTGTGTGTAATGCAAGGTGGGATGGGATAGAGGAGTCCACAGATGAGACTGGGCAGTTAGTACAGGGCCAGATGTAAAGACCTTTAGTCTCCATTCAGGCACTTTTCCAATTCCATTAGGCCAAGGGGAGCCATCAACAAATTTCCAGCACAGGAGTGGCTTTTCCCATCTGCAATTTAGCGGGCCCCTCAGAGGGCAGTGTGCAGGAGGTTTGGAAGGAGGTAGAGAACTTACAAGGCTCCCGAGAAAGACAATGTGACCTTGAATGAAAGCAATGGCAGAGGGGATTCACTCTTCCATTAAACAAATAACTTCTGAGCATCTGCTGCGAGCCAAACCTCGTGCTGAGCGCTGGGGATATATTACGAAAGGAAAGACAGACAAGGTCCCTGCCCTTAGGGAGCTTCGGTATAACGTGCCGGAGAGGGAAGGAAATGTTTGCATATATTTCAGAGGCAGAATCAACAGATGCTTTAGACTGTGCCTTCAGTGCCGGAAGGGTGAACTCTACAAAATCCAGACAAAATCACACTGGACAAGCCATGCTCACCAAATCTGCAACATCTGTTCTCCTAATTGCAGCTGAAAAGTGTCCTCATGAATACCCCGGAAGAGGCATGCATTAGGGGCACGGACTTCTCCCCTGGCCTGTGAACTTGAAAGCTCCTGGTTTGAGCAGTTCCATCCAGGGCCATGGCAGCCAGTGCGCAGAGGGAGGGGCAGAGGCCTGCGGGCGAAGGGGGATGGAGAAGCAAGGCACAGGACCTGTGGGCTCAGCTCTGCGGATCATTTGCTACATGATTTAACGCAAGTCACTCCCTCACTTGGAGACTCAAGCTCCTCATTTGTCAGAAAGGACATCGAAGTAGCTAATCTCTGCCATTCCTTATAATCCTAACATGTCCTGATTCCATTTAATTTTCCTTAAAATTTCTAATTGATCGGTATGCTTCCAGTTTCAAGTCCGTTTTTAAATTTAAATGTATTATACTAATTTCCATTTCCATGAGCATTTAGACTTTACCAAGTATGTTCACATATATGTTACCACTTGCTTTTCACAGTCACCTGGGAGTCTCATTATTAACAGTTGCGGAATTGAGAGGCTGCATAGCGAGAAAGAAGAGACACAGGAAGCCACACGGACAAGTGGCCCAGTGGACCTCCCGCCAGGTGTTTAGTTCCAGAGCAGTCCTTCTATCCACTTAAAAAGCTCGCTGCACTAACCAGAGAGCGCAGCCCCCTGTCCTAATCAATCCATGTTTAGGACTTAACAACTGAAATGGGGTATTAGGTAAGTTAAATGGGTTCAGCACCAAAGACTCACTAAAAGAGAAGAATGACTACATTTTATTGAACCTAATTTGTGAGCCATCTGGGAGCATTACCTTCACTGGGACAACAGAGCTAGTGTCCCCCGTGAAGAGACACTGATACATAAAGACACCAGCATTAGAGCAGCATGTTAAACACAGAAAGGCGAAGCATCTAGGGGCAGGCAAGCTGGGGATGGCCTTTTTATTTCCCCTGGCAATGCTCACAAGAAGAGTCAGGCTTGGCTTAAATGTAGTTGGCTGTCAGAGAAAATTCCTATAGAAATTTCTTTGGAAGGGTCATCTTGCCGCAAGTGTAGACACCCCCAGAGTGTTTGGTGCCTGGGTAGCTCAGTTCTGGCAATTTACATCCACACGCACGCCTGGCATAAGTGAGTTCTACAACCGCTTAATTTGAGTCTTGATTTTCTCATCCCTATAATACAATCATAAGAGTTTCCTCTAAGGTTGCTAATGGACAAATGAGCAAACAGGCCTGGGGGTGAAGGTGGGCTGGGTGGGGGAGGGTGGGGTTAGTTATTTGCAGAAGAGCCAGGCAGCAGAGTTTTCTGCTTTACCCAAGATTCTTATTCCCTTTCCCAGTTTTGACCTAACACCTTGCACTTGACTTTGGTTACAAAGTTTATTGGTGTAACTGTCTCCCAGATTCCTCCTTTGTGGTTCAGGCCACCCAGCATAATCTCTGTGTCTGGCACATTTGTCTCTGATCTGTTCAAAACAGATCTGCTAAAAGCCTGGCTATTTGTATTTAAATCTTCTCTTCTATTCTCTCATTCTTTGTCATCCCTCCTTCTGTCCTTCCTTCTTTCCAAGAAATCTTTAGGGTGCACCTGCTTGATTGCAGGGTCTGAGGCTTAGGGGAATAGTGGACAGACCACAGAGTTCATCCAGACAGGTCTTAGTTCAGCAGTTACCAGCTGTAAGACTCTGGGACAACTCCTTCCCCTCTCTGCTCCTCGTTTTCATTACTGATGAATGCAGATAACAACAGCTTTCTTACATGTCTAAGGTGAGATTTATCAATAGCAAGTGGGGATGCTCAGTGATTTTTTAAAAAAATTCTCAGAGCTAAATATTATAAATAAAGATGCAGAAAAGCAAAACAACAACAGAACCCCCCAAAACAGAACAAAACAAAAATCATGGTCCTGGCACCAAAGGAGAACATAAAGAGTAAGAGGAGAATTTAGACAATTATTATACGTCATGCTCAATGACTTAATAAAGAACCTCCCTGTTCTCCAAAGGATGCAGACTTGTCCACACAGGAGGGTTGCTGGTCTTCTTCACCATGGGAAGCTGAGTCTTAACCCTTAGATGCCTACACTGATATAGCTTGTCGTAAGTCGTAGGGGCCTGAGTTGACCAGATGCCCCAGTGGACCGACGTACACTTTCTGGTGTCACTCTGACATAACAAGATCCCTTTCCACCAACCTCCCCTCTACTCCAGTTCTTTGCTCAGCCTTCCTAGTCTGAGCTTATTTTATATCCACTCCCTCCCTCTAGCCCTGACTTCCCTTATCAACCCTCGGTGTCCCTTGGTTCAAATTCATTTTTCCCCCAACACTAAAAACAAGAATCTTCATGTTACAACTCCATCCGTTGCCTGGAGATAACATTCAGCTCTTCACACACAGGCAGGCCTCCTCCAGCTGTGCCAATTTAATGCTGTTCTGTGGCTTCGTTCGTTTGGAATAGGATACCTTTGGCAGGTGAGGTGTTATGAACATCAACGTGTTAAATCTTCAGTAAAGTAAATCTCCTGGGAAGGTTTTTCCCATTTCATTTCATCCAGGATGCTGTCATAATGTCTACTGATATCTATAGACATTTCCCTTGAGTCCTTGGCAATTCATTAGTACATGCACCCATCCAACAAATGTGGTTTTTTAAAGGGCCTACCATGTGCCAGGCAGCCAAGCAGCCAGGCATCGTGCTACAGCGCTCATTTGATCCTTGTGAGACAGGCAGTGTGTGTGTGTGTGTGTGTGTGTGTGTGTGTGTGTGTATACTCATGCATGGTGGGGACAGGGTAAGCCAGCTATTTCTTCCATCTTGGCTATTATTTAATGCTAAATGTATGCAGGAGAGCAGGGTGAGGCTTGACCACAAGTGTGGCTTTCAGCTGTCACCGATATCCTCCATAGCTTCGTCTAGGAGCCACACACCTGCCAATTACAGAGATTTTTGTGACCAGGTGTGTGAGCTCATAATTGGTAGCCCATGTCACACTTATGAATGGGATGTTTCCAGAGTCACCTCTTCTGCTCACCTTCCTTTGCTGGAGAGGACAGAGGCTCTTCTCTTTGAATGGACACCTACATTATCCACTCATAACAGTTTCATTTGTATATACTTCATTTCACCACTGGGTTGTGTCAGTTTTTCAAAGTCCCCTCATTGTGGCTTTTAGTTCCTTTCTGTAGTCGGCTCTGTAAGAGGATGTTCTGTCACGTTCTACTTTTTGTATTTGCTTTTTTGTGAGTTTCAAATTCTGGTTCAAGTAAGATAATTTTTAGTCATCCTTTCATAGTTCAGCATTTTGCCCTTTTTTGGTCAACTCTGTAATCTTTTTATAAGTATTTAATTGATAAGACACATTTTTAGAAGGAACAAATGTGCACTTGATTTCTTTAACCTAAATCTTCTTCAAGAAACACTTTAGGCAAAAAGTTACTATGGTAGACCCTGAATAGTATAGGAATTTAGGTTATTACTGTTTCAAGATATTTCTTTTTATTAAAAAAATAAGAATGTCCTAATTTGCTCCTCTATTATGAATTCTGAAGTTCAACATCTGATCATAACAGCATTTACCTACGTAGGTAGGAGCTAATCCGAGACTCAGATTCAAGCACGAAGGGCCTCAAACACCTAGAGCTGCACAGGTGTCATCGGACTCACAAAGCCTGAGAAGGGGTAGGCTGGCTATTAGTATACCCATTTTACAGCTGAGAAAACTGAGGCCCTCGGAAGCTAAATAACACTCTGTGGTGGCCAGACACAAACACAGGTCTTCTGATTGTAAATTCTATGCTTCCCACCCCTCTCTGTGTGTGTCACCTTGTACCTTGAAAGCATTCAGAATCAAGGTATTGTCTTCAAATGGCATGGGAAGGGTAGAGAGGAGACAGGTCTAGGGAAATGGAATGGCTACAAGGGCCTTTCTAGGATACCCACATCTATGAGGTTAATTCTGAAGCTCAAAAAGGCAAGAAACTGCAGAGGTAAAGTCTTCACTGGGCGCAGGCCACAGCAGTGAGGGGTTGTGAGAGGATTCAGGGTTGAGAGGGACAGAAGTCCTAAGGAGAAAGTGTGATACATCCTGGGCTGAAAAACAATGTGTTTGGGTAACAAGTTTAATTTCCTTTCTACTAAGAAAAAGGGGAATGGTGAGGGGAAGGCAGAAAAGGAATGGACTGCCTTATGAAGTAGAGAGATACCCATTATAAAAAGCTTAGGACTGTCTGTGCCAGTCAGGGTTCCACCAGAGAAGCAGAAACAAGCACTAGTGAGTTGTATGTGTGTGCACATGTGTACATGTAAGTGCACTTATACACACATACATATACACACATACAATTTCCTAGTGGGTGGCTTTGTTCCTCTAATAAATAAATGAATAGATTATATATAATATATGCATGTTTATATATTTAATCAACATATATGTATTACTTATTTAATAGAGGGATTTGGCCTCATGAAACTGTGGCGGCTGGTTCCACAGTCTAGTGGTCTGTCCTCATGTGCAGTGCTGGCGTTCGAAGTCCACTGGCGGGCAGTTAGCAAGGGAAATGGGTATAAATAATGGGAGAAATTAGGAGCAGCCTGGAACCCACCAGTGGGAGCTGAAACTACATGGGGAATGAAAGGGATCGGAGCTTTCACTGCTCCCCGTGGAGCCAGGGTTTTCCCTCACGCAGCTAAACACACACAAGTGGGTAAGGAGCTGGAGAGCTGGGCAGGATCTGGGCAAAGGGGAGCAGTTTCGGGCCCAGACACTGCTTCAAGCCGACGAGGTGAGTCAACAGATCAGCATCCACACGAGCGCTACAAAGCGGCTGCTGCTCCCCTCTCATCGTCCAGGTCTCCCGGGACCTCCCTGTGGCCCACCCTAACAGGAACATACAGGAGACTGAATTCTAGCCAAGTGTGCATATCACCCAGCCACCACGCCATCTGGGAAGGAACAGCGTATCTGGGGAGGGGTGATTCAGATGCTCTCCGGAGGCCCAGCAGAAGCTCGGGAGACCGGGCAGGCTTTCCATTGTTCAACACCCAGGTCACTCTCCAGCCAGGGGTGGGCTGCCTGCGCACCCACAGATTCAGCTGCTTTCAACGACTTTGTCCCTAGGGATTTTCCTTTTCTAACACCAGCCAAAGAGTGGGAAAGTCTTCCCAGCTTCTCCCTTCCTTGTTGCCAAAGATCAACACATCTGCTTTTTGTGTTTTAAGGCCCTATTCTAGCTCACGTTATTATTATTAGCAACAATGAGAGCTAACATCAGCCACGGAGGATATGTGATGTGTCAGCCCCCTTCATATGCACTCTCTCATTACATTTTTACAACAATCCTATATGGACGGTATTACTGCCACTTCATTTACTGATGTGGAAACAGAAGATTCACGAGAACGATTTGCTCAATGTCACACAGCTGGTGTGTGATTCAAATCCAAGACATTAAGCTTTGAAAAGCTATACCACCGCCACCAAAAATAACGGATAAGGGGAATTGCCCTGTGGTTAAGAACCTTCTCAAAGCTTTTCCAGTTGAGTTCCCTGAACCTGGAATCTCCTACTTCCTTCCAAGTTAAAGCATCTGAGATTCCATCAGAAGAAAGAGGAAAAGGAGAAGGGTAAGTAGAGAAAATCCGAGAGAAGCAAAGCACACGAGGAAGCATATACAAGGCGCCAAAGGGAGGAATTCAAGAAACGGGAGAAAGGGAAGAACAGCAGGGAAAACTTTCCTGTCCGATTTCTTCCTTGTTACCCAGACGGGGCGATGCTGCCTCACTTGATGGCTGTAAGTGACTGCAAAGGAACATAAAGGCAGGCACATCTCACCAACACAATGAATACACAGCCAACAGCTCGGCAACGCAATTGATGACTTTCTAGCAATTTTAAAATGTAAGTGGGAAAAAATAAGCTAAAAAAACCCACACACACCAAGAAATGGGAATAATGCTTTTAGCAGTTATTCAGAATTGGGTCCCTGGGGATGCCCTCTGAGCAGTCTCAGGACAGGTCAGACCCTAGGCCACTGCAGGGTTGGTTAATGAGAACAGACAGGCAATCCTTCACGTCAACTTCCAGGAGACAACAGCACAAAGCCTCTGAAAATCATTGAGTGCATGATGCCGTACAAAACTCGGGCTGCGGACAAATGGAGCAAGGCAAGTGTGCGGCTCTGAGGCCATCGTGTGCTTGGGCAGCTGTGGTCCATGCTGCTGTAAGCAGCTGCTCTGTGGAATGTCCTGCCTCAAACCCCTGAGCTGCTCACCCTCTGAGGTCCAGCTCCACAGTCCCCTCCCTCTCAGCCTGGTCCCCAGCATTGCTCTTTGGGTTTTATTTCAGTCTACTCTGTATGATTATTTAATTGTGTACCAGTCTGAGCTCCTTGAGCAAAGGGATTGTATCCTGCATTTTCCCACAGTTTCAATTAATGACATTACAAGTGCCTTGGGAACACTCTCCAGCTTAACGTCACTGCAGGGCTCCCTCTTCCACGCACACGCCACCCTGACCACTGAGGCGCCTGGAATTCCCTACTTTCCAAGGCCTCTCCAAGTGCTCTCTTCTCTGAGTGCTGTGTGAGAACATGGGCCCCTTCCCAAGACCCAACTCCCCCTCCCATCCTGTGGGAATATCACGAAGGCCATCTGTACGTGTACTGAGGAACCTTGGGAGCCTGGCCAGCTCCTTGGTCAAGGAACAGCCAAAAAGAAACTGTTCTCCAACGTAAGCCCGGATTGTCAACAGCTGACTGACGTTTGCTCTCACACAGCTTGCTCAGAGCACGTCCACCCGGCATGCCCTGCTTTGTTGTCTGTACTCTGTATAACCCTGTATTAAGAGAGCCTGTGCTGTGAAGACTTCACCGGCCAGCCACCCTGGTGTACACGCACATCCTGATAAACTCGTGTCTTCTGCAGCCAGTCCTCCGGGTTATTTCTTTGGAATCGGCAAGCAGCACACTGAGAACTTCTCCAGCCTCGTCTCTTTGCATGATATTCCCTATCCCCACTGACCCTGCCCGGGTTTACTTCATCACCGCCTCTTTCTAGGACTAGATAAATAATCCTCAAACATCTCTACCACCTTCAGTGCAGGATTTGTCTCCATTTCAAAGGGATGGGATTTTTTTTTTCAAATTGGAGAAGTGGTAATTCCTTAGGGCTGCTCCCGGAGGTCAAGACCTGGGACTCCAACTCCCTCCAAAGCTATGCTCCACACTCGTATTTTTTCCCAAACCATGAGAAATCTCTCTAAAAAGCAGTCCTCAGGGCAACATCTGTTGATCCTTTGGCTTGTTGATTCATTCTTCCGAAGTGAACAAGCCAGGAGAGCATAGAGACCCTTAACTCTGACCCAGGTAGGGAGACAGAACAGTGAGCAGCCTCTGTGTTTAACAACCAAGACTTTGCAGACAGAAAACACCAATACATGACATGGCTACCGCACACCTGTCTCACCCTGCCATCCTTCAGAGCTCTCCTGGGCACACTGACCTTAACAGTCACAGAAGATACACATGATGGTTCCACTCTGTCAATAACACAACAGATGCTCAGAGCACCGCGGTGGCTTGGGGGTGTCTCACAGCTGGTTGGTGGTAGAGTGCAGAGTAAAACCTTGGATTCCTTGGTCTGGATAAGGCACGCGTGTGAGGAAGCTTTCACTCCATTACTCTGGGTGCTTACCAATTTTAAACTTTTAAGTCATCACCTGGCTATATATTTTCAACTTCTGTCTATAGGCAGAATGCATTAGAGAGATTTATTAGACAACCAATCTCGAAAAGATGACTGTTTTCAGAAGCTACTGCTCCCCAGTTCTTCTTAGGTAGAAAACCTTAATTTGTCTTCCCAAATTCACTCCACCTCAGAGAATAGCTTCGCGGATGCAAAAGCAATAATAAAAGACCAAACTCAGTCCAGCTCTACACAATCTGCCTCTTGTCTCCACTGCGGTAAATTACCAGCTTCCCCGAGGTCCAGCAGTTACTTACATGCCTGGTGAGCTCCTACAGGGGAGGGTGCTCCCCCCACCCCACCCCCATTTCTCATTTAACTCTACTCATTAGAGGAGGATGGGGCACAAGCCAGGTTAACATGTCAATAAGTCACCAAGGAAATGCAAAAATTGACAGCTGAGGAATCCCAGCTCCCAACCTTCTCCTGTACAGAAAGCCCCAGAAAACAGGTTTCTCGGCCTCCTCTCCAGGTCACTTAAATAAGTAGTGACATTTGAGTCCGTCGGAGTAATTAATTTCCTCTGTCTCCAATAGCTCTTCATATTTTTAATGAATTTTTACAAGTCTCAGATCCTCCAGCCCCCCAGCTCCCTCTCCAACCCTGATGCTCCCCAAGGCCCCATAACAAATAGCTCCCACTCCTATTTGCCTTGCAAACGCACATAAACTGGAGATGATAAATACATTAGCTGGGCTTTTTAACGGACCATTGTTTAATTTTCTGTGCTTGTCTGGCTGGGGAAGAGATAAATATTACCTTGTGGAGAATAAGATTTCTATTCCATTTAAGGGGGCTGGGGTAATCTATGGCCGGGGAGCAGCACTCCGTTCATCCTAATAGGCAGTGCTGCTAATTAAAAGTGTTGGGAGGGCCATCCATCCGCTGGCCTGTGATTCATTCAGCATTATCCCTAGCAAACAAGGGATAGATATTGGAATGAATGCTTCTAATTTGTCAAAAGGATAGGCGTTTTCAATTGTGTCTTCCCGGCTCCCTGTATGAAGTACATAATTCAGTGTTGCCATTATTTAAAAGTTGAGGACCTCAAAATAATAGCACCTGCTCCTTAAGCTTGTAAATCTCCAAGTCTGTTTTCCACGTGAACATTTATCTTACATATGGTTTGACTTCGGTTTCCACAACGGAGGGTGATTCAGTATGTTCCTAAATACATTGAAACAGGGCATCTGAAGATAAAAGGCTAACACAGTTGTGTTTCAAATCAAACCAATCTGAGACAACCGAATAGGTGAGGCTCACATCCTGGCAGGAAAACCTAAGGCTCCAAATGACATTTACTAGGTACTTACAGAAAAGAGAATCCGTATTTTCTTTTCCTAACCACATTCACAAAGTAGACCAGAGAAAAACCACCCAAACCTCCAGTTCCCACAGGCTCCATGACCCGCACCCCTGGGTGTTTGAGGGAGGAACACAAAGCACAAAAGCCATCGCTTCAAGAGGACCCGGAGACAGCTGGGAACACATTTCCCAGTGAGGAGGATTTTCCTCACACCATCAGGGCAGCCGGCTTTACCTTGGAGTTGTGCAACAGCGCCCCTCGATCAGGAAGACTCAGAGCCGGGGGTCACCAGCATGTCTTGCAGAATGCTAAAAAACAAACAGAACATAGC
Source organism: Tadarida brasiliensis (assembly GCA_030848825.1). Lineage (NCBI taxonomy): Eukaryota > Metazoa > Chordata > Mammalia > Chiroptera > Molossidae > Tadarida > Tadarida brasiliensis. The sequence goes on from CM061264.1 coordinate 43,244,143, forward strand.
ATTAAACAAAACGTAGACACTGATGATTCGATGGATTTATTTTTCTTCTCTCTCTCATTAAAAAAAAAATTTACTAAATTCCTACCTTATACCAGGTACTGGAAATACAGAGCTGGATAAAATAAAAACACCACCAACAAGAATACAGCCCACTGTAAATATTGGGCAAGAAGTGGGGCCGCATACTTCTTGGGTAGGAGGGAGCCAGGATGTGTGTGTGTGTGTGTGTGTGTGTGTGTGTGTGTCTGTGGATATTTCTTCCTGAGATGTGTGTGTGTGTGCGTGTGTGTGTGTGTGGATATTTCTTCCTGAGATGTGTGTGTGTGTGTGTGTGTGTGTGTGTCTGTGGGTATTTCTTCCTGAAATGTATGTGTGTGTGTGTGTGTGTCTCTGTGGGTATTTCTTCCTGAGATGTGTGTGTGTGTGTGTGTGTGTGTGTGTGTCTGTGGATATTTCTTCCTGAGGTGTGTGTGCGTGCACGTGTGTGTGTGCACGTGTGTGTGTGCACGTGTGTGTGTGCACGTGTGTGTGTGCACGTGCACATGTGCACAGTCACATACACAGACGCATAAAGAATTTTGAAGGAACTTCCCCATATTTGTAATTTGACTCTCTTAAAGGCATGAGCTCTTGCCTCGAGATCCATGAAGAAGAGAGCACTGGAGAAAATGTCAAGAACTCGAAAAGTGATCATACCCTTCAATCTGTAATTCACCTTCTGGATTCCTTCTCAAGGAAGCAATCACAATGCAGGCCAATACTGATGCACAGAGATAGTCATCATGATGTGATTTGTAAGAGGGAAACAACCAACAGAGGAATGATAACGTGAATGTTAGTATTTCTACACAGAGAAATCTTACGCACATATAAAAATAATTAACAATTTTTTTCAGGATATGGGAAATTAGGCATAACAAAATTGCTTATAAAGTTTGAGCTCATCCATGTAAAAGTTGGTCTTAAAAAATATGTCAAAAGAGTGATTATCTCTTTGTGGTATGATTGTACGTTGTTTTTCTCTTGTTTCTTCATGCTTTCCAAATTTTCTACCAAGATCATGCATTATTTTTCTATACAGAATACAAACATACAAACAGAAGTTTTATCTGCAACATTATCATTTCTGTCCTACTGCCCCTGAACCCCTCTATTTAACTGGGGACTCCATGGTGCATGCTCCCCCCACAATAACTCCACTCTGAAATTACCCATTTCCATCTCTGCCTCCCTCTAGTTTTGAGCTCCGCTGAGGAAGTTATCACACCTTATTGAACTCTTGGTTCTATGCACCTAGCCCAGAGACGAACTCACAGTTTCACTCAATCAATGTTTGCTGCATAAAAGAAGGAATGAGTGAGTGAATAAATGAATAAAAGACAAATGAAACTGACATGACAAAATTAAATTAAGAAAACTGTTCAATCAAAATACTCAGTGACAATAAAAGTTAAGTTCCATTTGGATTCACAGAAGATAAAAGATGTCTAACAGAGAGAGCAATTTTTCAGGAAAGACAGTGGAACCTAGAAAAAAAGCCGATGGTTTTTAAAAAACTCAATGGAATATCACAGCCTACTGACCCTCCAATGTATCCCAGAGCCAAGAAACTGTTTAAGGCAGAAATGTTTATCTAGTAACACTATTCCATTACAGCGACTCAGCTGTTTCAGATCTCTGGAGTTACATATACATAAACTAAGTAGTAGATACTTGTTATTACTTTTAATCAGCAATGGCTGGTTGACTTGCTGCTCAACGAAAAAAAAATACTACAGGATAGATTATTGTAATGTCTTATAAAAATCCAATTTAGTTTATTCATAAAACTAGGGAAATGCAGCCAGGATAACTTACAGCTATATTCCTCTGGAGGTAGACCTGATTTGAATCCCATCTCTGTCTTTTAAGGGCTGGGTAATCTTGGGCAAGAGACTTGACCTCTCTAAAGCTCAGTTTTTCTATGTATAAAATGGGATAAAAATAATACCAAACTGATATGGTTATTGTACCAAACAAATACAATCAGAGGAAGCCTGGCAATCAAACCAGGCTTCAAGGTCATGTTTGTTTACATCAACACCTGGAGTTCTTAAACATGCACAGGTCTCCCTTTGCATGATGTGCTAAGCGCTGTACAAATACCTCATTTCATCCTCATAATATTTTTTATGAGGAGGTACTCTTTTTCTACTTTATAGATTCATTTTTTTTCCTGTAACATGAGTAGTAATGTCCTGTTTTCATTTCTGATTTTAGTCATTTGAGTCTCTTCTCTTTTTTCTCCGTCAGTCTAGCTAAAGGTTTGTAAATTTTGTTGATTGTTTTGAAGAACCAACTCTTGGTTTGGTTGATTTTCTCTGTTGTTTTTCTATTGTCTGTTTTGTCTTCTTTTGTCACTTTAAAAATGAGAAAGCTGATGCCCAATTTTAAAACATTTACTAAGTAAGTGTCTGAGTCAAGAATCAAACCGAAAATGCCTGCTTTCAAATCCCAGCCTTATCATTTGTTATGACCAGAAAGCACAGAATCTTGAATTACACCCAGTCTTTGACTCAAACAAAATTCCGTTTACTATTTTATGTCACACATACCGTTATGTGATAAGATGTGGCTAGAACTTATTCCCTCGTAGCCACACTTAAGTAACCTCCTATTTCTTTTCCTATTAAATAATTCAAGCATGAAGTTGAGTATAGACGCAATTATAACAAAACCCTCTCTGCTGCCACCCAGCCTGGTCACATGTTATTATCTGCCATATTCTCTGCAGCCTTTTCCTTCCAAAGAAATTGTGGATAAAAGCAAAGTCTCCCACGGATTCTTTCCTAATTCTGCAAAGATAACTACTCTCCTAACTTTTCATGCATGTTTTTTTCTGCTTCTAATACATGTTTGCATCTATAAACAATATATAGCACGGTTTTTCATATCATAAAACGTGGTTTAAATAGCATCCCACTGTAGGTATCCATCTAAAGCCTACTTATTTTGTTAAACATTCTTTAAAGTTTTTGCCATTTTGATAGAATTAACTTTAATTCTTTCATTTTAGCATTTAGATACTATTTTATCATATGTTTATATTTTGACTTAATCACCCATATTGATGGACATTTGAGTGATTTCCAAATTGTGCTAATACAAATAATGCTGCATGAACATTGTTCCACTCTCTGGGCCCCTGTGGGTGAGATTTCCCCGTGGACTGGCTGGGTCACAGCATACATGCATCTTCAGAGGTGTCAGATGTTACCCATTGCTCTGCACAGCGGCACCAGCCATCATATAACCCAGCATCTGTTCACAGCACTACCAGCATTTGGCACTGACAAACTTCTCATTTTCTCCTATCTGATGGATATTAAATATCCTGTATTTTAGCATGCATTACTAGTGAGATTAAACATTCTTTTAAGCCCTGGCCAGTTTGGCTCAGCGGTTGGAGCGTTGACCCTCAGACCAAAGAGTCATGGGTTCGATTCCAGTCAGGGGCACGTGCCTCAGTTGGGGTTCGGTCTCCAGGCCTGCTCCAGGTTGTGCGGGAGGCAACCGGTCGATGTGTCTCTTTCGTATCAATGTCTCTCTCTCTCTCCCTCCCTCCCACTCTATCTGAAGATAAATGGAAAAATATCCTCGGGGAGGATTAAAAAAAAAACATTCTGCCCTGGCCGGTTTGGCTCAGTGGTTAGCGCGTCAGCCTGCAAATCAGAGTCGAGGGTTTGATTCCGGTCACGGGCACGTACCTTGGCTGCGATTTGTCCCCAGCCCTGGTCGGGGTCGTGCGGGAGGCAGCCAGTTGATGTGTCTCTCTCATGTCGATGTTTCTCTCTCCTTCCCACTCTATCTGAAGATACATGGAAAAATGTCCTCGGGTGAGGATTAAAAAAAAAACCACAAACTTTCTCTTAATATTTTTATTTTATTATCTTAGGTTTCTTCTGCAATTTGCTTTTTTTTTTGGTACGTGCCCCTAGTGGGAACCGAACCCGGGACTCTCTGGTCCTCAGGCTGACGCTCCAACCGCTGAGCCAAACCGGCCAGGGCTGCAATTTGCTTTTTTATATACCTACTTCTTTATTGCATTGTTACAGGAGAGAGACAGTACACAGTAAACAAATAAAGCAAAATATCTAGTACGTCGGGTGGTCACATGTGCCACAGACAAGCCAGAGCAGAGAATGGGAATGAAGGGGGCTGGGCTAGTTCACTTTCAAATAGATTAGTTAGGAAAGACTTTACCAGGAAGGTGTCATTTAACAAAGTCCTAAAATCTGTGCAGGCACAAGCCATGGGAAGAAATAGCAAAATGGTAAAATAATAATCTTTGATCAATATATGCAGTAGTACATAAGCATGTGTTATAATTATGTTCTGTACTAATTTGTTCACTTAGGATACAACTGTTTTGCATTTATATATGTTGAGACTATTTTCCTAGTCCAAAGCTTGTCTTTTTACTTTGTTTATAGTGATATATAAAACTCTTTACATTTTAATGTAATAAAATAATTGACATTTACCTTTAAGATAGGTGTTTGTTTTTGTTTTATTAAATAAATACTTTCCTACCCCTTGGTCATAAAAACATTCTTCAATAGTTACTTCAAAGTTTTTAATGTTATGCTGTTTGAATTTAATCTACTTGGAATTGATATTCTTTATATTAGGTGAGGTTAGGATTCAATAAATTTTCTGTATACACTGTCCTGGTACCATTTATCTTAGTCCATGATTTCTGCATTGATTTGTAATAACATATCTGTCATGTACAAAGTTTCCAGTCAGTACAGTCTATTTGGGGTTCTATATTTTATTCCATTGGTCTAGTTTTCTAGAATAATTTATTTCCTTGTGCAAATACCCATACTCTCTTATTACTATAATTTCATCCTAAATTTTTACAGTTGTTAGGGCCTATCCATCTGTCAATCCATCTGTCAATCCACCTGGAGACCGATCCACCCATCCATCCATCCTCCCATATATTGATCCAGTCATCATTATTATTCATAAACACTTGTTGAGACCCTAATGCTCCAGACACTGGTTTGGTCATTGGGGATTTCATCACACACTACACAGAGTCCTGCCTCGTGAAGCTCACAGGCCAGGGGATGGGGACAGACACAGGCCAGCGAGTAAAGACAGAGCACGTCAGGTGGCGATGAGTGGCATGAAGAAACATGAAGCCCACGGAAGGTAAGTATAGGGATTAGGACCAAGAGTTCCGGTTCTGGTCCCAGCACTTTATTCTCCCCGACACCCAGGGCTGCCTGCGTCCCAGTGACAGCTGGCGCGTGTCAGCCGCAGCACTCTAGGGCCGGTGGGACGGGGGCAGCAGAGTCAGTGTGAATACTACCTATATTTGGGTCAACACGTTAGGGTTTGCTAATTCGCACACGTCTAATCATGGCAGAGGTGTGAGCACGGACACCCCAGGGGAGCCAGTCGCAGTGACGCTCTCCACCCTGCAGTGTGAGGGTCCTGCCAGGGTCTGCGGACCCTCCTCTCCGAACGCTCCAGCCAGGGTCTGGCTCAGGGTTCGCAACTTGTTCTGACAAGGACCCTCATGCTGGAGCCAACCCACAGGGACAGTTTAGCACCACCAGGGCAGTGACAGCACCCATACCCACAGGCAACGAGGGGGCCAGCAGGGCACCTCCTAGAGGTGAAGTCCTGGGACCTTTGCCTCTACCCCAGATGAGTGTGTGTGTGTGTGCGTGTGTGTGTGTGTGTGTGCGTGTGGTGTATTAAGAAGATTTAGTCAAGAGAGGCTAAATACTTTAATGTTGGATACTTCTCTGTTATATTGAGTAATTTTATAATAAATATAAATAACTGGAAAAGGTTATCTCTGGTTGGGTTTTGCTTATTATGTCAGAGATGACAGATGAAAATTATATAGTTCATAGGTCTTAGATCTCCCAGTACCTTTGACAGACTGATTCACTTATTCATTCATCCATCCATCCATCCATCCATCCATTTATCCATCCATCCATCCAACCAACAAATGTTTGATCCCTGTTACATAATGGTGCTCACAGTCATATAAGGACAGATAAGTAAACAATGGCAACAGACTGTGATTAGTTCTAAGACAAAGATAAGTACTGGCTGTTAAGAGAACACAGGGGCCGCCTTGGAAAGAAGTCCGTGTGCTTCACTTCAAAACCAGTTAAAACAAAAACAAAAACAAAAAACAACAAAAACTTTGGCACTATTGTCGTATTTATTCCAATTACTCTGGGTCTTCTAGCATCTCTCCCTTTGCTCCTGAATCTTGCAACGTTCCAGTGTCTACTGTTTTTATATCAATCTCCCCATCCTAATGGACGGTGGGCCTCCTTGGCCTTGATGGACGGTGGGCCTCCTTGGCCTTGATGGACGGTGGGCCTCCTTGGCCTTGATGGACGGTGGGCCTCCTTGGCCTTGATGGACGGTGGGCCTCCTTGGCCTTGATGGACGGTGGGCCTCCTTGGCCTTGATGGACAGTGGGCCTCCTTGGTCTTGATGGACGGTGGGCCTCCTCAGCTGTGACTGTCAGCACTTCTATACACATAGCTTCCCTTCACTCTCTGGACAGTCTCATTCTGGGTACTTCAGGCCATGCACCAGCCCAGTTCTGCTCTCTGGGGGCCCCATGTCCACCCCTTTAAGCCAAGTGAAGCAGCCTGTCTCTTGAATGAATTTTGAGAGGTTCCCGGGTAAAAGTTCCTTTGCCCCATGACCTGATGCCTCCAGATGCCCCCTGGAGGCACAGTACCCAGCGCAGGGCTGCCTGCCGGGTGTCCAATGGCTGAAATTAAGGGCAGTGGAGCAGAAAGCAGATCTGCTGACACCACAGTTAGACCGTAAAACACCCACTAATTAGTTTATTATTTCATTTGGGAGATCAAATACATAACTAAAATTAATAAACCCTGCAAAATAAGTGCATCACTGGAAATAAAAGTATTTCTCAGGTCATTGCCTTAAACGCAGACATTACATGCTAGAATAATATTAACACAAGAAAGGCAAATTGTGCTGTCGCGCAGGCTGGAATGGACCAGCGGCAGCTGGGAGTCGGAGAAGGGGTGGGTGGTGAGCCTAGGGATGGGTCAGAAAACACAGATGGTGTTCTCACCTCTGTCATTACTTGCAGTGTGACCTTGAATAAGTCAATTTCCTCTCCCAACCCCACCAATGAGCTTGTTTATTTGTGAGTAAAATCAGGGGGTTGGGCTATTTCTTTTTTTCTTTTTCTTTATTGAATTTAGAGAGAGAAGAAGGGAGAGGAAGATATAGAAACATCGACGAGAGAGAACATCGATTGGCTGCCTCCTGCATGCCCCCCACTGGGGATCGGGTCCACAACCTCGGCATGTGCCCTGACCGGGAATCGAACCAGCAACCTCTTAGTGCATGGGTCGACGCTCAACCACTGAGCCACACTGGCTGGGCAGGAGGTTGGGCTATTTCTGAGGTTTATTCCAGCTAGGGCGTTTCATGATTGTGGGAATCAAATGAAAACCAGACCTGGGTTATTATGAACGCAGTCAATAAATAATGCATAATGAAAATCAATGAAATCTGAGAATCCATTGTAATATTCCAGTAGGGAATGAACAACTTGGAGAGATCTTAGATAATAACATCTAACCCAACATTCACCTTATAAATGAAGGGAAGAAAAGAGGGCAGCCCTCGCATTCACTGAGGGCCTATTATACACCAGAAACGATGCTAACAACATTCACAGGACCCAAAAGAACATAAACTCAGAGAACAAATAAAACGTGGCCAAATCCACACAGAGGACAGCAACACTGGGTTTCCTGCTCCCTAGACAAAGGCTTGTGCACGGAACGATGTTTGATCGTCCCTCTCTGGGACTCCAGGCCAGGTGCCTCACGGCCTGGCAGCTCACAGGTCTCTTGGGAGATACCATGGCTGGTGGCCCCTGGTGCTGCCCCCTGTGCATGTCATTCACACAAGTACGAAAGGAAGAGTGCAGTAGAGACGGACAGCCCAGCCAGGTGACTGCTCCCGGCATAAAGGACGTACCGTGTGTACAGGCTCCCTGTTCAGGGCGGAAGCACTCACCCCCAGAGCCTGGGAGTGTGGCTCTCTGAGAGCCTGGTGCTGAGTACCTGATGTCCCTGCATCCAATGAGGGTCATTGAGGGAGCAGGTATAAAAGCCTGGCCCCATGCCCTGGCCAGTTTGGCTCAGCAGTTAGAGCATCGGCCTGCAGAATGAAGGGTCATGGGTTTGACTCCTGTCAAGGGCATATATCTAGGTTGTAGGTTCAATCCCCGGCCCTGGTCGGGGTCATGGGGGAGGCAACCAATTGATGTGTCTCTGTCACATCGATGTCTCTCTCTCTCTCTCTCTCTCTCTCTCTCTCTCTCTTCCCCCCTCCCTTCTACTCTATCTGAAATCAATGGAAAAAAAATATATATATCCTCTGGGGAGGATTAACAACAAAAACAACAACAAAAAGCCTGCCTCCTTGCTTCAAATTGGCACGATTGTGTAGGGCCACCTCACTTCAGAGCTTCCTGTGGAAGTGGCTGAGGCTCTGCTGTAACTGCATCGCTGTTTAGCTCCCCTTCTCCGACCCATCCTGATTCCTGCACTTTCCAGTACATTTCCTACATGCAAACCTATTGCGACATCAGCTTCCTGGGGAGAGTCACTGGCAATGCTGTGAAGCCTTCAAAAGGAAAAAAATACAAACAAAAAACTCAACTCTAGGAAAGAAACTATAAGAAAGGATGGTAAATTAGTTTAGAATAAGAAACTGGGAAACAAATCATTTCTCACGGTGAGACTTCTGGCCTTGGCTAGTCTGACCACAGATCAGGTGTGGGTACAGCAATCTTTCTAAAGGTGCCCGCTGTAAGGGGAGACTGAGTTTACAGAAGTCAGTGAAGGCAGGGAGGCTGGCTGCTACCCTGCAGGTAGGAGGCACTGTGGGGAGTGGAAAGGACAGGAGCTTTGGAGGCAAATAAAGCTGCACTCAGATGTTGACCCTCCCTGTATGACCTTGGCCATGGCATTGAACCCTACAGAGCCTTGGCTTCCTTAACTGTAAAATGAGGATAATCTCTATCTTGCATGGACTTTTCCGACCATCTATCACCTGCCTTCATACCATTTATAGTGAACCTTCCTCTAGAATTATCCCTGGAGAGAAAATGCTACAACTTTGCAGTAATGATGATTTCAGCCAAAGGATCTTAGAAACTGTTTTGTGCATGCCCTGCTTTCCCTCTGACTCACAAGGACGCAGTGCAGTGGGCTTCTGGTGGAGGGTGGTAATGAAAGAAAAGGGCCCGGTGAGTTTTAGCCTCAGAAATGGAAGGAATGATGGGACTTAAGAGTGACTGTAAAAATGAAATACTCTGAAGTTTGAAGAAGATTTAGTTTCTCAACTAGGGACTCAGAGAGATTCCTCGCTTCTCAGAGGTTTCTGTTTTTTAATTTTTTAAAAAATTAAAGTGCTTTCCCACCCCCAGTTTTTTGAGTCAAAGTGAAACAGACCAATGAGCTAAAAAGGCTCTGTTTAGAAATTGCCGCATCACTCATCCATGTGGTACACAAACATGTAGGGCAATTGGACAACCACTCTTTCGAATCGTGTGTAAAGGATCACGGAAGCACAGTGGAAGGAACATATAGAGTCAAGAGGTGGATCTGGGACAGAGACAGAGACGGCTTCACGAGGGAGGGAGTGCCTCTCGAGCTGTAGTTTATAGGCTGTCAGATGGGACAGAAACTAGTGCAGTCTAGATGGTAGGGGGAACAGTGCAGTCATGATGGAGAGAAGAGCTCAGGGTGATTGCGCTCAGGGGTCAAGGACATGGTATGTGTGCAAATAAGCCACGAGAAGTGCAAGGCTGGGGGAAATCATTTGCGCTTTATGTCTGACCATTATAGTGAAATTCCAAATTCTTTCTGTTTTCCCACTGCCAACAGTTTACAGCACTTTGCAATTTGACCCACCATATTAATACTGAATTCAATCATCCTAAGAATTTGAAAAAAAAATCATTCTATCTAAAAGATATACAAATAGATGCTCAGAGATAAAAAGGGACCTGTCCAAAATCACCCATGAATAAGAGGTCAAGTTGGGATTCAAAGAACTTCAGACCCCAGATCATCAACTTTCTACTAAACATCAGTAACCTGAACATTTATGACGCATATTTTTTAAACTCACTACATTGCACAATACTCTTTGTTAATTACATATTTTAAATTATCTATGGTAACGAGAGTTGAATAGCTTTCTCTCCCAATATTTTCTATCATATGGTTTAAAAAAACAACCACAAGCCATTCTTCAGTGTTGAATAAAAGGCATATCAAGGCATATCTCAGGCTATATAAACAGCCACTGCTGGGTTCCTTTATATTGTTGCGTAGTATTTGTGTGATTAATTCTCATTCATATAAACTTCTTTGTTGGGGTGCTATGTACAATTGTTAAATGGCTAATTAAAATAAATAAGAGCAGAGCAAGATCAAAGGCTGCAACCAGAACTTGAGTTCAATTCTCTAGGTCAATTTTTAATATAAATGTAAATGCAAGGGTTGGTTGATAAGGGGTGGGGGGTAGAAGAAAAATCCATGCTGAAGTCTTAGAGTCCATGAGGAGGCAACACCGAGCAGTGAAAAGTGTACTCTTTTGGAGGAAAATAGATGTCAGTTTAAGTTAGAATTAGAACAAGCCTCAGCCATTCTGAAGCTCAGCTCCCTCGGTCATAAAATGAGGCTGTTCTGAGATTAAATGAAAGAAGGGATGTCAGCAAGGGCCTGACACATGTAAGTACTACTGTGATTGGTCCTCGGAGCACTGCCTCCACACCCTTAGTTGATCTGAAAAATATGGCTTTGTGGGAGCAAGACAAGTTGATGAAGACAAAGCAAAGAGTTGATTTTTTTAAACTAAATTTTCTGTGGTGTATTAGGAAAGAAGTCATACATCTCTATTCAAGTAACTCTAAGACTTATAAATTGTGAGCTATCTGCTCTGGAAGTTTGGGCTCCTGGCACATTGTAGATATATTTATCTTTCTTTTCCAACACATGCATAGCTAGGTAAATTGCTCCTTTTAAGTTATTTCAAAGACTAATGTAAACATGTATAACTTTAAGCCAAAATAAATCCCATGCCATAAATTAAGACACCGGTTTGAAGGGCAATTTGGGCAATAGAACAAACGTCTTAAAATTGGGTTAAACCCACGATCTACTTTTAGAAATTTATTCTAAATAATTATGAATATGTCCAAAGTTTCAGTCATAAAGATGTCTGTGTATCTTTATAACAGTGAAATATTAGAAATAGAGATTCAACAACAACTGTCTGGATAAATAAATTTTATCTATACATATTCTGAAGCCGTTAAAAGGATAATAAGAAAATATTTAGTGCCATTAAAATGAATTCTTAACATTCTAAGTAAAAAAGAAGGACAGTAAGATATACGATATAAGACTATTTTGTAAAAGTACTTAAGTATATCAGAAAAAGATGAAAGAAGATGTCCCAAATGTTATGAATAATTATCATGTGTGTGGGAGAATTTTATTTTCTTTTTCTTGCTTATTTGTATTTCCTAAAATTTCTACCACAACTGATTTTTTTAATTTAGAGGGTACTGACTCTCTCAAATTGATATTAAAATCCATGCCATAAACAACCTGAAAACACAAATTACACACTGGAAAAAAATATTTGTATAGAAATATTTGACAAATGCAATACGATTATTCTACAAACAGTTAAGCAAATTGATAGAAAGAATATTCTGACACCCTAATAGATAAATGAGGAAAGGATATGAATAAATTAATTAATGCAACGAATGAACGGTTATGTAAAAACAATCAAGTTTAGAAGCAAACACATGCAAATTAATAAAATTCGGTAGTTTTTTTTAAACTCATGAAGTTAGCATAGTTTAAATAAAAAGAGACAACCGCTTAATAATCCGTGTTAATAGGAAAAGAAACAGATTTTTCATCCCTCATAGGTAGAAGTTTGAAATGGTGCAGTTTTGTAAAATACACGAGCAATGTTTATCAGATTCCTTAAATATTTGTCAATTTTGACTAAATGAGTGATTCTGCTTTGGGAATTTGGGAATGATTTTACTTTGGGGAGTGATTTAGAAATCACTCTAACCACAGAATCTATATTATGAACACAAATGTTTAGTGTAGCATTATTTATGACAGGATAATCGGAAACAATGCCTGTCTGTGGGAGAGATGGTGACATTTTCATTACAGAACACTCTATGGCTATTAAAGCAATATTTAAGAATGCTACATAACAAAATAAAATGTGTGTGATGTTTTAAGTAGAAAAGCACAACTCACAATAAATGTACGTGTACATGTAAACACAGACACGCACACGTGCTCACTCACTCATGTACAGACATACCACCTGCAAGGGAATACATCAAGAACTTTTAAAGGTGTTATCTTTGGTTGTAGAATTGACTTTTCCTCTGTCTGTTTTCTTTTCCTTAGTGTGTATGCGTATGTGTGTGTGTGTGTGTGTGTGTGTGTGTTCCAAATTTCCTTGATTGAGTATGGGTTAATTTTATAATGGGAAAAACCCCCTCAATGAAATAAAAATAGGAACATTTTTGATCTTCCTGAGCCCTTAGGAAAGTCTAGAGGGGGTAGCCTTCAATGTAGAGAGAGTTAGAGAAATATTTGCCTGTTAAACTCTCTAAGTTAGGAAAGTTGCTAGAGGAAAAACAGAGCAATAGAAGTCAGAGGTAGTTTGCAATCAATTTAAAGTCTGGTAGGCATATTAAATCAATTTCATGGGGAGCATATTCAGCTGTAGAGGACCATGCAAGGAAATAGGAAGATAAATTGTACTTCTTTATCTTTTAAATGTGTGCTTAGGGGGAAAAAGGAGGAGGGTGACCGTAATGAACAGAAAAGACATTAAAATAGAATATCAAAGCAGGAAACCATACTATAAAGCATCACGGTTCTTCCCGCATCTAGTCTAGATTTATAAAACAATTTGGGGCCATGCATGGGGCCCATAAAGTTGGAACTGGCCAGTGAGCTTCCTAAGAAAAAGCCTTGGCTTAGATGCTTGTTGGCTGGGCAACAGAAACTGGGAGAGAGACGCAGTCACTAAGTCGTTGTCAACCTCCTTGGGACTCGGTTTCCTTATCTGTGCAGTGTGTTCATTCATTCACTGAATATGTACTGAGTGGCAGCACTGTGCTGGACAAGACAGACCACGGCATCCTCTCTGTCTTAGGTCTCAGTGGGGGAGACCCCGTTGCAGAGCAGTGTAACGTGGGTGCTGGAACAAGACTCCCTGGGTTACGTTCCCAGTTCTCCCCTTGAAGCTGCCACTTCAAACGCTCTCATTGCTTGGCCTCTGGAATAGCACTTCCTCTTGCTACTCCCCCTTCACACTGCTTTTCTGGTCCTTCCCCGCGATCTGCACTTGTTAGTGTTCCAGAGGCCCCATCCCTGGCCTCTTTCCATCTCTAACTATACCTGCCCACCAGGTTATTAACACCAGTCTTGTGACCATAAATACCATTTTATATCATGCTAATTGCTGGGTTTATAGCGCCAGCCTGATATATCCCTTTAACTTCAGACTCAACACTCCATTCATTTAATAGTCGTGTCCAAGTTTTAATGTCCAAGAAATGTCTTGGTTTGGGCTCACCTCCAATAAAACCCCTGTTTACCTGAAATCTCCCTCTTTCAGAAAATGACTACTCCATTCTACAAGTTACTGAGGCTAAAAATACTTACAGTCCTTTTTGACTCTTCTCTTTTCCTTTTTCTCAAACCCCGCGTCTAATCCATCGGCATATCCTCCTGACTGTACCTTCAAAATATATTCAGATTCCAACTTCCGCCATTTCTCTTGCTGTGACCCTGCTCTGAAAAACCAGCCTTTCACCTTATCACAACAGTATGCTCACTGGTTTTCTGCGGCTTATCGTCCCCCTTCCGTCTAGTCTCAACAAAGCAGCAAGGGTGACTCTTTACAAAATTGAGAAAGTTTTCCTCTCATTATTTCTGCTCTTACTGAGTATACAAAGTACAGAACTTGGTGTGTCCAGCAAGCCCCTACCTGGATCCAGCGGCCGGCCACCGCTCTGACTTCATCTCCTCCTGTGCTCTCCTTGTCCAAAATGCTCTAACACTCTCCCTACACGGGCTCCATGTGCTGTTCCTCCAACGTGCGAGGCCTTCTTCCTGTGTTAGGGCTTTTGCACTGGCTATTCTTCTTGATTGCAAAGCACTTTTTTTATATATCACATGGCTTGTTCCCTCACTGCCTTCACATCTTTGCCAAAATGACCTTCCATTATTGGCGAGCTTTCTCTGATTACTCTACATAAGATTTCAGCCCACATCCCCAGGGCTGCTGCTTTGCAAAACTCCAGGGAGTAGCATTCATCATAGTCAATGTAAATTGTGTTCCTTGGGGCCGGGAGTGCACAGCCTCGGGAGCTGTCCACAATAGCCCTGTCCATCACGGCGGCTCCCCCTGCGCTGTTCTTCCTCGCAGTACTCAGTGCTGCCAGAGACAGATTTTTAGTTAATTATTTGTTTATTATCTCTCTCATCCATACTACAGTTGACCCTTAAACAACGTGGGGTTTGGGGCACCAAATCCCCTCGCTGTCAAAAATCCACATGTAACTGTTGACTCCCCCACAACTTAACTCCTGCTAGCCTACTGTTGACCAGAAGCTTTACCGATAACATCGACAGCTGATTAACACAGACTGTGGGTGCTGTATGTCTTACAGACTGTATTCTTACAGCTAGAGAAAAGAAAATGTTAGTTTTAAAAATCATAAGAAAGAGAAAATACATTTGTACTACTTATTGAAAAAAGTCCATGTATAAGTGGACCCATGCAGTTCAAAACCAGTTGTCCAAGGGTCGACTGTGTAATGAAAACTACACCACAGCCGTGATTCTGCCTGTTTTGTTTACGGTGTCACCAGAGGTGAGAATGGCACCTGTCTTATAACAGATACTTAGAAATGTATAATGACCCTTGTCTGATTATTTAGCATCTAGCCTTGCCTGGACCAATATGGTAGGCACCAGCAAAACGTGATTATTGAGCAATTGAAATATAGCTAGTGTGACTGAGAGATGAAATTTTAAGTTTTTAAATTTTAATTTAAATTTAAAATGGAAGCAGTGTAACATTTTTTCCACTACACTCAACTTTGTTGTTTTTATAGGACTATATTTCATTTTAACCAGTGCATTGTGTAAGATTTGAATTAGATTCTTTTTACTTTTGTCATGTGGATACTAGAAAATGTGAGATTACACATGAGGCTTGCAGCAGTTCTATTGAATGGCACTGTGCTAGGACAGTAATGGTACCCACCTCATCGGGGCACGGAAAAGTCTGTCAGTTAATACAGGTAAAGCACCTGGCAAAGTGCCTGGTACATAATAATTGCTCAGTAATGCTAGCCATTATGGCATCCTTGTTATTGTATCGTTTTTGTCATTGTGATTGTTACTAGCATTATTAATGAATATAGAGCATACAGGTATGTATAACAGGGACCGGTTCTTATCTTTGAGTTAAGAAAAGGCTTCCTTTTGAAAGGTGTGTGAGCTGAATTCTAAAGGAGAATTATGAATGGGTTAGTAAATATCAGGAGAGGAAGTTGGTAGAAGATATGGCAGCCAAAACATTCCCAAAGCAAAGGACAAGGCCACAGCTCACACGGGAGCCTTTCCCACCCCAAAGCCCGTGCTCTGAACCATCACGTGATATTGCCTCTTAATAAATCTGTGTCAACTGAAATGAAATTCAAGACTTAAAAAGAGAATCTCCAGATCCTAAAAAGGGTCCTTAAACTGTAAGATAAGCAACTTTAGAATTTCATTCAATTCAGTGCTTCTCAAACCCCATTTCTGATGGTCCCTGGAGCATTCTTTGGATGTATTATTTGGTACGTGAGAATTGTATATGATAATTTTAAAATATTTTACTATAATCCCAAACAAAGACATATGTATATTATAAATCACATATGTAGACACTTTATAAATAGGCAAACTATGAGGTTTCCATGCCACTTTTGACTGCATTGATGATGACGCTGACTCCAGTGATCACCTCGAGGGACAGCAGTGCTGAACCTTTAATTCAGGGCTCCTCAAAACAGGGATCAAGGTCCACAGCAGGCAACTCAGAGGTCCGCAAGGTTTTATCTTATGTTTTTACTTTTAAGGAAGTCAATGCAAAAGAGTTAGCCAACCCCACCCTATTTCAGTGCTAAGAGAGGGAGATGAGGAGAGAGAGAAGTCTTTTTGATTGGCAGAGTCCAATTCAGTTTTAGTCACGTGCTTTGAATTGCTCCAGAAAACACACACCACATTCTGTAAACTGATACACAATTAAGTATTACTATGCTTTTTCTTTATATATGTGTGTATATATATATATATATACACACACACACACACACACACACACACACATTTACGCTGTCATCAACATACTTTACATGATAACTTGCCATAATATTTGGAGAATGTTACTTTAGCATCATCGAATCATCTTGACCCACCCCTTCACCCTTTGAAAAGTATTCTTAACTCCCTGCTGCACCTGGAGGAACCATTCTAATTGGCCTCGAAATATACCAGAGGGTTAACTTAATTATATGAACCTCACAGCTGGACAGCTGCCCAACACGATACATGAGCAGCTGTTTGACACAATGAACCAAGAATCAGATTTTCTTGCAGCAAAAATAAAATTTTAACAATGTTGTCCATTTCCACAGAGGCAAAGAACAAGCTATACTTTCTGTAGGAGACAGAGCAATAGAAGCCTCCTTGGAGGGAGGGTGTGTCATTTTCTGAGTCAAGGCCCTGCCTTGCCCCATTATTTAAGCACAGCATGACATGGAAATATATTTAATAAGATTTGGCTAGAGGCAAAAGTCTGAAAAAAAGTATAGGAATTCAAAGAGTTTGCTGTTGAGTTATGCATGGAATTCAGAATTTACTAGAATTGAAATCCTTGAGACATCCGTTGGCTCATAACAAAACAAAACAAAAATTCCTCACAAGTGTAACTATACTGGTACACTCATTATGATAATAGCTGTCATAGTCTCAGAACCATGGGGAGGATTAAAAATGCATCTTTATAGTTATTTCACAATTCAACTCCACTGAAATTATTTTTATTCAGCACATACTAAATAGTTGGCATTTTACCAACCCTTTGCAATTAGTTATTCATTAGTAACAATAGATAGCACTTGCTTGGGTTCATCACATATCTATAATTTTGCAACAATATTGCAAGGTAAGTATTATGTTCTCACCATCTTTAATCCAAGGGTTTGCAACAGTGTGGTGGTGAGTAATCTTAGACCATTGAGAAAAGGATCATCTGTAACCATGGAGGACCAGACAGAAAAGGCCTGGATCCCTGAAACCCCTTAAACACTTTGTGGCCACCATTCCAGCTTTGACCAACTACCCTGGGACTATTACGTGAGCAAGAGAAACCTGCTCTACTTTGTTTAAGCCACTGTTGTTTGGTGTCTTTTTTACATATGGGTTAATCATCTACAGCCCAGCTAATGGAGATCCTGTACAGAATTGCAATCTAGGTTACTTAGAAAAGAGGGAAATTTCTTATTTTCAAGCAAAAAAAAAAAAAATTAGACACAAATGAAATTATTGGGCTAACTGCTGGGGAGAAAAAGAAGAAGTGAAAAACTAAAACTCCCAGTATACTTAATTATCATAAGATTTATATCTAAGAAGTCAAAGAATTCGGGGAAGAACAGAGCTAGTCACTCAACCTTGAACCTGGTAATGCAAAAGGTAGGTTGGACATGACAAAATGTTTTCAGGAAGGAAGACAGTTCCAGACACGTGGTAAGCACAAAACAAATATTTGTAAATTTAATGGACATTTCAGCTTTGTAATAAAAATATTATGATTTAATATTAATCAGTTAGACCAGTGGTCAGCAAACTTTTTCTAAGGGTCAAATAATAATGATAATGATAATAATAACATAGTAATAAAAATATTTAACACTTTGTGGCCAAGGGGCAAAGTCAAGTATATTAAGTATTTACATGTATAACCATTTAAAAATGTAACTATTTAAAAATGTAAAAATCGCCCTGGCCAGTGCAGCTCAGTTGATTGGGTGTTATCCCATGCACTGAAGGGTTGCTGGTTCAATTCCCGGTCAGGGAACATGCCTAGGTTGTGAGCTTGATCCCTGGTAGGGCGTGTTCAGGAGGCAGCCAATCAATATTCCACTCTTGCATCAATGTTTCTCTTTCTCTCTCTCTAAAAAGCAATGAGCATATTTAAAAAACAAACAAAAGTGTAAAAACCACTCTTAGCTTAAGTGTCAGATCAGATTTGGTTGCAGGATACTTGTCTACCCCTGATTTAGAGCACTGAGTTAACAGAATACTAAAGAGTCCGAATCAGGAAAAAAATCTGAAGTCTAAAAAATTAAAATTATACACCTATTCAATCAACTGTTGATGGGTGCCTCTTTACTGGAAGCCCAAATTCCTTCATGTGACCCCAGGCTGCCTTGTTGATCTCACCTATAGACCACTCAGGCTGCTTATTATTTTCTGATCACATGTACCACTAGGCTCACATTCCTTTCCTTGCCCTCTCCTGCCTTGCTTGCCTGGTAATTCACTTGCACGTTAAATCTCATTGACATAGTACCTCCTATGTATAGCCTTTCCTAGACCCTACCCCTACCTTGTGCTCTAATCAATACCACTCCTGTGTTCCATTACTTCATTCCTGCCTCTACTGCATACTTTTCATGTGTACAAGATATGATGATTTACATATCTTCCACTCTTCCCAATTATAAACAGGGACTGGGTTTTTCTTCAGAACTTTGGACAGTGTGCACCCCACAGAAGTACTCCTTACAAATAATACTGTTTATTGAGAGTTTTGTGTCTGGTTCTGTGCACTTACATTTGTTATCTTGTAAGTGCACAACGCCCATGTGAGATAAGCTTGAACCTACTCATTTTACAGGTGAAAAGCCCAGAGAGTTAAATAAATTGCTCATGGTTTTATAGTCAGTAAAATGACAAACATTGATCTCAAACTCAGTTCTGGTGGACCCCAGAGTCCAAGCTCTTGACCTGCTATGTTGGCTCATTGATTGTGGAATAAGCAAATTGAATCTGTAACTTGAGTTAGGCTAATACCATTCCCTGCTGGAGCATTTGCAGCACCAGTTTTTTTTCATTTTTATTTTTAAATGAGAATGGTTTGCAGTTAACATCGTAAGTATTGAGAGGTGGGGGAAACCTAAGAGATCGACTGGTCCAGTTCTCTGGTTTTCCAGATAACAATACGTAGCGATGAGGAAGCATTTATAACCCAAGATCACACAACTAAAACCCTGGCCTCCTGCTGTCCAGGCCAGGACTTTCTGGGTCCTCTCTTTCCATCTCCGTGTTCACAAAGCTGTCATCTATGGTCAACCTCATTCCGTATCACTGAACTGGTAGACTTAATTTTGGAATAAATGTTGAAAATAGGGTTTTTACAATAGTTAATGCTGGGTTTTGTTTTATACACTTGCATAAAATTAATAAAATAAACAAAATTGGCCTTGACTTCAGTTTGGAAGAGTATCTTCGAGTGGGTTTGATGGCCCTCTCCAAGGCCAGTGTAACCCTGTGCCACCAGGCTGACTCTTAACATAGGATTTATCACAGTCTTTGGTTTGGTTATTTGTCTGTCTCTCTCACTAGATTCTGAAATCTCCAAAAACACGGACCACATTTATATCCCTATGACTTAGCTCAGCCTTTGTCACAAAGCTGGTGATGATCTGTGGAGATTTGCTGGCTTTCTGAATTGAGGTCGGACCTAGATGTGGCCAAAGGAGATGAACAGAGTGACTCATCTTCTGGGCTGTGTGTGTGTGTGTGTGTGTGTGTGTGTGTGTGTTATTTGGGACTTACTTAAGTCATCATCACTGCATACTTTCCTGTTCTACAAAGTCTTTTTTTTTTTTTTTCTTGACAAGTTGTTAGAAAATGCCTGTGAGTGAGACTTTGGTAGTTTTTTCCTAAGCCTGAAAATATTAGGAGAATCCAGGTGGTCAAATTCAGTGTAATCAGTGTTTTTCAGGGAATATTGTGAACGGATGAATGCAGGCTGATTATACAGTAAATATTTAATTTTAGATTCTGATTATTTCATATTGACATTTCGGAGTAGTAAATATTTTTATGCTGGATTCAGCCTCCACCATGAAAATAACTCCCTCAATGGCAGAGTCTACACATGTAATTGTATAATTTAATACTCTCATTTAAAACATTTCAACTTTAAAAAATCCTTTAGATTTGGAAAAGTAATTTCTTTTCTGAGAAGCTCAACCTTAGACCCTCTGGGCCATAGCCTAATTCATCTTTCACTAAGAAGATAAAAGGCTCTCTTTCCTAAAAATGACTATTTTGATTTGGGTATTTTCCATTCTGTAGTGCCAGGCAAACCCACATGGGAACACTCAGGAACGAGTTAAAATGCAATCTTCCACCGAGAGTCACTTAAGTGGGTAGTTTTGGTTTTGCTGGAAAGGGGTGGTTTCAGGCATTTAGTGTTAGGGACAGGAACAACCCCAGAGGGTTACTGAGGAAATGCTTGTCAAGTAGAAAGCTGGCAGGTTTTCAGAGTGAACCGGCTCAGAAGATTTAAAATATTATGTGCATGTTGGGGGCGGGGGGTGTGTTGAAAGCCATCTGGTCTCATAAACTTGTAAGTAATTCCATCTCAAGTATTCATGAGCGTTTTATAGAAGGCATCTGAAGAATGCTTTGCCACTACAAGTCCAGCGCATCTCTTCGTTTCTAGCACTTGTGAAGAACCCAAGATGAGACATTACGATGGCCATTTCATTGATGAGCAACTTGATGGTCAGAAAGGCTGGGTGACTGACTCGAATGATACAACTAATAAGAGTTCGTGAAAAACAATTTTGCCTCACTCTGAGCCTTCTTTAGGAGTTTCATTAGTGTTTCTTCTATCTCTCTCACTTACACTGCCCCTAGACAGGTGCGATGACCTACCCAATTCTTAAGCAGGTGAAGAGTGACTAAGGACGCTCATCTTCAGTTTTCGCCCTCCTCTCTTGGGAGCCAGTGGTGTTGCAGAAGACATGAGTTCTCCATGCCATCAGTCTTACCTGGTCCGGGAATCAGCCTGATTCTGGAATCAATGAGACCACTTGGCTAATAAATCTACAGCCTACAACCTGTCCTCAGTCAACATAGATGATTCTTTGGCCTTCATCTTTAGTCTTTAAAATAAAAAATAGGTTCAGAACTCAGCAAGAAAGAGGGATGCTATTTATTTTGCCTTCCCCTTGGAGACTCCAAAAGTTACTAACTGAGTGAGCATTCAAATTGTTCAAAGCTCATGCTCTAAAATCACCGCTCTCGAGGCGGCGACAGTAACAGCCACCAAAAAACCCATAGGCACCTCTGTGTCTTCCAGCCTTTCTTATAGTTAGTTTGGAGCCCTGTTACAAGTTTTGACCAATGGCCCATGAGCAAAAATGATGTGTGTCACTTCTGGGTAGCAGTGGTTGAAAGCTGATGTACCCTTCCTTTGCACCACATGTTGAGATGGTGAAGCCACCTTTCAATGAGAAGAAGGAACCCAGAGATCCCGGATCTCCAAGTGACCACAGCCTATGTTCCTTAATGACACTGAACTTCATATGAATGAGAAAAACAAACCTTTGGTATGTCAATCCCCCCATACGAAGATTTGAGAGTTATTTTGCTTCAACCGCATAGCATAGCCATACCTCACCAGGAAGTGGCAAGGGAAATAAGAGCCACTGTAGGTTCCAGATATGGAGAAGATGAACACAAGGCTCACACAGAAATAGTACAGCAAATAAGGAAGCTCTGTAGAGTCAGAATAAAAAAGTGTCAGCCTAATCATTCCTTAATAAGGGTGTCCCCAGTACATGAACTATTACCGTATATTTGTCTTACTTCCCCACCAAACTCCAATCCCCTTAGGGACAAGGATAATACCACAACCATCTCGACGTCCTCAGTGCCCAGCTCAGCTCCTGGGACATGTCAGTTGTCAGTGTGTGGCTGTCGAGCAGCAGTGAAATGGAGCATTGGTAATGAATACCAGCGCTTCAGTGGAGTTATTATGCCTTTGTATTATTTGTAATTATCATTAGCATAAATTATACATCTATTCAGCATAAATATATACATATATTTACATTTAAGTTAACTATTTAGTAAACTGAATATAGTTCATTATATAATAATCAGCCTTTTATTTTAAATAGGCATTTGTGTTTCAGAGGTCAGGCTCATCAATGCAATCAACTGAGATTGCCCAAGAGCAGGAGAGAAGAAAAGCTTTGTGTTTTAAAGACTATTAACAAAAATATCCCAAGTCTCCAAAGGAGAAAGGGAGAACTTTGGAGCTGGAAGGGACAGACAGCCAAGGCAGGAGCAGAACCACACCTAGAGGCAGAGAACATGGGTTTAGAAAATGTAAGGAGTAAGGGCCAAAGACCAAAGGCTAAGGACCAGAGCCAGGGCTTCCTGGGTGGAACCGAACATTTGAGGGGCAGAGTGGAGCTTCTTGTGCTGGGAAACAAGCCAGCGGCAGCCCGGCCAGGGAGACATCGCTGTAGCATGGAGGAGTACTGCAGACAGACCATGAAGGAGAGCTGTCCCCAGGCTGATGACCACCCACAGGCAACGACGAA
The DNA here is from genome assembly GCA_030848825.1 of Tadarida brasiliensis. Taxonomy (NCBI): domain Eukaryota; kingdom Metazoa; phylum Chordata; class Mammalia; order Chiroptera; family Molossidae; genus Tadarida; species Tadarida brasiliensis. The sequence continues at coordinate 43,266,971 of CM061264.1, forward strand.
AACCTGCTGCAGTGAGCAGACAGCTGAGTCCTTCACTTGGGAAGAGAAGACCTTGTGTTTGCAGCATGTAAGACCCAGGGTTCCTGGACAGTCAGGGAGCAGACGGGGGTGATGGAGCCTCAAAAGAGTAATGCCAGATTCTATGCCAGTGTGGAGGAAGGAGGCTGCAGCTGGTGGGAACTCAAATTGAACAACTGAAAAAAATACACATGACAGCTCGTATGTGCCAAGGTCATGGAGCAATTAATTCTTGCTACAATTTTAAGGCATTGTCCTAGGCTCAGGGGTAGACTGCAAAGAAACGTTTGATGAGATCTTGCCTTCTAGAATTCAACCAGTGAGCTGGGAAAAGAAGAGGTATCAGAGCAATAGGACTACTAGTGAGTAATCCTTAATCCCAAGAGGAAAATTCAAAGTCCTCAGCCTGGTGGCCTTGACTATGCATGATTTGCCCCCAAACTACATTTTTGTGTTTGCTACAATGAACCCTTCTCTTGCCAACTCCAAGTTCTGGTGAAAACTGGTGAAGTTTTCACTGGTCTCAAAATATGCCGTGTCTTTGAACAGACTTGAGATTGCTCTTTCCTCTGCTTGGAAAGCCTTTGTCACCTCAGGCATTCCTACTCAATCTACAAGATCTAATTGTGACTTCTCTTCCCTGATGCTTTTCTGATTCTCTCAAGGGAAACTGAGAGATATAGGGAGAGAGAAAGAGAGAGAGAGAGAGAGAGAGAGAGAGAGAGAGAGAGAGAATACTAATATTGTTGAATTCATATTATTTTCAAAAGGAGTTCAATAATATTGCTCAAAATTCACATGTTGAAGCCCTAGCCTCAGTGTGACTATATTTGGGGACGGGGACTATAAGGAGATCAAGTGAAATAAGGGTGGGGCCCTGGTATGATAGGTTAGTGGCTTTTCAGAAGAGACACCAGAGAACTTATTCTTCCTCTCTGGTGAGGGCACAGCAAAGGTGGCCATTTGTAAGCCAGGAAGAGGGCTCAAAGCAGAATTCAACCACACTGGTACCGTAATATTAGACTTCCAGCTTCCAGAACTGAGGAAAAAAAGTGTGTTGTTGCCTAGCCGGTGTGGCTCATTGGTTGAGCATCAAGCCATGCACCAAGAGGTCGCCAGTTTGATTCCCAGTCAGGGCACATGCCCAGGTTGTGGGCCCGATCCCTGGTGGGGGGCATGCAGGAGGCGGCCAACTGATGTTCTCTCTCATCTATGTTTCTAGCTCTCTCTGCTTCTTCCTTCCTCTCTCTCTAAAATCAATAAAGAAAATAAAAATGTTTTTAAATGTGTTATTTAAGCCACCCTCTCTGTGGTAGCCGGAGCTAAGACAGTCACAGTGTTTCTTTTCCTATGTTATGTCCTTCGGTGACCCTCACCATCAGAGAAGCGGGCATCATTTCCCGCCGTTCACTAAAGAAAGACCGGGGCTCTGGGAGGTGGAGTAATGTACCCATAGGCTCACGGTGGAGTGGGGAGTTGAGCCTGAGCCCATGTGATTGGAAGGCTGTGCCTTCTGCTCCCTATCATTGCACCTCAGGTCCTTTTCTGGATGGCGGTACCTGGTGCAACCCTGGGTGACCGCAGTCTTCATATGACATGGCAATGATCCACCTTCCCTGCTAAACAGTGCAATAAAAATGATTCTTAAATGGTACAGTGGTTTATCTGAGAGCATCTAAACAACCAAACTGATAGAAATTAGACTTACTAAGAGGTATTCATATTATTGCAGAAACCAGGGGCATGGGGAAATTCTACCAGAGGCTGGGTAGGGCACGTTTTCAGCAAAAAAAAAAAAAAGTATTGAGTGTTCATTCTTTGACAGGTACCATTCTTCACCGGGAGAAAAGAACAATAAGAGATCATACTGGTCCTTGAGGAACTCAGGTGAGTGGAAATAAAACGTGAAATATTACTTTTCTGTTCTCATGTACCATTTGATTGGGGTCTGGATGGATGTGTAGGAGTCAGGCTTGGCTACATAGTGGAGTCATCTAGGACACTTTAGAAAACACAAATGCCTTGGCCCCGCTTCCAGAGACTTTTATTTAATGGGTCTGGGGTGTGGTCTGGCTATCCAGAGTCTTAAAAGTCTCCTCAAGTGAGTCTAGTGTACACTCAAGGTCAAAAACCAGGGGACTGGGGTCCTGGAAGGAGGAGGGGGCGTCCAGGTCTAGGAGACAGAAAAAGAGAGCGAGAGGAGGGCAAGAGCAAAGCTCACCACCGCTCCGCACTCAGCCGCATTAACAAGGGCCCGTATTGTGAGAGGCACTGCAGAGGACCCATTGATATAACTCAGAGAGTGTGCATTAAGACCTACAACAAACAATGCCCAAATCAAACACCACTGTTTATTTAGCGAATGTCTTTCAAGGGGCTGTAAGTACCGGAAAGACATTATCTTAATAAGCTCCCACTATCTCTGCCAGGTAGGGGGCAGGTTAGACTTTTATTAAATGATGCCATATTAAAATACATTCTTTGCTTGAATCAGAAACTAATGGGACAGGAACTCTGGGGTCCAGCTGCACAGTTATAGTAAGGGTTATAACTCAGCACAGCAGAGGAATGCCCCTAGAGCTGGGACCCAAGGGGACAGGCTGGGAAAAGAGGACTGAAGGGAGGCAGGAGGGGATCTGTGGAGGGAAAACAGAAGCAATGAAAGAGGAATGATGTTGTTACTATTACTATCATTCAGCCTCCAATGCCAGGCACCTGGTTTGGTGTTTCTCGTGTGTCATCTCTAGCAGTCATCCGTGAGGCAAGTGTCACCCCCGTTTTAGAGAGGAAGACCAAGCACACAGAGAAGTTAAGCAACTTGGTCAAAGGCAAACAGCTTTCAGGTGGCCAAGTTAGGTTTAGAAGGTAGGTGTGATCTGAATGAGACGCCATAGCCAGTTCTCTTAAATGTAGGCATTCTCTTAAGGAAGACGCGGTGGAAGACAAGTAGGTGGGGATGAGGTAGAGAAAGTAAGAATCCTCCCCAAGTCTTGACATCGGAACAGGTTCTGCAGGGGGTCGATGGGTATTGTTTTCAGAATGAGTAGGTAGCTGACAGCTAAAGGCATCTGTTGACGGCTGAATGGGCCCAGCCTTTGGAACAGGGCTTTGCAAGGGCGCAGGTGGAAACTCGGGGCAGACACTTTGTCCTTAGCCGTCCCACGAGCACTGTTGACAGACTTCAGTACAGGGCCATGGAGATGCGTGAGGAAGAGTAGTTACCGTATACTACCACCAGAATTAATGTTCAAGTGTGTGCTTTGATTATTTAAACTTCTTCATCTTCTGTTATTCTAACAGCACTTGTGAATAGTTTTAGGTTCAGTGCACACACACACACACACACACACACACACAAACACACACCGGTTAAGTACTCCAGGATACCATATATATTATGATATATACAAAACACAATGGGGAAGTTAGATACTTTTCAGTCTAAGTCTTTGGGAATAGTGACAGGAAACCGTTTCTGGGGTAAACCCAACATCAGCTCACTCCTTCACTTTCCAAGTTTAAGGAACCATTAACTGTGCACTGACCATGGGCCAGGTGCTGTGCTAAGTGCTTTAAACACATCATCTCGCTTAGACAACACAATGATACCGTGATGTTGGGACTGTTACTAGTTTTAATTTACTGATAAAGAAACGGAAGCTGCAAGAGGCAAATGGGCTCCTTCAAGGTTACGCAACTAGCAAGCAGCTGAGTGGGGATGGGGACCAGCTCTCCCTGACTCCAGGTCTATGCCCTGAGCCAGCATGCCATGATGGAAATGGCAGTGTGGTGAATAGCATCCCTCCGTGTACATACGGGCTTTCATTTTCTGCAAGTTCAGAGTGAGAAAACGGCACCCGGTGGCAACTACAAAAACAAACGTCGGCTGTGCAATTAGACTAAGATCCCGACACAACGGAGAAGACTTCCAGGGCACCCAGCAATGGCTAGTTCCCAGCTGGGGTGCCACACTTAGCTCTCAGCCTGCATTTCTAGAGGGATGGTGTATTCGTTTCCTATAGCTTCCTATAGCTGTTGTAACTAATGACCACACATTTAGGGGCTTAAAACATCGCCAAATTGTCATCTCAGTTCTGTAGGTTAGAAGTCTGACACAGGTCCCACCGGGCTAACATCAAGGTGCCGGGACGGCTCCATTCCTTTCTGAAGGCTCCAGGGCAGAGTCAGTTTCCTTGCCTTTTCCGGCATCTAGGGGCCACCCACAGTTCTTGGCTTGTGTCCTCCTCCCTCTATCTTCAGAGCAGTGACTATGGGTGGTCCTCACAGCACCTCACTCCATCACTTCTGACGTCATCTCTCTCTCTCTGACTCATCTTATACCCCCTCTTCCACTTCTGAGGACTCATGGTTACACTGCACTGAGGATTATCTCTGTAAATTTTTTCTTTAAAAAAATTTTTTTAAATATGTTTTTATTGATTATAGAGAGAGGAAAGGAGAGAGAGAGATAGAAACACTGATCAGCTCCCTCCTACACACCTCCTACTGGGCATCGACCCCGAAACCCAGGCATGTGCCCTGACTGGGAATCAAACCAGCGACCTCTCAGTCCATGGGACGACACTCACTCCACTGAGCCACACCAGCCGGGCCATATATTTTTTGCTTTTAATTCTTACCTGAAGATGTGCTTTTACTGATTTTAGAGAGAGAGAAGAAGGGAGAGGGAGACACACAGAGAGAAACATCGATGTGAGAGAGAAACATTGATTGGTTGTTCCCATTTATGCCCCAAGCAGGGATTGAACCTACAACCTGGGTATGTGCCCTTACTGGGATTGAACCTGCAACCTTTTGGTGCATGGTAGGACACTCTGACCAACTGAGTCACACCAGCCAGGGCTTATCTCCCTATTTTAATGTCAGTTAGTTAACAACCTGAATTCTTTGCTAACCTACATTCTCCTTTGCCATGCAAGGTAACATAGTCACAGGTCCCACGGGTTTGGACATGAATATTTTGGGGGGGGCTATTTATCTGCCTGCCACAGATGTTGACAAGCTAGAGCACAAATAAGAATGATGCCCAGAGAAGCAAGAAAGTGTCAACAAACAATGCTGTAATTCTGAAAGGCGTCTACTGAGAGCCACAGTGCTGTGCCTGCTTTCCACCCCCAGTCCCACTTCCCAGAGGGAATTTTTTTTTTGGAGGGGTAGGCATATTTCTGCAGGTTACTTCCATATCTCTAAATTGAATGCTTACCAATTTCTTAATTGTCTCTTTTATTTGCATTAGTTTTGGGAGGCTGCCATAATAAAGTACCATAAACTGTATAGCTTAAGATAATAGACATTTATTGTCTCAAATTCTGAATGCCAGAAGTTCAAAATCAAGACGCTGGCAGGACTATGCTCCCTCTGAGTCTTATAAGAGAGAATCCTTCCTTGACTTCTGGTGCTTCTGTGGTTTTCGGACAACTCTTGGTGTTCTTGGCTTGCAGTTACAGAGCTCCAGTCTCTGCCTTTGCCATCCCCTGGCATTCTCCCTCTGTGTCTGTCTTCAGGGGGCTGTCTTCTCATAGGGACAGTAGTCATGTTGGATTAAGGGACTACCCTACTCCAGTAAGACCTCGTTTTAACTAGTTACATCTGTAACAACCCTACTTCCAAATAAGGTCACATTTAGCAGTAAGGTATGGCAATACCCTAAAATATTAGGGGTTAGAACTTCAACATGTCTTGTTTGGGGGACATAACCATCTTGTCTATGGATTTCTTCAGTGACCGATGAGGATATTAGTAAAGGCAAATGGAGCAACTCGGGGGGGTCTTTATTAAAATAAAAAAATATAAGGAGAAGCAGGCATCTGGTCCAAGATGACAGGAATACAACATGGCAAAGAAATAAAAAGAATTTAAACCCATAACTATGTCAAACACAGAAAGGGAACCATCCGTAGATGAGAGATTTCAAAAGGTCTCTGAAAAACTGAGAATGTAGACTGATTACTGATGAATGAAGAGAGCCCTCCTTCACTACTGATTCCCAAGAGTTTCCATATTTGTAAATGTGTAATGGAAGATACAGAGTGAGATGTAAGGCTAAAAACAGGGAGGTTAATTAGCAGCTTATAGAAAGAGCTGTCAGCCCTACACCCCCAATACCCTAACCAGCCACCAGGCATGTGTCTGCCCCCCTCATCTCAGCAACACCTGCCAGCCCCATCCACCTCCTCAGAGCCCTTATTTGGTTTTGTAAGGTCTCATTCTGAAACAGGAATAAACAACCAAGACGATCAGTTACTTAGGAATATCAGTAACAGTGAAGAGAAAGGTCATGACATAGAGGCACAGAAATATTCAGTCACCAGAAGAGAATTAAAAAGAAATCTCATTACTGTCCTTTAAAACATTCAAGAAGATACCATAATCACAAAAAGATGCACTGTTTTTAAAAAAGGGTAAACATAAGAACCAAACTTTTGGAAATTAAAACTGTGATAGCCAATGAAACAAACAACAAGAAAAAGAAAATCTATAGTAGGGTAAGAAAATAAGGTTAAGAATAAAGCAAACTGTTCTGAAGGACAACGAGTCCTAACTTAAATTATTTCCTAGCTAATTAAAAAGGAGGGCAGACTTAAAACGGAAAGTTCAGCTGTCTTTCTTAGGAAGCTATCCTGCAAAACAAGGTAATAAACCAAGAAAGAGAATGCCATGAGACCCATACAACAGAATACCCTATCCAAGAAAGTCAAAGGACAATAGCTGTTAGAACAGTCCAGATGGACTCAGGCCCCAGGCCCAAGGAAGGCTGTCACCAGGAAAAATCACCTGGAGGCAGAAGTGGAGATGGTGATGGGATCTGAAGGACTGAATCGTGTCATCTAGAACTTGGGAGAGGCTGGTACTTAAGACAAGGCAACTGGTTGAGTGTGAAAAGGGCAATTCCATTTAAACTTGATGCTGAGATCTGTCTTCTCTGAGTGATGCAAGAACTGAGACATCTGAAGAGGAATGAATCCTCATCTGGGCATGATATTTGGTTCTGCTGTGAACTCTGTTATGCAGTGATTATCATTCAAGTTCCATGATTCATTTTTAAATTCTGGAATAAAACTATCAATAATTAACTGAAGACTTAGTCATGGTTGCAAGGCGGAAAATAGACACTACCAACTAGGGATGGAGGAGAGAAATAGGGGTGGACGGGTGAGCTCAGTAATGGCATCGTCTTGCCAAACTGGGAGTGAGGAGGGACTGGCTATGAGTGGCAGGACAGAGATGAGTGTGAAGCGTGTTGTGAGAAGCAAAGGAGACCCGAGAAGGAACCGAGACTATGTACTGGGGGGAGGGGGTTTATAAAATGGACAGTTCCTCACTGGTCACCACAGGGGTCCACAGATGATATACAGAGAATGATTACAAACTTGACGAGCAGTTGATTTAGACACATGGAGGAAACCTGCAGAAAGACACCTGTGAAAAGAAGTGGACAGGGGGCTGCTGCTTATAATTATAAGCCTTTCTGTCCCTAAGATTATTTTCAATGATATGCATGTATTAGTTTAATAAGGTAAAAATATAGTAAAATGTTATTATTTTGGACTATTTCACGCATTTATAATAAGTACCAGAAAAGTGCAATGAACCCCCATTATTCAGCTTCAGCAATGACCAACTCATGGCCAATCTTGTTTCATCTAGATCCCTACCTATTAATCCCCCTCCATATTATTTAGAAGCAAGCCCTACATATCATATTATTTAACCCCTACATATTTCAGTATGTTTGTCTAACATATAAAAATACTTTAAACTTAAGTATGAACTATTATTATACCTTAAAAATTCCTTAATACCATCAAATACCTAGTAAATGCTCACATTCCTAAAATTTTTTAAAAATAATTTTAATGTATAAATCTTTTTGTTGTTGCTGTTTTCAAATAAAAGGCCCTTGCATAAAAGAGGAGCCAATTTAGTCTGTATGACTGCAGAGAATAGAAATAGAGAAAAGATTTCAGCAAAATGTAAGAAAGGGCCGCTCAGTTAGAAAACCTGTTGGGTGGTGCTGCTTTGGGAGGTCATAAATCCATGTCCTTCTAAATAAGCAAATGAAGCCCAGATGACCAGTTGTGTTAGGAGGGAGATTCCCCCCCCCCCATGGTCCCTAATAACCCCACACTCACGAAAACATTATGAATGCAGAGAGAACCCTTACATTCACAAACTATGTCTGATGAGCACCATTTTAGACAGTGGACTCAGGAGCCTTTTCTTCTTTTCTCTTCCTCCTCCTTCTTCTGTTCATGTATTTCACAGGCTAGTGAGTTTTCCAAGCCTCTGCAGTGCCTTTAGAAGCCCTACCTTCCCAAAAAACTGTAAATCGTTTGAGGTCAGAGACCTTCTCTAGGGAATCCCCAAAGTAGAGCACATAGTGGATGCTTGTTTTACACCTGGTTCCTGAGGGAACAGGCCTGACACCCAGAGCGCTGCAGCCAGAAGTTTTGCTCCCTGAAAAGTTATCTGTAGCATGTGGTCGGTAGGACTGGGCAGAGGGAGGCATCGACCTGTGATGGCCTCAGTGGGTCCTACAGGGAACTGCGGGGGTTTGGATGACTCTTCATAATTGTCCCAAATCTAGGCAAGGTGTTGGGTTATTGTGCCCCACCCCCATCAACCGGTCATTGAACAAATGCTACTTGTTAAGGCAGAGGCTTAACCTTGGGCAGTGCCTGTGCAGGGAGTTAGCTATAAGCATCGTTCATCAGCACGTAACTCCCCCCAAGCACCTGGGGGATATGAATACTTCAGCCCTAAAGGGGGCCTCTGGGCAGAGTACCCCTGAAACCGCCACTGCACAGCCAGAGCTGCAGCCTGCCACTGTCTTCCAGGCACCCCAGCACGATCTTCTCATCCTTCTTGGAACATGTGATTAGTTCCTTTAACTTCTTGAGGTGTTCTATTTCATGCCCCTTTTCCTTTCCAGGTCATGATTTCTGAATCCTCGGGCTAATTTATCATTATGATACTACATGTGCTCTTCTTCTGGGACACTTTATAAACTCTTGCAAATTACTGGGTCCGGACAAACAGTAATAATAAAAGTCAAATAAAGAAGTCCTTGCAGCCCCCATCCAAAAGTCACCTTCTCTGTGAGATCTAAGTGCACTCACAGGCAGAGCTCATGTCTGCCAACTGGCAATTACATCCTGTAGGCAATTATCTTGTAATGAGCCTGTCTTTCTCAGTAGGCTGCAAAGTCCTCAGGTCAGAGCTTATTCATTTTCTTCCCTTGAGCCTAGCACAGTTCCTGGCACATAATAGATGTCCAATACAGGCTCTGTCAGATGAATGAATGAATGAATCAATCAATCAATCAATCAAATTTAGGATCTTTCTTATGCCACAAATTCAGTTCTCCTACTGTTTCCCTGACATTTTATAACTGTTGCTAATGTGGTTCACAAGCAGAACTGGGAAATAAACACCAGGATAATAAGCCTGCCTTGTGTAGTTCACCAAATCAGCACAGTAAACTCATGTTTTAAACAAAAAAGGGGGGGAGGGGTTACAACTGCTGTTAAAGCTCTAGCACAATCAATTTTAATTAGCATTGCTCATTGTGAGAAATGATAAGGTATCCGTCACTGTAATTGCCAGTGTTGACAATTAGTTAAAGTCATTAACATCTCAAGACGTACTCTAATATAGACTTACTGAATTTTAAAGATTTGGAGGAAAGGTAGTGAGGAGTTGTTAGTAAATTCCTTCAGTTTTATAGGCTCGACAAACATACCCTGTGAATAATCACTTTCCAGAGTTCTCAGGTCAGAGCTGAAGAGTGATACCTAAGAACTGTCCCTAGCCTGTCCCTCCTTATTATCCACAGTGCTACCAAGGAATTCTTCTGAAACTGCATGTTTCAGTGTGTCACTCAAATACCTCCAGGGTTCCCTCATGGCCCACAATATCCTTAGCATTGAATTCAAAGCTCTTGGGTTTCCAGCTCCATCACTTAAATGCCCCTCCCTTGCCCAGCTGGTGTGGCTCAGTGGATTGAGTGTCATCCATGGACTGAGAGGTCCGGGTTCCACTGACGGTCAGGGCACATCTTGGGTTGTGGGCTCGATCTCCAATAGGGGACGTGCAGGAGGCAGCCGATCAATGTTTCTCACATACTATTTCTATCTCTCCCTTCCTCTCTCTCTAAAAAATAAATAAACTAATTAAGTAATCAATTAGTTAATTAAAAAAAAAGTATCTTCCATTCTCCTTGAACACTTCTCCCAACTAATTTATATGCTTGCTGTCCCTCTTACCCACTGTGCTCTTTGGTACCTCTGTGATTTTGCAGAGACAAGTCTTCTTGTCTTAAAGACTTTACCCTTTTTGCTGGACACATGTCTTCTCTCTGTAAGACCCAGCTGAAACCACGTTTGTCCCCAGCTGAAACAAGTCATCCTCAGTGCTCCCTCTGGACTTTGTTTTGGAAGGAGAGGGGAGCTCCCTGTATCACTTGCCATATTATATTATGTTCACTTATTCCTTTATATTTCCAATAAGCCTATGTGTTCTGTGGGTGCTTCATGTGTAGCCCACTGCCTGGCAAATGGTAGACCTGCAACAACTGTCTGTCGAATGAGCAAATCAATGAGTAGATGGAGATAAGTGATTGAAAATTGAACAAAGTAATGAATGAGCATGTTCATCAGCACGTAACTCCCTCAGCACAGATGTCCGGATAGTCTGACAAGGAGCCACATGTCTTCGGTACTTGGAGCTTCCCTTTCTCCTCCCTAAGTTCAGAAGGGAATTGATCACTTCAAACTTCTAATTTAGCGCCTACATTAGTTTATTATCTAAATTAGATTCACTGAATATAATATCAACAAGTTGACAGTCCTCGATTACTTTCTATGTGCTCTGCAGTAAGTATTTGCAATAACTCTTTAAGATTTCACAAACATCTTTTTCAAATAAGGGCTGTAATTATCATCCCTATTTTCCAGTTAAGCAACTGAGACAAAGGGAAGTTTAGAAACTTGCCCGAGATCACCTGACTAGAAAGTAGCTCCTTCTCCAGGTGTACTCTCACAGGCCCCAGTACAGAGAAGGCTCATCACCCTGAGCTGGTGAACACCTGTTTCATGAACAACCTTGATGCCGCCCAACTATGCTGCCACGCATAATCAAGACGTTTTCGGATGGAGTGTTGGGATGATGAAGATGCAACACAAAATAGAGAGATGATGTTGCACAGAAGAAGCAATCCTAAGAAGCCTGAAACACCAATCAGAAAGAATGTATGTACCTCTATGTTCATAGCAGCACTACTTACAATCACTAAGATCTGGAAAAAGCCCAAGTGTCCATCAGTAGATGAGTGGATAAAAAAGCTGTGGTGCATATATACCATGGAATACTATGCAGCTGTAAGAAAGAAAGATCTCTTATCCTTTGAGACGACATGGAGGGACCTGGAGAGTATTATGCTGAGCAAAATAAGCCAGTCAGAGAAAGACAAGTATCACATGATCTCACTTACTTATGGAACATCATGAACAAAATAAGCTGTCAATCAAAACAGATCCAGAGTCATGCAAATAGGGAACAGACTGACAAACCTCAGAGGGATGGGAGGTGGGAGGGGTGGGTAGAGATAAACTAAAGAACCTGTGCACAGCCAATGGACACAGACAAAGTTTGGGGAAAGCAGGAGGTGGGTGGGAGTGGGGAGGAGGGGGTCAATGGGGGGAAAAAGGGGGACATCTGTAATACTTTAAACAATAATAAACAAATTAATTAATTAATTAAAAATAGCAAAAAGGAGGATCATGAATACAAGTTATAAGGAAACATTCTGGTGCAAAGTTCAAAGATGGCATTTTAATAGAATCATCACCCCCTTCTCTACCATTTTTCTGCTCTCCTCCCCTCCTGAACTTCTCTTGCTTCCTTTTCTAACTTTGTTGGTACTCAACCTTCCACTTAATTTCACTTCTGCTCTGCTTGCCTCTTAGGTGCACCTGGTCATTTGAACCTGTCTTCACTCTGTCCCACAGTCACTGCCTGAGTTCAATCTTCTTTCTCTCCCAGTTGGTTTCCTGACTCAAGTTTAATATCCCTCATTTACATTCCTAGCCACCATCATGGCATTTTCTCAAATGAAATACTACTACTACTAATTCTAGTACAAAAAGGAACAGCCCTGGCTACAATCATTGTATGTGTCTCATTCTCTCAGGTCAGAGAACAGACTACTTCCCTTAAAACATAAATCTATCCCCAAAGTGGCTGCTGCCTATCTCGCTTTCCTCAGCTCCAGCTACTCAGCCCTCTCATCTTTCGCTGTACATGCCATGGATATTTATAACTCTATTCCTTTGCTCATATAAAAGTAAGTATCCCTTTATTTCTTTTTCTTCTTTTTAGGAATAATTCAAGAGGTATAGCTCTTCCAGGAAGCTATTTCCTGGAAGAAATTCTACCCTTCCCCCAACTTGGAAAAATCACTCAAATCCTCATGTTTTCTCTACCTGACTCTGTTAGGACCTATAGAACGACTTTACTTTCTTTATTATATGTTTTATTTTACAACAATCTGAGCTCCTTGAGGATGTGACCATGCTTTACTCATCCTTCTGTCGTCAGAATTCAGACAAGGCTTGGCATATGGAAGACAATAATTTTTTTTGAATTAGTTGTAATAAGTCAGATACTTTTTAATAAAATTCAGCTTTTTGGCTTCTTCTGAAAAATTGGAAGATATATCAAGATGGGACCTAAACTCCTCCACTACAGAAAGTAATTCTTAAGGGGCACGCACTCTCCAGCTTGCCACAGTCCCCATCAACCCCTCCCGTGCATGCTCAGCTAGGTTCACTGGCATAAGTTACCTGCCTGGCTCGGATGGCCTTTTGTTTTGTGATATAAATTGTAGCATCAATTGGAGATGAGAGTTGAACTCAATTTTAGTTATGGTTTATTTCAACTTTGAGGTGCTATAATTCTAAGTATCATTCCCAAACAAAAAGCATCCCTGATCAACAAAGGAACCTGGACAACTCCAGTTTTGTATTTCTTTCTAAAGCAGAATCAGTCAAGATATCATTACCTATTTAGACTTTTGAAAAGAGTCACTTAAATACAAATTTATGAGAACTCATTGTGGTGAAGGAGCCAGTTCAAGAAAGTAATGCAGACTCTATTTCTGTGTCGATCGATACGTAATTTTGTATGTATCTCACATAGGAAGCAGCATCTGGAAGCTAGGACAATTCTAATGGTTCCTAATTTCATTATGCAAATGCTTCCAATAGAGCTATTAATCTATTACAGTTATTATTTTACATGTTGGTGTGGCTCTGAAATGCCCTGATTCTTCTGAAAAGATTCTTTTTTTTTTTTTTTGTAAATGTAAACATTAAGTAGAATTTCTAGAGTCCAGATGAAGGGCCTGGAAACTAGCCCTGATTTGTTCCAAGCCCTGACTTGAACAATGAGGGTTGGACTTGGTGATCTGGCTATAACAGGCTGGAACATGTATCCCCACTGAGTTCTAGAGCAGAATTGATTGATGCGATTAGTTGGACCACTCTTCTTCCCTCACAACTCCATGTACACACCTTCTGAAGTGGCATGTATACTCAGTACAAAAGGTGCCTTTTCCCCGCAATAGCCGAAGATGTAGGTGACTTGGAAAAGGACAATCTGAGCTCTTCAGTGTACTGTTATGGAAATAGCACAAAATTATAAGAGGAGAGCGGTCACCAGTGGTGGCCCATCGCCTTACATCACCCAGCAGTCCTTGGCATAGTGTTTTGCTCAGAGTAGGTCTCAATGAATCCATTGAAAAAATGACTGCTCTAAGAGCCAGATAAACTGGTCTTCTATTTTAAGTCATTAAGTAGCTTGCCTTCTGGTCATATCTCAGCATATTTGATGGTAAAATAGTAAGAATAACTGTCTATACACTTCAAAATCAAATTAAATAATGCTAGGGTAGCATGTGTGGTCTACAATGCACAGAAAGGGTGAGTATTAATACACAGTTGCCTTCCAACATCCTCACAATGGGAGTCTCCCTCTTCCTATGCTCTTGAAAGTTATGCTTTTACCTCTTTTAGAAGGTCTGACTCTTTGTCGGGCATTGGAACTATTTGTAAACATATCTGTCTGTCCAAATAGGTTATGAATTTCTGGAGAGTAAAAAATCTGTTTAAGTCAGTTGGCATGTGTGTGTCTCAGGGTGAGCTCTGGGGTGATGAAAAGGTAAGTGCACAACAGAGTTATCATCTAGGAGAAGAAACAGTCCTAATTTATCAAATCAGGTAATAGCAAACCAGAAAGCTATCATATTATTCTCTATCTACTTACTGGCACAGTATCCACCCTCCTATGAAGAATAATTTTCAGACAGTTCCCCTCACCCATCAAAGCAGGAAACACCTTTAGAGTTGGTCACTTTTTGGAACTTCATTTGGAATTCACCCTACTATTAATGTTTAATGTCTATTAGATCAAGCTTACTTAATAGGGTACTGACGTTTTCTATACTCTTAGTATTTTGTCTTATTGATTATACCATTCAGGTTCCAGTCAAGAAAAAAGATACCATTTTAGTTATTTAGACCAGGGAATTGGTTATGTGGAAGAGCTGAGAAGCAGTATGGGGAACAGTGAAACAAACCAGAAATCAGCGAAAGCAGGAAGCCACTTATACAGCTATTTCTAAAGCAGCACCAAGAGGAGGCAGTGTTAGCAGAGTCTGGAAGCTGGGGCCATCAATGGAAGCTAGAACAGCAGCAGGAATCCCACTAGGAATGGGGATCATGAAGGGAAGGGCAGTGGTTGGAGCTTTAGCCAAGGAAGAGACATCATGCTAGAGTCATGTGGAGACACACTGTGTTCTTTCCTCTTCCCACTCTATTCTTTTTGTCAGTGGTTCCCTAGAAGCCAATAGGCAAGAAAGCTTAGAAATATAGTTTCCTATATTACAGATAGAGCAGAGAGTTACAAACAGAGCAAGACAAGGGCAAAATAAACAGGCAAATGATCAGCAAATTAATTGTTTTATCAATTACTGAGAGGTGTATAAGAATCTCCTGTCACAAATTTGGATTTATTGTTTTTGTTGTTTGATGGTGATGATATAAACAACACTTACTATCTGACAGCTTTAATTTACATGCATGTATGTAAATGTTCTTATAACAATCCTATAAGGTCAGTACTAATGCTATTATCCTACTTTACAGATGAAAAAACTATGGAGAAAAAAGTTACAAAAGTAAAAAGTTCACAAACCTTGTAAGTAGTGAAATTTGTTTATATATATATTTTTCAGAGATATGTCTTCAATTATACAGCTTAAATTTGTTAGTAAACATTCTTAGCTCTTTGCCTGCAAGTATCTTTTTACCTATACTTCGAATAATAATTTAGCTGGGTATAAAATTCTAAATTGATACTTATTTTTTTCTCAGAATTCTGAAGATACTATTTTTTAGACTTCAGATTTCCATCATTACATTTTTTTTATGTCATTTCTTCATATATAATTTGACTTTTTCTTGGGTCACTTTTTACATCTTTTCTTAGTCTGCAGTGTTTTTCCTCTATAATTTAAGCTTTTGTTTAGAAATAGATCTAGGTTCACAAAAAGTTGCAAAATAGTATAGAGGGATTTTATTTAACTTTTATCCAGTTTCCTATAATAGTTACATCTATGTAACTATGATGAAAACTAGAAAATTGACATTGTTGCAATGTGTATGCATAGGTTTATGCCATTTTATTGTATGTATGGATTCATATAATAACCACCTCAACCAAGATATTGAACTGTTCTTCACTGCAATGATTTTCTTCATGCCTCCTCCACTTATCCCCATCCCAACCACCACCTCACAACTACCTTTAATCCCTGGCAACTGCTAATCCACTGTCATCTCTATAACTTTGTCTTTCTGAGAGTTCTATATAAATGAAATCATATGATGTGTGACCTTCTGAAATTGATATTTTTTTTCATTCAGCATAATGTTCTTGAGATCCATTTGAATTACTGTATACATCAATAGTTCATATCCTTTTTTATTCCATGGTATGGATGTACTACAGTTTATATAACTATCCCACTAATGAAGGGTATTTTTTACCCCAGTTTTTGGTTATTAAAATAAAACAGTTATGAATATTTGTATACATGTTTTTATGTGGATCAAAGTTTTCTTTTCTCTGGGGATGAATGCCCAGGAGTGTGTTTGATATGTTGTATGGTAAGTGTATGTTCAGTCTCATAAGAAATTGCCAACTATTTTCCAGAATTGCTATATCATTTTATAGTCACATGACAATGGATCTAAGTAGAGATTTATATATTTTATATATTTATATGTGTTCTAATTCTCAGGATTCATGTAGTTTCATTTATTCTGAAAAATTTTGAACTATTAAGTCTTGCAATATTTTTATACCTCATTTTTTCCTTTTCTATTAATATCTTAACTTCCTGGAAATCCATTTAAATTGTAAGTTGGAACATTTTGTCTTATTCTCCATATCTATTTCTTTTTCTTTTTGTGATTTTACCTCTTTATTTCTCTTTGATTTGCAGGTATTTCTGTACTCCAACAAACTAGTTATATTTTCAACTATGCTACACTACTGTTTAAACTATTTATTAAGTTTATTTTAATGACCACATCTTTCATTTGTAGTAATTCCATTAGATAATTCTAAAGATTTTCCTTTTCCTTTTTTATGTGTCCTCATTAGTTTTTATATTTCTAATTCTATTACATGATCTTACTAATTTAAACATCCTTTGTTTGTTTGTTTGTTTTTTGTTTTGTTAATCCTCACCTGAGGATATTTTTCCCATTGTTTTTTAAAGAGAACAGAAGGGATGGAGGAATGTGGGGGCAAGTGGAGAGAGAGAGAGAGGCACATCGATTCGTTGGCTCCCACATGCACCCCAACTGGGGATCAAACCTGCAACCCAGGTACTTGCCCTTGACTGGGAATCAAACCCATGACCCTTTGGCCCACAGGTTGACACTGAAAGGGCTAGTAATGTTTTAAAGGGTAAAGGTAAAAGTTTGCAAAAGGCGGACACTGTGGAAATTGTGTTGCTTGTATGACCTTTGCTCAGCCTTTTGTTGAGTATGGATAAGGTTTATCTGGATTATCCACAAGGCAATGGATAACTCAGCAGATGCCAGAGGGACAAGATACCAGGCCAGCCCTACTGCAAGGTGGACAATGGGCCAAAGTACATCAGCAGGAACTGCCGGAAGCTAAAAGTAGGGTATATAACCGACACCCCAACACTAATTCGAGGCTGAACTCTTTTCAGCGCAGCTGGCCTGCACCAGGTGCATGCAATAAAGCCATTTTGCTCTACACTGGCCTTGTGTTGTGGATGTGATCTCCTGCCGGCTCAGACCTTTTAGACACTCTAACTGCTGAGCACACAGGCCAGGGCCAAACTTCCCCCTTTTACCATCTCTATTCACCCTTTATATCACCAGAAGTTCTTGGATATTTAATCTTTTTGTTTGGTGCCTGCTGACTTTCACTCATGGTAGTATGGTTCCTTACATGTTTTTGTAATTCTGGATTTTGGTTTTATCGTCATATTTTTTTATGGAAATCTTATGAAACCTGTATTGAAGATGTACCCCCAAGAGGTTTTCCATTTACTTCCACAAGGTACCCCAGGGTCAGTTTTGCTTTTGCTTTAGAGTTTCATATAGGGGACAGTATGCATTGAAGTCTCCAATCTAACTCCATGGCTCTTAATTTCTGAAGCAATTTTTTTCCACCATCCATAACCCAAAACAAGATGTACAAACTTTACTATTGTCTATCTATGCTGATAAGTAGAGATTTCTTAATCTACTATTTTACATAAAGTCAGGCTTTATGAGGGTTTTCTCAGTTTAAACCTGAGAGGGCCTAAGGACTGTCCTCTTTTCCCAGTGTGGACTTATGTCCTATGTCCCCAAATTACTGGTATTGGCACTTCTTCTCTCCACCCCACATCTTTATTGCCACCATTCCAACTTGCTGGTCTTTATTTTTGGCACTATTCGTTTTAGGACTCCTGAAGTTTCCCTTCACTTCTAGGAAGCTCAGCCTCGCATTTACGAAGTTGCCTCCGTCCAGATGTTTGACAGTGTAATGCTCTTCAGGTAATCTAGGCCACCATACTGTTGGAAATGAGAAACTGTATCGGTCACTTTTATACTTAAGTTTAATATTAAACTTTCATGGTAATTTGGCAACTTTTATGTTAAATCTCTTTCCTATATTACTCAGAATTTTAATAGCCACTACACTGCAAACTTTTGGTGTCTTTTTTTCCCCCCTGCAGATAAATATTCCACAATGAGACATCCCCCAAAATGACTCACTTCTGCCTTAGTCAAGTATCACATATTTTCAGATCTTAGAAAATGTTTCATATTGTTTTCAAGTGATGATTTTATGACCTCATTTTAGAAACATAGCTCTGCTTACCATGCTGATGTGAGAATCGGGAAGTCATGATTGCCACTAGCAATTCTCCGAGGGAGAATGAGAACACCCACCAAGGTGAGGACACCACCAAACGCTGCTCCTTGTCATCTTACTGCGAAATGGTAAAGGCTCAAGGCCTTGGGCTTTTCTCCACGGGCACCAGGATTAGCTCACGCGGCTACAGCATGATAGCATCACAAGGCAATGTTAATTCCAAGTTTTGTGACACACCTTTTGGGAATTATGTAGCAAATCACCTTTTAAAAATTAATAATGATGTACTCAAGCTTCCAAATTGATTTTTAATTTTTAAAATAAATCAGACCAGGATTCAAAGTTATCTTAAACTGTCAATCTCACTGCTTTCTGGTGTGCTTACCTGAGCAGGAGAAAAGGTGCCGAGCTATAGCGAGCGCAGGGGTAAATGCACAGCCCTGGGGCGGCCCGTGGGAGTGTGTGGAATCACTTGTCGTTTGTTGTATGAAGGAAAAGCCTATTGAAACCACTCACCTAGCCCACCGCACTCATTGTACAGACGCAGAAACTAAGGCTCTCTGAGATGTCACTGCAGGATGTAGCGGCTGAGATAAGATTTGACTGCAGGTTCTCTAAATTATAGTTCTGTATCCTTTCTACTATGCCACAAGGAAAACTGAGAGTTTTTAATAGCATCTAAATGGAAAAGAAAGTGCCTCTTGGTTATTTTAGGAGTTCACATGTTTTCCCGTCGCACTGAAGCATGCTCCGTTTCCATCAGATCAAAGCTGACAGAGATAAAACTGTTCTGGGCAGATATCCTTGGGTTGGCTCCAGGGCCTCTAATCTGCATTTCATCATGATACAAGCACATGTTGCCATCATTGGTACAGCCGCCTGCATCAGCCGGCATGCTAATCACAGGCTGACCCAATTTCCTCTATGAATTTGTTACTTACTCTTCATTTAAGTTCATGAAACCTAACAGAGCCCCAGATAAGCATAACGACCTTAACAAGAAGATCTTGGCTCAAGAACCATGCCCACGAGGCAACATAACCCAAAGACGAAAATTTAGGAGCGGTGAGGGGGAGGGGGAATGTGTCTTGCAACACCTTAGGGATGTTCTGCAAAAAAACGATTCTAATGAAAAATTGTGTTAGATTATATGGTAGTGGTTGAACTATATGAGCAAGTCATGATTTGGCAATCACGCGCAGTTCTTGTTTTAACTTGGTGCAGCTCTGTTGTACCAAATTGATCCTTGATTTCCAAAATTAGAGGTGTGGGCTCTAGAATGGAGTGGAAGATGTCAGAGTGCACGGAGGGTGAATGGGAGCGATAATGGGAAGGCATTCTGGAAGCAGAGTCCAAATGCAAATTGGTTGTTAGAGAAACTATTCAGATCCATCTGGTGGCTGCATGCGATGAATACTAGAAATCCCATCAATGGATATGCATTTTGGCAATGGCAAAGGAAAGTGAAATAGAACAAGGCAGGACACCAGAGTGTGGATGTTGGACTCCAACCCTCCTGCAAATGTTCAAAACACTCATCTCATGTTTTCGCCAGCAATCATGGAAGGAGAAATTTTTAGTTTAAAAGAATTAGTAAGAGGAAGAAGTGTCAGGGACATCATGACTACATTGTATAACTGAAGAGGGGAATGTATAACTTTGCTTGCTGCATCTCCAGATTGTCTGTCTACATTGATTTATTCATTATTTCCACCTACATCTGCTCTGGAGTACCTGATATGCCGGGCACACTACCAGGCACCCCAGGTACAAGGAAGAGGGAGCTGCACCCCAGCCCTCAAGGAACTCTCAGTCTAATGGGGGAAGTAGACCCTAAACAGATACAGAAAATTATAGAGATAAGACCAAGCTATACTGGTATTAAACTTATTACCTGCCAGCTACTATTTTAAGTACTTTACATATATTGTCTCATTTAATTCTCACAAGTACTGTATCAAGTAAGAATAATTATTTCTCTCATTTTTCAGTGGGCAAATCAAGCGCAGCAAAGGTAGTTTGAATAACGTATCTGATGTCACCCAGCCAGTAAGTGGCACAGGTGTGATGTGAACCCAGAACACCTGGCTCTAGAACCCAAGCTCTTAACGATTGTGATGTACTTCCTTTTGAACTAAAAAGACAGTGTGAAACATCAGAGGGGAAAGCCGCTCCATCTGCAGTGTGGGTGAAATGGCGTAAGGGTGCTGACAGTGTTGGTGATAAAACAGGGAAGGCTTTGCTACGGGAAGCCCCACAAGCTGGGTCTTGAAGAAGACAGTGGACAAGTGCAGCATGGGGCAACCAGGAAGAGGAGGTGGCTTGAGCAAAGTCATTGAAGCTTGAAGTGGAATCACATACTTGTTCCTGGAACCCCAGGAAGCTCCACGTGGCAGCCACATCGATTTCCAGAGGTTAGTAACTGAGGGTGACACTGGGAAAGGAGCTAGGGGCAAAGGGGACCAGGTCATGCATGAAGGATTTTGTGTGTACATCTCAAAAACTCCAAGTTCATCCTCAGGGCAAGGGATAGCCACTCTAGTGTACTGATCGAGACAGTCTAGATAAAATGTACCTTTATGAGGAAGTACTCAACCATATTAGTGGACCTGTGACTGGGGAGGTGGGGGGAGCAAGAAAAAAGAACAGTTAAAGGACCTTTAAAAATAGTCTAGGCGTCACTTCTCCAAAGAGGACATACAGATGGCCAATAGACATATGAAAAAATGCTCAATGTCACTAATCATCAGAGAGATGCAAATGAAAACCACAATGAGGCATCATGTCACACCTGCCAGAATGGCTGCCATCAACAAATCAACAAACCACAAGTGCTGGTGAGGATGCGGAGAAAAGGGAACCCTAGTGCACTGTTGGTGGGAAGGTGGACTGGTGCAGCCACTGTGGAAAACAGTATGGAGTTTCCTCAAAGAATTAAAAATGGAACTGCCATTTGACCCAGTGAGCCCACTTCTGGGAATTTATCCTAAAAATCCCAAAACACCAATCAGAAAGAATACATGCACCCCTATGTTCATAGCAGCGTTATTGACAATAGTTAAGATCTAGAAACAGCCCAAGTGCTCATCAGTAGATGAGTGGATAAAACAGCAGTGGTACATATACACCATGGAATACTATGCAGCTGTAGAAAAGAAGGCTCTCTTACCCTTTGCAACAGCATGGATGGACCTGGACATTATTATGCTAAGTGAAATAAGCCAGTCAGAGAAAGACAAATATCACATGATCTCACTTATATGTGGAATCTAATGAACAAAAATAAACTGATGAACAAATAGGTCCAGAAGCATGGAAACAGAAAACAGACTGATGAATCTCAGTGGGAAGGGGGGAAGGGGCCAGAAGAGATTAACCAAAGAACATATATACATATATGCATAGCCCATGGACACAGACACTAGTGTGGTGAAGGCTTGTGGTGGGGTGGGGGCCGGGTGGAGGTTCACAAAGGGAGGCGGAGATGGGGGACATCTGTAATACTCTTAACAATAAATAACATTTTAAAAATCTAGGATTGTGGTGGGTGTGGGGAAATAAAGATGGATTACACAATGCTAACTGGGAAAGAATACACAGGAAAAGGATTATATTTCAGGATACCTATCAAACTCCCACTGCACTTTACTTTGAATTCTTAAACTCTGTCAGAGCCCAGGAGAATTTGGGGGGGGCGGCAATTTTGAAGAAACTAACAAGGTCTCCTGGATTCATGGATTCTATCTTTACAGGTCATCTTGAATGGAATGTCATAATCAGTTGTGTTTGGCTTGACTACCTTGTTCCCAAAAGATACTTTGGAATCAACAGTTAAAATAAATAGTATTCAGGCTTAAAATGCAATTGGGGTCATTAAAGTCATGGTTATTTCTTAGCAAAAGAACTTCAAAATGTTATCAACACACCCAGCCATAGTTCTACGCAGTCATGAGTAGGAAGGACTCAAATCTCCCAAGTTCTTTTGATTGAAGTATTCAATCAGATAACACCAGGGTGAAAATAACGAAGTCTAGAGAGGATGTGTTTCATCAAGTAGAAAATAATTTTAAAGGCGTTCTTAAGGATGCAAAAATGACTGTGAAAAAATACCGACTTCCTGCCAAAGAAGAGATTATTCCAGCTCACTAGAAAAGAGAGGAAAAAAAATTGAACACCTGTTGGCAGTTTAATGCTAATACGAATTCTGTTTTCAGGCTGGAAATTATGCATCAACAAAAATATAAATATAATTTTTTTTCACAGCTGTGTAAGTGAAAAAAAACATATGTTGAGGAATTAGAGATGACTATTATCCATTATTCTGAAATTTCCACGGCCAATGAGTGAATCCAGTGTTGGAATTAAACGTGTACAATACTTTTAAATTAATTTAATTTACATTGTTGGCTGATGAAATGCCACAAATTACCACAACAGTGAAAACTCGCCCCTGTTTTCCATGAAAATGGCTCCGCTGTTCACAGGGGCCACGTGACTGTAATTTCCTGTCTTCCTCCGGAGAAAACTGAAGCAGGCTTGGGGGTTCAAGAAAAGCCATCAGCCAGAGGCAGATGGGCCAAACCACCATGAACACGTCTCCCGCAGTCTGACAGGCCTCCTGGAAGATCTGCAACCAGTTCATCAAGGGGCTACTCTGAGGTGAAAGGATCCTAAGAAATCAGAATGTGTTGAGTAAGTATTTCTTACAGGCTATTTTCCATACACCCAGAAGCATGACAGGTGTGATGACATCTATGCGACTTATTCTGTGTGACTTTGGACAAATGACTTCTCTTTGTTGGAGATTCGTTTTCTCCCATCTGTAGGATGTGGGGTTGGCATTGAATGACTTTTCTGAGATTTTCTCTGGCTCCAAAATCTTGTTGATTCTCATTTTGGCTCACAGTCCTCAAGGACCGCAGAGTTACACAGCATTGATGAGACTGGCACACCGAGGCTGATTACCTAAATGAATGACAGAAATAAGAAAACTAAAAGGACCAAGAGGAAGGATATTCTGGGCACTGAGCAAGCAGGAAGCACTGCACACGGAGCTCCGTTATTTACTGCCTGCCACCCTCTCCACCGTCGTTCCTGTGCCGCAGGCTCCGTTGCACAGGTGGAGAAATCGGTGCTCAGAGAACTGGGACAGGTAAGAGGTGGTAAGCAGTCAAAGTGGAACTGAACCCAGGTCTTGCAGACTTTGGCATCCCAGCTTTTAACCACTGTCCCAACCTGCCAACAACAACAGGGAAATGTCCCTGAGGTTTTGTTATTTTATTTCTTTTTATTTTTAATCCTATGAAGGCAGTGCATTACAAGAGAAAGATCACAGGGCATGGAGTCAGATGGACGTGAGTATGTATCTTAGTATTGCCACGCGGTGCTTGTGTGGCGTTGGGATCTCCAGGCCTGTTTGCTCATGTTTAAAATGGGAATATCAGTACTCACCTAACAGGGTTGTATTGAGGCAAAATAAGCTAATTATAAATGCTTAGCAGAATGCCTGTCACACAGCACAAAAATATAAGCTATTTTCTTTCTTCTCACCCTTCTCCTCTCCGGTGTTCTCATTTCTTTCAGGCTCCGACCAATTCTTTCTTTTCTCCTATTAGTGCATATGGTTTGTCTACAGAGATTTCAGACATTTAAAGTTCATCACGTGTTCAAAGTAGGGCGGTCACCCTGCCTCACTCAACGTTCTCTCTCGTATACAACACTCGCACTGCTGCTGGGCCAGGCTTAGAGGACCCGATTGGCATTTGCCATCTCCCTTGAACAGAGAAAAAGTGTGACAGGCACCTGTGAACAGCAGTCCTTCACCAGCCTGTCTGCTAATGCTGACGTTGCAATTTTCAAGTCCACCCTTCACCCACCCAACCTTCCCTCAGCTCTTCACTCCTGACCTGCGGCCACCCTCTCTTCCCATTCAGCTTCCTCGAGGAATTCCACCTCGTCAAGGGGTGGCCAGGGGTGTCATGTGGTGCCACAAACTAGGGGCGTGTTTACCGAAGGCCAGAAAAAGGGTTGAGTGACTGATCCGAATCCTGCCAGCACAGACCACCTCCTACAGCCCGTGCAACTGCCTAGAGTTGAAATATGCAACATCTTTGGACACATCCTTTCCTTCAGGACAGAGAAGCAAATTACAGAAACACTGAGCTTGGATTCAGAAGGAAAGGTGATCTGATGCATAAGAATCCACTATGTGCCAGACTCTTCACTGTCGAAACAATGCAGTCGCTAACACTTAGTACGCACCAAGTACTACCTAGTGCTTTTCAAGTACGGACTCATTTAAGCCTCACAACATCCCTGTGGGATAGAGAGGATTAACCTCTTCACTTTACAAATGAGAGAACTGAGCTCGGAGAGGTTAAGAAATCTGCTCAAGGCCACACAGCTGCTAGGTGACAGCGGCAGGATTGGAGCCCAGAAAGCCTGGGTCCTGAATCCGGGCTCTTAGCCAGTACACTATGTTGCCTCTTGCACAGCGAGAGCAGGAACTTCTTAGGAAATGTGATTAGTGCCAGTAGCTGGTCACCTGCCGCAGAGGTGAGAGAATATACTAGAGAGTAGCGCCCAGCCGTGAGCAGCCAGCATGCTCTGGGCATCCGTCAGCGTGACATATAGAAGGAAAAGAGTGTCGATTAGTCTGGCCAGTTGGTTATGGAATAACATGTTAACATGTATTCTTCTGTATTACTATGTTCTTATAATTATTACTCTCATTACATAGAAGAATAAACCAAATGAGTGGATACATAACTTGCCCAAGGAAGGATTTCCAGCCAAGGTGACAATTCCTTAGCCCACCTTCCTCTGAAGGTTCTTAATGGCAGGAAGTCTCCCAAAACTAGATCAGTCTTTACCTACAAAATGTCTAGAACCATGAAGACACGGGCACTGTCAGCACTCCTCAGCAGCACTGTCTCAGAAGGACAGGCGTGACAGCCAGGAGCAGGGAGCGGTTCACACTGCAGAGCCCGAGCACCGAGTGTGCCTCCTACAGCGCAGGTGCGTGGCGCAGTGAGTCCCGCTGAGCTCAGTGCCTGGCCCTCGAGCGCCGTGACAGCCCCAAAAGCTGCAGCCTCAACACTGGGAAAGAACCCCACAGGCAGAGGGCACGCGGGGCTTTATCTAATCGCCCAAGAACAGCAAACACTTGGCATAAGGGCTACCCCGTCCTCCCCAGTCCCTTAAAAGGCCTGCTGAACCAGCCAAGTGCGGTCTGCATGACTTGGGCAGAGAGTCCCCCAAACTCTCCACGTGGTACACCCACTGATTAGACTGGGCATGTGGGAGCGAAACCCAGTTCCAGCCCTGAACAGCCTGAGAAGCGTTTCCACACGTGCACACCGGGTCCTGTCCACTGTGCTGCAATGGACATCGTCACGGCAGTGTCCTTTCACATCTGCCTTTCCAGCCGCAGGAATGCGTGCTCGTGGGGCTCAGGGCAGGGAACGTTCCCCTGGAGGGGGAAAGGGCGGAGCAACAGGCCCCAGGCTGTCTCATCATACCTGACCTTGATAAATGGAAGCAGAATGAAGGGTATGAGGCCACTTGGAGTAGGATTAGCCTTATGCCTGTGGGACTCAGCCCATGAGTTACCCCTCCCAACCCGCAAATTCTCCACCCGAGAGAACCCCTCCCTCTCCAAAACATGAAGGCAGACTCAGAGGGATCATTTTAACGCATTCTTGTGACGGTGTCACCCCCCCGCCACACCCCATTCAAAAGTCTCCAGCCCAGCGACTCCCCAGGGCCTGCAGGATGAAAACCAAGCTCCTTGATCTGCCACAGATATCACTCCTATTCTCAACGCACAGGCTTTCCAAATTTAATTCAGCACATTTAAGTCCCCCCCGAGCTGTGTGACTCTGAGCAAGTTCCTGCAGTTCTCTGTGCTTTTCTCACTTCACTGAGAACAGCTCCTGGGGCTCATACCTGTCAGACACTGTGGGGTCGTAGCTGTGGGTTTTAATTTTTTTCTGACATGTCTGTTGTATGTCTCTGAACACACATCTGTGTCACAGCATTACGCTGTTAATCTGTGCTCGTCCCTGGCTTCCCTTATCTGAACCTGTGCACCTACATGCAGGTATGTGGTGCCCTCAGTGAGCTGATCGTGGCTAAATGTTTCAGGGGTAGGGGCAAACCCTCTGGGCCTTTCTGTTCCTACTGCTCTCAGCGCTCAGTTGGGAAGGCTGCTGATTGGCCCGTTCTGATTTCCAGCCGGTGACTTGGTTAAATTGACAGATGACTGAAGCAAACACACTGTGGGCTTCAGTCTGTCTCAGCCAGAAGCATTTCCTGTCCAACAACAGAACAATGGGAATGGTCTTCCATTCCGACTTCAGCTTAGAGCGCCTCCCTGCCTGTCTTTTGCTCCAACCCAGTCAGAAGGAAAGGTGAAGAGGAGCTGGGACAGGAAGTCCGGGAGAACGTCTGTAGCTATCTATCAGAGATGAGGGCAAGTGCCACTCCTGCGGACGGGTGGGCAAGCAGGGGTGGTGGTACGGATTTAGTCTTGTCTTCAAAGGTAGGATCATCCCATTCACCAATCTCCTCTCTGAACAAGAGCTGCTGCAGATCAAGGTGGTACAGAAAAAAGAAACGGAGGGAGGGAGGAAGGAGGAGAAAGGGAGGGAGAGGAGAGCGAGTTGGAGGGAGAGAGGATGTCCTGGGAGTCCACGCCCTTGGTCACCAGACAACGGCACCCATAGCAGAATGCCTGGTCTTACTGACTCTTGTCTTCTCCTCCCTGCAGAACACCTCTTAACCTTTGCAAGCTCCCGGCATCGAACCAAGAGTGAAGCTCTCAGATTAGTGTGTTCGGTGATTTTATTAAAAACCAGAGGCTTAATGAGAAAGAGTCATGTGGCAAACTACAGTCTTCTGTCATCTTGCTGGCTCCCCTCTCCACCTGAGAGGTCTCTTCTCTCCCTTTATCTGACCTCCCATCGCAAGATCTTCCTGCCCTGAGCAGCCCCCTGGAGAGTAGTCCAGCCTCCCCCTGGTCAGGGAAGGGGAGCAGCCCTACCCGCCTGGCCTGCTTTCCCCAGTCTCCCTTCGCCCCTCTCCCGGGAATTCAGAGGCCTGAATTCTGGAGGTTGAAGAGAAGTGTGCTCGACAGTCAGCAGAATGGGAGGAAGAGCCTGTCATGGAGAGGAAACGGAATGGGCAGTGCCAAGGGGCATGGGACACAACGCGGACGCACTGGGAACCTAGCCGAGTGCACACGATGGAACGGGGACTAAGAGAGCACACGCCTGCGAAGGGGGCCTTGGGTGAAAGCGGAGGGTCTTGGGTCTTACTCGGAGGAAGGAGAATCATTACTATCACCGCAGCTGATGAGCACCGAGAGTTTACCATAAGGCACCACTGTTCTGAACACTTTATATACTTAACACGTTATACACATTGACCTCATCGAACCCTCATGACAACCCCAACTTCTATTCTTATCATCCTCGTTTTACTAATGTGGAAAACTGAGCCACAGGAAATTTAAGTAACTTGCTCAAGATTACTCCCAAGTGACACAGGCAGGGTTTGAACCCAGGCGGTCTGACTGCCAAGTCCATGCTCTCAGTCACTACCCTCAGCTGCCTCTGCTGGGACCAGGTTTCTGTGGGAGACCCGGCCGCAATGGGTAAGCACTGGCAGGGGAGGGAAAATGGATAGCCCTTCTTCCCCAAAGGAACCAGCCGAAGGCTTTAAAGAGTGACCTGAACAGTTCAATGTGAATGGATGAAAAGACCACTAAGGCAGCCGCAGGTGGGAGAGGAGGGAAACAAGGAGCCAGGGAGCCCGGTACGTGAGAGACCACGGCAGCAGCCAGAGGTGATCGCCTCCAGAATTCAGCTTCAGAACCTCCGGAGGCCCGCAGGTCCTCCCTACTCCCAGACACCGGCTTCCGTGCCAGCCCCAAAGTGAGCCGAGGGATGGGAGGTCCACGCCAGCACGCAGGCACCGCTTTCTTTAAAAGAATGGAGCAGGCCTCACCGTTCCGTCGAGAAGTCCCCTAGCCCCAGTCGGCGTGGTGAACCTCAGCAGCTGTTCACACGCCTTTGCCGACGGCCACAGGCCCCGCACCGGTGGGTGCTGCTAAGTGGCGGTGTGTGTTAGAGAAGATAGCCTGCCTGTCGCTGCTCCTTCGCGTCTTGTTACCAGCTACGAGACGGCACTTTGTACGCCGCTGCCATCGCAGGAGGGCCAGGCGGGGATGGCACCGTGACTGTGATGGATGGGACTGTGTCTGCCTCACCACAGTGCTGCTGCTTCCTGGGGCCACCGTCAGATGTATGTGTGTGTGTAACAGTCTGGCCATGCTTCTCCAGAGACCATCAGAATCTCAATACTTCTCTCCCTCTCTCTAATGGAGTGTGGTTGGGAAAAGTATGCTCAGTGACTGCTCCGTTTAGCTCTTGAGTACCACCTTTCAATAACTCCTGGGGTTAGCACAGCCCAGAACGTTAACTAAATCAGGATCAGCCACATTTCATGCTCAAGGCTGGGGCGGGAGGCAGACACAGTAGAAACAGAGGGGTCTCCCGGGCTGTGTCCTTGGAGTCACGTTTCCAGTCCTTGGCAGGAGCACTGCCAACATCGTTTCCACCAGGGGCTGCCTTTCTCGTGGCGCTAAGAGAGGAAGGCACCACTGCTTCAGAAAGATGATTGGTAAAGACTTGTATTTATCACCAGGACTCCAAGCAATTGGCATTCACTTGCAGAGAAATAACTCCACAAATGGAAATGGAGACCGGACATGAGAAAGGTGCATTCCAGCCAGCTCAGCAGTGGGACGAGAACCCAGCAGACAGCCAGCAGACCTAGACTCCACATGCCGGGAAAGCAGCCTGGGCCAGATGCCCTTGGCCTTATATGGCTAAGGACCCACAGTTGCAGAGAAGGAAAAACTAGAGCCTTACATCAGAGTTGGTCTAAGGGGCCCTCTAGGCCAGTGGTTACACAGTACTGGGAGTCTACTGGCTGGTTTACATCCTCGAATCACCTCTAACCATGAACAAATTATATCATCTCTTCATGCCTCAACTTCCACATCTGCAGAATAGGATCAGTCATCGTACTTCCTTCCTGTGGTATAAGACTTAAATGAGATGGCACACTTAAAGCATCTGGCATCATGCCAGACAGTCAAAGCTCCATCGACGTTATTCGTCTTTTATCTCTTGTTTCACTATTGATGCCCCCGTCAACATTCCCCTATAGCATTCTCGTTGCAGAGATTGGTTTCAATGAAGAACCTAATGCATAACTTCTCCACATTTTGTTAGAGATGCAGAGAAGAACTTAAGTTTCAGCAATTCTAATGGCCTAAACCAGGTATGCGGGTCCCTGCATAAAATGTGGTCTGAATGAAGTTTGGTTCTGCCCGGGTGTGTGACAACGTGTCCTGTATTTAGAGCTAGTTGGATACAGAATGCACATAGTCCAGACCTGGCATCCAGAGGCAGATAGCTGTGCATATTTCTCTGCCATCAGTGGGCAAATCCTTGCAGGATCCCTGGGCTTGCAGGGTGGCACACATGGGCCCTGCTTCAGGTGATGGACCTCAAGCAACCGGTCCCTGCTGCCCCCCCGCCCCCGCCCCTCAGCACTGAGATGGAGAAGGGATGGGCAGGACTTAAGCCAAAGCTGTCCAGGCAGAGATGGGGAGTTGGGGATATGGATCGGGGTGGGTGGGGACACGGAGGGGGAGAACAAGGAAGCCACATGCGTGACAGAGAAGAACATATAAAAGCCTTGCCTATACTCCTACCTCACAAAAACTCCTGGTCTCCAGGAGCCCATGTTTCGATGGCCCCCGGGGAGACAGGGAAGGGAACGTCGGCAGGCAGGGGGCAGGGAGCTAACATTAATTAGATGCCTACATTGTATCTGCCTCTGCAAACATTACCACGAGGGCGACATCAGTGAGGGCAACACATTTGTTATTTTCTAAGTGTTTTATATAAGAACCTTATAAAGAAGGCACTATTATTTTTCCCACTTTTAAAAATAGAGGCATAGCAAGGTTAAATAACTTACATGATGTAACCCAGCTGGCAGCAGGGAAGCCAAGCTACGAGCCTGGCTCTGATGGATGTCACCGTCCCTGGTCTTATCTACTGTATCTGGGCACCAGCCTTTGAATTCTGATTCCCTCTCAAATTAAACACCTACTGGGTGTGAGTCAGCATCCTGAGGGTTACAGAAATACACGTCAGTGGCTGAGGTGGTCAGGGCAGATGTCCCACAGGCAATGGACTCTCTTAACTCAATTTTTCATGCAACACAAAGAGAGAAAGCAAGAGGCTCAGAGAGGCTACGTGACTTGTCCTATCAGGATGCTGTCACATCTATGAGATAGCAAAACGGAAACCTGCGGGCGGAGCTCCAGCGCCAAAGCCCTGGGCTCCCGAGCAGCAGCCCCCAAAGCTCCCACCATGGGGGTCTAGAAGAACATGACTCTGAGCAGAAGGGGGTGAAGAGGAGTTCTGAAAAGAGATGTGAAGACCTTTTAAACCAAGGTCAATGGAAGGGCCCATAGATGCCAGGCTGAGGTGAGAGCTTTGAGGAGCGATGCTTTGCCTCTCACATGAGGTGTTGAACTCCTTGAGGACAGGAACGAGGCTTTCTTCTTTCTGATTCGCAGGGTCAAAGTCAGCTCCCAATGGAGTTTGGCAGATGGATGGGTGGATGCATGGGTGTATGGATAGATAAATAAAAGAGTCAGTAAACAATCATGTCACACCCATTAGGGTGGCTATTATAAAACAAATGAAAAAGAAAATAACATATTGGAGAGGATGTGGAGAAACTGGAACTGCCGTGCACTGCTGGTAGAAATGTACGATGGTGCTTGCAGCCTTTGTGGAAAATGGTATGGTGGTTCCTCAAAAAATTAAACACGGACTTGCTAAGTGATCTAACAATTCCAAGATATACCCAAAAGAATGGAAATGGAAAGCAGGGCTTGCACAGACATTTGCATACCGTGTGTTCACAGCAGTGATACTCACAATAGCTAAAAGGTGAGCACCGTCAAACGTCTGAATGGGGAGGCGAGGGAACCGCTGTCTGACGGAGCAGCTCCACTTCGCGAAGACGACCACGTGCTGGAGACAGACGATGCTGATGATTGCACAGCAGTGTAGACGTAGTTAATAACACAGACCCATACACTTACAACGGTTAAAGTGACGAATTTTATGTCATATATAGTTACCATAATAGAAAAATGAAAAAAAAATCAATGATTGGATGGATGACTCTCATAAGTGTACTTCTTATATATTTTTTTCTATTTCTGTCCCTTTTGTCTACTTAGACTGGGTGTACATACACTTTAGAATTATCTTTGCTTCTTTTTTTTTAAACCTCACCTGAGGATATTTTTCCATTTATCTTCAGATAGAGTGGGAGGGAGGGGGAGAGAGAGAGAGAGAGAGAAACATCCATGTGAGAGAGACACATCGACTGGTTGTCTCCCACATGACCCTGACCAGGGCCAGGGACCGAGATATGTAGGTACGTGCCCTTGGCCAGAATCGAACCCGAGACTCTTTGGTCCACGGGCCGATGCTCTAACCACTGAGCCAAACCGGCCAGGGCTTTGCTCCTTTATAATAATATGGGCCCCGGCAAGGAACCGACTGCATTCCAGCACCTCTAGTCTCTGGGATCTCACAGGATTTTAGGATAAGGGCACTCCTGGGGAAGGGCATTCCGGAATAAGAATCCTGCTGTTGAGTCCTTTCAGAGGAAATAGGCACAGGTGCAGAATAAATAATAACGAGCCAATACAGGAAAGAACAGCAGCATCAGAGTACAGACCTGGCTGAAACACCCCAGTGCAGTTAGCGTGGGGTCCCGTGTAAGCCACGCCACCTCTCTGGAACTCTAGCATCTTCACCACTGAGAAGTGGGGAGGGGTGTGGTAAAGGAAACGGGCACACTGTGAAGTGCTGTGCTCCCATAAGGCAGCTCCATTCATCAACAGCGCAGCCTAGTGCTGGGCTGGGCATGGCAGGAATAAACCGCTCGATGTCAGGAAGGGGCAGCAGCCTCAGCGGGTCGAGGCTCATCAGCATTGCATCCTCATGCTACGATTTATCAGGTAAATGGCACCCGTGGAGAGAGCACTCTTGATTATCAGAAAAAAATAAATCCTGCAGCCCTCCACCTACTTATGTTCCCTTGCCATTAAATCTGGAGAAAATAAACTCCCTGTGCAGGACGGTTAACTGATTCCTAAGAGAGCTATTGGCTTTAAAAATCCATCAGTACCTGTGTGGGGGGTTAGCCCACTGCAGGGCAGCGGGAGAGGCCAGGGTCAGCCCTTGGAAGGCGGTGAGAAATGAGGCTGACTCTGGATTTGGGACAAGGTGCAGGTCGACCGCAGGTGGTGAGGCTGCCTCACGGTCTCCCAGGGGAGGAACTGGGCCCGAGTCAATGCAACTTCAACCATGACATGACAGATCTCTAGGCCACGGACAGCCACTTCATGAGTGTGTGACCTGTGCAGAAGGGCCCTGCACTTGGCTTACTGCTCTGTGGTCTCCCACTTGACATCTGCAATGGTGCCCTGGGCCCCGGAAATCAGGTAGCCAGTTCTGCAGACAGGACAACATGACTAAGGGCATAGGTTCACGACTGTGTTCTAACCTAGTCAGGGAGACCAGAGCTATATGGGAAGAACCTGGATTGAGGAAGAAAAAGAGAGGGAGAGAGAAAAGAATGAAGGTAAGGAATTTAGATACTGAACTCAAATGTTTCTTTTTCCACGAGGCTGCCCGAGACCACCCTATTTAAAATTGCACCCTGCACCCGCCGACCCATTTCCTGACCCACTTCTCCGCTCTATTTCAGGACGTTTTCAATAGTATTTACTACCTGCTAATATACCATACACTTTACTGAGTTAGTGTGTTTGTTATTTATTGTCTGTTGCCGTCCTAGAACATATGGTTCAAGAGGTCAGGGATCTTCAGCTGCTTAGCTCATTGTTGAAGCCCAATGTGTCTCACAACTCCCAGCATCCTGCAGGGCCACCGCGGATTCTCTACAGAGAATGAACCAAGCACCCAACAGGGCTAAACTCTGTCCTAGGCCGGCTACGCAGGTTATCTCATCTAACCCTTACAGAAACCTTGCAAGATTTGGTCGTTTATTTACTATGTGTAAGAGCCACGTTGGGGGCTAAGGGCACACATATAAATAAATCAGGGGATCCACTCTCAAGTTAGATATTAGCAATTTAGTGATACTCCCTTACCACGAAGAACCTGAAGCTCGGAGAGGTCAAGTCACTTGCCACATATTAATATAGGGAAAACCCAAGTTGTTCCAGAAGTGGATTAGAGTCCAAGAGGAAGAAAAGCAGAGAGTGAAGAAGAGTGGCGTACTTTGGGAAGAGGATGCTCAGGAAAGGGAAATGAACAGGAAGGGTCCGGGAAGTTATCTACGGAGATCAGAAGAGCATTGCCCCATATCTGGAGGGAGTAAATCACCATAACCCAACCATGATCTTCCCTCAGGCCCCTGACAACCCAGGACATATTCTTGCTTGACTTTAAGCCAAAAAGCTGTGCTTTAATCAAAAGATTTCTAGAGTTGGACTCAGGAGCCTGGATCAAAGTCCTGTCCTTACAGCTCAAGGTGTGGCCAGTCAACCCACGGCTCTGAACCCCACCATTCAAATGGGGGTGCACTTTTACAAGTGTCACACTGTGACGTTGCTTGTAAAACACAATCCTAAGAGCAGCCCTTGGGGCATTGCTGGAGAAAGCATTTAACCCTGAGCCAAAAGGAGCTCTACCTCTCCCCAACTCCCTGAGCTGTGTGGCTGCAGGCACAACTCAGCTTCTCTGAGCCTCGGTGTATCTGCCTGTGAGCCACAAGACCTGAGCAAAGATAAGAGATAACAACTATGGAGAGATAACAACTATGGCTCACATGGGGTTTAATTTATAACACCAACCCCACTGGCAAGAGGTTTTAGCCAACTCTGCAAATTTCACTCGAAGTCAGCCTGGACCTGAAGAGGGTGAAACCTCTCAACCAAAGCATGTAATCAGTTCGCCACTTTTTCATAAATCTTTTGCTTTTGGAAGTTGCAAAATATGCCTGATCTTAAGCCCCAACTTTAACTATTGCTGACTCTTTTTTGCCTGGGGAGTGTATCAGATCATGGATGCAGGGTAGAAAGCGAGGGGTCCATAGGGAACCTGGCATGCTTTCCCAATTCAATTGCAAGAGGCAGCTCCATTCTCTGTATATGAAAAGTAGTCTAATTATTGCAAATTTCTAGTCAATTCCAAATGTCACCAGCGACCAGTAAACAGCAAAAAGTCAACTACATTCAGGACTGGATCATTTAAAACATAATTATAATAAATGATTTAAAGGAGCTCTTTTAATTACCACTACGTATCAAAGCCTCAGGAAGGCATTCCAGAAGAATTGTTTTCTATTGTAACGGCATAAATTTAAATGTCATTAATTTCATATCTGTCATTCACTTCTCTTCTAGTACATTGATCTCTATACCAGGGAAGTCAATGCTTCCCATTGCATTTGGGGATTTCATGGTTTTGACTCAGGGAGAGTTTGTTTTCGTTCCTTCAGTTCCCAAATGCCATCTGCACTCAGTATAATTCGTTAGCCCACATGAAGGCTAAAACGAAGGGAAGGAGTGAGACCAGGTCAAGGAAATGGAAAGACTACTGGCCTTGTCATTAAAAGATCAAGTTTTTACTCCTGGCTCTGCCACGGATTCTCTGTGTGACTTTGGGCAAGATACGTTACCTATCTGGGCCTCCGTTTCTGCATCTCTAAAGTGGAAGGAAGGAAAATCCCTGCCTCTGATGATCTCCCTGGAATGTTTGAGGGTTCAGTGAAATATAAGAATGAACTTTACAAACCATTCATTCATTTAGCCGCTCAGTCAATCCCTCAATAATTATTGAATGGGCAGTGAGTCCATGCTAGGCAGTACACCAGCATGTAGCACACTAGACAGAGAACAAGCCTGACGCCTCTCAGGTGAGAAACGGGCGGACTGGAGAAGACGAGAGAGAACGCGCCGTTAGGGCTACCTGTGCCTTTTCCTGTTCTGCTCAGCGGTTCCTCTTTCAGTTGGGGCATTCCTGACTTCAGAGTGTCCGCAGAGAATGAAGCCACCACTTGGCTCAGTCCAACACAATCCATTCAGTCTCGTGTCTTGAACCTTGGTTCACACATGTGGCGTAGTTCATTATTTGGTCACTTGTTTAGAATGTTAAATATCCCCAGACATAATCATAAATGTTCCTCCTATCAGAAAAAAAATTGTGGCCTCTTCATAGCTGGTATTTCCAGTCTACTGTAAAGACACTGTCTGGACCCAGGATTGTCGCACTTCCAGGAGAACGAAATCAGCCGCGTGTGGGGAAGTGATGGCCTTTTTGGTTCTCAAATAAACATTTCTCAGAGGGACCTTCCAAGTCCTCAGGGGATTTCATGGTGATACCTCCAAATGCCACCCATCTGTACCAATATCAATATCTAAGTTTAAAAAAAAAGACCGACCTTTTTCAAAGCGAGCAACCAGAAAAGTGCACCAGTTCCTCTCTGCATCGACCGCCAGGTGCTGCCTGTCAGAATGGTCCTTGGCTGCCTTGGAAGACCAAGACGAAAGGAACCACAGAGAGCAGAGATGGTTTTCAGCACTGGAGCTGTCCCCCCACAAAGATGAAGTTGAGATGGGTGTTCAGGAGCCGGAGAACAGGCACAAACACAAGCAGGCAGGCTGAGCCATGAAGTGACAGACTCTACATCCAATCCCCGTGAGGACCAGAGCCCTTCCTCCTCCAAGGTGGCTTCTACTTCCTGAACATCTGGATCACCGCCGGGGAGGAGACACCTGATGCTCAGAGACTGCAGCTGGAAAATGAACTGGATTTGGAGTCAGAATTTCAATGTGAACTGAGACAAATGACCTCTTTGAAGACCAGTTTTGTGAACTGCAAAGTGGGGGTGAAGATATACATGCTGAAAATGACATAGTAAGTCTTAGAGCTTTATAACCGAAGTGATTATTATTTGTAAGAAAAGGTGACTAATCTAGGTGAGGTGAGATGGACTGGCATTCTAAATTTCTCGAACAGGGGCCTTTAATTCTCTCTCCCCTGACTGTCTTTCCATCCTTCCCTCCCTCTCTCACTCCCTCCTTCTCCCTTCTTTTTTTCCCCCTCTCTCCAACTTATATTTATTAAGGCTATTATTTATTTGTTTGCTAGGACAGGTGCATCTGTCAGGGCTCCAGCATGAAACCAGTGGTTCACTCACATGAAGTAACAGAAGGGAGTTTAGTGAGGACTCTATTTGTATAGGTGTGGACAGGGTAAGGGGAGCCTGCAGGGATGGTGCAGTGCTCCAGACTAACCATATTGGGGAGCCCATTGAGCCTGGGGGTCCAGGGGAAGGGCCAGGGGAGAATGGTAGGTGGACCTGTAGCTACAGGAAGGGGCTTTTCACTGGGAGCTGCGGCCTCAGGATGAGGAACCATGAGCTTGGCACGGAGGGAGCCAGGAGGCTCACTGCCCCGACCCGTCTTCCTCCCGGTGCTTTCCGTTGGCCAAACCCCACCAGAAGCCAGAGGCAAGGGGGCCATTGGTGCAGCCCACTGAGCTGGGCACAGAGCCTGTGGACAAGGATGGGACCGGATCTGAAGAAGCAAACACACCCACTGAGGACTAGAGGACAGAGTCACAGTTTAGAACATGGGTTCGCCTCTTGGCCTGTGTCCCCCAACTGGGGTACTCTGGATGGGCACTCACTCTTTCTATGTCTCAATTTCCTCACCTGTGAAATGGTTATAATGAAGAAGGTACCACAGGTTATGGGGAGGATCAGGTGACTCTATCATAACCACTCAGAGCAGTGCCTGGTACACCCTGTGTGCTATGTTTTGCATTATCACGTACACATGGGCCACAATGGTGAACAAGAAAAATTAGTGAAAGGATATTTGAGTGTCCTGAACTGCAACTCATCCTGGACCACCCCCCTGATGCTTTCTTTTTTCTCTTGTTCTCGGATGTGGCCCTGTGACGTGACTCTTTTGAGAAGGGGAGACGATGGGGAAAGGATAGCAGGGAAGAGGATGAGTTCATCCCATTTCCATCTCCCCTCACACAGTCCCGCTGCAATTTTGTCTTCACAACAAGACTCATGACCCAGGTTTCTGTCGGTGACAGGCACGTTCCTGATGATTTGGAACCAGAGCAGAGGAGTGGGTCACCCTAAGGGCCTGGCTGACAGTCCTCCCCAGTCCTGGCCCTGTGTTCCACTTTAGAACATCACAGGTCCTCAGCAGGGACTGTGTTCAACCCCTTGCCTTGGGAAGAGACCCACTAATGGCTGAGGAGCATAACAAAGGAGCCCCATCCGGCTGGATCTATGTGACCTTGACCAAATGACAGTTACTTCCTTTACTGTTGGTCCCTTAGAGAAAAACAGGGACTTGAGTTCTGCATATTATTTCAAATGTAAGAGGAGAAAAAAGTCGAAGCTAGTAAATAGTAGTAAGATGGACCAGATGTTTAAAAACCTGTGCTCTGGCTTCAATTCTTACATTGACTAGCACGGTGACTATGCACAAGTCAACCCAAGCCGGCCCTTCGTTTCCCCATTTGGAAAATATCTACCTGGCTTGTAGCTAGGCATCGCTAGATGTGCAAGTGCTTTGTAAATTGCTAGATATTTTTAACAACACATGATTACTGTCATGCTCTGGCCTAAAATGCTAATGACACTAATTGGAAGCCAGTGTTCACAGGCTGCCCCCTCCCCCACCTTACAGCCAATAAACTGTTTACTGACCACACACAGCCAGGTGGAGTGGGATAAATGCCAGGGACGGGCATCTCTGCTGTCGTAGCTCCATCCACACCCTGGCAGCACTGAGTGCATTTCTTTCATTATTTATACTTAAGAAAGTCCATGTAATCGTTCAAGTTCAAAATCTGAATAGATTGCCAGGCAGCCCGTTGAATTATTTATTTTAACTGGCTTATTTCTGTATTGGGTAATTTCTTCCATGTGCTTCTACTATATCAATAATGGGAGGCAATTATTGATTTTTCTAAAGCCATTAGGTTCAATGAATTGTTCAATTAGTTTTATGATTTCCAATAGAGAAAGATGCAAGATTACCATCCTTGCTGGTTAGAAACAACCTTCTGAAAGGAGGCTATTGCCCTACCTAATTGGTAGGACGCGCAGGTGAACGGCAGAGGCGTCCTCCTGAGCACTGTGTTCCAGGGGCCGTTAGCAAACCCGCATCTGTGAGTGTGTTTATCCACTGATACTGTCAGGTTATTATAAATCCAGATGGATAAGAAAGACACAATGACTTTAAAAGACAAATGTTAATAGACAATGTCATGGTCCCAAATCTCTGAAGACAACTGTTTTCTATAGAAGAAAGTTCAAATTTCAGGCAGACAAATCCAGACAGTACCCTGGGGGGAGCTGACGAGCGTTTTCTTGCCTTCACACCTTTGCTGGTGCTTTGCAGCTTGGAATGTTCTCATGTCTCTTTTCCTCACCGTCCTGTTCACATGCTGGGGAGGCGAGGGAGTGTAATACAGAGCTTCCCAAAGTCATCTACGTACCAATGTGTCATAGCTAGAATCCGACTGTGTTATCATTCACTTAGCTGTTTTTCAAGGGACACACTCTAGCTCGTAAATATCTACTCCACCCTCGTTCTAAGCATTCACGCCAATAAAGTCACGGGTAAAATTCTAGTCATATCATGGGCAGTACACGTTAAAATAGATACATCACTATCAATATACACCATGAAGCACACAAAAGTAATCTCACATACTCCTGGGGATTTGCATAGACTATTTTAGAGAATATTGGAGTAGTAGGTAATATTTCAGGCTCTGGAAATAGCCTTGAGTTTAAACTCTAGCCACATGCTCACCACAGGCCCTTAGGCGAAGTAAATAAAAATGCTAGGCCTCAGTTTATACATCTGTAACATGAACATCAGAATAGTACCTGTATCAGAGTATTGTCGGGAAAATAAATGAGATCGTACAGGTAAAGTGCCTGGCAGCTCAGCAAACACTCCTGGAGAGTTATGATATAAGCGCTGGAAGCAAGGGTTCTGGGGCCAGACCACTTGGGTTCAAATCCTGGCTACTGAGTAATCATGGGAACATCACTAAACTGCTCAGTGTCTCAGCAGCCTCACAGAGTTGCCAGGATGTTCAGTAAGTTGATGTAAAGACAGTGCTTAGAGAAGTGCCTATGCACAGTAAGCATGTCACAGACGTCAGCAATTAGGATTACCTTTGCTGTGTTCCAGACAGCAGGCTACATGGTCATGATGTAGAAAACTGACACAGACGACAGAAATCTCCACTTTCTACGTGCATATCGTATGCACACATGTTGCTATAGACAAAGTACAGATATTGGCTAGAGGATAAACTCATGAACTATCATTAGGCTGGGAGGAGGGGATCAAGGAGGGCTGAACGAAGGAGGTGCCATTAGGCGTGGTTTTAGAGATTGAGGTGGGCTAGTGAAGGATGCAATTGATTCATCAAGACCAATTTAGCTGACATTTCCCCTAGGAAGCCTTCCCTGACCCCACAGTTCATGGCTACTTATGGTTTGAGGGGGGCAAAGACTGGTGTTGGACATTGATTTTTGAATGTTAAGGGACCGGCCCACAGTAAGCTTTTCATAAAAGTTGATAAAAAGTATAAAGTCGCTTCTCATCATCTAGCTGTATTTCCTTATATATAAAATAAATATTATTCTTTCTGTTGCCTCTATGCTATTCCATTATTTCACAGAAAAACACTAATTAATATTAACAGTAACATAAAATAACATATATTGAGTGTTTCCTATGTGCTGAAATTCATTTTATCCTATGAAGTGGGCACTATTTTTATTCCCATTTTATAGATAAGTAAGTTGAGGCTTACAAAGCTTGGGTAACTCTTCCAAAACGAACCATTAGCCTAGAACATATCCCACTTGTCCCAGGAATGTGTGCACAACCCCTACGGCATGCTGCCTCTCAAAATGTCTAAATTTAAATTCTGTTTCATGAGAAAATGATGTCAATTCCCTGGATAGGACGATGTATTGGATAATGTACAGTCATTTCTCAGATAGGTGGCAGTGGGGTGGGGACTGACAGCAGACAGTTTCTGGGACCTGGCACAGGCTAGGTCTGTGCGGTCCGCACGGAATGCAAATAGTCGACAGCCACAGAGAACGGTTCCCAGAGGAATCATTGTCACTTCCGCTGCCTAGTGAGACACGCCGCGGTGAGGCGTCAGTCCAGCACGGGCTCAGCTGGGCAAGGCTAATTAGGACTGAAGAGACCCAGGACCTCAGCTGAACTCCTTGGTAATCAGAGAATTATGAACTTAATATACAAGTATAATCTGTAATAAGATGAAGTGAAGGCAAATAGATTCTAATCACTGTTAACTTTCCTGTGTCGGGGCTTTCATTAAGTCGTACGTATCAGATCTCTGCAGGAGCACTGACCCTGCTTGAGGCCCGCGGGGTGAGGCTCGACCACCTGGAGCAGGTTGGACGGGGGAAATA
The DNA here is from genome assembly GCA_030848825.1 of Tadarida brasiliensis. NCBI lineage: Eukaryota > Metazoa > Chordata > Mammalia > Chiroptera > Molossidae > Tadarida > Tadarida brasiliensis. The sequence continues at coordinate 43,308,113 of CM061264.1, forward strand.
AGCAGGACAATTGAATGTTGGTATACAGTCAATAGTGTTCATTTACACTGCCTTCCATGGCTCTGAGATGACAGTCACTTAAAACAGGGGGATCTCTCTTTGGGCTCCACACGCCACAGAGGGGGTGTTTCACAGGTTCAGAACATTAGCCTGGGAAGGACCTTGGAGCTTTATCTTCTCCAACTCTCATTGCACAGATGGGGAAACCAAGGCCCAGGGAGAGCAGGTGGTGGACTGTACGAAAAACATATAAAAATAGATGCGTGGTATTTCAGAAACAATGTTGACAATGAATCTAGGGAAATAGTTTTCTATCGCAATGTAGACGGACAGGATAGGGGAGAATGAAGACCCAGACACGCGCCCCTAGCCCTGGCTGGCGTCAGCAGGCAGAGCCGGAGAGGACAGGCCGCTCGTGTTGAGCTCCGTAGGGTCCTCTCCATGACAACGGCATGACAAGGGGTGTCCGTGCCTGATATGGCTGGGGCAGGATGCCTGTGCGACTGCTGAGGGCAGGAACCTGGTTCTGGGTAAACATACAGATGTAGGCCAACGTGTCTGAGAAATTCTTGGGCTCTCCCTAGGCCCTTGCCCCTCCTCCAGCACAGACAATGCCAGTGCTTAGCCCCGTGATGCGTACGCGTCACAAAAGCAGAACGGGGCTCTCGGGAGTGTGTGTGGGGTGACTGGATCCAGCGGTGGAAGGGCTGGGAAGGCCTCCCTGAGGAGTGATATGAAGGCCAGCATCTGAGGAGTGGCAGGTGGGGTGGGATGGCAGGCCTAGGGGACCCAGGGTGGGTGGTAGTTGGGGCGGAGAGAACCACAGGTGTGAGAATGTGGAAGCAAGGGGCGCAGCAGTGTCTGGCAGCCGTGCCGAGCAGAGAGGTTGTACGTATGCTGCATCTGTGCCCTTGTATGTGCGCCACTGTTCACATGAGGATGTGTGGTACACTCGGTGCACACATCAGTGACTGATGACATATAAGCAATCCACTCCATGCTCTATCTGCTCCCCGAGGGGTTCCTATGCTGCCTGAGTTAAAACAGGTATTCACACACACAGGTGTTATTAAGAAAGGGCACCTCGCCCAGCCGGTGTGGCTCAGTGGATTGAGCGTCGTCCCATGGACTGAGAGGTCCCAGTTCGATTCCCAGTTAGGGCACAAGCCCAGGTTGCAGCTCAATCCCCAGTAGGGGGCGTGCAGGAGGCAGCCAACCGATGTTTCTCTCTCACATGGATGTTTCGGTCTCTCTCTCCCTTCCTCTCTCTCTAAAATATCAATAAAAACATATTTTTTTAAAAATGAAAGAAAGGGTCCCTTGAGTGAGGTCTTCTGGCGAGTGCCCCTGCGGACTGCCCAGGTACCCCCCTGAACAAAGTGCTCGAGCAGGTCAGGGTGAGCCAGCCTGCCTCGGAGAACTGGCCAAACCCCTGCACAGGGGTGGAAGGCTGCTGTCAGGCCATCGCAAGGGTCACTGTTGGCTAGCCTGTCAAGGCTGACGTATACTCTAGAGTCTCAAAACACCTCTGGTGACCAGAGAGCCACTTCCCAGAGTGTTCTGCAACCTCTCCGAGGTTTTAGGGATTTTCCTTTATACCTCACAGGGCCGCCTCGAGGAGCAAGAGAGGCCATTTGAAAATGCTCAGCAATTACTCTGTTAACCAGCATATTCTGTTCATTTAGTCCCCCGCCTGTGCTGGTGGTCTAAGAACTGGAACTATTTTAAATGCATGAGATTTAAAGATCAGAAAGTCCATTCCGGCTCACGTCACAGAGGGAGCTGGCGGGAAACTTCCACACTGGGAGGGGTGTCCTCTGAACAAAGAAGAGTCAATTAGGTGCTCGCAGGCCTCCCAGACGACGATTCGTCACTGGCAGGTGCCAGGCCTGCTGTGCGGGCACTTTCCATCTGAGCGTCCTGCCCCAGCCGCCGCCGATGACATGGTTCCTGCCCAGTGGGAACTAAATGGTAGGCAGGCCTGTCCGCCAAAGGCTATTCGTTCCACCTACAATTTTATTTCTCAGTTTCAAGGACTAAAGCAAAGGTTGGAAGGTTTTGCCTTTTATAGAACATTGCCTATCTCTCCAAAGAGCACTAATCTCAGTTCTCCGAAAATATCCCGTCTGCTGGAGCAACGGAGTCTCCTGTCGCCTGACTGAGTCTGAGGACACACTCTGCCGTTTCCTAATTCGCAATGACCTTGGGCTGGCTCATTCTCAAAACGGTGAATTCGTAGATTGGGGGTAGTAATACCTACTTAGGATTTTTGTGGGGAATACTCACAAAAGTGGAACTGGGGGAGACATTTCAAAGCAAGGGTATGCGCTCAGTGACATGTAGCTTTGGCTCTCTGCTTCCAAGGGAGTGGTTTATCCATGGTCCCTTCCCCCAGCACAGTGCCCACCACAGGGGAAGGTACTCACCAGTGTTTGCTGACGTCTTAACTAAATGAGTCTGAATACAGAAACGTAAACTTTTATTTTACTTCATCTTTTATCTTTGATCTTTAGCCAAAAAAAAGTCGCACTGTTGCTTTCTGTGAGGGTTGTAAGCCATGACCAGAATCCTGTGGATTGTGTGCCTTCTTTCCCATGGGCTGGAGTTTGCTTATCCCAGGGCCACGGGAAGGAGAAACCTGGGGAAACCCACCTGCTCCCCCACCCTCCCCACCAACCAGACGTGATGTAGCTCCTCCTCTCTGGGATTGTATTTAAATGTTTGAGACATTTATAAAAGCAACAAAAGTGACAACGAAATAAAACAAGCATCCATGGACCCACCACCAATAATGGATAAGTGTTAACATTTTTGTCATTGTTGCTTTAAGTCTTTTCCTAGTAAACAGATCAAACATTGCAGAGAAAATTCGAGTCCCCTCTGGCTCTCATTGCCAGCCTCATTTCTTCTTCCCTCTCTAGCGGCCACTACTTTTATGAATCAAGTGTATATCTTTTCCAGTCTTTTTTAAATACATTTTATGCATGAACAACATACAGTGTTGTTTTATGTTTGTGTGGGTTTAAAAGAGATTCCATGGATGATATCATACTGGGCATATGCTAAATATCATCTTGCACATTTTTTCACTTTAGTTGTGTGTTTCACATCTCACTATTAGTTTATTCTTTTTAAGTATTCCATTATATAAATACTTTAGTCATCTATGCCTCAAATGATGGTTATGCAGATGATTTGTATTTTTTCTATTATGAATTGCAACACCTTTTCTGGTATATGTCCCTTTGTTCACATGTCCATAATATTCTCTAGAGTACTTATATGCATATGTGTGTGTATATATATGTGTACATGTATATATGTATATATATGCAGATTACTGGGTCATGGGGAATACATACACTTAGCCAAATCGCTCTTTGCAAGTTGTATTACTAATGCATATTTCTCCAGCAATTCATGATCATTTTCCTTTCTTTATTCCTTCACCAACACTTAATCTTGTCACTCCTTTAAATGTTTGCTAGTCTGATGGGTGAAAAATTGTCTTTCTTATTATTATTTCAATTTGAATTCCCCAGATTATTAAGGTTGGTTGTTTATTAGACATCTAGGATTTCTCTTCTGTGACTTGCCCGTACATTTCCTTTCCTCATTTTTCTCTGTATATTTTTGGCTTTTACCCACCGATTTAGTGTTTCCCTGGATACTTGTCCTTTGTATCTTTGAATCTGTGAGTGATCTTGTAACCTACATCTTTTTTTACACACCAATTTTCTGTGCTTCTCTTTTTTGTCATACATTCATTTTATATTCTGAAGTAGTAAAATTTACTAACTTAACCCTTTATATGTTATACTTTTTAAAAAATAATATTTATGAATTTCCCTGTAACCCATTTTAAGAGCATTTGGATATTCTTCCATGAGTTTGTGTAATATTTTTTAAGGTTTGCTTTTTGACATTTAGATTCTCCCAAGGTTTGTTTTTTGACATTTAGATTCTCCCAAGGTTCTAAACCATACATGGTCTTTCCTTCTCTCCCTTCCCTTTTGTACTGAAAAATGATTTGTGCCTCACCTCACCCTGGGTAGAACTGCCCTCTCTCCTTCATGGCCTCTTCACCCTTTCCATTAGTCTTTGTATCACGAATCCTATTCTATGGGAGGGACCTTTGGGGCAAAGCTTTTTGTCTTAATTCATATATTTAGCCTCAGTTCTTAATGTAGTACTTGGAACAGAATAGATACTTGAGGGAGAAGTGTATTGGCAGGGTCTTAGCTTAAGGATGCTAAAAGAACAGAGGAAAATGGAGAGTGTCCATAGAAGGGTGAGCGAGTGGTAGGTATGAACCGGGCTCGTGGAAAGTCTGCCACGGAAGGAAAGAGGAAAGGTCTGGTGATGCATGGTCTGAAATCTTGATAAATGTCACTTACTCAATGAAAACTGATTGTGTCTCTACAACAGGCACAGTTCTAGATAACGTACAGAGATTTGAACTGTGAGCGGTGGCACAACCCTCATTAAAGGTCTAGGATATGCAGTATGTTCCCAAGTTTACTCTCTGAGAGGAAGGGGTAGAGTCAGGGAGCCTACCTGGCTCTGGACGCCATCAAAGCCCTTGGTCCTGCACACTAGACCTTGGTGCAAAAGGATGTGGTCCCTGACATCATGAACTTGGTGGCCAGACTGCCATGGCTTCCTTCCTGCCTCTCCCACTTACCAGCCATGAGACTTTAGGGGTGCCATCTAATTGCTCTGTGCCTCAAGTTTTCTTATGCTTACAATGAGAATGCTTTATTATCTGCCTCACAGAGTGTGTGACTATTAAACAAGTAAATATATGTAAAACACTGAGGACAGCCCTGCCATGTCTGTTCTGTAAGTGCTCACTGTTATGATGATGTAATGGGATTGCATGTTGTGCTGTGACTCTGTATCGCTGGAGGGTAGATTTGAACCGATGGGCAGAAGTTACTGACATTTAGATTTACATTCGATACAAGGGAGACATTTCAAATAACTACAGCAGCCAGGGCAGCTTCTCAGAATAGTGAGCCCTCACTACGTTATGGAGAGATCTTTAAGCTCCATTTAAAGGACCATTGGGTGGACGGCTGGACTAGATGGCCTCCTCTGAGGACCCTTCGAGGGCTAGCACGCTATGAGTCCACGGCAATCTCCACGCAAGTTCCAGGCCAGTGACATCATTTGGCATGCTAATGAATGGAAATATTTTCAGGCCGGCTGGCCGATTCAAGCCGTGCGTATGATGAAAAGGGCAAATCTTTTCATGTGAAATTGTGCATAAATAGAGACTCATTGCCTACGTAAAATGCATTTTGGGAAAATGGCTTGCAACAAAGCAGGGTAAGAATACACCGTGAGCTCTCCTGATTTAATCACTGGCAGAAGGAACTCAGGCTGACGTTGCAGAAGCCGCTGGTCTTGTAATAGACTACCTATTCCTCTCTGGAATGAGATGTACACATGATTAAAACACCACAGTCATGGGATGGAGTGGAAGGGAGGGGAGGGAATTATTATCTATGGTGTATCTGTGTGAGACAGTAAGCTTTGCACTTAATATGCCATCTTCTATACTACTTAATAGTCATGTAACTAAGGCTCAGAGAGGTTAAGAGACATGCTCAGAGTCACGCAGCTAGAAGCAATGAAGCTAGGAGTTCAACTATGTTTCCTGTAGACCAGTGATCGGAAGCTGGTGGCTTATAGGTCATTACCAGCCTGCAAGACTTTGAAAGAGAACAAAATAAACTGATAAAAAAAAAATCAGGTTATTTAACAAAGGATAAATCTAGATTTTGAGGTTCTTTTGAAAAGTTAGAAGACTTGGCAGTACTGAGTCCTCACTCAAGCACGGCAGCAATTAGGTCTGCTGAGTGGACACCGCCCCTAGCAGCTTAGATGCACTGGCAGCTGCCCACAGTCTTCCCCATTCCATGCAGTATTACATCCTAATTCTAGTGGCCCACTGACCTATGTAGTAATTTGAGTCAGGATCCCTAATCTATATACGATGCCGTAAAAATACAGAGAAAGAAATAGAGACCAATGGGAGAAAGAACAGAAAACGGGAGGGAAGGGGATGGGGGCAGAGAAGGAAGGTGAAGAAGTCCAAGCCCAGAAGAGGACTTGGCGTGCCATGACCTGAGACATTATCCTGCCTCTGCGTTCTGCTCCGCTGACCAGGAGAACCTTCCTATTTTGCAGAAGCTAGGAGCTCAGTACTCAGTTTGGCCTGAATGCTCTTATTTCAGGAAAGATTGCAAACCCAGCCTGGGGGAAAAGATTCATATGTGTGATATTTTTAAATAGCCCTTTGGCCAGGCTTCCAGGTCAAGGGAAAGTAAGGACAGATGTCTCATCGGTGCACTAAGCAGGCCTCACCTCACTGCCCTACCTGATTCTTTCCCTCTCTCCATTGTTGCTAAATTATCCTATTCATCTGTAAAATGGATCTTTTTCTGGGATATTCAAAAGTCCCGAATGAAACATCTTTGGGATTGATGTCCACCCCACCTCCCTCTCGGTGATGCTATCACACTTCTTTCTTATCCAGTCTCTCAAAAATATCCTTCCTCTTGCTTTCTATATCCAGTTGATACCTGTTCTCCAGAAAGCCACAAAGTATCACATTGGTGAGTATTGGACACTTCTCTTAAAGACATTTTGAAGTTATAATTTCTAATATACTGCCTTTTTTGCAACACTGACATCACAGGAGACCTTTCATTTCTCTCCTACCCACCTGTAGGACTTTGAATGAGTCAATAAACCTCTCTGAATTCAGGTCTTTTCTCTGGACAAAGCCCACCTGACATTGTTGTTATAAGGGTTAATGGAAAAAATAAACATGAAAAGGTCTAGCCCAGTTTCTAGCACATATTATATACTTGATACATAGCAACTGAAATGAAATATCTACCTATAAATAGCTGTGTAATCCTAGGTAAGCTAGCTAACCACTCTGGGCTTCCATTTCTTGACTTAGAAAACAGAGGAGGTTGGACTAGACCTCCAATATGCCTTGTAGCCAGTGTTCCAAGGAGCTGGGATCCTCGATTTGCCTCTCCTACCCCCTGTGAGAGCCTTGGATGTTGATGTCACATCCTTTTATCTTTGTATCCACAGCACCTGGCATGACCCTCTGTGGCTCAATAACATATCTGACTTCATCACCGATTCAGCAGCTCCAGCCACTCAGACTCCCCTCATGTGCTCCTGTCAGAGGCCTGAGGACTGTAGGGCTGCTATTGGCAATTTGATCATTTCACTGGTCCCACCCCGAGCTCCTCGAAAGAAAAGTGCCCCTTCCCTGCTGTTGAAGGGACAGCCATAGATGGCTGATGAATGTATCCCCAGAGCTTACCACCTTAGCCTCAGGTAATTGGATAGAGGTGAACACCTGGCCCTGTGACATCCAATCCAAGGTCTGAACAGACCAACTGCCTGAGGGCCAGCCAGGTGGGAGGGAATAAGAGAGGAAGCAGAGAGAGCACCAGAGAGATGACCTGGGGCAATGTGATGGTTTGTTTCATGTGTCAACTTGACTGGGCCGTGGGATACCCAGGTATTTGGTCAAACTTTATTCTGGGTGTTTTGGAATGAATTTAGCTTTTAAATCAATAAATGAGTCAAGCAGATTGCTCTCCCTAATGTGTGTGGGTCTCACCCAATTAATTAAAGAACTGAAAACTGAAGACATAATAATGTTAAGAAAGAGGGAATTCGTCCTGTCTGATAGCCTGCAGTTGGGACGTCAGTTTTTTCCTGCGTTGGGACTCGAATTAAAACATCAGCTCTCCCTAGGTTTCCAGCACGTCAACTACCGAACCTGAGACTTAGCATCCAGTCATGTGAGTCAATTCCTCGTGATAAATCTCTTTATAGATATATAGAGATATGATATATATTTTTCCATCTATCTCTCCATCCACCCATCCACCCATCCACATGGTTCTGTTTCTCTGGAGAACCCTGATACAGACAATCAGATTCCTTGTTTGGGATCTGAAATAGAAACTGTGAGGATAGACATGATAGAGTTAGAAGCAGGAGATACGTGTGAAAGGGACCAGAGAAAAGGGAAGGAGGAGCCAGGGCCACGAGGAAGAGTCACAACCTTGAGGGGCTGCAGGAAGTCCAAGTTCATGAGAATGGCAGGCGCGGAACCACTGATGCCCCTGGAAGGGGACACCAGAGGGCTCCTGAGAGGCAGATGGTGATGAAGGCTCCTTCTCAGCACCCCCCATCCCCCCAGTCCTGACTGCTTCCTAGTCCCAGTCCTTACCATACAACTGCTTTTACTTGTGGCACTTGGAATGAGACTTGGTGACTTTTAACTAGAAGAGGCTGACCACATCAGAGGCTTAAAGTCTATTGCAAAAAATTAGAGCGACGAAGGCAGAGGAAAGAGAGAACAGAGAGGGGGGAGGAAAAGCACAGGATAGAAAGGATAAAGAGGAATGAGAAGGGCAAGTTTGGGGCAGTTAGATCTGACAGAGAAGAGATTCAGGCTGAGGTCTCCCACTGTCCTCAACCACTACAATCAGGATGAGACCACTCTCCTTTCCACTTCTTGTTCTTTACACTAGAAAGAAAGGAAGGAAGGAGGGAAAGAAGGAAGAAGGAAGGAAGGAAGGAAGGAAGGAAGGAAGGAAGGAAGGAAGGAAGGAAGGAAGGAAGAAAGGAAGAAAGAAAGAAAGAAAGAAAGAAAGAAAGAAAGAAAGAAAGAAAGAAAGAAAGAAAGGAAAAGAAAGAAAAGAAAGGAAAAGAAAGGAGGGAGGGAGGGAGGGAGGGAGGGAAAGAAGGCAGGCAGGAAGGAAGGCAGGAAGGCAGGAAGGAAGGAAGGAAGGAAGGAAGGAAGGAAGGAAGGAAGGAAGGAAGGAAGGAAGGAAGAAAAGAAAGGAGGGAGGGAGGGAGAGAAGGCAGGAAGGCAGGAAGGCAGAAGGCAGGAAGGCAGGAAGGCAGGAAGGCAGGAAGGCAGGAAGGCAGGAAGGCAGGAAGGAAGGAAGGAAGGAAGGAAGGAAGGAAGGAAGGAAGGGAGGGAGGGAGGAAACAAAACTGCTTATTTCTCCCCGGAGAATTGAATGTGATCAGTTTTGTCCATAAAGCCCCTGGAGAAATTCATGGTGCTCAGGAAACATTAAGAGACTGAAAGAGAGATGGTTTCTAAATCTCAGAGGAAGAAGCTTCGCAATGAAGTCTTGGACCTAGTCATTTTCTGCCTTCCCTCGGCCTGGTCACACTGCCAAATCCCCCAGCAGTAGCAATCACTCACAGAGGAGGAATCTCAGAGCCCAGGCGTGACTTAAACCCACAATCAAATGGAAGCATGAGTTCTCCACTCGTATAATTTCTGGTAAACACTGTCAATTTCAGACTTCCAAATAGGAGTATATATTTATTCATTTTAAGTTACCCTCTCTTTCATTTTCTTGGAAAATGGGACAACTGGGCAACCCAAAGTGTTTGATTTTCTGTACTTATTATATTTTTCGACACATACATACACCTGTCAAGACATAAACTGGGCTTTGACGTTGGGACAAAGGAAGCACCATTCCTCTGTGTCCCAAATGGGATATTCAAAGGCACAGGGTGTGGGGACAGCCTTGCTTTCAAGCTGTAATAACAGATTAAAGGCAGGATTGGCTCAGGTTTGAGCTGGGAGAGAGCATTAGCAAGTGAATGAATTGTTCTTTGTTTACCAAACAAATGAGCTTCCTGCTGGCTGGGCTGGTGGTCTCCTTCCATTGCAGACCACTAACAGATGGAACTCCATTTGGATTCTCCAGGCATTTTGTCATCGGTGTGACATGGAGGGGCAGACCCATGTTGTGGAAAGAGTTGGGTTGGTTTCAGAGAGCCGGGAGATTCTGACCCTTGGCTCGAGCACTTACTAAACCTGCGGCATCTGGTAAATTTATTTATCCTACCTGAGGATCCCTTTTAACACCTGAAAAACTGAAGTAAGGAATCTAATGTATACAGTTCTTGTAAGGGTTAAATAAAATCATCAATGCGGTACCACACCTAACACTTGGTAAGCATTCAAAAAATCTTCCTTACAAAAAGGAAACTTCATAATTTAAATCACCAAAGAACCAGGAAGAGCCCTGCCCTCTGCAGCATAATATTTCCCCACTACAACTGGACTACAAACCAAAGAGTAATTCGTGAAGTTGCTGACCTGTGTTTCCGGGGGCCAGAACAGTATGTTGGTTTCGTAAAGAGGATGAGATGTGATCCCTTTCCACAGCTGTGCTCTGTCTGAGTCAGGAGTGAGCTCACCTGGGGTCTGTGGCCTTCTCCTGCCCATGATCTGGGTCTCAGGGTGCCCACCCCAACCTGACATTAAAACAGCAGGTGTGGGGAAAGCCTTGGATCTAGCTCTGTGCAAACATGGCGGACTACCTCATTGCCGGAATCTAAGCCCTGCCTGATGAGCGCCTGGAAATGTGTCTGCTGCTCTTACCTTCTGATCCCTCCGGGCCTGGCCCCTGACCTGGAGACAAGGGTTAGACTCCTAGCACTGGATGCAGCTGGCCCATCTGAGGAAGCAGCAGGTAGAGAAACAAGTCATGGGCCTTGGAACAGGAAGGAAAGATTTCAATCCCTGGGTCTGTTATAACCTGACTGCGAGATAACCAGAGATGCATGGCCGAATTGTAAAGGAGCACTTTATTTCGCCTGCAGGCTGCGGAGGGCATAGTTTCCCCTTGGATCAACAGCCACGATTCTCCTTGCTCTTCCCATTTTAAAGACAGAAACTCCCTCCTCCTTTTGCCCCCTCCCCTCAGGGAACCAGTACAATAGTGGGAGTGACAGAGACTACAGAAGTCAAAATTAGCATTATTTACCGAGGGCATAAGTACTTACAAGTACCTGCAAATACTTATACTCAGGAAACTGCAAATGCCTCCCAACTCCTAGGGCAACTATAATCTTAGGCAAAATTCTTTTCTGTCTAGGGGTAATTAACCTATTATTGGAAGAATATCGAGGAATGTCTATTGGTGACAAAATGGAGTCTTTTAGTCGCCTTAACCAAGGGGCCTACATAAAATGGAATCTAGTTGCCTTAGCCTTGGAGCCCAGATCAGGTCCACTATTTGTAATGTCAGTTTTCTCGTCTGTGAAATGAGTACAGCAGAGCCTATATCCCAGAAAAGCTGGGTTTTCAAACAGTGTAGGAATTAGTGTCTGGGACTTGGTAAGCCGATTATCCTCATCCTTCCCATCGGTGCCCAGTTTACAAAACATTTGAGTAACTAATTACCACACTCGTCACCTCCGACTCTGTGAGAAGATGTAATTACTACTCTCCCTTCACAGTTTAGTGATAGACACTGACGCGCAGGGAAGTCCTGGGCCATTCTCCAGTGACACTGAGTAAGTAGCACAGTGGCATTTGAACCTTGACCTTCCAGTTCCAGAGTGAGATTCTCTCACTTCCGGCTTGAGGAGCGAGACTAGCAAATGCAGCCACAAGTTAGAGTCATGGACAGGCACTGCAGAATTTTAGAGCTTCAGTCACCCTTAGAGAGGCCAAGGTCCCACCTTAAAGGTGGAAAATGGGGCCCAGAGCATGGAGACACTGCCCCGGGTCGCAGCCTGTCTGAGGCCAAGCTCCAAGCACTCTCTGTCCCTCTTCCTTCTCCCCGCAGGTGCCTCCGCCTGAACTGAAGCTGCTGACAGGGGTGTGTGCTCCTTCGCTCTGGCCCTGTCTCATGCTCACCTGCAGTTGTCATCCCCGCCCCACTGTCTTCTCTCCAGCTGCTGACACGCGGGCATGATCTGTCTGGCCCCTGAAGACATTTGAGTCTGCAATCCCTGCTCTATAGAAAGCTATTTCTAATATAAACAAATAGACTTTAAAAGCACCAGAAAATAGCTCAACTGTCTTTTTTCCTAGTTAGTTTTTTATCAATTAAATTTTACAAGCCCTGGCGGGTAGCTCAGTTGGTTAGAGCATCATCCAGATACACCAAGGTTGTGGGTTCGATGCCCGGTCAGGGCAACTAATGAATGCAAAAATACGTGGAACAACAAATCTCTCTCTCTCTCAAATCAGTAAATAAACATTTTAAAACATTTTTACAGATGAAGACATTGAGACTCACAGAAGTTCAGCAACTATCCAAGGTCTCGCAGCTCACGAGGTCCCGAGGCCAGAGCAGGGCTCACCCCGGTGCGTCCCCATGCTTTTCCCCTGCCCTGAGCTGCAGCTCCCAGCTGAGCGTCCAGACAGCAAGTCCATGCTGCATGCCTTCACCGTCCATTAAAACCCCTCGGGGTGGAGTGACTCTAGAAGGTTTGCCAAGAAGTAGTTCCCTGAATGACCAGCTTTCAAAATAAGTAAACACCAACACAAAGCCATTCCTCAAAATCACATCGGGCTTTAGCGTGAACCTTGATGTCCAAAAGCAAGTCAGTTCTCTCTCTTTCCCATGTCCTCCTCCTTCAAAGCCACTTGGCTGGTCTTGGCCCTTTACTCTCCCACAGGGATTTTAGGTTCGGCTGGTCAATTTCTTTCAAAACGCGGCTGGGGTTCTGACTGAAACAGCCTTGAATCTATAGATCAGTGGTTCTCCACCTTCCTAATGCCGCGGCCCTTTAATGCAGTTCCTCATGTTGTATGTGGGCGTATCTGCATGTGGGCGGACCCGCCTGGAGACAGATAGAGGAGCGGTGTCTCGGTTCCTAAGACCATCGGAAATATGTGTTTTCCAGTGGTCTTAGGCAACCCCTGTGAAAGGGTCATTCGACCCCCAAAGGGGTTGCGACCCACAGGTTGAGAACCGCTGCTCTAGATGAACCTGGGGAGAAGTGGCATCTTTACACTTATGAATAGGGGATTATAGTCTCCATTTATTCAGGTTTTCTTTTATGCTTTTCAAGAAATGTTTATATATTTTTTTCTTCTGTAAATGTTTCACGTCAGAAATTCATTCAACAAAAAGCTGTTGAGCATGGGCAAGGCCAAAATTGGCCCATCCCATGCAAATAAACTTTTCTATTTTTCCAATAGCAAAATAGCTTTTGCTATTCTTTTTTAAAAATATGTTTTTATTGATTTTTTAGAGAGAGAGGAAGGGAGAGCGAGAGAGAGAGAAACATCGAAGTGAGAAACATCAATTGGCCGCCTCCTACACGCCCCCTACTGGGGATCGAGCCCACAACCTGGGCATGTGCCCTGACTGGGAATCGAACCGGGACCTCTCAGTCCATGGGACGACGCTCAACTCACTGAGCCACACTAGCTGAGTGACTTTTGTTGTTCTTATACCAATTCCACCGGTGGCTCATGAGCCTTCCTGCTGTATTTCTAACATTTCAACTTTAAACTTCCAACATTTCTTGCTATTGACATTGTATAGGAGGAACAGGTCCCCGGGAACCACGGGTCCGTCCCGTCAGAATGCCTCCTCCCTGCTGGGTCTGGCTGCAGTGTTTCAGCTTCTCTGGGAGTGAAGAGCCACTGAGGCCCAGAGATGCTCCAGAACCGACCGCGTGTCTTCCACCCGGCTGCCACGTACACAGCTCGGATCCTGAACATCGGCGGTACCAGTCTGTTAATTAGTCATTTTTCTTTCTTAAATGCAAGCCTCTGATTAACGATTAGATCACAAGGGCCTTACTTAAAGCAATTAGGAGTAAATACTTTCGCTTTGTTCAACGAGGTGGGATCCAGGAGGGTTCATCATGAGGGAAAGAACAAAGAAACTTCATAAAAAATAAACTGGCGGTTCCCGTACTGACTTCACGCCTGGCACCTGATCTGTAAAACAGCAGTAGGGTTTCGGGAATAAATGTTTCTTAAAGGGAATGCACGATACTTGATGGAGACCTGGGTCATCTCCCAGTTCCTTTTATCTATTCGGTGAATACGTACTGAGGGCTGACCGTTCACCAACACTGGGCTAGCTGTCGGCACACAGACATCACCAAGTCAGTCATGCCCTTGGCCTGCATGCTCAGGTAGTCTAGTGAGGAATACAGACAAATCAACACGCAATTAACAAAAAGCTTGATTAATTTTATGATTCAAAAGAAGCATAGAGAAGACACACAAGACACAGGAGTTTAGGGAGGGAGGGAGGTGTGGTGCTGGGAAGGCTCCTGAACAAGGTGGTCGCTAATTCGAGAGAGTGAAGGAAGGTCAGTATGCCTAGACTAGAGAATGCATTAGAAAGCAAGAGTGGTGAGTGGTGAGAGATGTGGGATGGGAGATCATGCGAGGAACAGTAAGCCATGTTCAGGAATTCAGACCATGTGAAGGGAAGTCATGGTGGGTTTTCACCAGGGAAATGACATGACCAGATCTGCTTCTTTTAAAGAGAGCACTGAAGTAAAAATAAGGAGCACAGACTGAGGTCAGTGCAGGGAGGTGGGAAGTCCATGTAGGAGACTTCAGTAGTCCAGGCAAAAGATGATGATAATAGTTTCTACTAGGGTAATGCCATCAGGAATAGATGGAAAAGTTGAAGCGCAAAAAAGACTAGTGACTTGCCCTTTTATATGCCTACTGAGTGGTAAAGCAGGGTTTTGAAACACGTTCAATGGGGTCCAATGCCTGTCATCTTTTTGCTGCACCCAGTGTCCCCACCATGAGTAAGGGACAAAGAAAATCTTAGGGTGTTAAGAGGATGCTGAGTAGAGTGGAAAGTGGATGGGAAAGAGAACATACTAGTGATGGAGAGACCCACTTCCAACAGCACACAAAAGAGGAGCCAGGAAAAGGGAAAGAAGGGAGTCGATATTTGTTGGTAATTACAGAAGGTAGTCCACAGCAGTGCTTCTCAGACTTTCAAGTGCATCAGCATTCCCTCAAGACTGCGTTACGGGGCAGATTCTGATTCAGGAGGTCTGGGCGGGCCTGAGGCTGCCTTTCTAACAAGCTCCCAGCTGAGGCCAATGCTGCTGGTGTAGGGACCACACTCTGAGCAGCAACGATGTGTGGCAATGGTAGAGGAGCGGTTGTCAGCCCAGCGTCTAAGGCAGACAGACCAGGAAGTGAACCTGGTGTTGGTACTCATTAACGGTGTGACCTTAAGGAATACGCTAGTTTCCTTTGGCTGCCATGACAAAGTACCAAGAACTGGGTGGATGGAAACCACAGAAAGCTCTTGTCTCAGAGACCTGGAGGTCAGAAGTCTGAACCAAGGCGTCAGCAGGGCCATGGTCTCTCTGGTGGCTCTAGGGGGACTCCTGCCTTGCCTCTTGAAGCTCCTGGTGTTTGCTGGCAATCCCCGGCATCCCTTCGTCTGCAGATGCGTCGTTCCAGTCACATGGCTGTCTTCTCCTTCTGTGTCTTCACACTGTCTTTCTTCCGTGCATGACTATCTCTGCATCTAAATCCCCCCTTTTTATAAGGACACCTGTCATAGTGGACTAGGGCCCACCTAATTAGGGCTCACCTCATACTCTGAGGTAGCTGGGGGTAGGCCATGCCATTTCAACCCACAACAGTTAACATGTTCGCTCTTTGAGCCTTGGTTTCTTTATCTGTTGAGAGGGATAATGATACCTACTCTACAGAGTTCAATTCAATGGAATAATAAAGGTCAAGTGTCGGCACACAATAAGGGCTCAAACCATTCTAGTTAAAGCATACCAGGCAGCCGTCTCTCACGATCCTTCTCAGCCATCACACCGCCTGCCCTGGGATGCAGGCATCAGCAATCCCACTGTTATCAGAAGAGATGGAGACTCAATAAGGATAAGAAACTTACACAAAGTCTCACTGTTAAGATGTAAAATCCACTATTCCCCAAAGTCCATGATGTTTACTCCACTCCAAGGAGCTCGACGGGGGCGCTGGCAATGGAGGTGAAGTTATAAACGCTCTCCTACAGAGGCAACAGCAGAGAAAGATGATTATTTTTATTTAATCATCTAGGGACCTGTGCCCAATAAAGATTCTGGTTCAAAGTGCCCACGATCACAGAGGAGGTGTTCAGAACGCTCGGGGACTGGAGGAGGGAGGTAAAGGACAGCTGCTATATGAAGTCCAGTGGATTCCTCATGTCCATCAGGTTTTGTCATCCTTTTTCATGTTTCACGGCTGCTTCGACATTTTTTTAATAGGTCATAGCAATCCGCAATCAAAATTTCAAAGCTAAAAATACCTCCATGCCACCCTGAAAAGTCATTAAAAAAAAATAACAAAAACAAAACACCTGAGCGTTTTCCAGGAAAGAAAAAGAGAAATGTGTAGGCTGTAATGAGTAATTGAATCTACTTTTGTCTGTTTGCAATAAACATTTGCAAAACACATTATCCTTTTGACATTTCTGTTAGGATTGCTCATACTCTATTTTCTGAAAGATGTCTTCCATCCTCACTGAGTTCCTGTAATTACCTCCTCAGAAGACCATCTCAGCCCTTCAGAGACATTATCCATTTTAAACAGTTGATTCCTAATTTTTGTTGCTGTTGCTGTTATATTCAGCTATCTCTTGGGGGGGGGGGGAAACAATGCCAACTTGAGCTATAGAAAGATACAGATTAGTCAGAGAAAATGAGAGTGATAGAGAAGCAGGTGGCTATTTGATCTTCCTTTTTGTCAATTCTGTGGCCATTGCATGGCCCAGTAGTGGTAAGGGAGCGACACTGCCTGGGTTCTGATCCTGGTTCTGTCATTTGCAGGCTGTGTGGCCTTGGGGAACTTGCTTAAACACCCTGTGCTTCGGATTGCTCACGGTAAAACTGGGATAATAACAGTACCTCGTTCATAGAATTGTTGTGAGGATTAAGGAAGTTAATATGGATAAAGAGCTTACGTATGTGTATGTGCTCGAGGAATGATGATTGTGACTGTGGCTGTGATTATTTGGCATGAAGAATGACAGCTAGCCTTGAAGTCAGAAGATGCTGTCACTGTGGAATCTCCTTGACTTCTTCATTTGCAAAATGAAACTAGTCAATGTCCAATCACGCAGAGCAGGTATAAGGCAGAGCAATGAGAGTGTATTGTGGGCCTTTTTTTTTTTTTTTCCTAATGTTAATGGGTGCTTTTTTACAGCACCCATTAAGTGATCACATTAGCAGTTTACAAGATGACTGCAATTGTTCTTTGGGGACTGGGCAAAGGAAAAACTGAGAAAGGGGAGACCTGACAGGGGCATTGACCTCCCCCACGCTGGTCGATGGAGATGGAGCAAAATGGACCCATCATGCAAATCCAGGTGCCTCCACAGGACTCAGTCACAGAGGGAGGAATGCGAAGGACAATTCCTGCGTGTCAGACCAGCTGGACAGAACAGCAACACATTGAAATGTGTGCAGGCATTTGTATACTCTGGAGCGAAATCAGAGAGAACAAGACAGGAAAGCAATGGAAATATCTGCATGGAAAAGAAGACAGAAACTCAGATTCGTGGAGAACCGAAACCCTCCATGGGTGTTGAAGAAATGCACTGCAGACTGGGGGAGCAGCAGCAAGGCGTGGCAGAAGAGGTCACTGTCATATTTGAGGGACACTGTGCTTGTCATTTATGCACAGGAACATGACAGCTTAAACACATGATCATGTCCTACAGCACAAAAACAGCTTCTTATGTGTCCCCCGGTATATTGAGCCCAGTCCTATGCATAAAACAGAGTTTTTGGTAAATACTTGAATTTAGAGATTTGCTGAATAAAAGATAAAGCATTTATTCATCATCATCATTTTTAAGAGTCGGTGCTAGGCTTTGGGAACACAGAAGATGAACGAGATGTGGCCCATACCTTAAAGACAGGGATCTTCCCTACCCACCTTTCCTTTCCCCTTTTCCTTTCCCTCCCCTTTCAGCCCCTCTTCTCTTCTCTTTTCTTCTTCCCCTACCATTTCTGTCTGCCTGCCTGTCTCTTATGCACACTCACAAACCTGCACACGCATATACACACATGAGCACACGCACACACACACACACACATGCTCCCTGTCTGATAAAGGGGATTTAGCTGCTAGGAGTCCAATACTGAATCTTTCTGCAGATAGAATCTAGGTCTGCTCAACATGTCTCTCATCCTCCTTATACCGACAGGCTAACCATGGCGTGTCCTTCTCATGGTGACGGATGGTCAAGTGCAAGAAACCCGCCCATGTCCGCAGCTCCACAAACCAGTCTGAAGCCTCTGTCCCCATCACATCTACTTACACCCCACTGGCCAGCACAAGTCACAAGGCAGAGCCCAAAGCCAAGGTGCAGGTATGTACAATCTGCCTCCTGCAGGAGAGGCTGCAAAATTATTTAGCAAACTGGATAGGTATAAAGATAGATACAGAACCATAGTTACCGTGGACAAGTCTTTTCCACTCTCCAGGTATCCGCACTCGTTAAAAGCGTGGGTCAGATCTATGTGTCCCACAGTGTAAAGTTCAGCCATCGAGTAGCATGCAAAATGGTTTTAGGTGGCACATGAAATTTAGTGAATTCTTGGCTGTGGTATTAACTCACATTAAGCACAGGAGTGATGAGGATTCACTTCTGACTTGTTTTCAGTATCCCTGGCGTTAACCATCCCAAGACCCTTGCTGATTTCTCACTCTAATAATGAGCTAGCAGGCCACAGTGCCAAGCTCGAGTCTCGGAAGATGGCTTTGTTTTCATTTTATTTATTTTTGACTATATTGTATTTATAGCAAGTGAGGCTAGCTTTTATTTATATACATTTTCTTCAAAAATATGTGTATTTAATAAAACGTGAGCCCATTTAAAGAAAATATAAAGTCAATTATCAGTGATATGCAGATAGCAAAAAATCATGGCTGTGGGGCTTGAATAACTCAAGTCTGAGAAATTCTGGATACGATGATCTTTGAGGATCTGAGACGCTCATCGTTGCCAATTCCGTTGCTCCAGCTGTGGTCTTCACTTCTACCCCGAGGCTTCTCCAGAGGACGATGAGCAGCAAGGGGATTGCCCTTCTCTTCTGAAGGTTCCCAAGACCTTCCATCCCCCCCCTTCTGAATGTGAGCGACCCGCTGCCAGCATGACTACCCAGCCAGATGCATTTGATTGACACGCTCACCCCTACACAGCGGGCCAGAGTCAGTCACCCTGGGGCCGCCCCTGCCCTTGGCATTGTGACACGTGGGCCCAGATTCCAAATGTCACGTTACATCTCCTCATGGCATCAAAGCACCTTTGAGAGCAGGAAACCCTAACAGATGGCTGAGATGCCTTCAAAAAGACTCCCCAAGAGCCTGGGAGACGCACGGAGCCCTGTCAGCGGTGACGGGTCATAACATATGCTCAGCAAAAAGCGCCAAAGGGGAGAGTGGTCCCTGCACCCGCCACCCACAGGATGCTGTTTATCAGCTGTCTCACACTGAGGGCCATTTGCTTTTGCAAAACATTATTAAATCCCCGATCGTGAGCCTTGGTGCCCTGGACTTTTAATGGTACAAAAGGTAGTGATGGAAAACTTTTTATTGACATTGAATACTTCGTTGAAAAGAAAATAAGTAAGAAAAGGTCCCCTTCTTTTTTTCCGCAGTAGTAGACTGTTACCCCCTCTGGCCCTGGAGTTGCAAATCTGGATTTTGTGGACTCTTAACGAGCCCATGGCTGGTCTTAAAGAGGCCTGTGGACATCCCAAAATTACCTGCAAAAGTTTGCGTGTGGACATAGGTGGGTTTTGCTACAGAGAGGGTCTAAAGCTTTAGTTCAGTTTCTCAAACGGTCCGTGTCTCATTAGACGCCACGGCTCTAGCTGTGCCCCTCGAGAGATTGCAGGTGGCGGCAGCAACATGTCAAAACTCAGCTGAACTGAAAGCTGACCGGTAGGCGATGCAGGGGAGCAGTATTGCCCCCACTAGCAACATGAAGAAAAACACTGGCCATTTGCCATCACCGTAATTTAAAACAGGTTATATCGGTGTAGCAGGACGTGGAAGAAAATATTCAGGAAGGCCCTCAACTCAGATTAAAAACATAAATTTAGCTTTGTTTTAAAAAATCACTACATTGTCCATTTTCACATCCATCTCCCCAGTGGCCAGCGCCAATCTGTGGACAAGGGTTCGAGAAGCACTGTTATCAGAGTGAGAGACTCCTACCCAGCCTGCGCGTCGTTCGGAAACCGTGCCTTCTCTGAGATTCCCAGGACAGAGCCCACCGCTGCCCTCTCAGTTCCTGGACCGCCCCCGGAGAAGTCCCGTATCTCTGATCCCACTATGCGGTGACTCTGGGTACTATTCCCCGAGGCAAGGACGATGGCGTCCATGCAGTAATTCATTCCGAGAGCTGCTGACTACGCCCGTCCTGGGCCGGGCCCTGAGCTAGGCAGCAGACATGAGAAGTGAAGGCACCATCCCTTCCCTTAAGGGCTCACCCCAGCGAGAGACGATGGAAATGGTCTCAGTGGACGCCATCGCCCACCCTTCTCCCTCTGCCCCACTGCCCCATGAGCCAAGGAATTGAATGCTACAGAGGCCATAGTATAATAATCCACATTTCTACTCCAGCTGGGAACCCCAGGTGAGACTGACTGATTGAATTCTCTTCCTGAAATAAATTTTAAATACATTTTAGAAGTGTGGGACAGAAAATCTAGAAAGCCGAGCTCAGAGAGTAGTCAGAATGTAGCCAGGCAGGGGGCAGGTCTCACTGCAGGGTCAACCCTCTTAGCCGTGCACGGGAAGACTCCGTTCTTAAAATACGTTCTGAAACGTGCCTCTGCGAAGGCTGGGCCCTCTCCCTGTGGCACTGAGAGCCCAGAGGAAGCAGCCAGGGCCACAGCATGGGCGGAAGGGAGAGCGTGAGACCAGGGAGCGGCCCGCAGAACCTCGACGGCGCAGACCACACCGGAGCAGAAGCCCTTCTCCTGTCCACGGCGCCCACGTGAGGGGAACTGGGAGCTGGCCTCGGAATCCACGCACAGGCTGCAGGGTTGTAGAGCATTTTAGAGGGCTTTCATTCGTGATAGCGTGTTTGCTTTTCATTGAACTCCGCTGTTTCTATAAAGTGCTCAGTTAAGAGAGCCTCTCTGGCTAGTTGTGCAAAGTGAAGTCTGAACTGAGTGGGATATGTTGCCCGAGAACTACAATTAGCAGCTGTCGATCCTGTAAGTGGCTAGGTAAGTAACAGTAGCTGCTCTCAGGAAAGTTGCCAGGACTATCGTATACGTTCTGTCAGCGCTGGATCATGAGGTCCCCCTTCTCTTCCCCTTCGGCAGAGAAGCCGAGGCCCAGGAACGTTATCACCTTGACCAAGGGCGTGAAGCAGCCAAGAGCACCCGGGACTCCACGGACTTTAGTCCAGAGGAAGCAACCAGACCCAGAGAGGTCAGGACCCCAGGTCTGTTGCCATTCTGTTACTCAGGCCTGCATTTTTGAGACCTCAAGATTAAATGCTGTTCTAATTTATAGGTACCCAAACTGATAGAAGATTCATAAAAATAACAGAATGGTTGGGAAACGTCTCTTGTTCCTCCTATGAGGGGGAACTGTGATGAGTATCAGGAAGAGATAAATTAGAAACTTGGAAAACATAAATGAATTTCAGAGTGGGTCAGAGAATGCGAGACTGAGGAAGGACTTCAGAGGTTATCCTGCCAGACCAGGTGGAAACACTGAGGTACACCGGGATGTGAGGATGCAATTATTATTTTTGCACAACAAATCAGCAGCAGAGCAGGGATTGGGATTCAGTTCTCTGACATCCCAGCCCCACGCTCACACCAGCCACACCAGGCGGACGGGGGATGCCACACCAGCAAGTGATGGGTACTGCGAACCACAAAGAAGAAATGTTCATCGTCAGAGAAAAAGATCGATTTTTTTTTTTCAGAGTCCAGACTTTTAAGGACACTTCATTTTGTTGTCAAGGAAGGCTGCAGGGACATATTCCCTGGGAAAATACACACAGGAGATTTTCTAGCTGTAGTCTTAGGCAGAGAACAAGAATAAACCCCTCAAATTGTTCCATTTTATTTCCTGGAGCCAGAGCGATGACTCCCGCATTTCAAGCCTTGAAGGCAACTTTAATACTATTCCCAAGTTCAAAGGTTTCGCTTTCTTATTTGCTGCTTCTACAGCCCTGAGCCTTTGAACTTTGGTTTTGTAAGAAGACTCAGCCGCTGAGAAGTGTGAAGACAGATTCCATTTCCACTCAGATGACAGCCTCTTGTGAAAACATATCCAGGGGGGACTCATTCCCTCTTAAAGCCACTCCAGGCAGCCTTCGCCCTGTCCCCACATCAAAGCAGCTTCTGTCCAGGTCACCAGCGACCTCCATGCTGCTGAACACACCGGTCAGTCCACAGTCCTCGCTGGCCGTCAGAGTCACGCGGCCGGTGGGCCACCCCCCTGGACACGCTCTGCACCTCACCTCAGGTGCCACTCTCCCTTGGTTTCCCTTGTCCTCATCTCCCCAGACTCTGAACCTCAGAGTGCCACAGGTCCTGGACACTTTCCTCTCCACCAAGACTCACCCCTCAGGTGATCCCAGTCAGTTCTATGGCTTATATCTCACCTGTCAGGTGACAACTTGCGACTTTGATCAACTCGACCTTCAAAAGAGTCTGACCACGTTGCCCCACCGCCGGCACCGTCGCCATCATCTCTCACCTGGATTGTTGCTGTAGTTACCTGGCTTCCCTCCCCGCGCCCACCCTTGCTCCCTCTAATTGATTTTCCACCCAGCAGCCAGAGGGATCTTTTAGAAACACAGGCAGAAAGAAGTTGTTCCTTTATGCC
The DNA here is from genome assembly GCA_030848825.1 of Tadarida brasiliensis. Lineage (NCBI taxonomy): Eukaryota > Metazoa > Chordata > Mammalia > Chiroptera > Molossidae > Tadarida > Tadarida brasiliensis. The sequence continues at coordinate 43,330,791 of CM061264.1, forward strand.
TCTGCCCGAACAGCGCTGCAGTTTCACATCTCAGAGTAAACACCAAAGTCTCCGTGAAATCACTCATCCGGCTCTAACTCAGCCTACTCTGAACACACTAGTCTGTCACCTCTTCCTAACCCAGGCCAAGCACAGGACCTCGAGGCCTTGACCATTGTGTATCACGGGGCAGCTCCCCTCCCTCTCTGATCCCTCACTGTGTCCCTTATCGCCACAGCACGATCACCACTGCACCAACCCTCGGTTTCCTCTGCTGTTGTCCTCCCCACCAGAATGCAAACCATGGAGCTTCCGAATAACTGGCACCCTGCCGCTGTGTTCACTGCTCTCTCTCTCCCACCTCGAATGGCTGCGGGCACATAGTGCTAGTCAATAACAGTTATTGAATGAAAAACCCGAATCATTAAGTTCTGTCCAGGATCGACGATCAAGTGCAGGGAGCAGGGCAGCTAAAGCCACCATGGAGAGAGGAGCTCCTCCATCCCCACCCCTGACGGCTCCTCCCGCAGCACCCCAGGCTCCCGGGGGCTCAATCCCTCACAGAACGTCAAGCATGAGTCATATCGTATGTACTAAGGCATGGTGGTTAAGAGTTGAGGTGCCAGACCCAGGCTGCCTGGATTCGAATTACTACTCTATTTCTTCTTGGCTGTGTGTCCTTGAGCAAGTAACCTAACTTTTCTGTGTCTCAAATTCCTCCTCTGCGAAATGGTTGATAATGATAGCACCTATCTCATGAAGTTGCTGTAAATTTTAAACATGACATGTTACAGCCCTGGCTGGGTGGCTCAGGCGGTTGGAGCATCATCCCGTACACCAAAAGGCTGTGGGTTCAATTCCCAGTCAGGGCGCATACCAAGGTTGCAGTTTTGATCCTGGCTTGGGGTGCAACTGATCGATATTTCTCCCTCTCTCTCTTCCTTCCCTCCTTTCTCTCTAGAAATCGATAAACATATCCTCAGATAAGGATTTTAAAAAAAAGACAGATTACATAAGACATAGAAAAGAACCTAGTACATAGTAGTTATTAGTTCATGTTATTACATTAAGAATATATTGTACAAATAACATTCTCTTTTGTTCCCCAAGAAGCTTTTCTCATAAGGGGACCTACATTTATAGCATATATTCACATATCCATATATATGTGTATATATTATATATATATATATGTTATCTGTGTACACATATATTTAGTTAGATAGATAGATATGTATGTGTGTACATATATATTTATTTAAATTCAATATTGGCTTTCTTTTTTCCTGTGTCCAGCCTCTGAAACAGGAGTCTTTCTTCCCCAAAATAATCCACTCCTCCAAATATTAACAAGCAATATAGATTTTACTTAATATTTCATAAAGGCCTTGGAAGAGGGGGCTTATGTCACACATCACACCAAAATATTTAAAGACCTTCAATAGATAGCTCTCTTCTCCACCCAAATTGTCCATCAACCAGGTTTCTCCCTGTCCCGCTTGCTTCCCCACTCAGTTCCCTGCTCCCGAACCCCTGGCCCTTCCTCTGGGCTCACGTTGCCCTCAGCTGCCCACAGCCTTTATCCCAGCTGCCGTGGGAGCCGTACCGTGCTTGTATTTTACTCACTCTTATACCCTGCGTCCTTGACACCTACCAGAGGGCTGCTGTGCAGTTTGTGGTCTGTGGGCTGTTATGAGAATGAATAAATGAAAGACTCTTATACATGAATCCATCTTCTACTATGGAGAGGGAAATGGAAACGGAAGATTGTCAAAGGGCCTGTGGAACAGTTGGAAAGAGACTTCAGAGTCTCCTGCTCTCCTGTGTCCCCATCCACCACAAAGACCAAGCACACCCAGTTCCAGGCTCTCCCTTAAGCCCTGGAAGGATTCTGACCTTCCCGCCTATTCAGAAGATCCGCTCACACCACGAGCCGGTCTTGGGCCATGCAGAGAGAAAGCTCTCTCAATAGTTGCTTCTTTTCTTTCATTCCTTACGGAGAAGGACTCATCAAACACGCAGGAAGCTTAAGAATATTCCAAGCAGATGCGGTTGTTCATCAGGAAATGCATACCTATCTCCCAGTGTCTCCCGTTACTAGCTTTGTCCGTCCTGAGCAGGCCCGGGTCTGAGGGACGTGGCCCAAGAAAGAGCTGCAGGAAAACAAGCCCTTGTTTTCTCCTTTGATCCAGAAAAGGAGACCCAATTGGTGAGTGCCTAGATTATAATTCTCTTTTCTGTGATGTTTTGGGGGGAGTGTCAAAGTGAAGAACAACTCAGCCCTGATGAGAATGGAGATGAAATATGAGCTCCGAAGGGCTCTTGTTTTGGGATGTTTGGGGAAGCCCTTTGCCCTTCCTCATCCACATGGCAAAATCATACTAACCTTGACACTCTGCGTAAGTGGCTCATCAAAGTTCTCTTCCCCTAAGTCCCTGAAAGGCTCACCCTTTGCTCCTTAGTGACAGCTCTTCACCCTGCACACACGTCCACGCCTGCCCCTGTACCCACCCACGTGTCAAAGGCACTGCTCCCCGGGTGCAAGCTTCACTGCCCACGGACAACAGGCTTCTTAGGGCGACATCACAGTGTGCCCAGTCTACAGTCAATACTCAACACATTCGTTTAAATACACACACAAATGAAAAGTACAAGCAGGTTGAAATTCCAGCTCTGATTCAAATGCCTTGTCAATACAGATAAGCCTTGGTATACTACTCTGTACAGTAGGCAGGACAATCCCCTCACTGACTTCACAGGACTGTTGAGAAAATTAAATGAGATCATAGATACAAAAAGACTTTGCAAAGTAAAATGCCACACAGACAATGTTACTGTTGGGTATTGTCACAGTTCCTTTAATTTTGGATGACCCCCAGAATCAGTCCAGGGACTGTTTTTAAATGCCATCTAATGTAAGTTTAATAATAAAATATTTACAGAGGAAAAGAGCTAAACAATTCAGTCAGAAATGAAAATAACTTCTTTAGCTGAGAAAACGAATGTTGTAGTGAATTACTATAGTCGAGAAGGGGACAGAAATAAAATTCAGGATGGGAAGAATGGGAGGCACGGGATGGATAAGACAATAGGAGAGGAAAAGGTGAGCTGTGAGAGGGTGGGAGAAAGGGGAGGGCAGTGAGGTGGGTGGAAAGACACACAGACAGGCACAGCAGGGGGGCCTTCCTGTCTAACACACACTGAGTGGGTTACCTGGTGACCTCGGTCTTCACAACCACCCTGTGAAGGTGGCATTACAACCCATGTGTAAAGATGAGAAAATCCAGAATCTGGAGAGGGGAGGTGAGCTGAAGCCTGGGACTGGGAGCCCAGTGAGGTCAGGAGCACATCTTTTCAATGCACGTGCTCTCTGCCTGGGAAACACCTGGCACATTACAACCGAGTACACATATTTCATGTTTTCTAATTGATTTGCGAGAGAGGGAGAGAAACATTGATGTCAGAGACAGAAATCCATTGGTTGCCTCCCTCATGCACCCTGACCAGGGATCGAACCCGCAACCTGGATATGTGCCCTGATCGGGAGTCGAACCCGCCACCTTTTGGTGTACGGGATGATGCTCCAAGAAACTGAGCCACACCAGCCAGGGATATCTATCTCTCTATTTCTCTTTCTCTCTCTCTCTCTCTCTCTCTCTCTCTCTCTCTCTCTCTATCTCTATCTCTATCTCTATCTCTATCTCTATCTCTAAATGAAGGAATGAATTTGCACAGCTAGTAAGAGACAAGGCTGGCACTTAAACCACAGGCTGAGTGGCACAGAAGCCTACCAGTTCTTTCCACTGTAGCACAATCAACTTTATATTAGAAGTTTGTGATACATTAAAACTACAAGACCAGCAAAATTCAGACAATGGTGTAATTGTCCACATCTGTTAAATAGAATAATTAGCAACCAATGAACAAATATAAATACAAATATTAACTCTCTGTCATAGGTCCTGAAATTTCCCACCAGGAAAGTGCTCTGAGCCACTGTTTATGGTAGGCCTGAGCCCGGGATGTCAGTGGATGTTACACTGTATAGTTCTCATAACTGCCTGGTTTAAGTGCAAGTTTGGGAAGAGTAGCTACCCCAGAGGGGTTCCACTCCAGTAAGAGGTGGTTATATTTTAAAAATCAGCTTTAATGATGCATAATTTACATGACATAAAATGAACCTATTTTATGTGTACTCATTATTATGTATGCAGATACTCATTACATGCAAACATACATACTTGCCACCACCACAATCAAGACATAGAACATTTCCTCCATAAGTTCTGCAGTGAATCTCCCCTCTCCACTCCCCACCTGAGGAATCCATCTGATTTCTGTCATTATAGAAACGTTTCTCTATTCTAGAAATTCATATAAGTGCAATCATTCTGTATGTAACGTTTGGTCTCTGACTTCTTGAACTCACCATACTAATTTTGGGATGTACCCAAGTCACTCTATGTATCAATCCTTCGTTCCTTTTATTTTTTTTTTTCCTTTATTGATTTTAGAGAGAGAGGAAGTGAGAGGGAGAGAGAAATAGAAACATCAATGAGAGAGAACATCTACCGGCCGCCACTTGCATGCCCTGCACTGGGGATCGGGCCCACAACCTGGGCATGTGTCCTGACTGGGAATCGAACCAGCAACCTCCTGGTGCATGGGTCAACGCTCAACCAGTGGGCCACACCGGCTGGACCCTTCATTCCTTTGTATTGTTAGTATTTGATTGTACAGATTTACCACAATTTGTTTATTCAGTTGTTGATGGACAAGGGGGATGCTTTCAAGTTTGGGTTATTGTGAATAAAACTGCTAGGAACATTCATGTGTAGGTCTTTGTATTGATAAAAGTTTTCATCTTTTTTAAATATCTTTTTTTAAATTGATTTTTTTAGAGAGAGAGAAAGGGAGAGAGAGAGAGATAGAAACATCGATGTAAGAGACAAACATAGATAAGCTGCCTCCTGCACACCTCCTACTGGGGATTGAGCCTGCAACCCAGGCATGTGCCCGGACAGGGAATAGAACCAGAACCTCTCAGTCCATGGGACGATGCTCAATCCACTGAGCACACCGGCTGGGCTGTTTTCATTCTTTTAGGTGACTGTCTGGGAGTGGAATTGCTGGGCCTAGAGTGATCATATATTTAACTTCATAAGAATTGGCTATTTTCCAAAATAGTTGTATCACCTTACCAACCACTAGTAACGTATGAGAATTCTATTTGCTCTATACAGTTGTCAACACTTAGTGTTGTCAGATTTAAAACAATTTTTAGACAGTCTAGTAGGCATTTTCACTGTGGCTTTAATTTCAATTCCCTGACGATGTTGCGCATCTCTTGTGGGTTGAATTGTGTCCCCGCAAAAGAAATGTTGAAGTCTTAACCCCCAGTACTGGTGTGTGACCATATTTGATAATAGAGTCTTTGCAGAAGTAATCAAGATCAGTTCAAACTGAATTATGGTGGGCCCTCAATTCCATGGCTGGTGTCCTTAGAGGTAGAAGGTCATGTAGATAGACACAGGCACACACACACAGAGGAGAATGCTATGTGAAGACAGAGGCAGAGATTGGAGTGATGCATCTACAAATTTAGGAACACCAAGGATAGCCAGCAACCACCACAAGCTAGAAGAGAGGCATGGAACAGATCCGTCCCTAGGCCTTCAGAAAAAGCATAGTCCTACTGACACCTGGATTTCAGACTTCTGGTCTACAGATCTATTAGAGAATACATTTCTGCTGTTTTAAATCACCCAGTTTATGGTACTTACAGTAGCCCTAGAGAATACAGTCCATGTTCATGTACCGATTGGCCAATTGTATATATTCTTTTGTGAAGCAAATGTTCAAATCTTCTGCCTATTTTTAAATTGCATTGTTTATCTTCTTGTTATTGAATTATATATACAAATACACATTCATACATATATATACATACACACATTTGTCTGATATATACTTTATAAAGAGTTTCTCCCAATCTGTAAATTGTTTTTTGTTTTCTTAACAGTGTCTTGCAAGAGGAAAATTTTTAATTTTGGTGAAATAAAATGATCTATTTTTCCTTTTATGTCTCATGTTTTGTGTCCTAAAAATGCTTATCCACTCCAAGGTTATGAATATTTGCTTATTATGTTTTCTTTTAAAAGTTTTATAGTTTCAGCCATTCCATTTGGGTCTATTATCTACTTCAAGTGAATTTAGTGTATGGGATAAGATAAAAATCTATTACTTTTCTCTCCATATGAGTAATCAGTTATTCTGCTACCCTTTGGTATAAAGATAGGCTTCCCCCGCCATTGAATTGTTTTGAAACTCTGTTGAAAATCAGTTGAACATGTATGTGGGTCTATTTCTGGATCCTCTGTTCTGTTCCATTGAATGATAGGCTTATATCAATTCTATCCTGTGTTAATTACTATGGTTTTATTATTGGTCTTGAAATAGAGTACTATAAGTCCTCCAGATTTATTCTTTTTTTTCTAAAGTTGTTTTGCCTATTCTAGGTCTTTTTCATTTGCATATAAATTTTAGAATAGGTTTGTCAGTTTGGGGGGAACAAAAAGCCTATTGTGATTTTCACTGGGATTGCTTTGAATCAATGAGTCAATTTGGGAAGAAAAACATACTGAAATTATGAGTTTTCTAATCCAGCTACATGTTAAATCTGTCTTTTTTTAAATCTTAAAGTTTCTTTCAGCAATGCTTTGTAGTTTTCATAGCATAGCCCTGGTATGTATGTCTGCAGTTAAACGTATTTCTATGGTGTTAAAAAATCCATTTCATTATTTATGGCTGGTAGGTGGAAATACAATTAGTTTTTGTATACCATATTTGTATCCTGCAGCCTTGGTAAATTCACCTCTTCATTCTAGTAGCTTTTTCGTAGAGTGCTTAAGATTTTTCTACATCTGTGGACATGGAAAAAAACGTATTTCTTTCCTGTCTCTTGTCTTTTATTTCTTTTTCTTACTTTCACTAACCAGCGCTTTCAGCATGATGTTGAATAGACATGATGAAAGTGGTCTTGATCTTAGGGAGAGTGTGCAGCTTTTCACCATTAAGTAAGAGATTAGCTGTGGCTTTTCATAGGTGCCCTCTATCAACTTGAGAATGTTTTGTTCTCTTAGTTCGCTGAGACGTTTTGTTGCAAAAGGGTATTGCATTTTATCAAATGCTTCTTTTGCATATATGGAGATGATCATATGGTTTTCTCCTTTATTTTAATTATTTTTGTATCATGAACTACACTGTTTAATTTTCAAACTACAAACCAGCCTTGTGATCTGGAAATAACACTTGGCCATAATATATTGTGTTTGTTATTTCTTGTTTGGTTTCAGCATAAGGCCAGCCTCCTCTAAATTTGGGACAATTTTGTGTAAGAGTAGTATTATCTTCCTTAAATGCTTGATAGAATTTTCTCGTGAGGCCCCTTGGGTCTAGAGTTTTCTCTGGAGGAAAGTTCATTATTATAAATTCAATTTATTTAATATTTAAGTTTCAATTCTATTCAAGTTCCATTTCTTCTTCTATAAATTTCATTAATTTCTGTATTGCAAGAAACTTGCCCATGTATCTAAGTTCTTGAATTTTATTGACCTTTCCCCAAAATCAGCTTTTTGTTCAGTTTATTTTCTTTATGGTTTGTTTTCTGTTTCATTGATTTCTCCTTGGTATGCAGCATATAGCTAGGTCTTGCTTTTAATCCAATGTGATATTGTTTTTTTCATTTGCATGTTTATACCAGTTATATTTAATTGGCTATCGGTATGGTTGAATTTAAGTTTGCTGTCATGGTATTTGTTTTTATCTGTTCCAGATACATGATTACTTAGTTATTTTAGTTGATGTTCTAGGGTTTGCAGTACATGCCTTGAATCTACCATAGTCTAACTTCAGATAATACTATACCATTTCACATGTAATGTTAGAGTATTACAACAGTACATTTCCATTGTCCATTTTATCTGTATTAATACTGTTGTCGTTTTACTTCTACATATGTTGCATATTCCAAAATACATTGTTATTTTAGCTTTAAAAGTTTATTATCTTTTAATGAATATTTTAAAATGAGAGAAACGATCACTGTTATTTACCATCTCTGGTGATCTTCATTACTTTGTGTAAATCCACATTTTCATCTGATAACATTTTTCTGTTGTCTAAAAGACTTCTTTTAACACTACTTATGTTCAGGTCTGCTGGCAATATATTATCCCAGCTTCTGTTTTTCTGAAAAAAACACTCAACATTGTCTGAATTTTTTTTTTTATATCCTCACCGGAGGACATTTTTGCATGTATCTTCAGATAGAGCAGGAGGGAGAGAGGGAGGAAGAGAGAGAGAGAAACATCAATGTGAGAGAGACACATCGACTGGTTGCCACCCACAGGGCCCCAACCCGGGTCAGGAACAAACTGCAACCGAGGTACGTGCCCTTAGCAGGAACCGAACCCAGGACTCTCTTGTCCACGGGCTGACGCTCTTACCGCTGAGCCAAATTGGCCAGGCCATTGTCTGAAATTTTGAAGTGTACTTTCGTGGCTATGAAATTCTAGGTTGACAATCTTTTTTTAAGCATGTTAAAGATGTTCCATTATGTTTTGAATTTCATGCTTCCTGATGAGAAATCATCAGACTTTCTTACTTTTATTCCTCTATATTTAACATGCCCTTTTGCTGGGGTTTCTTTTAAGATATCCATTTTATCATCTGTTTTTAGAAATTTGATTGTGCTTACCCTGATTGATTTTTATTTGGTTTCTTTAATCTGTGAGTTTATAGTCAAATTTAAAATTTTTTCAGTCATTATTTCTTCAAATACTTTTTCTGCTGTTTCTCTTCTTCTGAGGTTCCAATTGCATATATGTTAAATCACCAAATATTGCCCCACTGCTACTGTCACTGAGAAATTTTTTAGCTCTTTTTTCTCTTGTGCTTCTTTTTGTATTGTTTTTATTGATATGTCTTCAAATTCTCTTGTTTTTTTCTGCAGTGTTTAATCTGTTGTTAAGCTCTTTCAGTGTATTTTAAGTTTCAGATATGTTTTTTCAACTCTAGAAGTTTTCTCTGAGTCCTTTTTTATATATAGTTTTTTTCTTAATATTTCAAAGTTTCCTTTAACCATGAGCATATTTATAATAGCTAATTTATATTCCTTGTTTACTAATTCCATCATGTCTGCCATGTCTGGGTCAGTCCCTATTTACTACCTTTATTTTCCTTAATTGTAGGTTATATTTTCCTACTTCTATACATGACTTGTAATTTTTTTTTAATGCTGTACATTGCATATATGTTGTGACTTTTCAGATTTTCTGTCTTTCTTTAAAGAGTGTTTAAGTTTGTTTTGGCTGTTACTTGTGAATCAACTTAATCATCTCAAGGCTTGTTTTTTAACTTTGTTATGACATCTCTAGAGTGGCCTTTACTCTAGAGCTAGGTTAGCTCAATCACTAAGATGTGACCCTCCTTGGGTGTTTGTTGAAATCTCTCTACTCTTGCTGCTCAAAACTCAAACTCTTTTGTGAGCTCTGGGAATTGTTTGGCTTAATGCTCCCTAATAGTCCTTTGCCTAACTGAGTACAGTTTTTAACTTGTGCATACATAGGTTACTATTCATCAACAGACTTATGAGGACCTATTTGCATATCTCTGGAGTTCATTCTCTCTCTCCCTCTCCTCCAACCTCTTCTCTAAAACCCTGTCTTGCTACTTTCAGATGCCTCAGTCTCTCTGAACTCTGATCATTAACTCTTGAGTTTGTCACAGTATACTTGGTTTCTCCCACCCTCTGCTACAAACCAGAATGCGCCTCCAGGAAAGCAAGAGCAACTGTAGTTTTCACCTGGGATGTTTTCTTCTCCTCAGAAATCACACTCCTGAGCTGCCAATCGTCTCATGTCTAAAATCAGCTGTTTCATACACTTTGCCCAGTTTTCTAGTTATTTACAGTGTGAAGGTAAGTTTGGTAAGTTATTCCAACATGGTTGAAATAGAAGTTCTAGAATATCTTTTAAGATAACTAAAAGAGCTGTGGTTGAATTAAAAAGGATTGTATTTAGAATCTCAGTTCTACCATTCACTAGCTGTGATCACTACACAGATAAATAACTTACTTCTGTTTACCTCAGTTTACTCATCTATAAATTTGAGCTCATGGGACCTGCCACACAGGATAGTTGTAAGGACTACCTGATGTAGATGTCCGCCCTTCCTCCCTCCTCCCTCCCTTCTTCCCTCCCTCTCTCCCTCTCCATGAGTGTTCTCCAGGGGGTGGAAAATCAGTAGTAAAGGCCATGAAAGCCCCTGCCTGCATTGAGCTTACCTCCTGGTGAGGATACATATGGAAAAAAGTAAATAAAGAAAAATTATATGAAAGAAATAAAAGAGTGATAGGATCAGAGAGTGACTGAGGAAAACAACTTTACATTTGGCCACTAGGAAAGTCTTCTGAGGATCTAACACGAGAGTTAAGACCTGAACAAGAAGGAGCCAAGAAAGTAACAAGAGAGGGCAAAGCATTCCGGGCAGAGGGATCAGCAATGACAGAAGCTCTGGGGTGTGAATGAGAACATTTATTATACACTGAAAGGCTAGTGTGAGGTGTGCCAATAAAAGAGGAGATCAGTGGTAAAAGATAAACTTGGAGAGACAGGTATAGAGGGACCAACTCACATTTACCCCAGAGGCCAAAGTTGGGAGTTAAGAGCCATGGAAAGCCATCAGGAAATTGCATTGTTTTGTTTTGTGAGTAGGGGAGTGATGATAAAATATGATTTCTGGTTTCTCAAAATCATTCCATCTTCTTTATGAAAATTCTTTACAGTGCGATAATTGTAAAGGTCTGCTGATAAAATTTAAATTAAATTTCACTAATATTGATGTAGTAGATACTATATGTCATGAATTTGGGGAAAGAATAGAAGATTTTCCCTGACTGCCTAAATTGGAAAGCCTTGTTGAGAAGTCAGACACGGGCCAAGTAACTGTGGCTATTTCTTCTTACTAAGCAAAAAAAAAAAAAAAAAAAAAAAAGGAAAATCTTCAGTGGGTGAAAAATTGACACTAAGTCTGAAAACTTTCCACCCAGAGATCATTTGCCCAGTACCTTCCCTCCCTAGTTCACCTATGAAGATGTGTGCCAGTTCCCATCAATAAGAGAGGTCTGAGACTGCCAAAGCCGTTTTCTATTCTTCTTACCTGACAGTTTTGATCTCTTCACCTTGCTTACCAACGACTAATCCTGAGAGAGGTTTTAAATTATAAAAGAAAAGTCACATCTAATTAAATGGATTTTAGGCTTGAGGAACGGGCACAGCCAGATAATCCTCTCGAGGACATGGTGAGAAGTCAAGGCTCCAAAATGAACATCCTATTACAAGAACCAGGACTGGAACCATCAGGACTCTGGACATAGGGAGATTCTATTTTTCAAAAAAAAAAAAAATACACACACACACACACCCACACACACACACATACATGCACACTGTGTCAATCGTAGGCCAATTATATTTCTCATGCATTTTTAACACATTGATCTGGTGTGTCATTCTTAACGGCACACAGCATAGGCATTTAAATTAAATATAAAGTTATACCAAGGAGAAGGCAAAAGTGGAAAAGCAAGAAAAATAATTGAAATAAATTATGAGAAAATGTGATAAATATTCATCAAACTAAAACTGTTTACTAAGTAGCATAGTCCTGTCAGAGAGGGGTATTGTCTTAGGAATGCTTCACTATGCTTGAGTCTTCTTTAACAATTAATATATACAGATTTATTCTTTACCATGCATTCAAATAATGTGGTTCTCTATCTTATACTATATTTAATATATGTCCAGTATTTTAAAATATAGAACATTTTGAAAAGTAGAATGTACAGAAAGGGAAAAAAATACCCATATTTTTTAAAGATATAAAAATTGGCACCTATTTTGAAAAGTAGAAAAAGGAAAAAAATTACCATATTCTCACTACTACCCACTTTAAATCTTCGGCATGTCTCTTTCTATGCATATTTTATATATTTGGGATCATACTAGATATACATTTGTGCTGCTTATTTTTTTCAAATTTCCTTATTATATATCTCATACTATTAAATTACTGTTATAATTGAATAATTTCCTATCATATAGATATGACCATTCTCTATGGTTGGGATTAAAACAAGATATTTTATTTAGGCTAATTCCATTTAAGCTATTTGAAGAATACAATATTATAGCCAATAGAATGAGATATGATAAAAGAACAACTTTCAGAAACCCCACCGCCACCTCACTGGGGTGTGAAGCAAACCTAACAGCAAGTATTATTGGATGATAGCTATTTTACGCCTTGCATTCGGTTAAAATCTTTACTTACTTGATTTCTTTTAAAACTCAACAATACCTATAAATGTGAGCATGTTCTCATTTACAGATGGACAGACTGGCTCCAAGAAAATAAGCATGGTACCTATATCATATGATGATGTAAACAGCAGAGATGAGATTTAAACACAGGCAGGTATGACTCCAAAACTTTTTATTGGAACCCAATATGGAATAATTATCAAGCCGAGTCTTTCAATCTGATTAAAAGAATTGAGAAAGAAAAAGTGCAGTAGATGATCTGGTACTGGTAAAATTGGACAAATTGATTATATTAAAAATAATGGATAATTTGGTCCCCTGAAGATAGTAGAACTGATTTGGATCTTTACCTTTCTGGGCAGATTTATGATCCAAATGTCTTCAGGACACAGTTTGCTTTATTATGTCTAGAAACAAAATCTTGAGAAGTTTAAATAGACAATAGGTCCAGAGGGAAAAGCAACTAACTTTTAATATACTTTCAATATTCTAGGAGTTTGAAAAACACCAACTCACTAACTCTACACACTGCAAAGCAGTTATAATTAAACCTATTTTACAGAGGAGAAAACATTCTGCAATGTTAATTTAATTCATATCCCCTACAATGTAGACTTCTATTGCCTTGGAGGTTATTAATCTCACTGCTAGTCAAACAGTATCTAGGATAATTATTTGTCTTTTCAGGTAGATTCCTTTTCTTCCAACTAAAAGGCAACAAGCTTGAAGACAGAGAATCTTCTTAAAACCAGAGGAAAAAATTGGAATCATTAAGCCCTATTCAACCTCATTACACTGGGCCCATATTTTACAGATGAAGAACATGAAAAGAGAAGGCAGATGACTAAACTGAAGAGACACAGCTTCATAAATCTCATTGCAGAGCTAGACATGGAAGCCTGTGGCTTAAATCTTGACACACTGCTTCCTGTTCTATATCGGTGAGGTGTGATTTCCCACATTACCCGGGGTGCTTGCAGGATCAAACTGGCTAATTTCCCTAGATTTTGTTACCATTTATTCCAAGAACATGCCATAACCTAAAATGCCCATCAGTACTTACATATTCTAGAACCTACCTATCTCTCTCACCCAACATTAGTAAGTTGGCCAAGATTTTTTGGTTTTGATTTTTAAATAAAATAGGAGAAGAGTTAAAGGCAAAAAAAAAAAAAAGGTATTATCTTGGGTGCTTTTTAATTTTTCCAGGTACGAAGGTCACGCTTTGGAGCTAATGCATTGAACACCTAATATCACATTGCTACTCAATATTGGCAGGTACCACCTTCCTAATGACAGTGGTAACTGGGTGTATGTAACTAGAAGTCATTACAATAAATAGATTGATTCTAGTTACCATCTGCAGTGAGTTTAGAGACAGTGTAAGGGGAGGGGTAGTTCTGTGGACGACCAAAGAAGACCACTTAGAATTAACGGTTGAAAACAACCAGTATTCAGTAAGTTGGTCTGTGCATCATGTAAATATTCTAACAGCCACTTCTATAATTTTTTAATTTCCCCTGAAGTTTTCTGCAATGCTAGTACTCATTGTTCAGAAGGTACATTATTTTTTAAATATTCATTTGATTAATGTCAATACATGTCAGATACTGCATTAATATAGATACTATTAATAGCTAATATTAATAAGGGCTTATTTTATGCCAGGCACTGTGCTCTGTGCTGCCAAAGCTTTATTTTAAGTTAATTTTCAACACAATACTATTAATACTATAATTATTCCTAACTTAAAACATGGAGATGGAGGCTTCTGGAAACTAGTTTGCCCAAGATTACGCAGCTAGCAAGAAATAATAAAAGTTAACATGATTAGAGTTATTTCTATGTGCTTGACATTGTTCATCTAATCCTTTCACCTATGAGACAGACATCATTATAGACGTAAAATATAGGCCCATTTCATAGATGAGGAAACTGAACCATAGAGAATGCTGGTAAGTGGTAGCGTTAACATCAGAATCTGGGCTCTTGAATACTACACAGTGATGCTTCTCCAAATTGTAATCCTGGTTATCAGATGTAGCTCAGCCTCATAGCAAAGCTCAGCCTGATAGCCAAGCCCTCGCTTTAATTACTGCCAGGCATGGCTGGAATCTGGGGAAAACATTATGGATAAAATGCCATTACTGTTTTTTTCTTTCAATAGCTAATTCTCCACGATAGCATTAAAAAGAGCAAATATGAAACACTTAAGGATAAATCTAACTGATGCAATTTTGCATGCTGCTACCATAAAAAGAATTGATGAGAGAATTTACAATAAATGTAAATAAATAGGGAAAAATGAATCAGAAAACTCAATATTATTAGGAAATCAATTATCCCCAAAACAATCTATAGATTCAATGCAATTTCTATCAAAATTCTAGTGGGCACTTTTTAAAAGAAATTAACAGGCTAAATATAAAATGTATATAAAAATGTGAAGAACTAGACTGGCCAAACAATTTTGCAAAAGAAGAACAAAGTGGGATGACTATCTGATTTCAGAACTTAGTATAGAACTACAGTGATGAGTCAGGGTGGTATTGCGATAAGGACAGACAAATACATCAATGGCATAGAATGGAGAGTCTAAATATAGGCCTGCACATATATAGTTAATTCATTTTTGACAGATTACAATGGTAATTTAATGGAGAAAGGTTAATCTTTTCAACAAATGTTGCTGGAACAATTAGATGCCCATATACAAAGAAAACTTTAAACCCCTCACACCACACAGAAAAATGAATTCAAAATGAATTATAATCCTAAACTAAAAATCTAAAACTATAAAACTTCTAGAAGAAAACATAGGAGAAAATCTGTAATCTTGGGTTCGAAAAATAATACTCATATAGGACACAAAAAAACATAAACCATAAATTTTAAACAATGATAAACTGAACATCACAGTTAAAAACTTCAGCTCTTAAAAAAAAAAAAAAATCTGTGAAGACAACAGAAAAACCACAGGGTGGGAGAACATAGTTGCAAAACATGTATCTATTAAAGGACCTATATCCAGAATACACATACTTCTTCCAACTCAGTAATAAGAAGACAACACAATTTTCAAAATAAGAAAAGACTGAAATAGACACTTTATCAGAGAAGACATGTCAATGGAAAATAAGCACATGAAAAGATGTTCAGCATCATTTACCATTAGGGAAATAAAAAGTAAACCATAGTTAGGTACCACTCGACATCTACTAGAATGGCTAAGTTAACAGCAAACTAATAATAACAGTATCAAGTGATGGAGAAAGTGGAATTCTCATATATTATTGGTGGCAAGCAAATGTTGCAGTCACTTTGGAAACATGTTAAGCAGTTTCATATAAAGCTAAATATATACTTAACTGATGACCTAGGAATCCCACTCTAGGTATTTACTGAAGGGAAATGAAAACGTATGTCCACACAAAGACTTGGACATGAATATTTATAGTAACTTTAATTATAAAAGCCCCAAAGTAGAAACAACACATGTCCATCATCTGGGAGATGAATGAAAAAAATGAGGCTATTTATATTATGGAATATCACTCAGCAATAAAAATGAGCCAACTGCTTATGTGTAACAACATGGATATTTTTAGAAGCATTATTCCAGCTGAAAGAAGCCAGACACGGGGCTACACCCTGAATGTTTCCATTTATAGGACACTTTACAAAAGGCAAAACTGTAGGGACGGAAATCAGATCAGTGGTTGCCAGAGATGAGAGGTGGGGGAGAGTGCAGAGTACACAGGGGTACGAGGGAACTCTGCGGGTGATAGAAACAGTCTGCATATTGATTTTGGTACTAGTTACGTAACTGGACCTATGTATCTTAACTATTCAAACTTTACATCCAATAAGGGCAAATTGCTTTCTGTACGTACACTATACCCCAGGAAGCCTGCCTTGAGTCTAGAAACAGAAAGGAATCACCCAGAGAGCTTGTTGAAACAGATTGCTGGGCCTCACCCCGGAGTTTCCAACTTCGTCTGAAGTCTGTGGAGTGGGAGCAGGTGAGACTTTGAATGTCTAACGAATCCCCGGGTGATGTGGAGGTTGCCAGTTGGGGGACCCTGCTTTGAGAACCGCTGTGCCAAGTACTATGGGGGTGCTCAGTCCATGGAATTGGAATAGGCGCTCTTGCCAGAGGCTCTATGTCCCTTACAGACACACCAGTCTTCAATGCCAGTCACTTGGGCTTCTCCACTCAGCCAATGAGGCCACTGGATATAGTGGCCCAGGGGCTTTGCGTTGGCGCCAAGGCCCTCTAAGGCTGTGTCCCAGGGGAGCCATCCCCTCATTGCCTGTCTGGTGGAGCGCTGGCCCTGGGAGCACCCCACCACAGAGCTAGTCTCCCCGGCTGCCTCCAGGATTCTTCCTGCTCCTTCTCTGGGATTATACAGGAATGGCTCTCTGTCTACCCCCACCCATGCCCCACCCCCTATTTCCCACCCTGCTTAAGAGAGCATCTCTTTGCTCCTCTGGGTGCACTTCGGGGTCAGGTAGATCGCATTTCAGTGTTAGCTCTGCCACTAAACTGAGTGTAACCGGAGAAACCTACTTCACCTTCTCAGCGGATCTCCTCCCTGAGAGGAGGAAGATACATTTGACCTCATGGGGCTCACGCATGGATGTTGTAAGTATGTATACCCAGAGGATGATGGAGACCCTTCATTTTGCCTCAGAATTGGCAGGTAAAACCCAATGCTGAGACAAAAGAATCCATACCTAAAGACTGCCATCAACGAGCGAGGCCAGCCATTTCCCTTAGGACTTTGCCATTGCCTTCCCGCCCCCAGCCATTACCATCTCTCCTTCCTTCACTTACAACACACAAAGCAAAGCAAAACTCCTGGAGATGCTGAGAAAGGAGTCACCAGGAGCCTTGAAGCGGGTTTTGGTGCAGGGCTTTCCCTTCCCCTCCCAGAGCCACCCCCTGCCTGCCCCAAGGCAAGGTAGAGAACGTGCCAAGATATCCTTCACAGAGACGGCACCTGCAAGGGAGAAGCCTGGACTTTTCCGTTTAGGTAGCTAATTATACAGCAGACACGCTCAGCTGCTTCTTTTGCCCATGTGAGGAGAGGGAAAAGAAAATTGGGGAGAAAAGGTGGGGAGAAAGGAGGGCCCCTAAATCATCCCTTACTCCCAGGATTTGATATGGCAAAAATGAATGATTTCCTGTGGGTCAAAGGTCACAGAAACTGTCTTGATCACTGACCAAGAGGATTTCTTACCAAGCAAGGGGTCCCAATGGCAAGAGGCTTTGGTGTACCTTCCAGGGTGTGCCATGACATAGGTCAAACAGTACTGAGCCAACTGCATTGGGCCCTCTCAGGAACCCCACATTCACACCCAAAGATATGTGCCTTATAGGAGGTGCTGAGGGACAGTGAGGGTCCCCAGGGAATCAGTAACAACCAACTGATACCATTGTAATTAACCTGGCTATTAATAACAGGAAGGGAGCCAAGAGAAGACAGAGGCACACCCAGTAAAGCTGGGGTGACGGCAGGAGGGTACTTGCCTGTCAGTCATACCTGGGAACAGGTCATTGGCCCAAATGGGAGTGGCCACTGAAAGTATGTGAAGATTTGAGATATTTAATCCTCTAAACAAAGGAGTTCACTCTCTCAGTTGACTCCTGGCTTGAGGGCCTCTCTTGCTCCTCCTCCCTGCATTCGCCCACATGGCCCACGGCCATGTGAACCCCCCACACAATGGACTAATGGACTGCAACTAGCCTGAAGCTGAACTGGACCCGGCTGCAATATGGAACAGAAATTCTGGACACTGGTTCTGCTTCTAGCTCTACTGAATCCCCAGCTACACTTCTTCCAGGGCTGGGTTAAGGGAGATGGACTTTAGAAACACAGAGATGTAACTCCACACAAATAAAAATCATTCCTCCTTCAGTGTGAGTCTCAGAAAATTCTTTTTCCTGAGATACCATAAGGACTCCACCCCCAGCACTCAGTGGGGAAGAGAAAATCCCACTTCCCCCATGACACAATCAGTAGGGAACTACTACTATTGAGAGCTTGTAAGAAAGTAATGTTTGCCCTTCCAGCCCCCAACACCCGAGGAGATGAGCACTGGAAAGGGAGGGGGAAGAATCTTAGAGCCAGCCCCAAACTCCTGTTGTCTGTGCCCCCTTACCCACAATTCTGGCAGCACAGAGGAGGGGCTTCCAGGAAATCCAGTATGAGACTGCAGTTGTACATTGGATGAACATTTAATACCAGAAAATGATGGGACGGTTATGAATTCCGTCTAAGATATCATTAAGGAATGAGAAAAGGAGATTTTACAAGTATGTTGCAAGCAGTGAGTAAGGGGGGAGGAAATCAACTTTATACATCACTGAGTTTGGATTCCTCAATAAATTGGTTCTATATCTATATAAATACCTCGTACACTACGCTCCACACACTCACAGATGCTCACACACACACATTTGTGTGTGTATTTATAGCTGGGAGCCGTGCTTTCAGGAATAATGAAAATAGCAGTATTAATGCCAATAGTAATTGTAAAGAGAAGTACAGCATTTTTATGCTACAGGGTCCTCATCTGCCGCTGTCTGTACTCGCAACGTCTCGTGCGAAATAGAGATTAATCAGGCAAATATCTACTCTCAAGCAGTTTATAGCCTATAGAGATGTTCAAACCTATAGCAAACATACAGAATAACATCATACAAAATATCTAGTATAAAAAAAGGGCCTGCCATGGAACCAAAAAAGACCCCAAATAGCCACAGCAATCTTGAAAAAGAAGAACAAAGTAGGTGAGATCACAATACCAGATATCAGGTTATACTACAAAGCCATTGTAATAAAAACAGACTGGTACTGGCACAAGAACAGGCATATAGATCAATGGAATAGGACAGAGAACCCAGAAATTGACCCAAAACATTATGCTCAATTAATATTTGACAAAGGTGGCAAGAGCATACAATGGAGTAAAGACAGCCTCTTTAATAAATGGTGTTGGGAAAATTGGACGGCTACATGCAAAAAAATGAAACTAGACCATCAACTTACACCATACACAAGAATAAACTCAAAATGGATAAAAGACTTAAATGTGACTCGTGAATCCATAAAAATCCTAGAAGAAAATGTAGGCAACAAAATTTCAGACATCATACAGACAGCAGCAGAATTTTCACAGATACATCACCTAAGGCAACAGAAACAAAGGAAAAAATGAACACATGGGACTACATCAAACTCAAAAGCTTCTGCACAGCAAGAGAAACAACCATCAAAATGGAAAGGGAACCCATTGTATAGGAGAGCATAATTGCCAACAATATATCAGATAAGGGGTTAATTGCCAAAATATACAGAGTGCTCATACAACTCAACAAAAGGAAGACAAAGAACCCAATTTAAAAATGGGCAGAGGATCTAAATAGACACTTCTCCAAAAAGGACATACAAATGGCCAAGAGATACATAAAAAAACTCTCAACACCACTAACCATCAGAGAGATGCAAATTAAAACAACTATGAGGTATCACCTCACACCTGTCAGAATGGCTGCCATCAACAAATCATCAAACAACAAGTGCTGGCGAGGGTGTGGAGAAAAGGGGACTCTAGTACACTGCTGGTGGGAATGCAGACTGGTGCAGCCACTATGGAAAACAGTATGATGTTCCCTCAAAAAATTAAAAATTGAATTTCCATTTGACCCAGTGATCCCACTTCTAGGAATATATCTTAAGAAGCCTGAAACACCAATCAGAAAGAATATATATACCCCTACGTTCATAGCAGCACTATTTACAATCGCTAAGATCTGGAAACAGCCCAAGTGTGCATCAATAGATGAGTGGATAAAAAAGCTGTGGTACATATATACAATGGAATACTATGTAGCTGTAAGAAAGAAAGATCTCTTATCCTTAGAGACAACATGGAGGGACCTTGAGAGTATTATGCGAAGCAAAGTAAGCCAATCAGAGAAAGAGAAATACCACATGATTTTACTTATTTGTGGAATATAATGAACAAGGTGGGCTGATGAACAAAATAGACCCAGAGACATAGAAAGGAGTATGGTTCAGACTGACAAACCTCAGAGTAGGAGGGCGGGGGGGATGGATGAGATGAACCAAAGAATTTATATGCATGTATGCATAACAAATGGACATAGACAACAATGTTACAGGGGTGGGGGAGACAGGATGGGGAAGAGGGGGGTCTAGGGGGGAAAAAGGAGAAACATCTGTAACAAAAATAAATTAATTAAAAAATTGGAGAGGAAAACAAAAAAAAGAAGGGCCTGCCCTTTTTGTACTAACATTTTCCAGGAATTTTTAAATTCTCACTGTGCCGCAGGCCCTATGTAGGACTTGACATTGACTATCCTGTTTCTCACAACAGCCCTCTCAGAAAGGTATTGTGATGTTTACATATACCCCCTCCTCCTTTTCCTGCTATTCCTACTTCTATTTTTGCTAGCTACCATTATTTGAGTTCCTACCACTACTAGGTTTGATGCATCCCTTAGGCAACTGTATAAGGAAACAAAGCGAAAGGAACATGTAGATTTTATAACCAGACTGGAGTTCAAATCCTGGGTCTGCTACTTACCATGGGGACTTGGACAGGCTATTTAACCTCTCTGACCCTCAGTTTTCTTATAATATCATCTACCTAGCAGGGTGCAATGAGAAGTCAATGTGGCGATACAGGTAAAGCACCTACTACAGTGCCCAGTGTGTCATTTGTTTCAACAAACACTTGTTCCTCACCTCCTGCACATCCAAAGGGAAGCAGTTCATTCGGGGTATGTGACCTGGGCTCCCAACCCTCAATCCCCCTCCCCGCTGACTGTCCGGGGATGCTCAGACATCCAACGTAGAGGGCCTTGCGAGACTCTCCAATCAATCACTCCAGGCTTGACCACTCTCTCAATCTCTGAGCATGCTTAATCAACTTCCTCTTGTCAGGATTCACCTTTATTTCTTCCAAGTGCTACTCCCTCTCCTCTAGATGGGAATTTATGCTCACTCCTAGCATTCATCTCCCGACCACTCCTGTTAACAATCACCGAGGCAAAGAATTAATTTTTTAAAGGAATGTCTACTTCTCCTTGTCAATAAATTACATTGGGTGAGTGGCGGAGGCCCCACCAGCCCCTCCTTTGAGGACGTATTGGACATGTACTTGCTAAACGCACTATTTATCTCTGTTCCTACTGTTGTCTCCCCCTCTCTTCTCATCTTGGCATTACCTTATCAATGTGGTTTTGTCTCTTAAAATTACTGTACTCTCACCAGGCTTTGTGGACAGCTTGGCCGATGTGCGGGCTCCTGTGGTTTTCAATTACTTTTCCTTTTACCTCCCCTTGTTCTTGTCCGACACATTTACAGGGTGGGCAAAAGTAGGAACAGTTGAGAGTACACGAAACACCGTGTATTCTTGTATGAGTATTTACTAATTACTGTATTATTGTATTGTATTACTGTGAACCTGCTCTGCCCCGCCCTGTGTCTGTGCCAGCCGTAGTCACTGCTAGATGGTCGCAAGCGTTCCAGGAATACATCGCTACATCTCTGAGGACCTTCTCCTTCTATTTGTACTTTTATGTTACAGCCCTTCTTCCACTGGGCAGATCCAAAGACTTTACTGACGTTTTAAAAACTCCAATGCAGCCCAGCTGGTGTGGCTTAGTGGCTGAGCATCGACCCATGCCCCAAGAGGTCGCCAGTTCAATTCCTGGTCAGGGCACATGCCCAGGTTGTGGGCCCGGCCAACTGATGTTCTCTCTCATGGATGTTTCTATCTCTCTCTCCCTCTCCCTTCCTCTCTCTAAAATCAATAAAGGGGAAGGGGGGAGTAAACTCCAACACAGTGAAAGTAAACTTAGCATGTCTTTTTACGCCAAGCTGCCAAAGAGCAAATGGTCATGGGTCAGTTTCATTAAGTCATGGGTCAGCTCTCCTTTCCTGACTGAGTGTCACCTTTGCTATAAGTTTTCTTAAACACCTGGGCCTAGGTAACAACTCTTTTCTCTCTGCTCTTGTGAAACCTCATTTGTGCTTTTCCTATAATTCCGTTCACATCATGTACGAATTTTTTTATGCATCTGTCTTTTCCAATAAATTGATACTTGTCTAGATAGCAGGGTTTTGTTTTGTTTTTTAACTTATGCACGCCTACCTTCTAGCACAGTGCCTTGCACTTAACAGGTGCTCAATAAATATGTTTAATGTACTAGTAATGTTTAATATGCAATGAGGATTAATAACATCACAAAAACATGTTGAATTTGTCAGATATGTAACTGTTTTTATAGTCTCAATAAGTATTTTTTAACAATTGATTTTTAAAATATAGTATGTTGCCCACAGGCTAGAATTCCAGTTTTAAATTTTTTTAGCTGAACCATTAACCTCACGATCTTCCATTTTATTACCTATACAATGAATATGAGTCACATTGTTGAACAGGATTTTAAAGATTACAAAGCCAATCTTCTCACTTTATACATGAGGCAGCTCAAGTTCCAAGGGAGGAATTTTCTTTGGTAGAGTTGGCTCTTGGGCCCACAATCTGAACTTAGTGGCTGGTATTTGGTATGAACTTGCTGATGAATTCATTACGCAGTTTTAGTGATTCAATTACAATGTCCACGCTGGAGCCCTAAGGTGTAAAACAGGGTGCACAGTCTCAAGTAGGCAGAAAATTAAACTAACAGGACATTCTTCCTAGATGCGGATCTTGGAGTTCCCAGGTTTGTGACAAATCTTCACTATGACCTTGGCATACCTTACCTTGGGTGTCTGGAAATAGGGACTCCATGGACGGTTGCCTCACAGGAGTGGCTGGGGATTAATGAGACATGTTTTTTTCACAATGTAGTGAAGTCTTCAGAAGAAGGTGTCACAGGGATGTTGAGCCAAGGGGTGAGCATGGAAGTGAAGAGAAGGCCATGAAGAAGAGACAGGTGGGCCTTGAGTGCCGACGCCAGTGGACACCACAGGCCATGATTTGCTCTAGCCCTGCGCTGCTGTTGACAGTGAGAAACTCCAAGGGAGTCTCCGGCCCGCTAGTCCTTTGGCCAACATTGACTGAGGCTGCAGAAAGGCAGGGAGTTAGAACAGAAAGCCAGGGTAGCATGGTGGCTGAGCTGTACCAGACCTCAGAGAGAGGGAGACCAGGGCTTGATTTCTAACTTCCTGTGAATACTTGGACAAGTTTCTCTATGCCTCAAAGCCTCAGCTTCCTTTTTTGGTAAAACAACAACAGCAAAACCCCCTTCTAGGGTTGTTGTGAAAATTAAATGAGAAATTGATTGAAAATCACTAGGCAATTAGCAAGAGCATCCAGCCCCTAAAGGAGGTGGCCTCTGAAATGAGTCGCCTGGTCCTCAGAGTGTTCCATAACCAGCAGCCCATTTCTGAATCCACAAAGCCTACTTGATAGGGCTCAGCATCCATCTGGGTATTCTGATTAGTTTTGGATGCCCTGACAGGACTGGAGCACCACCTAAATTTTGGTGCTAGGCGGCGTCCTGAAATCCCTTACTGGCTTTGCTCCATCATACTGGATCCTCCTTGAACCATAAACCCAACTTCTGGCCTGTATTTCAAATGCAAGATGGTCCCCCTTAGACTGGCTGTATCCTAGTTACTCTCCTCCCCAGAAACCTGCAATTTTAGCTGCCGGTTGTTCCTGTTACAGTCTAGCAGAGCAGTAGGACATCACAACTGCCTGGGAAAGGAGCAGACAGATCCTCAGTGCCAGCAGGGCCAAGTTCAAACTCCTTAGTAAGGCACAAAGCCCGTTATGACCTGGCTCCTGGCTGCCTCTCTGACATCAGTGACTTCATTCCATCCTTTGGGTTCTGTATTTCACCCATGTCTTACCACTTCTTGATTGTGACAGCGCCATGTCCTTTCAGACCTCTCTGTTTGAGTACATGCTCTTCTCTGTCCTTGGGACTCTACCGTTTCATCATTTCATAAGCCCCAGCCTTGGCACTGCTTCTTCAGGGCCTTCCCTGACCCTACTGGTCAGACAAGGGCAGTCCTTGCCCTGTGCCTGCATTGTACTTATGCATACGCATCTTACATAACGCCATTAGGCTATTATTTTAATCTCTATATGTGTCACTTCCCAGCCTCCCCTCCCCTTCCAGATTGCAAGCCCTTGGAGAACTATGCTTTATTTATCGGCTGTATCCCTAGCACATGACACAATTTATGTCTCCAAGTAAGTGTTTGAAAGATGAATGAAATTAGTTTCCATGGCACAGTTCTCACCTAAACCTGGTTTCCTCCCATCATGAGTCATGGCTATAGATATCTGAATTATGGCAAGTGGTACTCAAGCAGAAATCAGGATCTGAAGGGACCACAGTCATTTGACCTAATAATGGTCCTTATGGGAAGATCACATGTTTGCTGGAGCATGTAGCACCAGGATGTAACTATCCATCCATCCAGTCAGCTTAATCAACCCTAATGGTCAATGGAATGACCCGTGTCATAGTTTGACTCTCTCCCATCCATCAGAGTTATTGATTAAGGTGGCAGTGTTAACATGTGCTTTGCAGAACACAAGTAGTACAGGAGACCACTGACAGAAATGGTCCCATGGTCAAATAAGGTGGGAAATGTAATGTATTTTATTTCCCTCTAGGAGTCATAAATGTCATTTACCCCGTCGAAGGTTCTGAAAAATTGGCGAGTAAAGACATCTATTTAATTTGCTAATCCAGTATTTTCCAAACTTATTTGGCCATTGGAATTCATTTTCCTTGTTACACCTATTTACATCCTAGGGAGCTAATATTCTGTCAAACATGCTCTGGGAAATGCTACATTAAGAAATTCCTTTGGGTGTAAGGGGAAGCAACTTTAAGGAGAGGGGATTTCTAGACAAAGAAACATAGAAATGGATGCACAGGTAGAGGGGAGATCCTAGGAGGGTTTAAATACCAGAGAAGCATAATTAGTATCAATTTATTCTACATTTTCCTCTTAGAACTCTGATATAGCAGAGTCCTCAGCAAACACCCTGTGGCTTTTCCACTCACCCAGTCTAAAGGACTTTTTATTTTCTTTATACTCTACAAAACATAATCACCCATGAAATATAATGCTTGGATATATATAATATACATAAGTATTTCAACAAATGATACAGTAAGGGAAATACTGGTTTCATTTTCAGAATATAAATTTAAGTCCAATCCTTCCTTCTCACTTATAGCTACAACCCTGGAAAACAATCTGCCTTTTCGAATCCTCAGTTTCTTAGTCAGTACAATGAGAAGAATGATCCATGCCCTGCCAAAGTCGCAGAAATATTGTGAGAATCCAATGTAATCAATATTTAATGTGCATTAACACAATAGAGAACTAAATAAAATAAGGTATCTTGATATATATATATATATAAACTCCTATACGCTAGTTGGCAGGAAAAATACAACCTAAGTCCAACTAGATGTCCAATAAGTTTAAGTTCATTCTAATTCAATAATTTAAGCCAGTTTTTGGTGTTGCCGAGTATCTCTGATTTTAAAAGATAATAATGCTCCATCTCATAGCTGGGCTCCACTTTCCTCTGTTTCTCCCTTAGCATGGCACCCAGATGTGCACGGGGAGGTCCTGGCTGAGAGCCCTGGAGAAGGTGAAGGGCAGCTGGGATCCTCAGACATACCATCACTGCACATTTGGGTCTCTGGGGCCATGACCTTTGACTGCTGATTCTGCTTGCCCTCCTTTCCCTGTGGTTGGAGTGAGTCACAGTCTGGTCTCTCCCTCAGCATGGCCTAAGCATGGTTGATCTCTCCTCAGTTCCCGCTGGCTCCAGATCCCTAAATCTCTGTCATATCCTGCATCCAGCCCATCAATCACTCTTCCTCCAGCCTGATGTGGGGTTCCCTGTCTGCTGAGTTCAGGGATCAGCATTGTGGCTTCCCCTTGGGCATCCCTCAGCTTGACCACATTGTGCTACACTGTAGATTCACGTAGGTTAGCCCAAAAGGTTTTTTCTTTGTAGAGCTCTAGGAATGAATGTGAATCAAAGCCCTCAATATTACCCGGATTTGCCCAACGCAGCTGCTGGCTTTGGCTTAGAGAAAAGAATATTAGAACACATCTGCCCATCTTGTTTCTCTCTTCCTTCCAAACGACTCTCCATGTTAGAGAAAGGCTTTACTGTATTTACTCTGAGTTAAAGCCTCCTACCAATGAGCAGTGACTCCTGTGCCTTCCTCTCATAGGCTCAGAACTGGGTCCTCAAGACTCAGGCTTAGACAGGGTAAAGGGGGAGAGTAAAGGCATTGGGGAATTTCTCTCTGCAGACAACAGTCTGGTCTGTGAGCCTACTCTCTTGATGTATAATTCTACTTCACAAGTCAGCAGATTCATAATATGTCCCTCTTTCTCTTCACATTTCTCTGAAACACATTTAACCTTATCATGGCTCAGACAGGTATATGTCTTGTCCACTTAGGACAGCCCTACCCTTACCTTTATTTAGTTGGAAACCTCAAAACACTTTTAACTTAACATAAAAGCAACTATAAGAAAATCTACAGACACCAGAAAATGTTGAAATCCAAAGATCCCTGATTCTTACTTCAGTGATAGTAATCATTCTTTGCATGTATAAAGAAAGGTTACAGTTTATAAACTAGAAAGAACACAGGAAAGAGTTCTTTGTTCAAGTCAATAACATACAATGACGATTTATGTGGCCTGGGACAAGTTACATAACTCTTCAGATGGTTAGATTTCTAATCTGAACCGGGAATAAACATGCCTGTATTATTGCATGGGGTTTTCATGAAGATTAAATGCCACTGGTTTACATAGAACAGTATAAAGGGTCATACACATGTTAGTTATTGTTCTCTAATTAGAACCTCACAGAAAACTCTGATAATTTCAATCATCACTTATTGTGTGCTTAGCATGTGCCAGGGAGTGTGGTAAGAGCTTCATGTGGACTAGGTCATTAAATCGTTGTACAATCTTGTGAAGTAAATACTCTTCTTCTTCCCATTTTGCAGATGAAGAAACCAAGGCACGAGGGGGCTAAATAGCTGGCTCCAGGTCACCGGGCAACAGATCCAATATTCAAACCCAAATACTTGCCTTCACAGTTCAAGCTCTTACTCGCTGTGCTGTAGGGTCTCCTGCTCCGCAGAAAGTGGAAGACCCAAGATGTAATGATGGTGAGACCCATATCATTGCCAAGAAAAACAAAGCAGAGAGCTGCGGTAACTTGCTGAAAACTATACAAGCTAAGGGCAAATCCAAATGGAAAACGAAAGACGTGATTTCTGGTCAGTGGGGACCTTCCCATGGCATCTGGCTGCCTGCTTTGCCGGGGTCAGGGAGCCAAAGACAGACAGCCTCGGGCATTTTGTCTTCTCTGCCAAACCAGCCTTCTCAGAAGTCTCAAGGTCCAGAGGAGGGACGTGCAAGCACCTCACACTCCCCCCATCAACACGCTGATTCAGCTCACATTAGTCTTGTTAAAAGAAGTTGGCCATTTCACGTCAAGGCACATTACATTCATGCGGTCTCACCTCTCTCTGCAAGAAAACGAGGAACTAATTCATTTTAGCAGCTTCTCCCTTTCTGCTGAAAGCGAGTCCTCTGATGATGACGATGCAGGGAGCTGGGAAATCCTTCACTGGGGGTTAGCATACATCCAAAGCAGCATTTCGTCCACGTCTGGGCTCACTTTCAAGACTGTCTGTGTGGATGAGGGAACAGTATGGTTTTGCAACTGTAAAGGAGGTATCTCATGTTCCTCCTGCTATCATTGGGTTTGACAGAAAGGGGAAATGTAACTTCAGGGGAAGGCATTACATAAGCCTCTGCACATTCACGCACATAATGAAGCATTTATTTTTGTCCGCTGAAGAAGCTCCTCTCAGAAGGTCACCAGCTGCCATGCACGAAAAGAGTCAACGTGATGTAAGGGTAAGAGGATGAGCTCCCCCGTTCCTGGTGCTCAAGTTCAAGTCCTGGATCGACCACGTACTACTATCTGTGCGACCTCGGGCCAGTTACATAACCTTTCTGAATGAGTTTCCTTGACTGCAGACTGAGGACACAGTTTCATCATGAGGTTTTTGTGAGGGCGAGATGAGGTTTAATGAGCGAAAAGGCCTTGCTACAATGGAGCAAGTCAGGTAGAGCGGTTATTGGAGCAGGTGGGGAGGGGTTTCCTCAGGACCCCCAGAGCCCACAGCTTGAATAGGCTCCTTCGTTCTAGAGAAGCGGGCCTGCTGTCATAACAGCATCTTCCTAGAGCCTTTTGGGTCTCCCCAGTTCTTTCTATCATTTTTCTTCTTCTCAAAACTTTCAATGACTCTGTGCTTAAAATCGCAAGCAGTCAGCACTGTGAGGTTGTGGGCCATAGCCCTGGGTTTCTCGGAGAGAGTGAGCTGGCTGTCAAGCAGACGAGAGCTCAGAACTGGGGTCGGCAAACTAGGGCCCACAGACCAACTCTGGCTCCCATCTGTTTAGTCTGCAAGCCAAGAATGGTTTTTACACTGTAATTCATTAAATGACTAATTAATTAATTGTATTAGCTTTAATTGAGGTATAACATGATACTGATATATATTAGCAAATGACCACCCTGATAAGTCTAGTTATTATCTGTCAGCACACATAGTTACAGAATTTTTTTCCCTTGGGATGAGAACTCTTAAGATTTACCCTCTTAGCAGCTTTCAAATACGCAACACAGTGCTGTTAACTACTGTCACTGTGCTGGACATTACATCCCCAGGACTCACGTTACGGCGGGACGTGTGTACCTTTGACCACCTTCTCCCATTTGCCCACCTGGTTTTTACATTTTTAGATGGTTGGAAAGAAAACTCAAAAGAACAGTATTTTATGACAATGTGAAAATTATATGAAATTCAAATTTCAGAGCTCAGATATCACCCTGAATCAGAGCAAGGCCACAATCCTCCACTCCTTGGTTGGAGCCACTTTTCCCAGATGGCAGAACTGAGTAGCCACAAGGGACGCCGTGAGACCAGTGAAGCCGGAATGTTTACATTACGTCCTCACATAATATCCTCAATAGGTTCGGTGACTTTAAGCCAAACGATGCATCGTGAAACCGGTTTTACCATACGCTCATTGATATAAATAAGAGTTAGGTTTCTACAACACTTCATCACTATTATAAGGAAGCAATGTTGGAAGAAACATTATTTGAGGACCTCTGTACTATCTGGCCTTTTACAGAAAATGTTTAC
This sequence comes from Tadarida brasiliensis, assembly GCA_030848825.1. Lineage (NCBI taxonomy): Eukaryota > Metazoa > Chordata > Mammalia > Chiroptera > Molossidae > Tadarida > Tadarida brasiliensis. Next base: position 43,360,428 of record CM061264.1, read on the forward strand.
TGGTCCCCAGATAGGAGAGGGATTGAACAGTCGACGGGAGCCAGAATGGGATGCTGATGCTAACATAAAAACTACAATCAAGTGTGTATTTACTATCTGCCATGCTTTTTATTTGTATAATCAGGTTTAATACTTAGGGCAACTTTCTACTAGCACTTCAGTCCCGTGGCCAAGGTTACATAGGGAAAACAAGGCAGAGGCATGATCTGAACTCATGCTGACACTTGATCACTGTGTACATTGCCTTTGACAGTCAACATGAAAGACGGCGGGGGATGGAAGAAAGGGAGAAATTCGAGAGGTGTACTAGAGATAAAATCGGCAGGACTCTGAGAGCTTTTGAATGGCAGGGGTCAGGATAAAGTCAAAGAAAAAAAAGCTCCTAAGGTCTAGGTGCCTGGGACCAGTCAGAGCCCCACACTGCCTGCAAGGGTCCGAGTTTGAGCATTCGTAGCGAACACGCAGCTTCACGAGAACTAACTCCTCATGTTAGTATTCTGTCATTGCTCTTGATCTGGTAATTGTGCCACTTGGGCTCCCAAGCACTAAAATTAAATCTGGAAATTTGTCATACACCTTCCCCATGCGATGGTATCACAGACGGTTTGAGCTCCAACAGTCAAAATGAATTACTCAGCGAGTTCATTTGTCACAAGAAGGTAATTGGGATTTAAGCTACAGGCTCGGGAAGAAATATATCACATCGCATGATTACGTGCCTTAATGGCAACTTACGTCTGATTGTCATCCCCACCCCAACTCCTTTACATCAGACCCAGGGACCTGCTAGCATATAATTCGGCTCGTTTCCTGCGGCTCACCTGAAACACCAGGCAGCAGCGGAGACAAGAACCACCCTTAAAGAAAGTAAGAAAACTCCGCTTTTAGGGATTTTTACAAATTCATTTATTCATCCACAGACAACCTTTTACTAAGAACCTATTCCATGCCAGGCCCAAAATTGATGCTGTGGGTCCAAAGAAAGTAAATCATATCCCTATAGATAAAAAGGAGATTCCAGCATACGATTTAAAGTAGGATCAGGAGATCCCACACACATCATCCAAACACAACCCCCACCCCCAGTCACTCCATCAAGAGACATGGCATTCCTCCGTCCTGTCTACTCTTTTGTGTCTGAATACGCTGGCATTTTCTGATGGGTAAATCTATAGGAAAGCATCACTCTGAACTCTAGGTAATGGAGAGAGCAAGAAGACTCGCATGTATTTTCTGACTCTGATATGAATTGTTACTTGTCCTATCTGGACCTTTGATTTCTCATCTGTAAGATGATGGCCTGGGTTAGCCTTAGCTATGCATAAAAAATAAGGTGGAGATGCTTAGTTGAATTGGGGAGGGGCCGGGAGAGGGGCCAGAGTACCCTTTTTTCTCATGCTTTCCCCTTTGCCAAGGAAGCCTGTGGAATATACTTTAGTGTCTTGGAAAAAAAAAAAGGAAAATACATCTGGAATGGACTTTTAGAGAAGGAAATAGGATCAAGTTGTTCCCAGCTTCGCCCTTCTACATAACTGTACTAGGCCCGTCTGCTCAGCTGGACAAAGCAGCGGCGTCTCCGAGCTGAGCCCCTGCGTCTGACGGACCCAGGCAGGACCTCCTCAGAGTGGGGCCTGGGAATGTTCCCAGAGCATTCTCCCTTGCCACAGTTGAGCTATTGTGATGCACATCTTTCTGGTTTAAATAATCCTTTGAGTCCATTCCTCGAATTCACTCTTGAACAAGCTGGGGAAATAGGTTTCTAGCAGAAATCAAACCACGGTGCAAAAACGGTCCCAAACGCAACATATGAACACTCCCTGGAAGCCAGCCGTCCCCAAGGGGTCTCCAGCTCAGAGCACTGCTTTCTCTGCCTTGAGTCTAACAGGGGAGATTAGACAGGTGGGGGAGGCAGTTACCTACTTTGTGTTGTCCATTTGGTGGAAAGACCAACAGGGAGATAATCTCTACTGCGAAACCAGGCCCTTCTATAACCCTGGGTGGCAGTTTCCTGTCTCAGAGGCCTTTCTCTGGAGGAAGACGCGGAGACACAGTTAGGGTACAAAATTTTAACTAGAGACCAACAGCTAAAAAGGAAGGGGGACAGCAGGATTGGGTAGAGGGAGAAGCTGAACTGTGAGGCGGACCCAGCGGAGACTGCCCACCCTGGCAGAGAGCTTTAAAGTGAGCATTTTATCTGTCAAGGTTGACTTGAATCAGACCTACGTGGCCTGACCTTTATATGCCTGCTCTCTTGCTTCTCTCAGTCACCAGATGGAAGCTGCTGGTAAGAGCGGGGCCTGGGCAAGGTGGTCTCTGTAGCTGAGCAGGCCCCGGAGACGCTGACAGCTGGAGGCTGCCCGCTGACCTTCCTCCACACAGCCGGGCTGCACATCCTCCCTCCAAGGGATGCCTGAGCTGTCCACAGCACCAGCACAAACTGATGGCGCAGACGGGTGATGCCGGAGAGATTAGAAACGCTGTAATTTGCAAGGGTGCTACACTATACCTTGTAAATTGCAGTAAGCTGTACCCATAAACCTCAAGGACAAAGTGGCACTTTCCATAACCTGGCGAGGACTGCTGCAGTGGCTATAACCATGGAAGGAAGCCACTTGGGGACGGGGGGTAGCCTTAGGCAGAAGAACACAGCAACTGTCAACCCGCAGCCTGGGAAGGAGGGAGCTAGGGAATGAAAGGTTCTGACCTTTTCCCCCCACTCTCCTTTCCCCTGCTTGTGTCCAGCAGTGCAGGAACCCAAACAGAAGCCAGAGGACCAGCAATGCCAGCTGATGCCGTCTCCCTGGTGCAGACGTGGGGGAAGGGGAGGCTGTAGATCTGGGGGGGCAAACAACAAAATACCCAGCACGCTGGGACGAGATCTAGGATTTAAAGCGTTGTCAGATGACCGACAAGGTCAAGATCACAGAGACAGAGTCTGTGCAAAAGTAAGAGCCCACAGTGAAATACTGTGACCTCTTCATCAGCGGTTTTAGTGCATCAGACTTGGTCCCTGGACTAGGACTCAATCTTAGAAACGGCTACAGAAACAAAGGCTTGGAGTCTCTTCCTTGGCGTGGCTCTATCTTCTCTTGGGACAGGCTCCTCATCTTCACTGATTCTTGAGACCCAAAGGCCAGAGACCGCCTTGCTTTTTCCTCTAACTCAGTGTTTTTCAAACTATGTATTACAATGTATTAGCAGGCTATGAAAGCAAGTTGTCATGGACAACTTTATTTTAAAAAAGGTATAGGACAGATTCTATCAGAGTGTACTACATGTAAAAAAAAAAAAAGATAATTACTATTCAGGACAAACTTGAAACTTTGATTTGGTCATGTGCATATGTACTGAGTCAAAAATGCAAAATATACTTCTTATGTAAGTCCCAATAAAAAGCCTGAAACCACTATTGTAGTCCACTTGAATTATAGAAAACAATTATTAAGAAACGTGTGTTACAGATATCCCCACCCCGTTTCTACAAGGGATCAGGAATGAGGGTGCAGGGATGAGAGTCAAGGATGGCGTGAGATTCAAGGTTGGGCGGGTAGTAAAGATGGCCTAGAACTTACTTGTTGGTTTTCTTAGAGTCATAACATATTTAGACGGTTGAAAAAGATTATCTGAAAATTCCTTCTTCTCCTATTTGATTCTTCCTACACTAGACTACTTCTAGTACCCATCACACACACCCCAAAGGTGACCTGAAGGCCTCGTTCTAACCCCAGCCAGGTACTTGGTGGCTCAGATGGAGCTCTGGCCCCATGCAAAGGGAGGAATCAGACCCAGAGAGAAGCACTCTGGGATGTGCCTGCAGGTCAGTAGCCTCAGAACTGTTGCCCATTGGCATTTGCAGATGTCTGATTTTCCTTTCCCCAGACAGATGAGCAAGGGCTCACACCACTGGCTGCCAGCTTCTTCTTTCTAAACAGCATCCTTACGTCTGGCTCTACCACGATCCCTGTATTAACAATTCAGCAGCCTTCGGTGCATAGGTTAGAACTGCATGCATTTAATTGCCTCGGATGATTAAGAGTTAACACTGGTGACCTACCCAGAGGGAAACTGCAAGGAATATCCAATTAGAGGCAACCAGCATTCTTTGAAAATATCCAGTGTACTAGGGGTGCTTGATAATAATCACGGTAATCATAACAATTCTGAATATATATTTTTAAAGCTGTGAGCCATTTCTCACCCGTGGAAACTTTATTTGCTAGAAACCAGAGTCTTGCAATTATTCAAATTGGAGATTTGTATTTTTTGTTGTTGTTGTTCTCTGTGGCCTCTCGGGTAAAAGAAGGACAGAGAAAGCCATCCCAGAGGGGAACAGAATCAATCCCACCTGCTCATTAAAAGGTAAACCGTCAATAATCTTTGTCAGGCCTTTTTATCTTGGGCTTTAGTACACGATGATCCCTTAGGCAGCATGTGGTACTGAGATTTAGAATAGCACATCCCCACTGGTGTGGGTTAACCCTCCACACGCCGCTGCGGGCTTTCTCCGGATCACTTCTGAATCCGGGATGGGCAAGGACTGCGAGGTTGTCAAATTCATCTGTAGGAGGCGTGGGCTTTCCTTAGGAAATATATAAGGATCTCGAGGTGACTGGGAACCAAACTCAGCCATTACGAGGAAGCAGCAAGAGACAGAAATTCGGAGGATAATCACCAAAGTTTCGCTTTTTAAAAAGTCAACTCATATCACGGCCATTTATTGAAAACCCTTTATATTAACCCCTCATATTTCGATCTCAGTTGATCCTCGCTGGAATGCTGTGAGGGAAGACTTAGGATTCTCATTTTGCATAAAAACCTCAAAGAAGGTACCTTACTGCTAGAGATAGCCCTGTGTTGCTTGTCTTTAAATAGCATCCACGTACTGATGACCTCCAGATGTCTATCTGCAGTTAAACTGTTCTGGAACCGCAGATTGCATATCCACCTGTGTACCTGACGTCTGCATTGGGGTATCCAGGAGGCATCTCAAACTTCACGTCTGCAGCTGAGTTCTTGATACATTCCCTGAACCTGAAGTGTGTGACAGCTGCATCTATCCACAGCTCAGGCTCCAAACTGGTCAACCTCGATGCCCGGTCCTGCATCTGATTCATCCGTGAACACGCTGATCTCCAGAATCTGACTGTTTCTCACTGAGTCACTTTCCAACTCTGTCCCTTCATCTTCCTTCACCCCTTTCAGTGTATTCCTAACACATTAGCTATTGATTGCGATCCTAGAAAAGTACAAGACAGATTGTGTGGTGTCTTTGCTTTAATACTCCAATCAGTTTCCATTTTACATGGAGAAAAAAACTGACATTCTTCCTATAATGTAAAGGCCCTACCTGATCTGGGCCCCGTCATCTCTTTGGAATCATCTCTGAGCATTTATTCTTTCCTTTGCTCACTCTACCCCAGTCACAGGTCCTCATGCTTTGGGGCCTGTTATGGGTTGAATTGTGTCCCCCAAAAGTATATGTTTGAGTCCTAACCCCCAGGACCTCAGAATGTGACCTTACTTGGAGATAGGGTCTTTCCAGAGAAAATCACATTGCAATGAGGTCATTAGGGTGGGTTCTAATCCAATAAGACTGGTGTCCTAATAAAAAAAGGGGACATTTGGACAGAGCATCATGCACATCTGGACAATGCCATGCGAAAGTGGAGGTCAAGACTGAGAAGATGTGTCTACAAGCCAAGGACTGCCGACATCGCCAGCACACTCCTGGAAGCTAGGGGAGCCCTGGACCAGACCCTCGCTCGTGGCTCTCAGAAGGAACCAACCCTGTGGACACTCGGATCTCCTCCAGAACCAGAGACCATGCCTTTCTATTGTTTAAGCCACCCAGTTGTGTCCCTTTACTATGGCAGCTCCAAGACACTCATCCTAGGGCCTCTGTCCTTGCTTTCCACCCTCCTGGAATGTTCTGTCCCAAGAACCACATGGTGTGGTTACTTACCTCCCTTAGCTCCTTTTCCGGGAAATCATTCTCTGGGTACTTCACCAAAAATTAACACATACTCCCTAATATGCCCTTTCTCCCTTCCCTCCTTTATATTTATTCTTTTTTATTTTTATTTTATTTTATATTTATTCTTTAAAACACATGTTTTGCATACTTGTCTTCTTCACTTCCTATTTTACCCACTACAATGTCCGGTACATGAGGGTAAAACAACAATTTTTTGGCGTGGGTGCGGGGGAGTTGCTTATTGCTGAATTCTCAGCACACCTGCAGGAAACAGTCACTCAATCAATGTTGCATGGATAAATGAATGAGTGCATCTGCTGCTGCTCCCTCTGCCATTCCAGCTGCCACCATCCCAGTCTAGGCAACCATGCTTGTCTCCACACCACGGAATCGGCTCTTACCTCCTCCCCACTGCTGGCCGATCTTCTGCAATCCATGCCCCAAGTGGCTTCCAGGAGTCAGCTCTCTAAAAACACGTGACCTCTTCTTTCCCCTAGTCAAGGACTCCTTTGGTGGCCACACCGCAGGCTCTGGGATAAAGCCAAGCTCTCCGTGGCAGGGCGTACTCACGTTCTGTGGCAGACTGCCTGCAGTCAGGGCTACTGACCATTCCCCCTCTCCCTGAACACTCATTCTGCTCCTGCTGGGGTTTATGTCCTTCTACCTTGAATCTGGGAGGGTCCTGTAATGTGTTTGACCAATGGAATGCTGCAGGAGTGACTCCATGTGACATGAGCCTAGGCCATTACCAACAGGAACAGAGACAAACTTGCCCCAGAGCCGTGAGCCAATTGAACAATTATGAGCAACCATACGTTGTGTGTGTGTGTGTGTGTGTGTGTGTGTGTGTGTGTGTGTGTGTGTGACGTAGATTTGGGGTGTGTTGTTATGCAGCAATATATAACTGAAACATTTTTAGCTTCATCCCAAATAGTACTTCCAACAACTCCACTTATTCTGTCTGTCATGCTGAATTTTTAGTTTTACAAATGTATTATTTCCTCTCCCTCTCCCTCCGTCTCTCTCCCTCCCTCCCACCTTCCCCACCTCCCCATAAACATACACACACAGGCTCCCTCAGCCTTTCATATGCTACTCTCTCCATTTCCCACTCCTCTCACTTCTTCACCTGGTTGTGACCTCGGCCTCCCAGTCGTGGCCCACCCTTCCTGCTCCGAGAGCTCCCGAGCAGACTGGTGTCAGCGCACTCAGCCCCTGTATTCCAGCCATCTCTTGCTTGTCTCCTACACCGGAGAGAAGGCTCACGGAGGGTAGGAAAAGCATCTTAGCCACCTCTTTGGCTACAGTACGTAGCCCTGTGCCTGGGCTAAGAGATTTCAGTAAGATAATTTGAAATAGTGAATTATACTGAATAATCAAATGCTCACAGATGCTAACAATAGAGGGGTAAGATTAAAATGTATGAAACAATTAGAGAACACAGCAAAACAGTATAAAACTAAACACCAAATGGGTACCAAATGTTCACAACATCAGAAATACTCTTATCTTGATAATTGGTCCATGTCATATTAGGTTCTTCACATCAGCAGCAATTAGAATAATAATAATCCATTACAATGAAAACTTTAGTTTTCAAAATGCTGTCATGTCCATCATCTCATTAGACGCTGCTACTCCAACTATTTGGGGACAAAGATGTCCTAGAGTCACCGGCAAACCAAGTCACACGAGCAGGTCTCAGGTCCCGTCGTCCCGGCTGCACCCGGGTGCTCGTGAACCAGACTGCCACTCAAATGTGGGCGTGAGTCTAGGAGAAGGCGTGACTTGTCTGCGCGCCAGTAAACGTAATGACACGTAGGGTTAGTGTTCCCAAGGAGGGGAGCCACTTCACAGACTTCTTGGGAAAAGCAAAAGAAAATGATAAAATCACAACAACAAAAAGCACCCTCTGAAAATAGGAACCTATGAATAGAGACACATTCAGTAAGTGCGATTTAATGCCCTCAGATTTAAAAACTACAAAGCATACTTCCTATATACAGATACCTGTCCACTTGCAGATTGGCCATTTTCTCTCCAAATACCCAAAAGTCTCCGCAGCCAAGAGCAGAAAACTCGACACGAAAAACCAAAGGAGGATTCAGTGTGGATGGAGTCCAAGCTGACGGGAAGAGCACTGGGTCCTTCCAGCTTTCTCTCACTGACCGTGCTGGGGACTGGACAGCTGCCTTGAGCCAGGGATTGTGTCAGGCATTACGTGCTTTATCTTTATTATCAGTAAGCTCCAGGCATTCCCAAGGAGCAGGTGTCACCCCCATCTTGCAGACGAGGGAACCAATGCTCAGAAAGGCAAAGGACATGTTACATTACCACCTGTGACGTGGCTGCTAGCATCGAATTGCGATCTTTCTGACTCCAGACTGAGTGCTCCCTCTCCTCCAAAGGTTTGCTAATCAAGGAATAAATGAATATTTTAGGGTTCCCGGTACGATTAGGGACCTGTCGTGTCAACTGTTTCTCATTATTGTTCCTAATGAAAACATGAATTATTAAATAAGGACTGACAGTCGCCTCCTGATATAAAGCATTCAGAGTTGCAAGACGGGTCCTCCCTTCATGACACCCTAGCAACCAGTTGAAAATTTTCAAAAAGAAAGCCTTCCTTGATCACACCGTTGTTTGCTTCCATTCGAGGTGGAAGGAAGGAAGAAGGAAAATGAGATAATTAGCCTAATTTCTTACTTAGCTGTCACATACCACGGAGCATCTGTACTTCCCACTGTGTCTCTCCTCCTTACAGGATATCAGAGCATTCTAGCAGCACCCAAGACAAAATGCCACCCGACCTGAGAGCCAGCTAATCCGAAAGGGTCTCCAGGGGCTTTCTGGGTTCCCTGTTCCTACATCTGTACCAAGGACTTGAAGTCAGGGCACATACCCAGGTTGTGGGTTCTATCCCCTGTTGGAGGTTCACATGGGATGCAACCAATCAATGTTTCTCTCTCTCTCTAGGAACGAATTAAAGTAATGGGTGGATGGAAAAATGGATGCTCTAGGTAACCCAAGCCATGTGGGTGCGAACATTTACAAGGCTGGACACAGAGCAGGGATAGATCGTGCAGGGTTGTGTAGCCCTGGTAAGGAGCTCGGCCTTATTCCTTACCCAGGGCACTTACTGAAGAGCTTCAAGCAGAAGAACATTGTTAGAGTCTCATGTTTCCATAATGAATAACATGGGTCCCCACCTTGCCTCTGAGGTCTACATCACTCCTGGTTAAATTTAGAAAGTGAGGTTCCCCCTTCTGAATGGCAAAGATATCCTGCTCTGAGTCTTACCTGTCGGTGGAATGTGGCACATGTTGGAGGCAGCCTCAGGGTGAGGATGCCAGCTTCAAAAGACAAAGTCCCTGAGTAACCCAGACTCGTGTATTCCCAAGGGGAGAGTCCAAGCTCGAATTTCTCCTGGGAACAGCTGCCGTAGTCTCTGGAAATGCACACACCCTGGGTTTCCTTGCAAGGCTCCAGGAGGACGGTCTGCAAGAGGGGGGCTCTCAGAGATCCAGGGGGGGCTTACAGATGACCCCAGTGAGCAGAAGCATATTCTTCTCTTAAGTGAAGATGTGCGCATGCATGCCCATGTGGGGGCGGGGGCGGGGAGGCCAGAGGTAGAGGGCAGGGAAAGAAAGGGAACAGACAACATGGGATTTTACAAGTGGGCTTTGCAGCTGCCAAGCAAATGGAAGTGTGTTCAGCACTGGAAGGAAAAGCAGAAAGGCAGCGCCAGCATCGCTCTCAGAACCCCTGCCTGGTGCCAGGAACCTTGCAAAGAGCTTATTTTTTCCTCACTCACGTTCCCAAACAGTAAATAGCATTGTCAAACCTAATCTTGTCATAAATATGACTTATTTGGCATTTGCTAATCCTTTTCATTAATTCAATCAGCAAAGGGTTTTCCCACCCACTAGCTCACTTGAGATCCACACCAGCTCCTTGGAGGGAGGCGTGGCAGCTCTCAGAATCTCCGTTTCACAGAGGAAGAGACAGAGGCTCAGAGAGGACATGGACTCTGCTCAGGGACACACACTGAGTGAGTCTGGGCGGACTGTTCCAGCGCCTGCTTTGCCGTCTATGCTACCACCACACACGAGTCAGTCTGCAGTCTCTCTTTAAGGATCAAGCCTATCTTATACGTATGCATGCGCAGGGTGGGGCAAAGACAGCTTTACAGCTGTGAGCACATTAACACAGAGTTTATTCTTGGAGTGTTTATTAATTATTGTATTATTGTCCATATGAACAACTGTAAACCTACTTTTGCCCCACTATGTATATGTATGTGTGTGTGCGCGTGCACGTATACATATATAGTCTTTCTTGTATGTGCATATACACATACCCGTTATACACATAAACATATAAATATGCATGTAATATATATTATATAGTCTACATATGGACATGCTTATATGCACCTATAGCACATAGGTCTGATAGGAAAGTACCTGAGGTTGCTTTGGAATAGGACAAGAGAAGGATTGTATGCATAGGAATAGCGGGGAAGCCTTTCTTTACTCTTAATAACTAAAGGAACAGAAAAATGATGACACATTCATAAGGGTCAAATAGAGCACTGGGGATATTTTTGGATAGAAAGGCTAGCTGCTAATTAGGATATGTGCCCACTTCTCCAGAGAAGGATTCACCCATATCATGTTCTCAAATATCTCAAACACCAAGACCCTTCTGTGTAGTAAGCACCACTCACAGTGTTGGGGTCACAAAGGCAGATTAAGACATAGTCCCAGTCTTCAAGGAGCTCACAGCAGAGAGACAGGCAGACTTGTGAACCCAGCAACTATCCCACGGTGAGACAGGTGCTCCCCTTGCCCTCACCCGTGGGCACTTGGGGTAGGAGGGGCAGCTCTCTCAGGCTCCCTGGTAGGAGCCTCGGGGGGAGCTGATGCGTGGGCTCAAGGGAGAATGCTGTGTGCTGGCTGGCTAGAGGAAAATGTTCAATATCGAGTCAACCAACGGACGAATAACTGAATGAAGAGAGGACCCACTTTCTCCCCATGGTTCCGATCCCTTCCCCTGGCCACAACAGCAGCTCTCCACCTTCCTTACAGTCACATATGCACTATTTCATGTGCTGCAGCCTTACAGATTCACAGACAGTTCAGAGACTGTTTAGGTAGCGGATGTCACACTCAACAGACAAAGAAACCCAGAACTGGGGGGAATGAAAGGATCGCAGCCCACTCTCTAATGAAAGGAAATCAGCATTCTGGTCTCTCTCACTCAGCACTGTCCCAGCCTCTTCCTCTCTTAGTGAACTTTTCGGATGTCCAATTATCAGGAAGCTCAGAAGAAAGTTTCTCTTCTTAAAATAAGCAGCCAATGACTGAAGCGCAATTTCTATTATTTTTTCATCAGGCTCCCATCCCAGCCTGGGCGTGGCTCTATAAGAACTGTTAGGAAAACGGCGTGGGGATGTAAGTGAACGTTTGACCTTTGGCATCTAGAGGCGGATGTGACCCTGAACCCCATGTGATTTCCTGTGTGCCGAACTGGGAAAGACGAGTCCAAACGCAGACATAGTCTGTAATGAATCCACGTGGTGACATAGCAAGTTTTTAAATATTTACAATTATGGCCCTGGCCTTATTAAACTTGCAGGAAAACAGCAGCTCCAGGATTTACATATGGGTCTGAGAAGGCTCCCTTAGCCAGCACCATGATGGCAACTGCTGGAAATTTCTAGAAAAATATATACTCCTTTGCCAGGTCAGGAGATGATCTGAAAACAGCAGGAAAACGACTGGCTGCGATATTCTCAATCTGCACACAGGGCATAGCAAAGACCAGGTGTGAGCTGTCCAGTCCACGTTTAAATCTACTGCCGTCCTGAAAGACCATCCATGCTGATTGCCGTTGTTGATTGCAACACCAGCAGGTGAATGGAAACAGTAATCCATACTGGAAAATTTTTTAAATTCCTGGTATCAGGGGCAACGCAAAAATCAAAATTTGAGTCTGAATTGAAACCCAGGCTTACTAGTGTCCTCTAGTCTGAGAAAGCAAAGTGATTTCCTTAGAGAACCACATGGCCAGGACACCGGGACAGTCTGGTCCCCATGGGGGCCTGCCACTCACTCATGGTGTGAGGGCGGGCAAAGCACTCAGTCCGGGTGCTCATTTCTCAGGAGTAAAATGGGAAGAACAATCACCACCTGCCTCACAGGGTGGCTGGAGACTCCAGGGCTGGTGCAGTAGTTTTCAAACTGTGGTTTAAGAGCCATTAGTGGGTCTGGAAATTAGTCGAGTGAATTACAATGCCTACTTTTAAACAAAATAGAATTGGAATAGAATAAAATAGAATGGAATGGAATAGAGAGCTGCTCACATATAGTTAGAGTAAGTCTAGTTTTGTAATATTTTTGCCTCATTTTTATGTATATATGCATGTATGCACATAGTAGTTTGCTAGGTTAAAAGCATTTGTTTCTATAAATTAAGGATATACTATATAAAAGAACTTTGTGAAATGTCAGAGGTGGTATCCAGGGAGGCAAACTAGTGGCCCAGTGATTAAAGATGTGCTTGGTTTTGCCTGTACAGTGTTTTCAATAAAATATAATAATAAACTTTATTTTTTAGAGAGTTTTAGATTCGATTCACAGCAAAATGGGAAAGGTACAGAGATTTCCCACATACCTCCTGCCCCATGCTTGTAGCCTCCCCCATGATTAACATCCCCACCAGACTGGTGTGTTGGTTACAATTGACGAATCCAGATTGGCCCAAGGTTATCATCCAAAGTCCATAGTTTGTGTTACAGTTCACTCTTGGTGTTGTACCTTCCATGGGTTTGGACAAATGTTTAATGACATATATCCATCATTACAATACTATACAGAGGAGTTTCACCGCTCTAAAAATCTTCAGTTCTCCACCTATTCTTCCCTCCCTCCGCCAACCTCTGGTGATCACTGATTGCTTCCTGTCACTATGCTTTTGCCTTTTCCAAAATGTCACATAGTTGGAATCACAGTACGTAACCCTTTCAGACTGGCTTCATTCACTCAGGCATATATATGTCTTTTCATGGCTTGACAGCTCATTTCTTTTTAATACTGACTAACTCCATTTTCTGGATGGACCATAGTTTATTTACCCATTCACCCATTGAAGGACATCTTGGTTGCTTCCAAGTGTGGGCAATTATGAATAAAGCTGCTATAAACAGCCAGGTACAGGTTTTTGTGCAGATATAACTTTTCAACTGCAAGAAGCGTGATTACTTTATCATACGATAAGAGTAAGGTTTGTCAGAAACCACCAAACTGTCTTCCAAAGCGGCTGCACCATTTTGCATCCTCACCAACAATGGATGAGATTTCCTGTTGCTCTCCATCCTCGTCAGTGTTTGGTGCTGTCGGTGTTCTAGGTTTTGGCCATTCTAATAGGTGTGGAGTGGTATCTCGTTGTTGTAACTTGCACTTCCCTGGTGGCATGCCGTGCAGATCATCTTTCACATGATTATTTGCCATCTGTATATCTTCTCTGATGAGGTGTATGACAAGGTTCTTGGCCCATGTTTGAATGGGGTTGTTTTCTTATTGTTGAGTTTTAAGAGTCCTTTGTATATTTTAGATAACGGCCCTTTATCGGATATGTTAGATATACCAGATTTGCAAATATTTTCTCCCTATCTGTGACCTATCTTTTTATTCTCTTGACAGTGTCTTCACAGAAGAGCGATTTTCAATTTAAAGGAATCCAGCTTATCCATTCTTTTTCTCATGGATCCTGCCTTTGGTGTTGTATCCAAAAGGTTATTGGCAAACCCAAGAATTTCTCCTATGTTATCTTCCAGGAGTTTGATAGTTCGGTATTTTACACTTAGGTTTGTGATGAATTTTGAAGTAATTTTCAAGAGCAGCGTAAGGTCTATCTCTAGATTCATTATTATGCATGTGGATGTCTAGGTGTTCCCGCACCATTTGTTGAAAAACATCTATTTTTGTCCATTGTATTGCCTTTGCTCCCTTGTTAAAAATCAGTTGCCTGTATTTATGTGAGTCTACTTCTAGGCTCTCTATTCTGTTCCACTGATCAATTTGTCTATTCTTCTACCCACACCATACTGTCTTGATTACTGTATCTTTTCAGTAAGTCATGAAGCTGGGCATTGTCAGTCCTCCAGCTTTGTTCTTCTTCAGTATTGTGTTGGTTATTCAGGGTCTTTGCCTCTCCATACAAACTTAGTAAGTTAGTCAATAATCACTAAATAACTTGCTAGGATTTCATTGACTTTATAGACCACGTCGGGAAGAACTCACAGCTTGACAATATCAAGTCTCCCTATCCAGAAACACGGAATATCTCTCCCTTTCTTCAGTTCTTTGATTTCTTTCACCACAGTTTGTAGTTTTCCTTACATGGACCTGATAAATATTTTGTTAGATTTATAAGTAGGTATTTCATTTTTGGTGATGCTAATGTGAATAGTATTTTGTTTTTTATTTCAAATTCCACTTGCTCATGGCTGGTATATAGAAAAGCGATTGATTTTTGTATATTAACCTTGTGTCATGCAACTGTGCTGTAACTGCTTATGAGTTCCAGGAGTTTTCCTTTTTGTAGATTTGTTCAGATTTTTCTACATAAATGATCATGTCATCTATAATCAAAGGATGCTGCATTTCTTCTTCCCCAATCTGTGTGCCTTTTATTTCCTTTCTTGTCTTATTGTGTGAGGTGGGACTTTCATTATGATGCTGAAACGGTGGTAAGAGGAGACATCCTTGCCTTGTTCCTGAGCCTAGTGAGAAAACTTTAAGGCAATCACCATTAAGTATGATGGTAGTTGTAGGGGTTTTTGGAAATATTCTTTGTCAAGTGGAAGTTTACAAATTAATAAAAAAAAAAAAAAGAATATTAGTGGACATTCATATTCCAGTTCCCTCAACTGCCCCCGACTTATTCTCAGCATACTTCACTCAGGTTACCTGGTTGACTCCTGAAAGCATCTGAATTTGTGATATCTGGGTAACATATAATGTGTGCATACCTCTAGTTTTTCATTTTTCACACTGAATTAGAATTGTCTGTGCAATTGTCCCCTAATTTCTTAAGAACAGAAAATTCATCTTCCAAAGTGTCCTCTGGGCAGTATCCTTTACATAGCAGCTGCTTGATACATGTCCTTTTATTTTT
Organism: Tadarida brasiliensis; assembly: GCA_030848825.1. Lineage (NCBI taxonomy): Eukaryota > Metazoa > Chordata > Mammalia > Chiroptera > Molossidae > Tadarida > Tadarida brasiliensis. The sequence goes on from CM061264.1 coordinate 43,375,585, forward strand.
TTTAATTTTTTTTCTTTATTGATTTGAGAGACAGGGAGAGAGAGATAGAAACATCGATGAGAGAGAACATCGACTGGCCGCCTCCTGCATGACCCACACTGGGGATTTGGCCCACAACCTGGGCATGTGTCCTGACCGGGAATCGAACCGGTGACCTCTTGGTGCATGGGTCGATGCTCAACCACTGAGCCACACCAGCCAGGCGATAAACGTGTCTTGAACAAAATAAATATTACTGTCAGATGAATAAGCAGAGCAAGATTTCTGGAACCTTGTCTGGGCTCAGGACTTGCCAGGTGATGGTGAGGGAGTCATCTGCCGGCTCTGTGCCTATGTTTCCCCCATTGGTACAACTAGAGTACTGAGCTCAAACCAGTGTTTTCCATGCATATGTGTGCCCTGGGAGATCCACAAACAAGGAAAAGCACTCGTCTGTCAAATAATGAAGATTTAAACTGCCAGAGGAATCCACTCATTGCTTTCACCTGTTTTATTTATTCAGGTTCTGCCTTAAGATTTAATTTGACTAGATGATAGCTAAGATCCTATCTAGCTCTGCTATTCAAGAACTCCACAGCTCCCAGCGTGGCCTTCATTAAGTTGTTATGCCCTTTCTTCAAAGCCTGCTAAGGTATTGGTGAATGAGGCAGTGGCTGGTATGAATAGAACATTTGACAACACACAGCTGGGGTCTGCATTTGTTATCTGGCTTTCAAACAGAGTACAGGCGGACGGTCCCATCTTCCCCTGATATGTGGCTACTCCCATAGATCTTGCTGGGAACTTTCTGTTTCAGGGGTTCATCCATCAACCAGTGTGGATTAGGAGGACATTTAATGGAGAATTCATTATGATGAGAAATCTCTGAGTTGCAGTCATAAAATTTGCTCTCGCTTTTGTAGAAAGCTTCATCACTCACCCACTCCTCCTGAAAACGATTGATACCAGGCTAATCCTCCTACCTCTGGCCTCCCGCTCTGTTTTGCAATGCTCGCAATGTTCACCCAAATATATCATTTGATTCATTTCAGCCTAGGTTCATTGAGGGCCTGTTATGTACCAGGGACTGTACTGATTATCAGCAGTAAACGGGGTGTGCTTCACACATCCATGCTCTTGACCATTAGCGTGTATGCTCCCATTCTCTTCCTGATACCTTGAGATTAAATTCACTCACAAATTCGATTGTGCCTTTTCAGACCCACCCCTCCCAGGCTAATTCATTATTCGTCATACTCTGTACTTATCTACCTTGATTTCTTTCCTTTGATCACATGTATTCCCTTGCGCCTCTGTTCCCTTACCTTGTAGGGCAGATAAAATGAGTCAAGAAACGTAAAGCACTTAAACTGTGCCAGCTACATAATACATATTAAATAAACAATGGGTATCATTATTGCTATATTGTGATTGGCATCTATATCTATTTCATCTGAGCAGATACAACACAGCAGAAGGCAAGGATAGGAGGGAGCAGGGTGTTGAGATGAGTCGTTCAAAGGGAGGAGGAGGAGATCCAGAGGGTTGGGGATGTATAGCTTCCTGGACCAGGTGTGGAAAGGGAAGGAGGTTGTTTTGGACTAAAAACAGATGATGCTAGAAACATTCTTCTGATTGCTTTAGATGTCCCTTCCAAGCTATGACCAGCGGCCACGAAGGGTCAGACATCACTGAGTGTCCTCGCCTCTCCACCCCTATCGCCCTGGAGCTCGAAGGAGTTTTCGGTGCTGGCTTTTCAAGAGCAGCCGCCTCAGGCTTTCAGCTCAGGCCGCCAAAGCCAAGGGAGAGGGTCACACTTCTTGGCAGCCAAGGGTGAAGGGCTCCTCCGGCAACACTTGATCTGCAGCTGCTTTTCTGGCAGCCCACTCAAAATTATTGATTTGAGTGTGCGCATTAGAAATGAGGGCTAGAGCTGCAAAGGGCCCCGCTACTCACCCCTAATAGAAATGGTGTGATTTGAGGGTCCTGTGTTCACATTCTCTCAGAGGATCTAAGTCTGTGCTTTCCTCAAGGCCAGGAAAGCGTTAGCCACTGCCTCGCTCCCCAGTACCTTAGCAGGCTCTGAAAAGGAACATGATAGCTTGATGAAGTGTTGCAGGAGCCCCTAGTCCAACAGGCCTCAATGCCCCGTGTGTCTGCCTAGCTGCTAACTGGCCAACTCAAAGCACAGATGCGGGGATATTTAATCATTACAACATCGTCAGAGAGGGGCTTAAATGTTCCCTTAAAAATAATTTTTTTATATAATATTTTCTTTATTGATTTTATAGAGAGAGGAAGGGATAGGGAGAGATAGAAACATCGACGAGAGAGAACATTGATTGGCTGCCTCCTGCATGCCCCCCACTGGGGATTTGGCCCACAACCTGGGCATGTGCCCTGATCGGAAATCGAACCGGTTACCTCTTGGTGCATGGGTCGACGCTCAACCACTGAGCCACACCGGCTGGGCTTAAAAATTTTTTAATGAGGACTTTTATTCAATGTAAGTGTAAAAACTACAATATACTATCTGTTCTCTAGCTATCACAGGCTACTCATTAGAGAAACAGAGCTAAAAACAATAATAAAGTACGATGAGTGCTATAATAATGATCAGTACATATTAAAGCATGGGCAAGGCCTTTGGAACAGAACTATCAAAAGGATCAAGTCAAATATAAAAAAAAATGTTGTTTTTAAAAAACGAATGTGTGCAATTGACATGCACAGTCCTTCCTCCGCTACTGAGCTCCACAGTGACCCTGATTCTCACCCCATTTCTGACACCCCCACGTCCCTAAACATTCCTCTACCTGTGCTTTCCTCAAGACACCTGAGGATGTTTATTGTACCTGTCATTTGGTAGTAGAACATGTCTCTTTGTTTTATAGGCTAAAATGGCTGGTTCAAAACATTACAGCATATTATTCACAGTAATGACCATCATGATTGCTAACAGCTACTGGATTCTTACTATATGCTACCTATTTGGCTAACCACTTCGCTTCCATTTCTTATTGTGAAGCCCTGTGTGTTAGGATCTATTATTCTTCACAAAAGATGACATGGAAGCTCGTGTTGCCCAAAGTCACCCAGCTCCTCGGTGACGGAGCCTGACCTTGAACCCGTATCTGACCACTCGTCACTGCATCATACTGTTTCACAGAGCGGGCCTGGGGTGCGTAAAGGGGCAATCAGAGAAGCTTCACAGAAGAGGTGAGTGCCCAAAGACAGACATTTAAAACCTGTTTATCTTAACTAATCAACTAGCCGTTCCCGTTTTTCAAGGCTATGAAGTTCATTGTATTTTCATTTAATGAACTGAATACAGAGATAGCAGCTCAGTGCCTCAAATTTCATAAATGTAAAAAGAAACAACTCTGGACTCTTTCTCCTCCCCCTCCACGTCTTTTCTCCCCACGAGGCAGCATAGAGTCAGACGTGTACTTGACCGGTGACTGATGGCTGCAGACGAAATCTAAGATTTGGGGAACCTCCGAGGTCATCAGTCATGATGCAGGGTTTGAAGGTGACAGCTACATATCCCCAGCCACGGTTTGTGCAAAAACAACATTTTCTTTCAAGGCACATCTCCTTTGCTTTGAGAGTGTTAATTATTTCTGAAGTGTAAGAAAGTGTATCCAGACGGGGTAGAAATATCTAGACCTCTTGCTACTCATTTCTAAAAACAGATTCTATAGGAGATATCTTGCTTATCAAATAGTATGCGCTTCTAAAATTCCCCTTGCTGCTCTCTGTCTTTATTCCCTCCTGTTGTTCCCCAATCGTATTTAGAGATTTGGGGAGTGGGTGGGGAAGGGAAATAGTTTTAATAAACCAAGAATAGTAGATAGGTCATTTTTCTCTATGCTTTTGGAATCAAGAAGACCCAAGAACAAGTTAAGAGATATCTTTCTTTCCTGGCAAATTCATTTTCCATAACGAGAGGTGGTCATCTCCCCCGAGGAGCCTGGAATTCTAAGATAAAGATGAAGAGATGGTGTTTTATCTTAATGGCACGGATCTGCAACCCCATTTATTTGGTGCTCCAGCTGCAAAATATACTGGGGACTGTCATTCTGCTTTGCAAAGTGGAGAAATATTTAGCCATTTAAATAATTCAAAAGTTAAAAGAGGCACCAAAGGGGAATAGCAGAGAATAATAGCTTTAGAGTCTCCCTAGGAAAAAAAAAAAATTAAAACTGCTGACCCAGATGGTCAGAATTTATAATTTGCCTTCTGCACTCTGTCTGCAACTGATCTCTTTAGGAAAGAGCTGTTCTTTAATAATAATCATCACACTTTACATCTCCCTAGCACTTTCGACTTCTCTCACACAACTTCCACCTCCATTATGTCATTTGGCCCTCGCCGCGGCCTTGCAAAGTGCACAGGGCCAGGGATCACTGCCATTAACAGAAATCAGCCGTGTTCACGAGCCTCACACCAGCCCTGGGTGTGGTCGGAAAAGCAGAAACCACAACCACAGGCTCTGGTCCAAAGACCAGATTTCTTCTCTCCGAAATCGAGTCTCTCCTTCCTGGGAAGACACTCACAAAGTGACAGATCTGACGAATCTTCAAAGCAATTCATTTTGCGTGTTTCCTCTGAGCCAACACTGTTGCACGGACCACTCCGCTCTAACAGAAGCCGAGTGGACCCTTCCCCTCCCTAATTTTTTATACTTGGACCCAAGAATGTTTGGAATAACTGGTGGTGAAAAGCTTAATCCCTTCAAAGAAAAGAAAATGCAGAAGCTGCATTTGGGAACTCCTCACATTCCCTGACAGCGTATCTGTTTTAGTCGCATCCGGCTGGTACCTCACTCTACCTCTATTTTAAATCTACAGCTGGGTTATATTTTCACCTTCTGGTTTAAATACATTTCGAATGTGTCAGTATCATTGCTTCTACTCCAGATTAATAGGATCAGCCAAAGGGATGGCTGACATTTTTGTTGCTATAGAAACTGGTCCTGATGTTACACAGCTTGCCTCTCCCCTATTTGCCATACATCTATCCAGCGATTGAACGCAGACATCTTTTTGTTTCACAAGGAATTACATTAAAAAATTAAGGCATAATTTTATCCTGGGTTAGTCCCCATTCTGTCGGAAAGAGTATTAAATAACATTCAGAGGCATCCGCAGAAAGTGGGAACGGGTGCAATGATACCGCTCAACGGCTTAAGAGCCTCCCAGATGCAAAGAGAATACAAGTTGAGCAAATTATCCCACATCCCTAATCCTGTTCTTTCCAGCTTGAGCTACGTACTTCAAGGCCTTTCCCTAGCAAACCTCTAGGCTAAACCAACACATTCCACCTCAGTCTTTGGACGACCAAGCCAAGCCAACGCCTTCTCGTCTCCCTCCCCCACCCCACAATAATTTCTGGACAGCTGTTTTCTTAAATATGCCATCAACATCCTCCAACGTATCACCTCCATTGTACACTGAAATTCTTTTTCCACAGATGCACCATCGCCCCCAGAGAAAACCTCTCACACAGAATTAAGATGTAAAGTCTCCGCACTTAATGATGCAGCCAGCACGTATGGCTGCAGCCAGAAGGTGCACTCGAGAAGGAAGAGATAGAAGGAATGAGAAAAAGAAGCGCTCTGGGAAATGACTGGGGAACAGCTCCTCCAACCCCTGTAATGACTGATGTTTATCAAAAGCAGAGGCGATGAGCAGCTCCCTAATTGGCAGGGTCTAAACTGTCAGATGTCCATTTGTCACAACTACGATGTAGGAGCAGGTTAGGTATTCAAGTGGAATTTCTCCCTTTCCCATCACAAGTTTAAATAAAACTTTCGCAGTCATTTAGGAGGCACAGATGATCAAAGGGGACAGATTCCTTAGGCAGGTCTCTAGGTTATCAAGCTTACCTGCAGCTGTGAGGTGTACCTGCCTTGGAAAGCAGGTGTGCCGTATGAGTAGCATATTGACTAAGAGGATATTAAAGCAAGACTTTCATACTTGATGGAATATGGAACTCACCCCACGGGTTAGATACAGAAGACGCTAATGAGGTTGAGACTACTTTATACCAAGAACAAAGGAAGAAGCAGAGGTGCTAGCAGGCTTGCCATCATAAGTTTAAAAACAACTACAGGATCACAGGCCACCCACTTCCTGTGTTTTAGAGATTGAACTTGCCTATAGGAGAGGGCAATAGAAGTGTTAAATGAGCCTCTGTTCTATGGTGGGACTCCAGTGGGGACCTAATAACTGTGATCTTATTAAATTTTCACAATTTCTGTGAAGCAGAGGTTATCCTCAAATCCACATGACAGATGAAGAAGCTGAGGTTTTCAGCAAGGGCTAAATGGTGTCCCCAACACCAGCGCGCTGGGTCCCAAGGCTTCCTCGAAGTGGCTGAATTGAAAAGTAGAATGGTCACTGTGGGACATGGAGATGTTCATTTTAAAAGCGGATTCCGCTATAAACTCTTACATCTAGGTATGAAAGAATACTGGGCAGCCAAGTGATCATCCCGTGCACAGAATTAGTAAACCTCTGCACTATGTTGCTTCTTGGTACTTATTAAATGGGGAGATGGACTGTGTGCTTCAGCAAAAAAGAAAAGTAGAATGGTCAGCTGTAAGTAGAGTGTGTATCTAACCACTTTTGTAGCTTACATATATAATCCACAGAGAACATAACATGAGCTAGCTAAAGGATGATGCCTGTGGACTCAAGCCAGCTTTTTCTGCTCTCCCCATCCCCCAGCCCAGGGGAAGGTTTCACAGTGCTGGACAGGAAGCGTCATGCTGTCCTCGGTAATCAGCCATGGAGGACTGCTTTTAGTTAAGACTCCAAGAGAAAGTGTCTCTTCCTGCCAAAGGGTGTGCCAATGGGGCAGGGAGATAGCAATGGAGGCCAGAGAGAAGAGGGTCGGTCTGGACAGAGTGGGGACTCCAGTCGAGGCCACACTGGCTGAGGGTTCTTCTGCGAGAAGGATCTGCAGAGTAACCTAAGGGCTCAGGTGTATCTTCTATGACTAGGGTCACAATGTAATTCATCATTTGAACCAGGACTATTGATAATGAAAGGGGGCACTACTAATAAGTTATCCCCAGACACGAGGCATAAACCGGGCCATTTGTGAGCAAATCCAGAAATACGGTTACCCTATGTATAAGGTAGTTGCATGTAAATACAGATAATTAATTAAATATTGTCCTGGGAACAGGCAAAAGTTCACTCAAAAGATTACAGGCGCACCTTGTTTTCTCGTACCTCGCTTTACTGCACTTCACAAATGCTGGTTTTTCCCACAGTGACGGGAAGACTCTCTGCCACCAAGAAGACTGACTCACGTCATTGCGATACTCGCTTTGTGGCAATGCCCACTTTACAGCAGGGATCTGAAGCCAAACCCACCTCTCTTTGAGGTATGCCCGTATTCAGTCCTTGAGTCGAACTTCTGATTGAAGATGGTTGCTGATAGTTTCCAGATTGGTGGTAGCCAATAGAAACAATGCAAGCTACATTGTCTCGTAGCCACATTAAAAAGTAAGGAGAAACAGTGAAACTGAAATGAACATAAATAACATATTCTACTTAGCCTGATATACCTAAATCAGTATCATTTCCACAATATAAAACACTATTAATAGGCTATTTTGCAATCTTGTTTTCAAACCAGATCCTGAAGAAGAGATAGATTTTGAATGTGCTGAGACAGAGGGTTCCCAAGAGAAGAGAGAAAAAATTCTCCAGACTTCCCAGACAGAATGAAGACACTAATGCCAGAATATTTTAACAAGAAATGAGGAGAACCGTGATTTTTTCAGTTGCATTGAGATATAATGACATATAAAACCCACAATGCCTTAAACAAGCAGAGGGAGCTCTAAGCCTGGTTGGGAGGACAGGTGGTGAGAGCAGAGGTGGGACTCCGAGGAAGAGAGGAGGGTGGAGACGGCATGTGGACCCTGAGAAGTAAGCCTGAGGTTCTTCATCCAGAAAGCAAGCCCGGCACTTCTGGAGAAGGAGGAGCCGGTTATGTACTAATGGAAGATAGGAGAACAAATCTACAGTTTTAGGCAAGAAACAGAGAATAAAACAGGACCTAGATGAGACTGTGACCCGCCTGAGTTCTGAGTATATCGATCTTTGTATCTCCAGCATGCGGCATAACATCGGTGCAGAGTGGTAACTGCGTAACTGTTGGGTGGATGAATCTCCAGGGATTGATGTGCACAATGAAACTGGTCCTGGGATGAAGGGAGGGTAACCACCACTTGTGGGACACCTCCAGGTTCCAGCACCATGTGACCTATGTCATCTAATACAATAACACTCAAGTAGGGAATGCTGGTCCCACTTTAAGGATGAAGAAGCAGAGACTCAACACAGTTAAGTAACTTGCCTAAACCTTCCCAGCTAAGTAACCATCAAGGCTGGGATTTGAACTTAGGTCTGTTTGGGTATCAAGCCCATGCTCCTTCTATCATACCATTGCTGCCCAGCCAGTTGGTGACTGTCTTTTGAGAGGAATAATAAGAGTAGTAATAGTAACGGAGATGATGACGATGATGTTCATAGCTAATACATACACACGACTTGCTAAGTTGCAACAGAGTTCCAAGCACTCAATTCTATGTCAATTCAGTTAGTCCACATACTCACACTATGAGGTAGGTGTTGTTCTGATCTCCATGTTATAGAAGAAGCTAAGGTGCAGAGAATTTAAGCCACTTGTCAAAGACCACACTGCCCGTGAGTGGCTGAGCTGGGATTTAAGGTCTGGTTTGGTCCCAGAGTCCACAGTTTTATTCCCCTCCCCCCACCAGTGACTATCAGGGAAGGCTTTGCATTATATGCTATGAATGAGGTCAAGGTGTAGGACAGGGATTTGCCTGGAGACCGAAGCACATTTTTCTGGAACTGGTGACTATGGCTGACTGCTTTTCATGTTTGACTGACTTCTTTCAGGTGTGACTCGGAGAAACAGGGCATCCAAGACATGTTACCTCAACGTGGGTTTAGGGGAGAGACGGAGCTTCATTACTGACCAGGGTGCAACCTGCAGATGTCCTCAGCACAAGATTTCCATCTGAACTCAACAACAACATGTGTGGAGACTGATGTATGTCAGATATTCAGTAGCAATTTTGCCGGAAGCCAACAGTAGAATATGCCTCTTAACCAATACCACAGTGTAAACTCTCAGAGGAAACAAATATTTATTCCCTGTGTCAGTCATTCGCTGCCCACAGCTAATATTGAAGGCATTCGTCCCTAGCACTAGCCAGCAGAGAGAAGGCTTCGTCAAGCTTCAGGGACTCCAGAAGCAGCTAGGCAGAAGAGTGCTGAAGTTTCTGGGAGAAATTTGCAACCTCCTGGGAGAAGGAGCTGACAAGTGACCTGCCTGGGGAAGAGCATGAAGGACTCCAAGCTGTGCTGATGAATGGCCTCAGCGGATGCCTTCCATGAGGGAGCGAATGTCAACAAGATGAACCGGGAGAAGGCCTGCACTGGGTTTCAGTGTCCACGTGGTCACTGAGCCCCATGATCTCAGACAAGGCACTTAACTGGTCCAAGTCTCAGCTTTCTCAGAAGTAACACGAAGGGGCTGGCTCAGTCTCATTCAGGATCCTTCCAGTCCTATGCTGGGCTGTTAAGCTCATGCCCACTCCCAAGCAAAGCTCGGACTCCTGGGAATCCCAGGCTGAGTCAGAGCTCGGGGCCCCTGGCTTGCCCAGAAGAGCAGCTCCGACATCTCCACCATCTTGGAAGGTGTTCGCCCAGCCCTAGAGAGCAGAGGAACTTATTTTGTAACCTCTCAAATTCAAGAATATCACTCTTTCGAAGAGTTACTGCCATCCATTAGAGAACAAATAATCTGAGAACATAAGAGGAGGCAGGGCTGCTCAGAGGAAGGAGCACGACGCAGTAGTAAGAACCAAAGTCAGATTGTGGAAGCATCTGCATGCCTCATTGAGCTGAGACCTTTGGACTTTAGTCTGTAAAGGATGAAGTATTATCACAAGTGTTTATGCCAAGGAGGGGTGACTTGAGTGGGTTTCAGAGTAACAGACGTGGAGCAGGCCAGAAGTTGGCTTACAGAGGGGCGAGATATTTCACTCTTTCGTTCACTCATTTATTGTACAAAAACTTTTTGAGGTCCTCAACGAATAGTTGTCAACTGAATAAGTGACCATTTGGTCCCAAATAAGAAAACTTTTCCTCATTAGGCATGTTGATTCTAGGATCTGGTGTCTAGTTAAATAACAAAATTGCCCTTCACTGAGCTGATGTGAGTGTTGCTTAGGTCGGTCAGGTCCCCCAAGTGGATGAGGCCATAAAGAAAAGGTAAAGAAACACCATCTTGGGAAACGTGGTACCATTTCTCATCTCCTGGGTCTGACTCCTTCTTGGAATAATTTCACATGCCCAGCTGCACCATCGGCGTGTTGGGTTATACAAGGGAGCAAGCTGTCGCACTGGAACAGGCATGACGTATCATCCCACCAATGCATGAAATTAAAAAGATGTGGTTTGCTAGAGATACAGCAGATAAACCAAACTTGCTCCTCAGTCCATCTACTTTTATTCACATGTAAAAATCTCAGAAGAAGAAAATGAAGAGTAAGTCAGTCTGATTAACTACCCATACTTCGGTGCCAACAAACCATCTCATGCAATCCACACTTAAGGAAGCGGGGTGTTTGATGTTCATTAAGTTCCTACTATGTGCTCGACCTGCTAGGAGGTGCAATATACAGAGGAATACAAAGAACCTGCAGAATAGCAGAGAAGGGGCCTCTCTTCCAAGCTGAGAGGATTAGGGAAGGGTTCTTGGTGGAGGTAATGCCTGACCCGTATCTTGAAGGGAAACTAGGAATAAGCCAAGAAAAAGAGAGCGAAGAAGCAGGGGCAGGTACGCAGAGGTGATGGAGTGGGGCAGCAAGTTGCCTCTCATTATGTACCCAGGACGGGACATCTGTTGTAGACACTGCTGCCCGGGGCTCCACCATGGACGGCACATTTCTGCCAGAAGGTGAAGAGATCCAGTGAGCAGACATCGCAGCAGATGCGGCAAGTGCACGAGGTTAATCAAGCATCCTGCAGCCAGCAAGAGAAATAACTGCCCCCAGAGCAATACTGGCAGCAGCTGGCAGGAGATGGCACGGATTCAAGCTTTGTCCTCCTGGAATTAAAGGCACTTTGCCTCGCCATGGACCAGAGATGCTCACTGAGTGCTCCTCACTGGTCCCTCCTCGTTCGGACAGGGCAAGAGAAAGGGGGGCAGGGAAAAGACATTAGTAATAGTGTCACTGACCTACAATAAAGAAAGCAATCAATAATCATTCTATGAAGGGGAGAAGAGAGGCAAAGAAGATGGCTATTTGGTAATTTGATGGTTTCTATTTGCCTCTCTGGCCTTGATTTTACAGTTGGGAAGGATGTGAGTGTTATTACATGGCAATGAGGTTGCTATGGTAACTCCTTATTGTTTAATATAAGACTAGCTAAATCTTAGATAAGTTACTGGGGGGAAAATTAATGCTGCCAAAGGCCAGCTCCAGTTTTTTATTTTTTATTTATTTTTTGTAACATTCATGCCCGTTTCCCCTTCATAACCTGCCCTTCTCCTACAGAACATCAAACACACATCAGAATGAAGGATGGCCCCAGTCACTGCTGAGGGATCTCACTGCTATAGAAAACCAACCAGGGCCTAGTGGTTGGGAAGAAACAGACAATAAGAGAGGCGGGTGTCGGTGCCTCGGAGAATTCAAATGTGGCTCAATCCTCCTTTAGCCCAACGTACCTGCGCTTGAATTCCAGCCAGGCTACTTAGCCATTCTGAGGCCTTAGGCAATGAAACTTTGTGGACCTACGTCTTAATTTTTAAAATGGGGAAAATAATGACATCCATCTCATACAATTTTGTTGGGAAACATAACGATTTCTATTGTAAAGTATATAGCAGAGGACCAAGCAATAGTTACTGTTCGATGATTAGAAGCTACTCTCTTTGCTCCCCCTTCTCCTCCTATTGCTATTATTACTACTGTTGTCCTATTAATATTCCAATATCTAGTCCAAAAGCCAAGACGTCCGCCTCTCCTGACTTCCCTGGAAGACACAAAGCTTGCTTCTCCTCTGCACTCCCTTCGAAGGTCTCACAGGTGGCACCAGCTTGGATGCAAGGAAGGGAGAGTCACCCACCAGTCCTGAGAGCTTGCTGTGGCCCAGGTCCCAGGCCAGGCCCCTTATTCTTTGTTACCTTTTATTTGTTACAACACTCCAATGATGTGGATGTGAGTATCCCCATCGTACAGAGAAGACTGAGGCACAGAGAGGCTTAATATTGGCAAACGTTCCCACAGTTCAGAAATGGTAGGTGAGTGGCCATTTGATTTCAAAATCCATGCTTTTTCACAGCACCATACCACCATTCTGGGTGTACATTTTAACCATTTTTCTTCTGTTGCATTTCTTTCTCACCTCCCCACCAGCCAGCAATTTTGGAGGTCAGAGGTGGGCCTGCATTCCTTCTTCCTTGTGTTCTGCCCCCTCCCCTGCTCCAATAATAGCACATCTTACACTCCCAACAAAAGCCTGTTGACTGAGGTATTGGCATTAATCAAAGGAGGAAAAAAGGAAACAGGAAAAATGGTGGCAGCTGTGTGTGCAGGCAGAGGCTGCCTTGGCTAACGTATGGCGCCTTCGATTTCAATTGACAGCAAGGAAAGACAAAGAGAAAAAAGGATCGTCCTTTTGACATAGGTGACAAGTGGGGGGGGGGAGGCTATGAAAACAGTGGTTATAAAATACAGCAGGTGAAATCTGAAGAAAACTAATTAACTTTCCAATTATGTCAGCGGTTGTAAATTACAAGTTTTTGCACCACTGGAAAGGAGGCTGAGAGAAAGGATGACAAACCAGAGGTTTCAATATTGCGGAAGAACACTTAACTTTCATTGAACAGGCCGCTCTGGCGGTAATTTTATCAAAAGCACTCTGGTTTCCTGAAATCCTCTTGTTAATGAATGGCTTCTCAACTCAATAATTTTATTTCAGTTCATCTATCACCTTGAAAGCACATGCTAAGGAAGCCTAGTAGAGCGCTCTTTTGGATAATTTAATAAATCTTTCATTTTTCCCCCCAGTCCCCTCCCATCAAGTAATAACTGTGTTTGGGTCACAGCCTTAAATGACAGGCACGAGGTCCACTCGCGATGTCTGCACTGAGGCTTGTTCTTCCCTTGCCGTTATGGAAACTTGAAATGTGAATTATGAGATTGTGTTTGATTACTGTCTAGCAATTTTATTAAAAAGAAGTCCGCTGAAGAAAAACAAAGCATAAACATAATAATACAATTGAACATTAGGTGGCTGAAAGTATATGGTGACTCTGGAACCTCACAGAGCTGAGCTTGGATCCTGGGCTCTGTCCCTGATTTGTTTCCTGACTTTTAGCTCCCAGGGCCTCAGTTTTCTCATCGGCATTAGATGAGCAGAATAATGTCTGCCTTGTAAGATTGCTATCATGCTCCAAAAAGATAATACACACACAGAGTGTGTGGCAGAGAGCAGACACTCTCAATCAGTGGTTCTCTCATAGGAATAATACTTTCAGCTGATAGGATTCATTTATTCATCAACATTTACTCAGAGCATCTTGCCAGGTAAAAGACACTGTACTAGATGCCAGGGACCCAATATGAAAAGAAAATCTCTAGGACCGAGAAACTCACAGACCAGTGGGAGCGCAACGTTCTCCAACATTCTCTCTCTCTCTCTCTTTCCCTCTACTCGCTCTCTCCCCACCTCTCTTTCTCTGTCATCTTTTTGCTCAGTATAACCTCTTCCACCTAGAGATTTCCACCCCAGCTGAAGGTTTATAAATACTTGGCAAGATTTATTTAAAATACAACAACTACAGCCCCAAATTGCTTTGTCTGGTAATAATGTAACCCCTTACATGGGTAAATGCAGAACATGCCACCTCCATGGCCTCATTTAGAAGTAACTGCAATGCCAGTAATAATAACAGCCAACACTTGAGAAGAATGATACTGTGTCTACAGCCTCCCTTTCCAGGTTGGGAGGCTGAGATACAGAGAAAGACGGCCAGTTATATCTCCGCACTCTCTCCCGCTCTGCTGAGAACTGGCCAAAGACTGCTGTCTTCATTGTGGAGACGAGGAAACTGAGTAACACGCCCATCGTTATGCTGTAAGTGACAGTGGAGCGGGATTAGAACCCGGGTGCTTCATCACTTGTGGATTGATTCAGTCACTTAGCTTACAGGCACTGCACTCAGAAAGACCATTAAATATCCCCAAATCCCTGAGTAATAATGATAGTGATGACACCACCCACCAGTGAATGTGTACTTCCTCCGATCAAGCACTGTTGAACGAGGGCTTGATCTCATTCAGTCTCTGCAACAACACTGTGAGATAGGTCCCAGACTTTACACATGAGTGACGAGCACAGATTAAGACACTTGCCCAAGGCATCACATCAAGTGTAGCTAGGATTTAAATCCAGGTAGTCCGATGCCCGAGTTGGCCCTTTACCTACTTCACTACACAGCCTCTCTCACCCAGTTACTGGCTAGTGTGCCCACATGTATGTGAGTATATGTGTCTCCCCACACACATGAAAAAATAAGATGCAGTCGTCTGTGCAGGAAAGAATTAACACACAGGCCTGAGGTTGCTGTCTGTAGAAGGACCTTCTTGCAAGATTGGTTCTTGGCTGATGGCAGAAAACTTGGCTCTTCAAATGGTCCCTACCTGTAAAGACTGGTTCAGAGCACCTAGACTGTTTATGCTGTCCACCTGCTTTCTTTTTTGAAGATGGGAATTTTGGTACTCGCTAGCGAGAGAGCAGGTATGACCGGCCCCTGATAAAAATGGGCAAATGTGCTTCCCTGGGCACTTCGTGTCAAATGGGTTTCCTTGGGCCAGAACCCTCTTACACGTGTTGCTGTATCTTTCACTCCTGGAGGTAGTGTGTTCTGCATGACCCCTCATGGGAGGGAGAGAGATTAGGGAGTCTGAGCATGGATCCTCCAGACTCCACCGAGGTTTTTCACTTACTGATCTAGCTTATGTTCCGGCTTCCTGATAGATCTCAGCTGTGAGCATGACTGTCTAGCTGTTGAGTGCTCTGCGCCCTTCTCGTCAATCACTGAATGCGTGGGTGGTCTTGGGTACCCCTGAAACACTGCCTCATTAGTAGGCTATGAAAAAAATCCTCAGATTAACCAAATAGTAAGCGTTTCTCTATTTTTAGACTTTTAAAAAATTTTATTTATAGTTCTCTCAAGTTTTATGAGATAGAATTAACACATAACGTTGTATTCGCTCTAGTTATACAAAATGATGATTCAATATTTGTATATGTTGTGGAATGGTTACTACAGTCAGTTTGGCTACCATCCATTACCACACATTGTTGCAATTATTTTTCTCTTGTGATGAGCACTCCTAAAATCTACTCTCTCAGCAACTTTCAAATATGTGACAGTGTTGTTAACTAGTGCTATCCATTATATCACCAGAACATATACCTTTTGACCACTTTCTAATTTTTCTTTTGACCATATTTCTTTTATATGTCCAATCATTCATTCAATAAGTACTCACCAAGGACTCACTCTGTGCCAGAGATTGTACTTTGTGCTGGACAATAAAACTTACATTCCAGTGGAGAGAACACACACTGATCACACAAAAGGACAAACATACAATAATAAATTATAAATCTATATGTATATAGATGTATATGTCATACACACACACACACACACACACACACACACAATAAACTGTGAGCTGGGATAAAAGAGAAAGCACCAGAAGCCATGTCAGATGATGACAGTCTAGTCTGATTTACATAGAGGTATCAGAGAAGACTTCCCTGAGGAAGTGACATCTGAGCTGATGTCTGAAAGACCAGTCAAGTTAACTAGGTGAAGGGAGGGTGGGGAACTGAAGAGCTGGACTTTCGGGGGGCTACCTCCCATCTCTTCCAAGCTTTAAAACCTGGGCCAATAAATGAAAAGAAAATAAGTGACAACCCCACCACTGGAGAGCCATTCTTGTCCTAAGTCATTGTAAGAGCCATAAATGGGACCCTGTCAGGAAAGAGGAAGCTTCCGGAAGGTTCCGTAGACCCTTTGTGGGGCAGATCTTGGCCTAACGTTTTGAATGACTTATGAGAATTGTAAACACTGTGCTCTCCATCACTACGTGCGTTGAAGTCAGAGGCCTCTTTCTAGCCTTGCTGATGGGACGGTCGCGCCTGAGTCATCTCAGCCAGCCCTGGGCCTTCCACGGTGGAAGTCAGGCCATGCTGTCATAGACCACGTTGCAGCTCGCCTGCTGAAATGCAGATGTGCAGCGCTCGCCTGCTGAAATGCAGATGCGCAGCGCTCGCCTGCTGAAATGCAGATGTGCAGCTCGCCTGCTGAAATGCAGATGTGCAGTCAGTGGAGAGGATTCCATTTGTGAAGGCCAAAGAGGGCAATGATAGAGGGAGTCAGAGGCATGTCAGTCTTTCTGCATGTTCTCTCCTGAGTCTTTTTGTCCTCACAGGACTGGAGTATATTTGTCTATATTTCAGAGGGAACTGGGGCCAAACACCTGGGCACTTTTTAAGGGGAGGGAATGTAATAGGACAGGGGCTACAGATGGCTGGGGACCATCCAAAACCATCCTTAGGGTTCCACTGTGGAGTGGGAAGAGAGGGATAAAGAGCTGTGAAAATGTCCTGTCCTCTTCCTTTCCCCATGAATACTGACATTACATGCCTGACATTACAGCCCTGTGAGCTCAGTCTGGAAGGAGGGACACTCTGTGGTGGCAGGGTGAAGAGGACCCTGAGTGAGCCTGGAGGACTTCCTAAGCAGCACTGCCTGGGACCTAAAAAATCTCTGTGTTTACAGTCCTTTTCCAGGATTTCCAGTGAGTTTGTTTGGTTATTGCTGTTGTTTATTATGGGTGGTGAATCATACCACCTTTCTTTAGAAAAGAGATCAAATTAAACACCTATTATATGCCAGGTACTCTTGTGGGTGCTACTGGCCTATTATTTAATTCTGAAAAAAAATCTATCCGTAGGTGTTTAGTTCCTATTTTATAGATTTGGAAATGGGCTCATTTATACATTTTTCCTATAAACACTGAGAGCTGCATGTCTTACATTGCATCACGTACTTTATAGATTGCATTTCATTGAATCCTTATAATGAAAGCAACTTCACTGTATATTAATAAAAGAGAAAACTCACGTCCAATCTTGCTGCTCTCGTGTATTCAGCACAGTCTAAGGGTCGGGCACTGTCCTAGGCTCCCGTTAAGCAGGTTGCCCTGGACCACGTAAGCTCACATCCGAGGGAAGAGAGTGGGCCAACGAAAAGATGAATGCTGGGAGCACAGAGCAGGACGAGAACTGAATAAATACATGAATAAGTTTGGTGAATTAATAAATAAATAGAATGGTTGGTGAATTGAGAAGCAGGCTAAAAGTAGAAACAGCAATACATTCTCATGAGGAGAGCTGAATATTTTCAAACTCATTTCTAGCCTAGCCTCTGCACATGAAACCCAAAACATCATTTGGCATGGGCGACAAAAAGTCATCAAACTAGGAGAGGCCAGTAAAATGTGGAAAGAAACTCATTTTGTTCAGACTTGTTGTAGCTACGGTTTAACACAGTTTAGGACCATGGCCATAAAGCCCTCAGGAACAATCTAATGGGCTTGAAAGTATCATATTAAATTACATTTCATTACATTTTGCCCAAACAGCATAGCAATATCTCTGTACAATATTTGTAACAGAATGCAAAAATGCGCCTTATATTTGCATCCTATTAACCTATTTAAAATCCAAAACAGAAGAAGATGAATTGGAGTATTTTGTAGTCTAATGCATTAGACCACAACATGTGGAAATAAAAAGTAGCATTAAACAACTGCAAATATAATAATAAGCCCTGTAATAGCGAGGCGGTGATTTTCAGATTGCAGTAAATTCACAGTCTCATCTGCAATATCGCGGTGGGGCAACGAATGCCGCTTTGACGTACAACATGGAGCTTTAAGAAAATGCAAATTTGCGGCCCATACTCCCATCATCCCACTAAAAGGAATCCATTAACTTCATTTGAAAATAAATAAAACATAGCTAAATGATATGAGAGTGTATGACTGCCTCCTTGAACACAGTAGATGCTCAATGAATAATTATTGTGGAATTAGATGCATATTTCATTCTCCCGCCAAACATTCATTACTACCTCCTGTATGTCAGGCACTAGACTCTTTATACCCAGATACAGAGGGAACGTGTACAAGGGAGCAGAAGAAACAGAAAGGTGGCCGTGAATGTCTCCCAGGACTGCGGCCAATCCGTCCTCCCTCACGGTTGACAGAAGTATATGCACGCAACAGGGTCACACAGACACTCCGTGGTTCGTTACACTTGAGGCGTCTGCCTTTAATTTCTCTAAAAGAGCCTTAGAGAGGCTCCTTAGAGAAGGTTCAAAGTCTCATGAAGGAGAATCATTTGTGTCCAATCATGAAGAATAACTGAAGGAGGGGCATTCTTTGGCGAATGGATCAATATGTGCAGAAGCACCCATAAAAAATTAATGTGCTAGCGTGTAGGGTGGGAATAATAGACACATCACGTCTGATAATAGTGACTGTTAACATGATTTTAGAGTCTATGCTCAGATTAAACAGCAGTGGCACTATAATTCAACACCGATACTAGGCAACACTGTGACCTAGGGGCATAAAGGAATCTGATATTTGCTAAGTGTTTATTATATGCGAGGAATCATGTCCAGAACTGCATAATCAGCATCTCAGTCCACTTTGTAAACATCTTTATGGGAGCTATCATCACTCCTGATTTCAGATCAGGAAACTATGTCATAGAGAAACTGAACCATTTTTCCAATGTCTTATCTCAAAGAAGCCTTCTGTTATTAATCCTACCTCTTCCTTAAGCAGCATGGTCATTATAAACCACAGAATGCCTCTGGGGACTTTAATATCATGAAAGGGAGGCCTACAGAATCCAAGTGACTTGCCCAAGCTCATCGAGTGAACGGCTGGCAAAGCCTGGATGTGAACCCAAGCCTCCCGATTCCCCTTCTGGTGCCCCAATACATCAGCTACCCCCAGACTCTCACTTCTCCAGTTACAGCCTGTGCAAACAAGGGAGACAGTGCAGTGATAGATCATGCCTAAGAGCTATTTTAATAGCCCTGCTGTTTTGCTGGAGAAACACAGATGCTGTGATTTGCTCCCCCTGAAGCCTGCAGCCGGGTTACTGCTCAGGCAGCCACCAGATGCTGCTATTTCCAAAAGACACGTGAGAGCAGCCAAGTTTCTGAGGACTGCTGGGAGGACTGCCTGGACTAGCAATGTCCTGTGACATCCACCAGCAGCCACCCTGATCCTTTACTGACATAGGCACTTGACCCATTTGGGTCAAGGCCTCAAGATAAATGGGTGATTAGGGATCCCAGAGAGTGGGACTCCTCAGTTTTATGTTGCTCACTCAGAACCCAACTCAAGGCCAGTCATGCCTCAGGGCCAAGTCTGAATCTATAAAGCAGGGAAAGTGAACAGTGGGAAGAAAGAGGAAGGAATGAACGTTTATTCCATTTCCATGGTTGCATTTGGTGTCTAAGGAATGTTTTCTCCTTTAATCTTTACAACAACTCTGTGCAGAAGTTATTATGATCTTTATTTCACAGATGAGCAAACTAAAGCTAGAAAAGTGAAGAAACTCATCAAAATGGAATAGAGCTAATTTGGGGTAAATAAGGGTTCTGACCATTGGTCTGAGGGGTTCCAGGAAACTGGCAGTGAAGATGACTTTCAATACCCAGTACGCCAGGCCCTTGCAGATAAAATACGTCTCTGCAATCCCTGATTCAGTCACTCCTGACCCTAGCCTACCCCTAGCTCTATGGGACCCGTCTTTTCAAAAGGTTCTCTGCTTCTAATCACTCTGGCTCAAAAAGCATCTGTGCTCACTCTTTGGGGGATGAAGGAAGGAGAGACAGAGGGAGGCAGGGACTGAGATTTAACAACTAGAATCCATTTTCATAAATGAGAACCTTTCCGCAGTGAAATAAATTTCCCACCTATGGTATCCCTGCATCTCATTCGGTCTCCCCCATCTCTTGATTATCACTGTGGGTTGTAATGTACACTCTATTAAATGGGCAATAAACACAGCAAGGGTTATTGCCGCACATAATAGCTAACAGAGATCTTGTTTTTTCCCTATTTCAAAGCCTTCCACACCTTCCTCCTACAACCTCCCCATCGCCCCACTAAAAGAGAAAAAACAGAAATATGTTCTGATCTATGAGAGAAAGTTTCATCATTCATTCAACAAACTCAGCACTTCACCACAGCCCCCGAAACACGATCTCCCTCCAGTGTCCTCATCTCAGAAAAAGCATCTCCATTTACCCAGTTCCTTAAGCCAGAACCCTAGGAATATCCCTGTCTCCTCCTTCTCCTTTACTGCTTCTATTATATGCTTCTCAAAGTCAACATCGACTTCCTGAATGCTTTTCAAATCCATATTCACTGCCACTGCCCCGGTCCAAACAGAGAGAGTCACACCAGGTCTCTCCCCTGCCTCTGTTTTGGCTACCCTCTACTTCATTCCCCATCCATTTTCCAGGCAGTACCCAGAGGATGTTTGAAAAACCATAAATCTGATTGTGTCAATTTCCTCTTCTGTGGGTGCTAGCCAGGATGAACACGGGGCCAAGTGTTTTTCATTGATTCTTCATGAAAGTGTCCCTGGAGCTCCTTTGTGTAGGCGGAACACTTCCAATATGTTCGTCTCTCCACCCTTGTGCCTTGCTTTCCAGTTCTCACATCATTCTGTTTGACCTGCCCAAGGTAACTTCCAGGTTGTTCTCCTTTGGCCTGAAACATGGGTTTTCTTTGCATCCAATGAGATCAGACCTTAAATGTATACAGAGTGGGTAGATGCCCAGATGCTGGGATCTCAGGGATTCCTATCCCAAAATACACACCCTCTTTCCAAATTAGACCACGCCCACCACCATCAGCACCAGTGAACGCTTACCGAGTGTCCATCACACAGTCAGACATCTGATGGCTGCAAGGGCTGGGTGTGAGCCAGGACTGAAGCTCTGTAGAGTCTGGAACCTGAACTACTGTGTCCTTCCTTTACTGCTGGTCTCTCCTTGAAAGTCCTAGGCTGCTTTCTGCCTCCCTCCCCTTCCTCTCTCCCTCGGCTGCTTTCTACATTGGGGTATTTGCTGTCCTTTTTGCCTACTATGGGTTTACACTTTGTCTTTCTGGAAAATTCCAATTTATCCTTTAATAGTCTCCATGAATCATTCCTTGAACTGAGTTCTTCGGATTTGCTCCCGTTCTTCTACCATAACCCTCACCTTACCGTATCATAACTGACTTTTCATTGGACTGTTTCATTCACACCTGTAACCACGAGGTGTGACACAGAGGGTGGGCCCCATCATCGTACCCTAGGCAACCTGACAAACATCTAGGAGTTTCCGTATGTGCTTTATGGGATTACTGAGATTAAAAGTATGAAAATGTGTGAAGTGCTTAGAAAAGTACACAGTGTATGGTAAATCGTCAGTAATTTTTTAAATACATCTATAACTTAACAGTGAATTTCTCAGGAATGAGACTTGTTAGCTGTGTTTCATTTAATATATGACAATAAGGAAGACAAGTACAAGCATACTAATAATTAAGTTATCTTAAAAAAAAAACAGGCTCCAGAATGTATGAATGTCTGTACACCGGGAATTGGCATTGTCCCTTTAGAAAGCAATTTGGGAATAGATGTCAAGAGTCTGGCAATATTTAGATAACTTGATCCAGCAACTCTTTCTCTGGGAAATTTGTTCAAAAGAAATGATCAGAAATGTATGCAAAGATTGATCTGCTCATTTACACAAGACATGGGGTCTATTAGATGTCATGCACTGTGCTGGACTCTTAATGATAAGGCCAAAATTGGACACAGCCTAAATATTCCTCAGTAGGGACTAGACACCATGGAATATTATGTAATTATAAAATATGATATAAAATATAACCTTATACAATTATAAAATGTAATATTTTTCAGGGAACATCGATGATATCAACTAATGCTGTTTTTAAAACATTAGGATACCAAAGAATCATAAAATAGAATCCCATTACTTTGTGATATTTACACAGAAGAGAATCCTTGAAGAAAATGGAAACAGAACGTCAGCATTTTATTTGGATGATTTTATGGGTGATTTTAATCTTCATCTTGAGTTTTTAAAAATACGATCCAAAATTTAGTTAATGAGTGCATTGCCCACTAGAGAAGAAAAATAACTGATATGATCAAGAGATGTAGACAGTACAGAAGCATATTCTTCCAAAGCATTGAAAGGAAAGAATCTCACTTCTATGTTCTACAAACAGCTCAGAAAAGAGATGTAATGAGATTTGGTGAAAACAGCACCAACTTGAGAGTTCTGCAGTGGACTCTGTGGCTCTGCCGCTTACCAGCTATGACACCTCAAGCGAAACACTTCATCTCACCCGGCCGGCGTGGCTCAGTGGTTGAGCATCAACCCATGTACCAAGAGGTCCCAGTTTGATTCCCGGTCAGGGCACATGCCCAGGTTGTGGGCTCGATCCCCAGTGGGGGGCATGCAGGAGGTGGCCTGTCGATGTTCTCTCTCATTGGTGTTTCTATCTCTCTCTCCCTCTCCCTTCCTCTCTAAAAATCAATAAAGAAAAAAAAAATTTTTTAAACAACACTTCATCTCTCTGTCTGTGTCTCAGGTTTCTCATCGAGGTGGGGGAGAGTGAGCGAGAGAAAGAGTGGAGGAGGGGGGGAGAGAGAGAGAGAGAAAAAGAGAGAGAGGGAGGGAGAGAGAGAACTGGTCTAGTGCAGAGGCTCAAGAAAACATGAACTCTTTTTCTTAAGACCCAGCCCCTATTTCCAAGATCCTCTGGGGTATTTCTTTAAACCAAGCATTGGAAATCTTAGGCCTGAAAATGAGTAAGTTTAAAAAAAAAAAAAAAAAAGCCCACAAACTTAAGTGGGTGGTTTAGTCTTCAGACTCTTGCTCCATCCCTACCCGATGGTAATGAAACCCAGCATTTAACTAAGTGGCTTCGAAGTTCTCAGCCACGACACCAGGGGAGAGTTCAGAGTCCACGCCACCTTCCCGAAGGCACTGAAGTGTCTCGGGTCGCCTATCCTCGGAGTTTCCACCCCGATGGGAGGACACGGGCCACCGCGGCATTTATAATGAGTGTTTCTGTCATTTAAAGTTCACTGGATTTGTGGTCAATTATTGGCTAAAAAACATTTATTATTTGTAATATATTATTAGTTTATTATGGCTCATTGCTCTAAAATACTCCGTTTAATCCTTTGCAGGTCCTTAAACACAAATATGGCAGCTATTAGCAACCTCTTCAGTCAGGCATAAAATTGTACCCAGAGGCCTCATAAACAATAGAGTGCTTTGCACAGATTAAATCAGTGTACACAGCTGTGAAGGAGGCCATTAGGAAATGCATTATCATTCTGTTTTACTGTTACTTTGTGTGCCACCGCGCTCTGTCCATCCATCAGTTGGCCCTGCCCTTGCCCCAGAGCAGAGGAGCCTGCACATGTCACCAAGAGGAGGCCGTCACGGGAGCAGGAGGCCCGCACCCTCCGTGGGAGCTGAAGGGGAGGACCTGAGAGCTGCTGGGCAGAGTCAGCCCAGAGAAAGCCCAGCATCTCAGTGCTCACCTCCTTCATGGACAGACCGTCCTTGTTGCAAGGCTTCGTGGAAGAGGCTCATTGCAATTAAAATCATTGTTTTCCCGTTTGACTTGAAGTCTTCATTCAGAATGCAGCCTCCAGAGAAAAAGGAGAAAGGAAGGGGAGAGTGTCATCTACAACGCACCTGCTGTGCTGCGGGCGCTCTCGGATAGCTGTTCATTCAACAGGACACAGTCCCTGGACGGTGCTGCACCCACATGGGAGAGTGAGAAGGGAGCTCAGTGGGGCGGGGGAGGCCAGCAAGCAATCCAGGCACCTCCAGTACCATGTGACAGCGCCAGGCTTCCTAGTGGAAGGATGATCGAAGCTAAACTAAGGAAGATAAAGGCGGAATACAGGCAATGAGAGCAATGGGGAGCTGTGAGGACAGGAGGAAGGGCATTCCAGGCTGTGGGATCAGCATACGCGAAAGCACCGAGGTGTGAACAGCCTTGTTCGGTGGATGGCATCCTTTGCAGAAGAAAAACCCATTTCTGCCCTGGCCCTCACGCCTGACCATGGGCGGTCCACGTCATCTTTCAGAGGCAAACACCGCCAATGCTGAGAATGGAGGCTTCAGATTCATGTGCAGTCAGGCGTGAATTCAGCTTCGGTGACTGTCTACTTGGGGGCTCTTGGACAAGTCGCTTCTCTGAGCCTCAGTTTCCTATCTGAAACACGGGGCTAACACCACCCACCTCACAGGATTGCCGGAAGACGTATACACGATAACATATATAACGCAGCTAGTGTCTTATCTGTCACCTAGCAGAGCCTCAACAATGATTGGTTTCCTTCCTTCTATACTTGGGCATCTGCTCAAAATTGTCTCTCCCAGGAAGCTTTCCAAGATTCACCCATTGAGACCTCACCTAAGGGGAGGGACATATCCTAAATTGGTATTTTCCAGGAAAACTTTGCACACAGAAAGCTTTGGAGAAAGATCAGCTAAACAAAATTAGCGCGGTGCTCTGCTCACTGAGAGCATCCCCTGTTGCTCTAAGCTCCTCTCCCCGCACAGCTGAACACCTGGGCCCTTCTCTTTCTTGTAGAAGGGTGTGGGAGAGAGCAGGCAGGAATGGCAATGCTTGACCTTCTTGGAAACATTTCCTCCTGACTTGGTGTCTTGGAAGCAGCAAGAATCTGACCAAGTTTGATGCTCCTGGAAGCTCTCTACCCCCAAACCCATTACACAATCTGAGCCCACTGCTCCAGCCACAGCTACTTTCTAGCTGTTCCCTATCCACACACCTCCTTTCAGTCCCACATAACATAGCATTGACCATCCTGTCTTCCAGGAATGGTCCTGCCACAATGAAACTTCAATGCATCCTTTAAAACCCAAACATCAGCCTGGCCAATGTGGCTCAGTGGTTGAGCATCAACCCATGCACCAAGAGGTCACCGGTTCGATTCCCAGTCAGGACACATGCCCAGGTTGTGGGCCCGATCCCCAGTGGGGGGCATGCAGGAGGCGGCCAATCGATGTTCTTGCTCATCGATGTTTCTATCTTTCTCTCCCTCTCACTTCCTCTCTCTCTAAAATCAATAAAGGAAAAAAAATATTTTTTTTAAAGCTTTAAAAAAATAATAATAAAACCCAAACATCATTTTCATAAATTCTCTCAAGGAAGATTACTCCTGCTGCCTGCAATCCCACAGACTAGTGTTCATACTTTTATTGTACATCTAACATATTGAAGTAATTGATTCCCAGTTCTGTTTCCCTTAGTATACAGTAACATGCAAAAGGACAGGAGTCATATCTTTTTCATCTCTGTATTCCCAGTATTTAGAATAAAGTGTGCCCCATAGTAAGTCTCTGGTGGATGAATGATGAATCTTCAACATCCAGGAGAAATCCTTCAAGAGACTCAGACCACCGAAGCCAGCCGGCATTTGGCAGGGGCTGCCGTGTGAACAGGTGACAAATGCCTGCAGAGGAAACCACCACGGAATTCTGTACCCCTCCTCTCTGCAGGTGGGCCCCAGGGAAGCAGACAGAGCCTCCGCCATGGTGATTCCAAGTGGCCTTCCCTCATCTCAGCCCAGTCTCCCCTCATGAACTGGCTGTGTGCAGTGTGGTCCCTGCCCTGCCATGCTTCACCCTTTCCTGCCTGTTGTGTGCCCGGCAGGCTGGTGCCCGTGACCAGCTTCATGAGGGCTCCTTTCCCTTTGGCTCTTGGCTGCCAGGCTTCTGCCCGTGGGAAGCTCTGGCGTGAGGTCAAGGGGCAGTGAGAAAGACAGGCCGGGTTCGTCCTCCCCTCCCCCCGTCTGCTTTATAGTCTTCCGCAGAAGCTGTGCCCGTCTAGGAATGTAGGTCCGGGCCAGCTGTTCCTCCACAGCCCAGACTCTCACCTTTGAACACGATTTCCTCCCTTCGTCCCTTTAGCTCTGGAAGTGGAAACAGTTTCCCGCTGTTCACTCCTAGGATGCCTCGCCACCCCTGCTCGAACCATGCGACCTTGAACCCTGCCCACAGCTCTGCAAGTGATCCCTGCATTCAAGTCCCTCCGCTCGAACCACCCGAGAGGCACTCTGCTTCCTACCCGGGCCCTGGCAGGTGTACCACGCCTTGGGTACCTTGCTGCTCCTCTCGGGTCTCGTTCATGAGGACCACCAGGGCACCTCCAGCTTAAATCTGAATGAGGAAACCACTTGCGTGTGAGGCCCGTGAAGAAGGAAGTGTCCCCGCGATGAGCGATACTTTTGAGACACAGCTGAGAACCTGCGCAGCGTGCTGGTCAGAGCCGCGCGGTGTCTAACTTGGGGCGGCACGTGGGGCTGATCTGGGGCTGGCAGAGATGGACAGATAGGAGGAGGAAGGTAAAGGAGAGCGAGTGATGGCGTGGGGGAGGGGAGGGGCTGACGGAGTTTTCAGGCTTGCATCCAGTGTCTGGTGGTCATGCAGATCGGTCCTCTGTCTGTTTGGCAGACAGCACAGTCAAGTGGAAAGACAGCGAGCTGTGAGAGAAGGGAGGTTTGAGTGGAAGCCAGACGCAGTCACACGCTGGCGGCTGTTCAGAGTGCTCATGTCACCGCATCTCCTCACGCAGAGCAGAGCAGGTGGGAGAGCCCAGCGGTGTCCCAGACGGAGCGGGGCCTGCAGGAAACGTGGTTTTCTCTTCTCTGGCTCCGGACTGATGAACAGATTGATGAATGCGTGTCAAATGAAGGAATGAGCACACACATCCCTTGCAACAAACCTTTTGGTGTATCTTAGGTCGAGTTCAAAACCTTCCCTCCTACAACTTTTACCCCATAAATGTAGGCCTGTCTTCTAAAGCCGAGCAGAATAAATCTTCCAAATGAAAACCCTTCAAATATTCCTGTTTAATAAATTGAATAAATAGACTCCACTTTAATAAATTTGCCCTCGGCCTGGGGACCTTTGCAAGCAGGCAATATAAATAAAGATGATGTCTGCGTGAGAAATGTGCTGTGGACCTCACGACTGCCACTCTGCCCGGGGGCAAGGAGTACGTCGGGGTGGCCCATGTAGAATGAGCCAGCGGGAGTGGTCAGACATACAGGTCTTACTTTTGAAGCAAACCAAGATATCGCGTTGATTCTTACCAAGTATAGTGTGCATATTTAAAAAGCAATCCTTCCTTTCTTCCCTTCTGTATTTCTTCCCTCTTTTGCTCCCTTATTGAAAAGAGATTGCATACCTCGTCAGTGCCATGCACTCCGCGAAGCATGTCCCGGGCTTATCTCATCGTCGCAGTCCTTACTCTCAGGGAGACATCGTGGCAGTATCTATCCCCAGTGCACAAACGAGAAACTTTGACCCTATGTCAACATTTTTATCCAGGGCACAAAGAGCTGCAAGGAGCAGAGCCGGAACTCCAAGGCAGGGAGGTTTGTCCCGTGAGTCCTGCTGCCTGATTTTATCTACAGAAGGAAGGGGCCGCAGAGAACCCCCAAGCACGCCCCCTACACACCGCATCAGGCCTTGATGGGTGTTTTGCAGGCAAAGAGGAAACAAGCTGAGCCCAGGTGTGGAGATGCTCAGTGCTCTGTCTGCTTCGGAGAGTGGTGCACAGTCTGACTGCCTGAAGCAGGCGGCACTCAGCTAAGGCTGGGAGGAGACAGGGCAGACAGGTAGGCTTGGCCCAGGTGTGCAGCACGGGGATGTGACCCGGAGTGAAGGAGCTTGGGCTTTAACAATGGAACGAAGGAGGCTCCAGAGCGGCCGCCAGTGGTCCCTGGGGTGAACCCGACATATTGACTGCCACGCTCCGCGGCCTGGCTGCTCACCCACCATTTCACTTCTGTCACTGTTGTAGCTCAGGGATCATTTTTTAGGTTCACCCAGGACTAGCTAAAAACAGATATTCAGCTTTTAAATCACTAGGAGAAAAAAAAGAAAAGTACGAAGATAAGATAGCCCATATAGAAAAAGACAGGAAACAAAGGAAGCCCCAAGAAGGTATAAAGAAGAGGAGGCATAAAACAAAAAGACAGAAAAAAGACCAAACATATTAGTTATGACAGTAAATATAAATGGTTTAAGTTCCCCTAGTAAAAGATATAGTCTTTCAGATTGCGTTAAAAGCAAAATTCAACTATATGCTGCTTACAAGAGATGAACAGTTAATAAAAAAAAGAAAAAGAAAAAAGAAAAGGGGGGAGAAGCTGGGCAAATATTTATCAAACACACAAAGTAAACAAAAGGAAAGCAGCAAGTGGCAACATTTCAAAGCAGAATTCAGGGTAAAAAGCACTGCATGAGACAAAGAAGGTTATTTTATACTGATAAAAGGTTCATTTCACAATAAAGCAATGAGATGTACTATGACATAATGGTGAAACATATGAAGCACAAGCTCTTAGAAATATAAGGAGATGTGATAAATAACACTCTTGACTTTAACAAAAACCGAAAAGATAAAGATAGAACACTATCATTAAATTCTACATGTATCTCAAAACATTTGCTAAAAACTAACTTGAGCACTTACAGTGTTCCAGGCACTCTTCTAAATATAGGGTGTCCCCAAAAAATGTATAAACAACTTTGAATAATTATAAAGCCAGTGTTTATTAAAATACATTTCACTTTCAAAATGTAATAGGCTCTAGAGACACCCGGTATACATTTTTGGGGGACAACTGTATTTACATGTACTGTCATCTCATTTAATCCTTACAATGACCCTATGAGTTAGGAAATTATTATCACTGTATTAAAGATAAGAAAACTAAAGCACAAGGAGGTATATTTATCCAAAATTATAACACAGATGCATTGCTGTAGAGATTAAGTCTGATTCTAAACTAAGGCAGGTATCTCTGGGACCTGCCCTTTCAACTATCATGCTAAATAACCTCAAAGAAAGAATGCATGGCATTTTAAAAGCAAACTAGGACACTGACCATTCTAAATGATCATATTCCAGGCTACAGAGAAAACCTCAAAAAAAAAAAATCAGAATGGACACAAGCATAGTCTAAATGATCTGAACACAATGTAGTAAGTCTAGACATAATGTCACCCACACCCGAGCAAGGTAGAATGTGTGTGTGTGTGCTTGTGCACGTGCACACGCATGTACATACACACACACATGCATCAATCATAGATACATGATACCAAATTTCTACACCAAACATTTGAAAACCTACTTCATCCACTTATTTAGCAGAATTATTAGGACCAAATGTGATTTATCCTGGACCACAGGAAAAATTATATTAATATAATGCCTCTTACCAGTAATTCAAAGGAAAAAACCTCATGGTCATCTTGATAGATCACTTGTTCTTACTGAGTTGTGACCTTATAAAGCTGGAGGGTGGGGGGTGAGTGTTGTTAAGAGGTTCAAGTCAGTCAGAAGGGGCTATTATACCACCCAAGTTACCCAAAACAATGACTCAGACACAGGACAATGCAGAAGTGATCAGGAGTATTTAATTTTTTTTTCTTTATTGATTTGAGAGAGAGAGAAAGGGAGAGGGAGAGAGAAACATCGATGAGAGAGAACATCAATTGGCCGCCTCCTGCATGCCCCCCACTGGGGATTGGGCCCACAACCTGGGCATGTGCCCTGACTGGGAATCAAACTGGCGACCTCTTGGTGCATGGGTCAACGCTCAGCCACTGAGCCACACCGGCCAGACAGGAGTATTGCAAACAGACTAGTAGCAAAACAACCTAAGCTTGAAGGAACCTTCTAAGCTGGCTCTGCACTGCCCCGAATCAAGGTGAGTCCAAGACCACACCCTGGACCTGCAGCTGCATGTGTGGTCAGGGGCCCGGTGACGATGGCGGAGGTGGAGGTGCAGTGACGGTGGTGGATGTGGGGGGGGGGGTGACTACATGATCCCGATTTGCAGACGAGGTGCCCATGAGCTTGAGACTTAACAGAGCTTGGAAATCCCAGGGGGTCCACCCCGAGATGTAGTCCTCACACATGAAGGAAGAAAATGCCACATCAAGATTGGAGGTCCCGTCTGAAGATAGTCCTGGAAAGTCTGAGGTTGTCTCAAAGGACTCTTTGAATCTTCTAGAAATGGGGATTCTGTTCCTACAATATTGTAAATCTGAGCTGTTATTCTCTTGTAAATGGGCTTGCTACTGATGCAGCTAAAACATGGGAAAGGATGCTTGAGATGGTCAGAGGAATTTAGGTTTCTGTCAAATATCAGTCCTGGAGGACCATGTCACCAGGAGTGTCCTCCCAAGGGGCAGGGCACAGGCTGTAAGGAACAGGCTTGAGACCCAGATTAACTGACTTCCTTGGTGAGTGCACTCAGTTTTTAAAATCATGTTTATTTTTCCCAATTATAAATAATATATCCTTTGTGGACAATTTTGAAAAATCTCAACAATGCCCAGAATTAACATCTGGTAACATTTTAGACTTTTTTTTCCTTCCAGTAATGTCTTTTTTCTGAGTACTTAGATATGGGTATATGCATAGGTATATAATTATAAAAACAAAACGAAAAGCAACTGATGTTTCTATCCTAGTTTATTTTATCATCATGCGTGTGGAAGGGGGAGCTTTTATGGAAGGAATGAGAATACAGACAGCACAGCCAATGCTGAACTTAGCTAGGAGGTCCCTGTTCATTAGACGAGGACAGAGGTGGGGCAGACCTCCCCAAGGAAAGAGCGGGATGGGGGAGGAGGAACAGCATCTCCGGACAAGTAACTCAAGGAGCTCCTCTGAAAAGAAGGGGAGATCCAGGGGAGAGGGCAGAAGGGATGAAGGCAGGAAGGTCTAATGGAAAAAACTTGAGTTTGGAGCCAGGCACAGTGGCTGGTACCTCAGCTCACAACTTACAAACCAGGACCTCATGGGAGCGTGAGGCAGGGATTGATGGGCACCGCAGGGGCTTAGCTCCTTTCCACCTCCACGTTGGGTTACATAGGTACCATCAAATGTGGTAAAGAAACAGCTCAGGGATGCCAAGGGCACGCTGTAAAAGGCGCAGAGCTAGGGTTTGACCTTAGAATCTCCTAACTCCAGATTAATGTGGCTGCTTTTAAATGAAAAACTGTAGGGCATTTATTATCAACTGTAACTTGGTAGCTTACATAATTAGTACTTAATAAAGACAAAAGAAGACATCACAATAGCTGAAATCCTTTGTGTTTAACCCTTAGGCGCCCTGGTTCCTCCCCATGTGCTAGAGTGACCTTAGGGTTTTCTGGAGCCCGCTGACCCAGCCTGCGTGTACTGGGCGGATCCCCGTCTGTCTGAAGCAACTGTGGGTGCCCTGTGACACTCCCACACTCCCACACAGGGTGCCTCCTTCCCATTCGGAACCTCACACAATCTTGCTTCCCAACATCAGTTTTGTATTTTGTTTTTTGTTTTTTTCCCCATTTGACTGAGTGGTCTGACCTAGAACAGCTATGCGTGACTTGAAATTCAAGCATTCCTCTTTCAACTCTCTCATAAAAATCTTTGCCCTGTGATAATGCTCCCAGGGCTCCTGCCCATCGCTCGTTATTTCTGCTAGGCGCTGCTAAGTTCCGTGTTCCTTCCGCCCCCTGCAAACTCCCCAAGGCTTAGCTTCACAGATGAGGCTCTCTCAAGACCCAATCAATTCCAACATTCAATTAAGCTAATTAAGTTCAGGTTGCCATCAATATATTTTTTAATTATGGTTTAAACATAGGTAAAACCTGGAATTGTTCATCAACAGCCCTTAGCCTCAACTGAAAGCTAGCATCTACCATTAAGCATTCCCATGGGTCAAATCAAGGTTCTGACAATAGTTAGAAGACCACATGTGTATTTGCATAGGATTTGCATATATCTACATAGGTTAGTCTCTTCACGGTAGATTTCCAATTAAAATGTTATTATTTTAGCCTTGAAGTTGTTCTTTCCTGATTCTCTTATTCTCTAGTACCATTAGCAACACCTGTTCACTTTGATGTTGATTTTTTTCCATGAGAGGACAACAGGACAGTGAAGAGAAAGGACAGTTGCCATAATCCACAGCCATCTATGAAAGCCCTGAATATCCGTGCCCACCTCTGCCATAGGCTGACCCTAGCAACTGGAAGGTTTTCTCTGTTGGAGAGAAGACCCAGCACGTCTTGGAATAGCTGCCGGGATGTTGAGCAGAAGAGGACTTGGATTGCACTGGATGTTACTGGGCCACTCTGCACCTCTCCTTGACGACGATCCTCTCCCCTTGCTCCTGGTTAAAGCACTTCTTTCCTCCCAATGTGTCTTTTTGCCTGAAAAACAGACACTAGAAGAATCTTCCTGAAATGCAAAATCTGGTCATTGCCTTCTTCTTGGAACCCCCAGTGCTGGAGGTGTGACAACTATAATCCTAGCACGACATGCAAATTCCTTCCTGATAGCAGTCTACCTCTCTCTAGTTGTTTCTCTTGACTCCACTTTGCATCCTGGATTCTGGTCAAGATGAACCACCTGCAGTTCTTGAAACCTACCAGATGCCTTCTCACCTCCAGGTCTTTCCAGGTACTGCTCCCTCTAGCCATCAGAATGCATCTTCCCCTGATACCCCACGAATGGACGGCTATCTCCTACGCTGCCTCTTACTTTGAGGACTCCTTCCTCATTGCCTCCTCCATCCTCTATGCTCCAAACACATCCATATTTATTTCCACAGCTTCTCATGTTCCCTCTTCCCTTATCTGGTGAAACTCAGGAGGGATTTCAGGGACCTGTGGGATCCAAAGAGCATCACCCCTTCACCAGCCCTCGTATCACTACTGGCAGGAAAATAGAGATGGCTCACCCCTGGACCCCACTTCTCCCTCCCTCCATCACTCATCACCTCACCACTGCCATCCTGCTTGAGGCCGTCAGGAATCATGTCACACACATAAAACTAAGTCCAGGACCCCAGGCCATTGGTCAGCCCCAGAGTCCAGTCACCATATGGCTTTATGGGCAATGCGGTCAGCCCAACATCTCCTCCTGCTCCAGCACCTGTCCCTGCTTTATTTTTCTTCAAAGAATTTACATTCATTATCATCTGACACACATATGCATTTTTTATCTATTTTTTATCAGTCTCTCTCCTTCCTCTAGAATGGTCCATGAGGACAGAGAATATTATTTTTTTTATTCATTGCAGTACCCCCAGAACCTAAAAAAGTGAATGCCACATAGTATATGCTCAATAAGTATTTGTTGAATGGGTGAATCTTAATATCTGTTACACTATACTTAGTGTGATAGCTACTTGAGGGCTGGGACCATAGCTTATTCTTCTTTGTCAAATGGGATAGAAATAATAGAATATAATTAATTACAATCTCTTTCTTCCCACATTCTAAGAAGGTCAGGCCACCAGAATGGCTAATTGGGATGATAGATGTGTCAGAAGCTTCAAATAGGAACATTAGATCGCAATACATACACAAGAGGCTTTGGGGCTACCCACAGAAAAGCCATTCTGAAGGACAACAGAACGAATAAAGGAAAAAGAGAGGTTTAGAGTCATGTGGCTGACAGGAGGGGGTTATTACGTGAGCTGCTGAGGTATTGAATAGGTTCATGAAGGCAGATATTTGGAAAATAGATTTTAAGAAGTTCTTGCTGCATGTTGTGGGATGGGAATCTCCCTTTGCTCAAGAAAACCCTCAGTAAAAGTCCACATTGATCTTGGTTGATTGTTATGCACAAGACCTTTAAAGACAAAGGCCATCTGTATATCCAAAAGTGGTGCTTCAGGCAAGACACAGAATAGATGCTTAATATTTAAAATCAGTGAGTGGATAGGTGAATGAATGAATGAAAGAAATGAACCATAGCCAGCAGGTAGAAACTTAACAGTGTAAATTTTGTCTCAATATGAAAAACTTCTTAAAATCTTAATTGTCCAAAATTAGAATGAGCTGTTACCTTGAATTTTTTTCAAGGAACAATAAGATAAGCAACACATCAAAAATGCTGTGGCAGAAATGTTTGCATTGGGGACAGTGTAGACCAGATTAGTGGCTTCCAGACTGTGTTATCATGGGCTGGAAGCTTCTGGGGGTCATGCTTCAAAGGTTATTTCCTGGGATAAGGGAGGGCCCCAAATGCAGGCTTCTGACACGTCAGTGTGTTTTAACCAGAGCAGCTCTGCTTTTAATTGTCACTCATTCATTCGTTCATTCATTCATTCATTCATTCATTCATTCAGCATGTTAATATTAAGGGCCTACTATGTGCCAAACACCACACTGGCTCTCTACAATTTTGCTTTTGCAAACAGTTTTAACCTTGAAAAAAATGTCTGGAACTGCTACTAGAACTTGAAGACTCCAACTCTAACATCTGATGCTTCCGCAAGCTGAGTGGGGAAATGACACAGTGTACTCGTCTAGGGCATCCACAGCACCCTGTGGCCCTGTTTCTGCAGGAGGAGGGAGTACGAATGTCACCATTGTCAAAGGAAGAGCCAAAGTGGGAAGAAGAGACTTGAATTGGTCAAGTCCCTCTGAGCAACACTTTCTGAATCTTCGTAACAACCCTGAGGAGGACATTCTACAGATGATGAAATGGACGAACCCAGACAGTAAATGATTTGTCTAAGATCATAAACATGATTAGCCTGGGTCTGAACCTAAGTCTCCGCTGCTGCCATTGCCCTTCTCTTTCCACCACACCTGGGAACAGTCGGATGTTTGCAAGCCAGTGGTCTGGGTGCCTCAGCTCCTAATACACAGGGTGAATGCAATGAGCTCCATTAACAGACGAGAGCAGAAGGTTGGCGTGTTGGGCGGCCATGACGCCAGAGGCCAGGAATTGGGACAATGAGACCCTGAAAAGGCCTGTTACATGCACTCTTCATATAGAATAGTTATGTTCAAACCTTGGATTTAAAATCTCCAAAGACATGAAGAAACAAAAGAAAAACCAATGACTTATCAACTCATGGTAAAATGTAGCGACCACCACATTTTTCTGCACGTTTTGTTTTCTTTTTTAAACTTAGAAGAATAAACGTCCTAGCCTTGCTAAAACAGAGGAGGAGGAGCCAGCGAGTGAAGGAGCCTGGGAAGACAACCGAGGGCACCTGGGAATGCACAGCACCCTAGGCAGTTCTGGGGGTGAGTTTAGCAACCAGAAGCAGCCAGAGCTACAAACTCAAAACTCGGCATTTTATAAATATACTCTTATTTAGTCCACATCCGTTCATCTATTCATTGCCACTTGAGTGCCCACCCTATGCCATATTGTCCTGGGGTCGTAGAAATAACGAGGCTGACGATGTCCCGCCCCTCGTGGAGCTTACATTCTAGTCGAGGGTCATTTAATACACAAATAAACAAGCAACTGTTGTAATGTCTGACAAAGACAGATGTTACCGAGAGTATTAAAGCAGGTAAGTTTATGGAACTTGATGAGGGCACTCATCAGGGAAAAGGTCTCTGAGAAAGTGTCATGTGAGCAGACTGACATGGAGGGAGGGGGCATACAAATACCGGAGGGAAGGCGAGGAAGGGGGGAAAGGTCCCCCCCCCCAGGTGGCCTGTCTGAGTGAAGTTAGGGAGAGCAGAAGCTCAGAGTGAACAGGAGAGAGGTGGGAGGTGGAAGCCAGGTCATGTCAGCCTGGTAGGGCTTATCTGGCACTTGGGGTTGTATCTTGAGAATAACAAGGGGACCACAAGGAAGTCTGAGAAGGGGAGGGATCTGACTTAAGTTTGGATACTATCCCTGACTGCCGTGGAGAGGGATGGGGACCCAGGAGCTGCTGCAGCAATCCCATGAGACACGGATCAGTCAGAGCACAGGAAGCGGGAAGACTCAGGAGGCGTTCTGAGAGTGGAGTCGGCAGCTTCCACGTTGGACAAACGTGTGATGTGAAAGGAAGGGGATCATTGAGGATGAGCACACAGACTCGGGTCAGAGTGAGCTGGCCCAGACTCACTGGCAGAGTCGGTAACCACAACCACAGCACAGGGTGAGATCCCGACAGCAAGCGTAACTACAAACAAGAGGCTGGAGGGCTGCCTCACGAAGATCCGAGGAGGTGACTAAGATTATGTCACCTTATCAATGGAAGAAGGTGACCTTAGATAAGCAGGATGCTTTTTTCCAGACACTCAAGTTGTTTCTCCACAGCACAGCGTACCCCCAGACACCCACCACGGCATGTGCCATTCTTTCACAAATCTTCCCCGCCCCACGACATGGAGAGCTACTCACCAGCAACAAGCATGGCTTCCACAGCCTTTTGTTTTTAGCACCTAGCCCCTTGCAATCAAAGTAGTTACAATGCCTGTGAAAAGTTTATCAACAACTACAAAAATTGATTCATACCTCTTACAGGAGGGTTTCAGTGGGGATGTGTTCAACAGATGACTGGGCCTGTGAGGGGCTGTGGGTGATACACTCAGGGTATAGAGCTACCGACTGGTGCCCAGAGCAGAGCCTGGCACACAGAGAATGCTCGGTAAGTTCACAGTCACCAGTTGAACGAATGCCGCTGTTGAGAACGTGACCTATGCAGATATTCGACGGTAGCCCCGCTCAGCTAAAATGCAAGCATCTTTCAAAGTGTTCATTGATAGACCGGTGCCATCTTTCAGAAGTTAGAGGAAACAATGAAGAACCTTCTCCAAACCAAAGACAGAAATTGGTTAAAGTACAGAAGACGTGAGAAACTTTAGAGTAAAGCAACTATTTGACCCTGGCGTTGGAAATAATTTCAGGGGAAAAAAAGAGGCAGGCGATCATTAACAGACCAAACAAAAACCAAACAAACAACAACAAAAAAATATACAAAACACCAAAACCTCATTTCCAAGAGTTCTGACAAAATTAGGTTTGATTCTTAATACAGCTAAAGAGGGTTTTACCATCAACAGTGAAATACTGACCATGTCATCATGAGAAGTCCCAAGGAAGAAACATCTGGGTTACTAAATGGCCATGGGAGAAGCATTCTGAAGACAATGGAGATATAGAAACAACAGAATCAACAGCGGTGATGATAGCGGTGGTGGTGATGATGACAGCTAACACTGTACCAGGGCTTTCTGTGAGCCAGGCACTGTTTTAAGTACGTTTATATAATCACTCATTTTGTCTTGTAACAACTCTATGAAATAGGTACTATTATGTTATCTCCATTTTATAGATGATGAATCTGAGCCAAAACAAAAACAAAAACAAAACATGTTAAGCAATTTGCTGATGGTTACACAGCTAGAAAGTTGAAGCAAGTGAAAACAAATACTATGTCTATAACAGGAGTTACCATTCGCCTGTCTACCATTTACTAAGTACTGTCTGTGTACCAGGCATTCTGCACGAGGTTGGGTTTGGGCTTTATAAAGAAATGTTTAAAATTTGATAATAAGTTAAGATCACTAGTCAACACATAAGTATTTAAAAATTATTACAGTTTTATAAATCTGGAGGCACAGATGTTCATGCAGGAAATGACTTTAGAACTTACCTGGTTCAAGGATTTTATTTTATCAATGGGGAATCTGAAGCCTGGAAAGGGGAAGGGACTCACCTACTGACACACAGCTAATTAGTGACAGAACAAGAACAAGATCCTAGGTCTGTTAGCACCGAATCATGTCAGCTTTCCAAACCAAGCAGAACAAAGGAAATGGACTGTGTTACTAGGGACTTGAACCCGGGCTGCTTGTGGAAGTGTCATGATCTATCGCTGGCCCATCATTCAAGTCTGATTGACAAGGAGTTCACTCAGAAGTGTATATATATATATATATATATATATATATATATATATATATATATATTTTAGAATCTAAGGGAACCTTAGAAATTATTTGTTTACATTTCTGTTGAGAACATTAGGAAATTATGGCTCAACATGTTAAATAGCATATCCTAGGTTTCCTGGTAGATGAAAGAATTTCTGTTGCAATAGTGTATTCAATACCTGGCCTGACACTGAAAAGACCACTAACTGTCCAGACATGAACTCCGCACACTTGTCTTAGACCAGCTCCTGCAAGGAAGGCACCCGTGTGCAGTAGTGGTCTCTGGCTCTGTGACTTCCTTGAGCTCTGGGGGGTGGACAGGTGATAATCAGTACTCAGATTTAACAGGAGAAAGCCACTCGCTTTGATGTTCTTCACTGACACAGATCTCTACCTCCTATCTGTTGGACCTGACCCCTGCCAGACAGGTGCTTTTCAGGGACTGGCTGCAGTATCCAGCCTTGCTGGGAAGCTGGGAGGCTTAGGATTGACTGATGAAATTCATTTCAAGCCCTCTCTCTTTGCTTCCAGCAACTCCTTCCAATGGGGCTCCCTGCGGTAAAAAGTAAGCAAGATAATGGCCAAAAGGCCTCTTAGATGTGCCAGGATTTTACCTGATTAAGAAGAATTTGGGGAAACAGTTCACGCCACTAACCTGAGGGGTACTTAATCACGTGCGCAACTCTTAAGGGAAATCCCACTCCCTGACACTCCAGAGCTGATTCCAAGTGCAGAGTGCACCCTTGTCATTGGTCAGAGCCCTGTCCAGGAGCACCCCAGCTCCCCTCTTGCTAGCACCCTATTTTCTATCAGGCATTTTGCAATGGGTTGTCGTTTGGGTCCTTAAGGAGAAAGTGATGGCCTACAAAGGCAAAGGCATGAGGACAATGCTTCCCAAAGTGGCTGAGATGTCTGGTCTGGTCTGTACCTTTTAGTTGGGGTGCCCAAATTGGGACTTATTTCCTGGCCTGGACTTCATTCAGACTATTTGTCCCCATCACCCTGCCTCTTGACCCCTCACCTTTACTTCCTGTTAATGGTTCATATTTGCTGCTCAGATCAAACATTTGGAATAATTCCTCTATTTGGGCTCTGCTTTCCTTCCCAATTGTAGTTATTCTGCTATTATTAATATTATATTAATAAATATAATATACTGGGGCACCTTAATAGACAACTTACATTCATTGCCCTCATATTTTCAACAACCCTGCAAGATAAGTTGTATTCTACCCATTTTACATATGAGAAAACTGAGGCTAATGAAGGTAAGTCACTTATCCTAGACCTCAGAGCTCATAAGAGTGTAGGCCAGCAGGATGTCAGCCCATGCCTACTTCTCTTCAAAATCTCATAACTTTGCATGATGCCATAGAATTCACATCTATCCTTGGGTCATTCTGCCCTTGGCTTATCCAACCTAACTAATACAGCTACACGCCCTTGACCCCCTTTTATCTGCCCTGGCTTTCTTGGTATTAGAGATGGAACACAGTAACTGAAACTAACGTAGACATTCAAGTGAAAAGGGGTGTTAGGAAGATGGGCTTCAACATAATTTCAAATATCTGCTTCACCAATATGAATACCAGGGCCCTAACTGGATAAAACTAAAAACTATTCGTCAACGGTCTCTAGTTAGACTCCCCGTGCTGCTGACCCCCCACAACTAAAAAGAACACCAGCAACACATTCAACTCAGCTCTTGCATTTATTTGCTGATTTTCAGAATTCTGTTGTATTCCTAATTTCAAGTGGGCTCCAGAACATTTATTATTGTCCACATCTCTCAGATAAAGAAGATAAATCAAAGGAAGTTTAAGAGACATACTTAAGGACACAGTGATTTACTAATACGGTGTAGAGGAGACTAGATTCCGGTCCTTCAGATGCTTAGATTTGTATTTTTATCAAAAGGAGCACAGAAAACAAAATATATGTATATATATATATTTTTTTTTATCCTCACCCGAGGACATTTTTCCATTTTTTTGTTCAGATAGAGTGGGAGGGAGAGAGAGGAAGAGAGAGAGAGAGAAACATCAACATGAAAGAGACACATCGAGTGGCTGCCTCCCGCACGACCAACCAGGGCTGGGGACAAACTGCAACCGAGGCACATGCCCTTAGCGGGAACCGAACCCGGGTCTCTCTGGACCACAGGCCGACGCTCTAACTGCTGAGCCAAACCAGCCAGGGCGAAAAAAAAAATATTTTAAAGGGAACTAGCATATGTTGAATACCTACTTAATCCGGGATATGTATTACCCCTGTATCTTATGTCCACACACCACACTCATTATGTTCACAACATTAGCATGAAGTGGGCAGTAACATCTCTCTCCGTTTTCTATTCTAGGAAACTAAGGCTCAGTGAGTTTGGTGACGTTGCCCAAGTTCATCGAAGTCACAGAGTCAGGTCTGCACGAGGGTGTCTGACCCCAAAGCAGTTCTCTTAAGGCTTCCTCGTGGCTGCTTTCACTCTCCATCAAATCCAAGACACAGTATTAGAACACAAGGACGCATCCCAAGCGCTCCTGCTGGTTGCTAGGTAACGTCTCTTTGGCACAATCTGGTGAACATTGCCATGGTTATCTTGCCAACAGGAGCCAGGAATCAGGATGGCAATGAGGTCAGCACTTGTCAGAAGCCTGAGTCTGGTGCTTAAAAGCCACAGAAGTATCTTTGGATGATTAGGATCCAAGGGTCCAACAGCTTTGCAATGACAACATAAATATTATGCACTGGATGGACAGGCACCAAATGGGGACATTCCCTACTGCCGTGCAATGAGAAAGCTGGCACTACTGAGGACTTGCAAAACAAATAAACACTCCATATGCCAGAAGAAAACGCATGGCAAAGTCCTGTTCCAACTGGAGATGGTGAATGTCATTCCCCAGGAAGCCAAGATCCAGCTGAGAGGGTTGGGGGAGAGCAAGTCAGGTGGCTGACAGGAGGCACTGCCCGGGTCTTTGGCCGCTTCATGGGTGACTTGCCGAGCTAACAGAGGAGGAGTCCTGCAGCCGTGGACCAAAACCTAAACATGTATTTCCACAGACTCAACCACTGCAGCGGGAGAGGGGCAGGGAGGAGATACAGGTGTTGGGGAACTGTCCGTTTCAGCAGCATTTGTCCCTAGGCTACGACTGAGCGCAGCCAGAGTACCTGGGTTGCAAGCATGTATTTAACTCAAACATACCGGTACTCAAGGCCCTGCTCCTCCAGGCTGTGTGTTATTGGGCTAGTTATCTACCACCTCTGAACTCATTTTTCTCATCTATCAAATACAGATGATATTCACTTACCTTAGGTGGTGGTTGTGATGATTAAGGAATACTTTCTAAGTGCTTAGCACAATAGAGCACCCTCAATAATAAGAATTTCTTATATGTTTATAGTATATACAGGGTGGGGCAAAAGTAGGCTTACAGTTGTGAGCACATGAAACACCAAGTTTATTCTTGTATTATTATTTATTAATTATTGTATTGTTTTCCATAGAACAACTGTAAATCTATTTTTGCCCCACCTTATATTATAGATATCATAATATATATACTAATAAAATGTATTAAAAATAAAATGTTATTTCCCACAGGAGCCAAATGTTTATTAGAAACAGGAGAGACATGAGAAATTCAGTATTTTTCTTGAGGTAACAATCATCTCTTCTAGAATCTGATCAAATGGTTATTCCTTCTCTGCTTAAATGCTCCTGGTGATGGGGAGCTCAGTAGCTTACCTGGCAGTCTATTTCATTCCATGTATTGGACAGTAATAAGAAATAACTCACTAAATGTACTAAATTGAGACAATCTGCTCCCCTGCAGTTTCCAACCTTTGGCTCCCCTTCTGCTCCCTAGGATCACCGAATAAAATAATGCTGATAATTACTGAACTCTTACTCTGTGTCTAACACTGGTCTCAGAAATCTGTTCATATTCACTTAATTCTGACACTAATCCCTGAATTAGGTAATGTTATCTTGATTTCATAGACTGATACATTAAGGAAACAAAGTCACCTTTCATGTACTTGGCTTAAAGTATTTAATGGTAGAGCTGGTCTCATTTGCAGAACTAAACTGTATTGATCATTTTCTATGCGTAAGAGTGTGGAGTTCTAGTTTCCAGAACTGTGGGGGTGAATGCAGCAACACTGCTCCACCCGGGGAACTTGGAAAGCAAACTGAAAAGGCAAGTTCCAGGCCAGAGCAAAACAAATTTTTTATCTGACCAAGAACTAGTATCTGGAATATGTCTACAAATGCTTATAACTCAAAAGTAAGATAACCCCATTAAAAAAGGGGTACTCTACCAAAGAAAATATAAACATGACAAACTCATGAAATGATGCTGAAAAATCTTTGGTTATTAGGGAGTTGCAAGTTACAAGCACAATAAGTACCACGACAACCCACTGGACTGGCCAAGAGTAAACAGACGAACCACACCAAGTGTTGGCAAGAAAAAAGGAATGACTGAACCTCTCACACATGGCTGGTGGAAATCTGAAGTTGTACAGCCACTTTGGAAAAGGGTTCAGCAATTTAAAAGTTAAATATATGCCTGTCATACAACCTACAATCCCACTTCTGGGCATTTACCCAAGGAAAATAAAAACATATGTCTATGCAAAGACTTGTATACAAATGCTCGTAGCAACTTTGGTATAGCCCCAAACTAGAAACTGCCCAAATAGCCAACAAATGAATTGATAAACTAATTGTGATACACACCTAAGATAAAACACCTAGAAATGCTTTGGAAAAATAAAATTTGACATATAATGAAATAGTAACCAGCAGTAAAAAGGAACAAACTATTGATACACTGACAACATAGATAAATGTCAAAATAACAAGTGAGATAAAGAATCCAGAGACTTTATAGTGTAAGATCCCATTTATACAAAATTCTAGAAAATGCAGTGTAACTGAAGTGACAGAAAGCACACCTGTAGTTACCTGGGTCTGGGGTTTGTGTGTGTTTGTTGGGGGGAAGGATGTAGAAAAGGGGGCTAGATTACAAAGGAGCATAAAGAAACTTTGGGGCATGATGAAAATGTTTATCTTAATTGTGGTGGTGATTTCACAGGTGTATGCTTATGTCAAAACACATTAAACTTAGCACTTTAAATATTATATATATATATATATATATATATATATATATATATATATATATATATATAATCAGTTATACCTCAATAAAACTGCTAAAAATTCTGATGGGAGCATGTGACCATATAAAAAGATGGCTCCATGGTCCAGTCGTTTTCTGAGCCATAATTCCAATCTGTGGGCTCTGACAACCTGGGTAGTCTGGAAGCATGTACACTCTATAGCACCGGCAATGAGTGCCATGGGGAACTGTGGGGCACTGAAGACAGGGTCTGTCACCCTTTCTGGGGAAGCTACAGACCCTTTGTCTTAGGTACAGAGTTTCTATGGAAGCAGATTAGAAACTAGAGAAGTGGAGGTAGACTTCAGAGAAGAGAAAAAGAATAAAATGTATACACAGGCCTTGGGATGATACATGATTAAATAATCCACTACACCACAGAGGAAAAACAGAAACAGTAAGATCTGAAGTCAAGCTAGGACTTGGAATGCAGTATGCATGTGATAAAATCATCATTTACTCTTCTGTGTATTTATCCCATGTGCACCGGGCTCCTTCTCGGTGGCAGACACCATTCTAGATGCTGGAGATACAGCTGTGAAGGGGAGATAAGATCCCTGCTCTCACAGAACTCACATTGTAGTGGGATGAATGGAGCATCTGCACAAAAGTGCAGGCTTGCGACGTCAGGAGCCGATGTGTGCCCGGAGGAAAGAGCGGGCAGGGCAGGACGGCAGTGGCAGGGCAGGGGACTCTGAGACCAGCAGTCCACGAAGGCCCTCAGAAGAGCAGCTGAGTGGACATGAGTGAGCAGGGGTGAGTCGTGGGGAGAGTGAGAAAGAAGGTGCCCTTTTGGAGAAGAAGGTATAAGGGCTACTAAGAAGAAACACAGTGCAAGGGCGGGGGTCTAAAATAAGTCTGTCGCTAATGGAACAGTGACGACAATAACATAATAACTCCTTCCACTTATGAGTCTGTCCTAGGCACCACGATCTTGACCAACAGCATTCGTTCTGTCACAACCCCACGAGGCAAGTGCTAGAGTTATTCTCGTTTCACAGCTGAAGAAATCGAGACGGTGGCTATGTAAGTTGCCAACAACAACACACGTAAACAAGAAAACAAGCAGAGGTAATAACCCGCTGAGGAAGGGACTCAGGTCCATGAGGTCTGACTTTCCAGCCCGAGCTCAGAAGCAGCCAGTGGGCAAGTGAGGGAGCATCAGCCTGGGAAGGCCCCAGCAGTACAGTTTGGGAGAAGTTATTTTACTTCAGCTGCCTGCCCTGTATCTAATTCCTTCTTGCTTATTTCTAATGAAACAATGTTGTGCAATTGTTTCTTAGGACATCGCTTCCA
Source organism: Tadarida brasiliensis (assembly GCA_030848825.1). Taxonomy (NCBI): domain Eukaryota; kingdom Metazoa; phylum Chordata; class Mammalia; order Chiroptera; family Molossidae; genus Tadarida; species Tadarida brasiliensis. The sequence continues at coordinate 43,420,044 of CM061264.1, forward strand.
CGCAGACCATGAAAGTGCTAAATAGAGACAAAACACCTAGAAGTGCTCCAGAAATACAGAATTTGACTCCCCTCCGCCCCCCACATCACTCCCTCTGATGACTGGGCCATCAGAATAGAAGGTTTAAGCTACCATCACGTCTCACCTGGACCATGGGTCTTCCTGAATCTCCCCTACCTCTTCCCCTGTCTTTAGACCACATCAGAGTGATCCCTTTAAAATACGAATCATGTCTCTTTAATTAGTTAGCCTAATGTCGGCTATGGCCACAAACAGAGTCCAACACTTCATTTAACCTGTAGATGTTTACTTCTCATTCACAAAGACATCCCTCCCATGTGCAGCCATGTGCCACATGGTGAGTCAGGGACCCTGGCTCCTTCCACCTGCCATCACCAAGGGTCTCAGAGTGGTCTCCTTCTAGAAAGTGGAAATATAAAGACATCCCAGAGAAGGCACACCTTTCCCTTCAAACCCCCAGCCTGGTAGTGATATACATCCCTTCCATCCATTCGGATTCCTGGGCGAGAAATAATCAAGCGCCTACATCTGGAAAGTAAGAGGGGAGGGTAGAAAGAGCAGTCCCCGTTTAGATAGTTGCCTAGAAGCAAGCTCACATGGAGCGAGGACCACACATTTGTGATGGATAACTAGCTGTCTCTACCGGCCCCCACCCCATTTTTTGCTTAAGGTCCATATGATAAATTCCAGTATCTTTAGCACAGCCTAGCAGGCTTATGCAAGGTGGCTCCTGACCCCCACAGCCGGCCTCAGAGCATGCCAATCCCCCGCGTCGGGTCAACGCTCCAGGCACACCGGCCTCCAGGTGCCTGAAAAGGAGCATGCTCCTCAGGGTTCACTGGGTGTGTTAACTCCCTCTTCCTCCCCTTCTCCCCGTCTGCACCTTCACGGGCTCTTTCCACTTTGACTCCCTCCTTTTCGCTCACACTAGGCTATTCCTCCTGTCCTGAGTGCTCCCCGCGGCCACACCCCCATCTGCCCCGCCACGCCCCCAGGACCTCTCCACACACCTGTAATTACTTGTTCGTTTCCTGAAAGGGCAGGCTAGGGTCAGACTGTGAGCCCAGGGCCTCTCCCGACTGGTGCTCTTACATTTGGCCGCGGCATTCAAACTTTCTTTGCCACCATTTCCTCATTTGCAAAATATGGATAATTACAATGCCTCCTTCATTGATTACTGTGGAGATTAAAGGAGATTACGTATGTAAAAGACCTAGGGCAGTACAGGTTTGTAATAAAAGACACTAGAGCCTGGCCGGTGTGGCTCAGTGGTTGAGCGTCGACCAATGTACCAAGAGGTCGCTGGTTCGATTACCGGTCAGGGCACATGCCCAGGTTGTGGGCCTGATCCCAAGTCGGGGGCATGCAGGAGGCGGCCAATTGATGTTCTCTCTTCTCGATGTTTCTATCTCTCCCTCTCCCTTCCTCTCTCTCTAAAATCAATAAAGAAAAAGAAAAAGACACCTGGAGGTCCTTGTGGTTACTCTTAGTATTCCTCCTCACCAGTAGAGGGTGAGCTCAGCGACCCTTTATTTTAACTGCTCTTGTATTCTCAGGACTTACACAATGCCTGGCCAGAGTGGGCATTCAATAAATAACTGTGGAATACATGAATGCTCTCCTTTTCCTTGCCTATGGCAGGCTCCCTTAAAGAAACGCGTACCGTGGTTGGTCACTGTATGTGCTGGTCCTTGTTCTGGGAACGAGGCAGAATTGCAGAGAGGTGGAGCGCACAGCTCTATGAGACTGTGGGACCCGGCTTGGCCGTCTCCTCGCCCCTGAGCCCAGAGGAAGTTACCTCTGCTCTCTGCACCTCAGTGTCCTTGGCTGTAAGTTAGACATAGAACAGGGCATGACTGATAGAGCTCCCCTGAGGGGAGCACAGTGCCTGATGCAGGAAAGCACCCCATAAATGACGGCCGTTACTTAAAACAATTAGTGGTGAGGATGTCTTTTAACAACAGAAATAAATACAGGATGCATTTACCATGCAGTGCCCTTCTTTCTTTCCCTGGGGTGGATTTTAAAGCCATGATATTTACAGACTCCCTGGATTGAATGTCCCTTTGAAAGGAGATGTCTGAGAGCAGACAAAATCTCCAGGCCTCATCTATTTGAGATCATGAAATAGCACGTGACATAGTCACCATCTCTGTTTCCCTTCGGCTTCTCCCTTCCCTTCCTTTCCCTTCCCTCTCCTCCTCTCTCCTCCTCCCCTCCCTTCCCTTCCCTCTCCTCCTCTCTCCTCCTCCCCTCCCTCCCCTCCCCTCCCCTCCCTCCCCTCCCTTCCCCTCCCCTTGCATTGTGTGTAGGTGGAGGCATGGGGGCACTAATGGAGGAATTACCACATCTACTCAGAAAGGAGGCATTTACCTAATTGCAAAGGAACATATCTTGGCTGCAGACAATAAATGGTGTGTGATGCTCCCATGAAGTGAGATGGATGGAGCTCTCCGTTGCTAACCGGCCCGTAACCAGGGTCATTAATCACACGCGCACACCCATTGCCAGTAATGGACTTCACCCCAGAAAACTCCAACTCACAGTGCCAAGGGGTTAAAGAAAAGGCCTCGCCTGTTATGGAAATACAGGTCTCTCATTGGGATTAACCCTGGGTGTTTGCCACCCCTCATTCTCTGAAAGCCCCTTTTAATTGATTTTCCTTCTTATTCCCTCCGACCTGGCAGGCAGCTTACCTGCCAGCCTCTGCCTGGACCCAGACTCTTGGCTTGAACTATATGAATAGCTAAGAAGCCTCTAGACCATAAGAAATCTCCCCTCTCTTTTACCCTTGACAAGAAAAATAACTAGGCCTCCACTACAGATCCTCATTTTTTGCCATACCCCCACACCCCTGCAGCCAGATCTGGGTTGGGGGGGTGACCTGACAATGTCAGCTGCAATTTATTGAGGCCTGTTCTGGACCAGGCATGGATTTACGCCACCCCCTCACAATTATTCTAACAGTTCTAGGAGGCTTTTGGCGCTCCATTTCTCTAGGCGAAGAGACTGTGGTTCAGAGAGGTTACAGAAATGACCTGCTCATGGTCACACAGCAAAAGGCCAAGCTGGTGTCGAAACAGGCATGCCAGCTGGCAAAGCCGGTGCTCTTTCCGAGATGCCTGCGTCAGAGTGCCCTAGGTTTCCTTGTCTTTCTCGAACTGGCCTCTGAAGTTTCCCTGAAGCCACAACTGAACCCCTGCTTTCCTCGGGGAGTCCAACAGCACTGGTGTGCCTGAGATAACCATGAAAAGTAGACTTTCATTTAAAAAGGCAGTTAAGTTCCACTGCATGGATACTCACCAGCTAGACCCAGTAAATACTGCTTAGCTTAATAAATGGGCTCTTCCCAGCTCGGGTAGCTGGAGATGCTCAGGGTAAAGAGGGTTAGACGCGGGCTAGTCTATTTCCGTTTCATGGGAGAACCAAGTGATTACGCGATTTGTAATAAATTCCTCAGCGGTGCAGCGTCTGCAGAGGCACTATTTACTTAATCTGACTAAGCAGGAAGAAGCCCTGTGACAGTCCCTTTTGGTGGGCCGTATTTTCTCATAAGCCCCGAGTGGTTCTCAGCCAGAGGTGGTAGAATTGCATTTTCAGGCCATCTCAGGCCTGTAATAAAATAGCTGAGGCAACTGGACTGATTTCTTCTGTGCAGGGAGGTCATTTGCAACCCAAATGGTTTGCGGTTGTCATTCCTGTTACATTTTGGTTGTGTGAGGCCACCTGATCTGGGAAAGGCATAGGCAAATGCTTCAGCCTGGCCTGTGAGGTTCTTCCTGAGCTGGCCCCAGCTTTGACAAGCTTCTACCAGAGCCATTAACATTTTAAAAGGACCAAATAATTATCCCTCGTGGGGGACTGTTCTGTGCATTGTAGGATGTCATGCAGTGCCCTTGGCTTCCGTTCACTAGATACCAGGAGCACTACCCCAGCTGTCACAACCAAACTATCTGGCCACTGCCCAATGTCACCGAGGGGACAAAATGCTCCTGGTGGAGAACCACTGCACTAGAGTATGGGAGTGTACACTGTTCGCTGCGCTCATTCCCAGAGGCCATAACTCGTCACAGAGCCGGCACTCAGTGACAATTTGTCATTGAAACACTGTGGCATGGAACTCGGTCTTACGTTCTGGACCAGGCATGGCCTCATTCACATGACATGCTGTTCCTCACCCACGCCCAGAGTTTTTCTTGTCCTCCTCTAGGTCTTGACTCTTCCGTCTCAAATGTGTTCCCTCCTCCATCTCGATGTATTAAAAGCCTGTCTTTCATTCACGATTCTGCTCAAGCACCACCCTACATGAAGCTATCCCTAATGACCCACGGGGAACATATCCCACTGGCCTATGGCCTCCCTATGACCTGCCATCTCTGTTTCTTGTGTGGCATCCAACACTTTCTGAAAGAAATAACATAACCTCGTGGTTAAGAGATTGGGCTCTATGCCCTGGCCAGTTTGGCTAAGCTGTTAGAGAGTCAGCCCATGGACCAGAGAGTCCCAGGTTTGGTTCCCGCTAGGGGTACGTACCATGGTTGCGGTTCATCCCTTGCCCCGGTTAGGGCTGTGCAGGTGGCAACCACTCAATGTGTCTCTCTCACATCAATATTTCTCTCTCTCTCTCTTCCTCCCCCTCTCCCTCCCACTCTATCTGAAGATAAATGCAAAAGTGTCCTCGAGTGAGGACCAAAAAAAAAGAGAGAGAGAGATCGGGCTCTGGATTGAAATGAGAGTCCCACCGTTTCCCAGCAGTAAAACTGGGGGAAATGACTCAACCTCTCTGAGACTCTTTCCCCGTCACAAATGCAGATAACAGTAGGACTGCCTCAATGGTCTCCTGCAGGAATCAAATGAGAGAACATAACTGATGGGCATGGCCAAGTCCCTGGCACACAGGACGAGGCAGCGGTCATTGTTACTCTCTCTACTGAAATGAGAGTTCTTTCAAAGCAGAGACCATTTCTCACACATCACTATTTCCCCAGCTTCGAGGGCAGAGCTGGCAGAGTAGATACTCAATAGCCCCCCTGCATCCACAAATGCAGCTGGGGCTTCCGGCTGCGACATTAACCAGACAGCAGAGTCATGGGCTCTTGCTGTGCAACAGAAGAAAGAATCTAGTCTGAGCTCCTCATTCTACAGCAGGAAAAACCGAGAGCCGGGAGGTGCAAATAGCTTGTCCACGGTTGCACAAGGTAATCGAGATCTGGAAGACACGTGCTGGGCCTGCTACCTCCGTCCCCCCAAGACCACTCTCCTCCGGAGAAGTCCAGCAGAGCCCTCCTTTCCTGTTTGCAAAGTGGTGACAGGAGAGACTTGCTTCAGTGTGCGGGAAAGCTAATTAGAGCTAATTTATTATCTTTCCTCAGAACTAGGATGCTGGGTAGAACCTGCTGGAGGTCTGTGCTGCAGAGAGAAATGTTTTTGATTATATTTACACATCTGATTTGAGAAGTACATGGAAACCTAATCATAACTACAGTAACACGCTCATTGGTTCTCAGTATACTCATCTGGGCTGCATGATGTTTTCCAAGGTGCAGCTTGGGCTTCATCTTTTTCATGAAGTCTTTCCAAACAATGTTCTGCGTGATGCAAACCCTCTCTGAGGTAGCCTGATGGAGTAAATGGTGCTTTGGAGTCAGGCAGACTGCATGAGTGTGGGAAAGGTACTTCTTTCTGAGCCTCTGTTTCCTTCTCTGCAGAATGGGGCAATAGTATCTACCTTGTAACTTTGATATGGGTTGAAATGTATCAGTGCACACGGCATGTCCAACAGCAGGTGCACCCAGGAGGTGCTCAGTGCGTGTTAGCCTACAGCTACATGGATGTCTAAGGTGTTTGCCATGGAAAACTCTGGCCCTGCCTTTGAGTGCTGACACATCTTCAGCCTCAATGCCAGGCTCTGCACTTGGGACTGGAAAGAGGTCTGGGACCAGCATGATGGGAAGATGGCTGGAGTATGGCTGAGAGGCCATTCTGTAGGTGGGAGATGGAGGGCGCGTTGTGATATGATGTAAGACCCCATGTGTAGGCATCACACAGACCTGTGTTTGAGTCATAGCTCTGGTGCTTTCTAAACAAATGAGTTCGGGAAATTCATTCATTCTCTCCGAGCTCTTTTCTCATCCGCAATGGGGCAAGAGTCCCTACCTCACATGACCATCGTGAATATTAATTTATATCATACATGCAAAAATGCATAGCACACAGTAAGAGCAAAATCACTGAGTATAAGGCAGAGGTTGCCCCAAGACCCTTTTAGGCACCCAGCAGAGTAAGTGTGCTAAGTGAGTAATGATTTGGATGGCGCTCACTGTCACCTGAGATGCCAGGGGAAATGAAAAGAACGCTGCTTAGGAGACAGATCCAAATTAGCCTGCACCTCATCACTTGAGCAAACTCCCCTCATCCCGTCTCAACCTTCCGATATGTAAAAGGGTGATCCTAATGCAGATGAAAGAATTGATGCTGGGGGAAGGATTTGTACATTGTAAAGTGGCGTCTCATGATATGTGGAAAGCATTTCATGTGGTATCTGCAAACAGTAAACCACTGAATCAACAGCTATCAGTACTATTGCCATACTTATAAAGCACCTATGACGTTCAGTCATGGGGATTCCACGTGAACGAGACACACTGCCTCCTTGGGGGAGAAACAGCGGTGTGACCCTCTCCATCACCACTGACAGAGAGATGGGAAGGTTAGTCTGTAGTCATGGTCTGGCTTCCGCTGCCAGAAACAGCATGTGTGCCAAATATCCCCGTTGTGTCTGACAGTCTGCTTCAAATGCCCTCGTTTGCTCTCCACTTTAGGTTATTTTCATCTTACTATAACTTTTCATGTTTTGACTTTTGTCGTATTTTTCCTTTCTTGTTGCTCTCTCTAGAAGAGTTTCATCTCTCAAGCATTCTCCTGGTTTCCTGTGGCGTTAGAACGCATGCATTAACACTTGGTTAGAACGTCAGAGAGAATGAGGAATAGCATAGAGTAAACGGGTGTTGATGGATGGAATTACTGACAGCCATTCTGCCTGCTTCCCACCCATTAACGCCAACCCCACTGCACAGCCCAGGTCATCTCCGCCACTAACACCGGGCAGGCGGCTCTTCCGTGGCCCCTGATCGGCCACCCCTCCTGCGCTCACCCCCGCTTCAGCCCCTGGGTCGGGCTGGCCCTGTGCTCTAACCCACAGACGGTGGTGGGGTGCTGCTGGGTCTAAGTTTTAGGAGGCGAGGTGCTTCAGGGATGTAGTAATCATTCATTCTCACTCCCTCTGAAATAGGTAGCATTATATAAGAGCTAATAATAGTTTCCTGGGTGTTGGTACTGTTTTAAATGCTTCAAATGAATTGATTTGTTTTATTGTCCATCAACTTTATGAGGCAAGTGTTATTATAATACTCATTTTACATGTGGAGAGTGGAGAGTAAAACACAGATAAGTTCAGTATCTTCCTATGAACACACAGCTGGTGAGCTTAGAGCTGGATGATTTAGACCCAGGCCGTCTGATTTTAGAATCCACACATCAATCACTATGTTGAACTTCAGAGGGGTTAACCGTCTGGCCCAGAGTCAGAGAGAGGCCAGGGCAAGGGTGGGATTCAAACAGGTTTTATTGACTTCGGAGGCTGACCCTTCTGTCCTATAAACATCAAAAGGACTGTTTTGGATCTGCCAAGAACCTCACCTCAATCCAAAGGCACCTTCTACAAAACAATAAAAACATAGAGCTTGCAGCCCGTGGTCATCTCAGAATTTCATAGAATGCTTCTCTGGTTTTCTTTTCCATATCTGTGTGTGTGTGTGTGTGTGTGTGTGTGTGTGTGTGTGTGCGTGAGCATGCGTGTGTGCATGCGTGTGAGTGTATGTGTGTGTGAGTGTGCATGTGTGTGTGAGTGTGCATGTGTGTGTGTATGTGTGTGAGTGTATGTGTGTGTAAGTGTGCATGTGTGAGTGTGCATGTGTGTGTGTGAGTGTGCATGTGTGTGCGTGCATGTGTGACATGGCAGTGAAAGCACGTCTAGATCTCTTCTTTCCTCCAGACTCAAGATGTAAGTTCATGTACATTCTACCACCAGCAAAGTGCAGCAGTTAAAGAACACTCACAGGGTTTTATCAACTGCCCCAGTGTCACCGTGCTCAGTGCTGCAGCACCGACGGTGCATAAGGAGCAGGCCGACTGCCCGCATCCCCTGCAGCAGGTCCGGGTGGGCTCTCCTCGGGCCCGGCCAGTGCCGGGGGTGTGATCTGGGGCAGGTACTGCACACTCGCCAAGTTTCTCGTCTGAAAAGGTGTAAATAATTGTATCTATATCATCTACACTATGCAATTCTTATGATGGAAAACCAAAATAAAACAGCTGAAATACATAGCAGAATGTCAGGTAGTGGCTGCAATCAGATGCTTTAAAAGGTATCATTAGTATTTAGTTAAATAACAGTGATGATGATGATGATGATAATGATGGTAATAATAACAGAAGTCTCATCTACACCAGACACTGTGCTAGGTTCTTGTAATGCAGCAAGAAGTAAGGCCTGTTTTTCACCTTCAAGGGCTCACAGTGCAGTCGGGATGGACGTGTGAATGGACAGTTGAGACAGCTCTGCAGGCACTGTCACAAAGGGCATGTTCCGTGTTCTTGGCGTGCGGGGGAAAGACACATGAACAGGTGTATGACAAGGATGTGATTGGCGAAGTTTCACAGAGGAGGGTGTTTAAACCTGGCCTTGGTGTTTGGAAAGGGCTCAGGTAAGGAGAAATGGGAGAAGGGAGATGGAAAAGGGTACTTGAGGCAGAGAAACAAAGGTGAAGCTAAAGCATGGCGGTGTGATTGTTCTGGATGATTCCCAGTGAAGAAACCCATCCTGGGAGATGGGGTCTGGAGTGGGGAGTCAGAGAACAGGCGGCAAGAACTGGCAGCAGATACGCCTGGAAAGGAATCTGAGGACAGATCATGAAGGATCTTAAATGTCAGGCTGAGAAGGTGAGCTTTATCATACAAACAGGCAGGAAGAATTAATTAGAAAAACTCTAATATGAATGGACTGACTGACCAATAGATAAATAGAGGGATATATAAATACAGATATATTTTACAGGACTGTATACGTATAAAGCTATCTCTGTCTGTCTGCCTGTCTGTCTATGTATCTTCTGGTTCCTTTTTCTTTTTTCAAAAGTAAGTGAGAGCAGGGAATGCTTATTCTTTGCTCACCATTGTAGCCACTGCATGTACCACAGAACACTGGGGCATTTGATGACATCGCATTGAATGGATGAATGAAAGGGCTATAGCCACTATACTTTGATGTATGCTGAAAAAGAAAAAAAGAACTTGTCTTGAACATGGAGGATGGTGGGTGGTTTCACAAAGCAGGTGCCATTTAATCTTGGTATTGTAGATGGTATTTAGCCTTGCAAAAATGAGCCATTCCTGGTGTGAAAACATATGTACATAGAAAATGTCACTTCCCACAATTTAGTATGGTGGTGAAGAGCATGGAGTCTGGAGCCAGAGTTCAAGTCCTAGATCTGCCATTTAACAGCTGGGGGCCCTAGGGCATGTTCCTTAGCTCTCTGTGTTTCACGTTTCTCATCTGTAAAATGGGGACAACAAGAGCACTCACCTTATAGGATGATTGTGAAGTTGAGGTGCTTACCAAAATGACTGGTGCATAAGCCCTACATAAATGTCTGCTATTATTGGTAGCCCCAGGGTTGCGCCCTGAATGCAATCAGCAGACACAACACTCTAGCATCCTATCACACACAAGTCGGTTCTTCTTCAGATGGTATCTGAGTGTCTACATGAATCTCTTGGATACAAATCTTTCTGGTACGAATGGAGGCCAGAAAGCTTGGGAGTCACCTGGGAAGAGATGAGTGAAGGACTAAACAAAGGAGAATAAAGAATACATTGCATGGCAAGATTCAGAAGGGATTGTTCCAAGATATTAATGAGCAGAGAGCAGAGATCTGGAGAAACCATGTCAAAGCTTTCTGAGAGTGAGAGCAATACCTGGGGAATACCAAAAAGAAAGATGATAAAGGAGAAATGACAGCTCCCTGCAGGCCTGGGCCAAGTGCAACGCAGAATAAGCAACAAGGCCAGAAGAAAGCAGTGTGCCTTGTTAAGTTCCTTCGAGAAGCTTTAAATCAGCAGTGGCTTCCTGGCAGGGTGAGGCAGGGCTCCAACCATTACAGGTTACCCAGAAGCCACCAGAGAAAAATGGAGAAGGAAAGCCTTGAAGAATGAGCATGGTCCCCGCTGTGATGTGGTTACCATAGAGACCACTCTCAATAGTAGCCAGGAAGGGCAGTGCCTGTCCTCAGAGCAGTTAACAAGCTATTAGACCCAAACATGAAGATGCCAGCAGGTGAGTAGAATGAAGCCGCTACATCACAGCTGTCTGTTTGCGAAGATCAAACACGGGAAGGAACAGCCATAAATCAGCCAGGCCACTGCAGCCATTGAGTCAAGTTCAGGGGAGCATGACAGGCTGTCTAACCTGTGAGCCAAAGCCCAGAAATCACGTCCCAGAGGAACATGCTCAGAGGAGGGATGTTCACGTGCCCCCAGACTGGCTTGAGGATTCAGACAAGATTAAAACAAAACAAAACAAATCTGCAACACCAGCAAACAGGAAGACAGGAACTAAGAATGTGGGAAAGAAAAGCTAGCTGGGAAAAGGGCTGAAGGCAGTACGTCAAGGAAGATGTCACACTGCGTTGCCCAACGTTCAGACAAAACTGAAGATCTGGCCTGGTTTGCAGCACACAGTAGGATCTGCTCAGTTTAGGATGCAGAAGCAGGATTTGAATCCAGGTCTGTCTCATATAGGCACTTGGGTTCTAAGGGGCTGCCTCTTCAGGAAAGTGTCCAAAAGAGGTGAGCTCATGTGTACTACCTCCTTTATGTATAATCCGCATTCCAAACAAATAATAATAATAATGCATCCAGGTCCCATCATTCTCTGTGTGCTGAGACCTGATCTAAAGGGTGCAATTTCCCTTGGGTCCACTCTGCCTTCTGTGAGTAGGTCTATTTACACAGGGGGCGGCTTAACACCTAGGGTCTTTACGTCTATTTCTTGAGTACCTGGAGCCCACCGGCTGCCTCCTCTCACACCTGGGCTATATTTAAAACATCACATCTTCCTGACTTTGCACATGCTACTTCCTCAGCCCCAAATGCCCTTTACCTCCTTTTCAGTTTAGCCAATTTTTACTTCCCTTCAAATCTTAGGTGGAGGGCCATCTCTCTCATTCATTCATTCATTCATTCATTCATTCATTCATTCATTCAACAAGAGCTAAGTATTCACCAAGTGCACAGGATACCTTCCGTGAGTCCTTCCTCAGTGCTTCCACATACCCTTACTTACATCTAACAGAACATTTCGCACTCGGCCAGGACCGTTCATTGATGTGTCTGTTGAGCCCAGTAGATGTTACATTCCTTGAGGGCAGATTGTGTCTTACTGCTAGTCTAGCATAGTTTCTAGAACTGAGCACATAGCAGGTGCTCAATAAATATTTACTAAAAGATGAATAAAATAAATAAATAACAGTATTGCATTTTTAATTCTATCTATCCAGGTTGCCACAGTCTAAAAAGAACTCTCCAAGCCATCAGGTAGGCCTGGGATGAAATGTTTTTGTGCACATTACTTAATAAAAAGAGCTCTGGGTCAATTGAAAAATTTAAAGTCAATATGAAATTGATCCTCATCAGCACTTTCTCCTCCAAACATATAAACAAAGGGACATTTCTGAAACATACACATTAGTGTTGCATTTTCTGCTCCAGAGGCTCAGCGATCGTTGTCACCTCCAAGTCCAGCCCTCATTAATTTAGGGGCCATCCAGCATAATCAGCAACAGGCTTCTTGGCAGCATAAATCAGAGACCATTCTAGAATTTGTGGGAGTCTCTAAGCTACAAATAGAGCAATTTCTTTTCGTGCTCTTTTCTCTTAGAAGTCACTGAGCAGTATTTAAATTAAGCTGAAGAGCTTTAGGCTGTATTTCAAGGATACAGCAGAGTCATCAGCAAATCTGTCCTCTTCAACGGTGTAGGGAAAGGGTGTAGACAACCAAAATAGCATCCAACAGCACCTTCTCGGGAACTTCCATCCCATCTTTGCTCCGTTTAGCAGCTATATAAATAAAGAGGTGCCGGGTGGTGGTGAGGGGTGTTGGAGGGAAGCAGTCAGCAGAGGAGAAAACAAAACCCTTCTTGATTGAGGAAACACACTATGAAAGAGCCAGAGGTACAGGGTGACAATGCTTGGCCACAACATCTGGCACATATATGGCTTCATTACTCAAGGTGATGGCTGTGATGACCTGGAGACTGTCTTCAGATGGAATTGAGAAAACAGTTCAAGACCTCTCGCTTAAGCAGCAGGGATGTTGCTATGGACTGCAAGTTTGTGTCCCTCTCCCCTCCAAATTCCTATGTTGAAATCCTAATCCCCAATATGATGGTTTTAGGAGGTGGGGGCTTTGGGAGAGAATTAAGTCATGAGGGTGGAGCCCTCAGGATTGGGGTTAGTGCCCTTGAAGAAGAGAGTGGAATGCTGGCTTCCTGTCTGCTCTCTGTGCCATGTAAGGATACAAGATGACTACCCAAAAAGGAAATAAGCCCTCAGCAGACACTGCGGGCCAGCACGGGGATTTGGACTTCCCAGCCTCCAGACCTCTGAGAAATAAAGTGTGTTGTGCAAGCCGACCTGCCTGTGGTATTTTTGTTATAGAGGCTTGAGCTGACTAAGGCGGATGTGCAGTCACAGCTTCTGGGGCTGACTTTCCGCTCCTTTCATTCTGCAGTAAGGTGCAGCGGTACAGCCTGAGTGCCTCCTCACCCAGAGTCATCTGCTGAAGACCAAGAATCCCTTTGCCTATGGATATGTGCTTAGAAAGATTTCCTTCAGGAGGCCTCACTTTTCTCCTCGTTGATACAGGCTGGACAGGGAGTGAGCCTTCCTTACTTGGATGTCAAGCTGAACATGCAAAGAAACAATGGAGGACATTCCCCAGGATAAACATCCCCACATTTCAGGTGAGGGTCAGCGACAGAGACTCCTCCAGGCTAAAGCTGCAGGTGGTCCTGGTGATGGTTTGGTGGGGGTAGGGATGGAGGTGGGGAATGAAGGCCAAAGAGGATTATGAAGATTTGCAATGAGGAAGGGCCTTTATCCCAAGCTTCTGTGAACCAGGCTGGATTCTGTCTCTTTTGTTTCCTCAGATGCTAAAAGAATCACAGATGATAAAAGGTGTTGTCCAACACTGTAACAGACACCACAGTTCCGTCCTTACCTTGTTTCTAGTGATTCACGTAGAGTATGTTCATAGACCCTTGGGGCCTACTTACTGCGTGCACGCAGCAAATCTTTGAAGATGTGATCACATTTAATGTCACAGCGATACCACAGGATGGTATTGTTTCCATTTTTAGAAGGAGATTCATCGCGGACAGGACACACGCCCAAAACCACACAGCTGGTAGAGCCAAGCCTTGAACCCACTGCCCTCGTCCTGAATCTGTAAATCCATTCAGCTGCCTCATGTTGAAAGCCAATTAAAGTTGAGATTTGTGCTCTGCAACCTGGCTGAGGAAATTGTTTGCATACATCCTGACCTTCGTGATGTCCTCTGGTCGCCAGCCTGCTGTTCCCTTCTGGACCTGACACTTTCCAGGACATGACTTGCACACACCCTCTGGCTGTTCCCTCCTGAGATGCTTGGGATCATTTTTCTCTACCTGAGTCAGCTCTGACCCAAAGCTATTCTTCTTTCTACTTCACATTTATAATTTTTTTAATTCATTTATTTGTGTATTTACAAAAGCTTTGCATTCTCATCATAATATCAGATTTAGAAGGAAAATATCAAGAGGGAAATGCAAGCCTTCCTGATCCCTAATATCTTGATGCCTTTTTTAGGTGTCTACATACCTAAACACAGGTTTGCCTCAAAATTGCAACTGTGTTGCCAGCCCGGTGTGGCTCAGTGGATTGAGCATGGTCCCACGGACTGAGAGGTCCCAGGGATGTTTCTCTCTCTCTCTCCCTTCCTCTCTCTCTAAAAAATAAATAAATAAAACATTTAAAAAAAATTGGAACTGTACTGTATATAAAGATCTGAAGCCCACCTTCATGTGTGTAGGCCATTAAAAACATTAAAAATTATTTATAAACATTTTATTTAATTACTACATTATTCAAATGTGAAAAAACCTCAGTAAAACATTTTCCTCATTTTTAGGAAATTTAGGTTGGTTGCCTTTTTCAAAATTGCAAGCCATGTGGAAATACATTTGTTTGTTCACAAATCTTTGTCATTTCTATTTTTAGGATGGAGTACTGGAAAAGGCAAGCGTTATGAAGTCATTTCAGGCTCCTCCAGTTCATTTATACGAATTAAATTCTCACCAGTAGTGTTCAGTTCCACACTGGGGAATCATTTTTCCTGGAAGGTCCCCTCCAAGTGGTCAAAGGGCAATCGTTGAGCTCATCCTGCACTTGTTTGAACAGAAACTGAGTTGCAGGGACCATGTCTAGACATGGATGTGTCTATCTAGGCCAAGCACAGGGTGAAGCTGTATTTCCCAGTCCCCTTACAATTAAGTTGGGGCATGTGACTGAATTTTGGCCAACAGGATACGGGTGGAAGGAATTTATACCACTTCCAGAAAAGGCCCCTAAATATCTCCCAAGCACGGTCTTCCTTTTTCTCTCCTTCAGAAACCTCAGAAGGCATATGTTAAAGATAATGGTGACATACATAAGATAAAAAATCTGAGTTCCTGAATGATTGCATTAAGAAAACAATATACTTTTAGTGTGTCAAATGTTAAGTTGGGAGGGGTTCTGGATTAAGGCAACTACCATTATCTTTTTAAAAAGTACATATGTTTATTTATTTATTATTATTTTTTTTAGAGAGAGAGGAAGGGAGAGAGAGATAGAAACATCGATGTGAGAGAGAAAAACATTGATCGGCTGCCTCCTGCATGCCCCCTATTGGGGATCGAGCCTGAAACCTAAGCATGTGCCCTGACCAGGAATCGAACCAGGACCTCTTAGTCCATGGATGGGGACACGTGCTCAATCCACTGAGCCACACCGGCCAGGCTACCATTACTTATCTTAACTGATACAGGGAGGCTCTGGTCTACTCAATGGTGCCCAAATCAAAAAGCCTCAGCTGGGTCTTTGTGTGTCCAGCCATGAATCTGCCTCTGACCAGCATGGCTTTTCAGAGTCCCTAGCACCTAACCCAGTGTTCAGCAGACAGTAGGGCTTACCTGGGTATGGGCTCATGTATGTTCATGGAACGAATGAAACCAAGCAAGAGCCTTGTGATTCCAACTGATACTTAAGCAAGGTTTACTATGCCCTATGAAGAGGGTCATCAACTGGCCTCTGCCCCCTACCACATGTAAGTTCTTCACCCCCAGAACAAGCCCATCAACCACACCTGGCATCTGTACACCACCTCCCCCCAAGAAAAGCCCAGTGCTGGGGACTGCCCCTCAGCACAGAGGCGGATGCACAGAGGAAAGTGGTGTTCCCCAACACAGTCGTTTCTCTTCTCCCGCTGACGCTAATTACAGTCTGCTCAGTGCAAACTGGGAAACATCTCGCCCACCCAAAAGAGTTCCCGAAAGGAGCCTGTTGTCTTTACCGCAACCTGGAGCAGAAAGCTCTTCCCCCTTCTAAGTCTTCTATCTTTTTCTCTCCCAATGCATCGGGTAAACACAGAGAGGCATGCTCATAGAAACGGTGAGACTGACATCGCCAGTCTGCCCGCCGTAGGCCCTTGCTTTTGGTTGCTTTCTCTGAGGCAGAGCTGGAGCAGAGCGGAGGCGTGCAGAAGACACCGCCGGGCTGCCAGGGGCTCTAATTACACGTGTGTGCGGCACTCTGGTGGCAGTCTGGGAATGCAATTACACAACTAATTCTATTGCCACAACAAACGTGAGCTTCCCTGAAGGGCCCCCGCCCACGGGAACACCATGGTGTCATTTTGCCGCACACTCATTCCTTTCTTCCACTTTAGTATCACTTGTTGAATCTCCTCCCTCTATTAGATCCTTCTCCTCCTTCTAGGACATCGCTAAGAGTCACCACCTCCATGCAGCCTTCCCTGGTTTTCAGGGTGATCATAGTCCCTAGCATCTAGCACGTGTCCCCATCCAGATGAATCCATCTTTCCTCTCTGTTGTCACAGCTTGTGGTGTCTGGGCCACAGGTGTCAAATCTGGGGAACAGAACTGATGGGTCTCTAAGGTCTTTTCAAGCTTCAAGACTTCATTGTTTGAGTCCTTGGGAATAATTTAAAATACTAGAGCATCAAGGAAAGACTGTGGCTTTGGCCCCAGAAGAAGAGTCTGAGCATCATCTCAGCTGCTTCTGGCTGAATGATATGGGCAGGACTATCCGCCACGTCTCTCGGCCTCGGTTCCCCTGTCTGTAAAATGGCAACAGCGCTGATATTACTTCACAAGGCTTCAGAATAAATTAAACTAGGCCGTACCTGTGAAAGCACTTTATAAATAGTGAAATACAGTGTTCGTCTTAGCTATCTTCATAAAAAAGCCTGAGTGAGTGAGTCTCCTACCCAAGGAATACCATCATCACCACTGCCGGGTTGAACACCTCAAAACATACAGCTTCACTTCTGAGAACCGTGCCCAGCCACCTCCCCGCCTCCCTGGTGGAGAACACACACCTTTACTACGAAACCCCAGGAAGCTGACAGCTTCGGTTTCCCTTCCGTGGGTACCCCACTGGTTGAGCACGAGCTAGGCACTTGCCACATAAACAGAAAGAAAAAATGAGGCTTACGGGCAAGTCCTGGATTTGCAAATGGATATTTATGTGATCTTGAGAAAACGGCTTCACTTTTTGAATCTCGGTTTCCTTATCCATAAATCAGCGAGGATAGCGCCTACTAGGAAGGATTGTGGCAATGAAAACGCGTCCAACCCACTCTCAGCGTGCAGACACAAGGCGGAGAGGGCACACGACAAAGATCAGCCTCTTTCTCCACCTTTCCTTTCCTTTTCAGCACCAAGAATCTAGAATTATACCATAGGAAACAGCCACACAGATAAACAGATGTGTGACAGACGATGGCTTCGAGGGAGTGATGCTGGAGAAAGATTCTGCCGATCTCTGCCCCCACATCACAGTGCGGCCCCTGCAGGAGCCTTCACCTGCTCTGCTCATCACCAGTCTTTTACAGTCAGCATTTATTTTTTTATTACAAAAAGGTGATTCTCAGTGATGCATGTGACACATGTGCCAGCTTCAACCCTTTCAGAAATATTACAGGTTCCACGGCTCAGTGTTCGACGGACTTGATCAGCCCTTCCCACACAGACACGTGCAGAAGACAGCGATAGCCGGGTCTTAAAGCTCCAAGGGTGCTCTTTGAAAAAGGGGAAGAGAAGGTAAAGAGCTTTTGGAACGAGGGAGAGTCTCCTGCCACACAGAACAGACAAAGCATTCGAAGACTCGGAAGGCTTCACAGCATGGTGGGGAGTCGGAAGCTGGGGTGGGGGTGAGAGGGGAGAGCAGGGCTTTAAAATCTCTCTCCTTTGGAGGAGTTTCCAAATGAAAGGCACACCTCCAGCCTGCCCACATTAGTCTAAGAGTTTTCTTTTCTGCTGGGTTCCCAAATAGATGGTGTGGGAGGGGGCTCCGGCGGGCAGACCAAGGGCAGCACAGACTTCAGAGGAATGGGATGAGCACCTCGCCCCTTCCCATCGTCCGGGACTGTTCCCCAGCCCCCTGCCTGCTCTTTCAGTCCCTGGGGCTATTTGCTGTGTGGACCTCTCCAACCCCCAACTGGACGTTCCTCCTCTAAGAAACAGGAAATATGTTTAGGCTGTATTTGCCCCTCAGCACCTATCCTAGCTTTTGTATTTAACAGGTGCCTAACAAACACTTGTTAAACAGAGTTGGTGTGTGATAAATCCCCCACAAAATGGTCTAAGGAGGCAAGGGGGCAAAACCCCTACGTAAGAATGAAGCTTTAGCAATTACTACCAGATTCCACCTCGTCCTGATGCCCATTCCACAACAGAAATCTGAGCTTAGAAACCAAACTATTGAGATTTCCAAGTGGAGCCTCACTTGACACACAGTGACTGAGCACCGCGACCAGCCTGGGTGACCGGGTCGTGGTTCCTAGCTCAGCCACAGTGCCTGGCAAAGGAGACATGTCAGCATGTGGGAGGTGCTGGGATCGATGTGTATGTGGGGAACCACGCAGTTTGACAAAGGGAGGTACCCCAAACCCACCATTTCTGCTCATGGGGAATGTTAACAAAATAAAAGCTTTGAGAATGAGTGGCAGACACTTACGCCGAACACTGCAGGACAATAGAAAGGGAGCCTAGGAAAGGATGCCTGTCTCCCCGTATCATGTATGCAGTCTTCATCTGTGAATTTACATTTAAGCTCCAAACGGACCGCCGGCTCTGGTAATCAACCTCCCACACAAAACCTCTGAGTGTCAGCCCTCTCTGCTCTGATGTTTTCTCTGACACCCAGGTCAATCTCCAACGCCAACTCCTACTTCATTTTTATGGAGGCATTTCCCAACACAAAACACCGACATATTTGCCACAAGATATTATGGGGGCAAAGGTGTAATTCAATTATGTGACTTAATCAATTCAAATGGCTAATGTACAAGGATCTCAGGATGCCGTCCAGCTTTCAACTGAGGGTGAATAATTGTTCCATAATTTCTTAATTCTCCCACAAGACACTTTAAATTAAAGGATGTCAATTTGCAAAGCCAGACTGCATTGTGTTCTTAAATTGGGCCTGAAATAGCCACAAGATGAAGGGTAATAAGGCAGAGAGCAGAGCCCAGAGTGCCTGGTGCTGTGCAAAATTGTTTAATACGGTCAGACCCTTTAATCTTCATATCTATTGATGCAGAAAGCAGCATATTTCTGTCACTTATGATAAGAAACGTTACTTTTTAAATTCCTTGGTGAGGCCTGCAGATCTTAGGCAGCCAAGATAGCAGGAATCTCTATTTCTGTGTCTGTGAACATTTCTTTTTCCCCTTAAATTGGTTTTATTCTAATCCATTTAGTCTCCAATCTAAGTCAGAGACAAGTAACCCTGAATGAAACCACACAGGAGAACAAAGGCCTGTGCCTTTCAGTTCTCAGATTCCGCTGGCTACCATCTCCTCGAATAAGTCAGTGATTAAACAAATAATGAACCTGAGAGAATTAACTATTGTAGGACAGGTAGTTAGTTCCAGAAAGTAGAGAATGGGAACAACTTTTGAGAGATGCAAAATCATGCTCAAAAGTGAAGGGCGCAGAGCGGGGAGAGGGAATGATTTGAACTATTTTCATAAAAGAACCAAGCATTTTACTCACGCGTGTCCTAGAAAACGGTTTGGGCAACGTGTCCAGGCTGGGTGGGGGTGATGCTGGGGACAGGTGGGCCCCGAGGTCTGGACTGAAGAGACTGGATGATGTTTTCCCAAGATTGCCGGGGCCACGAGTCAGGAATTGTCATCGAGAGAAGCCAAGGACATAGCTGCAATGAAAGAAGTATAAGAAAGGGGATGAGCACACCGCTATAACAATGGAGGTGAGAGTGAGTAGCTTGGGACGCAGCATCATTCTGAAGTGTGCGAGAGGCGTGGAGGTGGGCCTGGGGCAGAGACTGCAAGAATTGTGCTGGGCCGAACCAAAGGGGATCTGTCCCTCTGAACTAGCGCTGTGCCAGACAATGTGGGGGTACACACTAAGCATAACACATTCACCCATCTGTAGATTAAGACTTTGGACTAGGTTATGCATACACTGGCTACATTTCAAAAGGTACAAATTAATTATACATTTTTCACTTCGATGAATCTATCTTTAGGATAAATACCTAGAAGTAGAACCACTGGGTAAAAGAAACATCTTTTACATTTTGATAGATACTGTCAAATTGCCATCCACCAAGGCTGTATAACTGAACACTCTCTTTAGCAACACGTGAAAGGGTAACTTTCCCACGCCCTCACCGACAGGGCCGATCACAGTTCTTCATTTAAAGAGACATGAGAGGTAAGGCACAATCATGACAATCAAAATGCTAATATTCAATGAATGATCACAGCACTTTAAGTACAGTTTTTAGTCTCCCTATACATTAATCTATTATTCCCAGCAACAATCCACTGATGTAGGGACTATCATTATAATCATTAAACAGCTAAGGAAATAGAAACAGAGAATTTGAGAGTCTTGTCCACGGCCACAACTATGAAGGGCAGAGCTGGGATTGTAACCCTGGCTCCCGGCAATTCTTCACAGCCCAAACTCTAACATCAGTTCTTATTCCAGGAGGTGGGATGTTATCTATAATGTGTTATTACAGGTACCCACAAATAGGAAGACTGAGGTGGGAGCGTGTATATGGGGGGAATCAGAGAGACCACCAGTTCTTTCCACTTTAATGAAAGTAGACACAGGCTATTAACTGGGGAAATGTTGGGCTGTAATGATTGATAAGCAGAACTCTAAGAACACACGGACACATTTTTCTTTTTCTTTTTTCTCACCACTTTCGTTGTAAAAATTATTCTATAAATGTTCGTGACGAATGAGAATGGTTGGAGCTACCAAAGAGAAGGTGCCATGCACTCAGGTGGACATGACGCTTTAAGTCACCTGGACTGGGCTCAAATCCAAGTTCTGCCACTCTTTAGCTGGGTGATCTTAAACAACTTATACAACTGTTATGAAACTCTTTTTTTTTAATAGGAAAAAAATGAGCTTATTATCTCAGAAAGATCTGTATGACAACTCAGCAATTAATATCATTAGTTGTAAACAATTCTACCTATTTGCTCCTATTCCCCCTGCTTGTCTTCATAGACCCTCTGCTTTCATCAAATTAGTGCATCTACTTTCCTTCAACATGATGGAATTTCCCAGTCCACTCGTGTGTCTGCATCCCACGCTCTCTTGCTGACCTATTACCATCGCCCTGGCCTGTGTTGCTCCATTGGTGGGAGCGTCATCCCATACACTGGAAGGTTACGGGTTCGATTCCCAGTTGGGACACGTGTGGGAGGTAACTGATAGATGTTTCTCTCTCCCTCTCTTCCTCTCTCTAAAATCAATTTAAAAAAATTTTTTAAAGAATTTTACCATTAAGCCAGCTAGGCCTGTATCGGATGCCACCAACTACACAAAGTTTGTGACCAACGCCCTCTGCAGAACTACCCCGAAGTGGTTTGAATTCCTAAGTACTACTGAATGCCTAAGTATTATTGGACTCTACTACTTTTGAGACATAAATCATAATAATACCAGCAGTTAACAAGTGCCTTAGTGCGTACCAGGCACTGTTCTAAGCACTTTACATATTGTCTACCTCAGCTAATCCTCTCCACTTGTGATAGGCACTGTTATTACACCCACTTAGACACAGTCATGAATGTCAGTCATATTTGCAGGTCTTTTCTGCACAGCTGGACTGAAGGCTCAAAAGGGCAAAGAGGCTATGAGCATAATATTTAAACGTGTAGACTTTGAAGTAAAAAAAAAAACACACAAAACAACCTAGGTTACAGTCTTGGTCCTGATCCTATAGCTGCGTGATATTTGGCAAGTTGCTGAATATCTCCAGGCATCCATTTGGAGAAGGAGATGCTGATAATATCTACTTTGAAGAGTCATTATAAGGCTTCACTGAGTTTGTAGATATAAGAATTTGAAACAAGGTATAGCAAATGGTGAGCATTTAAATGTCAGCTTATATTATTATTATATAAATAGCTACATAGGTTTTCCAACAAAAGGCTTGATTCACAGCTTTGCTTCCCTAGTGCCTGTACCACCTTTCCCCACCTTCACGCATCATTGCATTGCCAACTTGAAGAACTTAAGGCCTGGTTCTCCAGGACAGCTGCAACGTCTCCTGCGCCCTCTCCAGGGAGAGCCCCCTCTTTCGCCCCCTCTATTACTTCATGCCCAGTTCTCTTGTACACCTCACTATACTGCAACTCCTCGTTATCATTCCTGCTCAGAACTGTCAGCTCCCTGAGGATGGGGATGATGTCTTAATTACTTTTAATCCCTAGCATTTAAGCACACTGCTGGCACAAGCTGGGTGCTCACTACATGTCTGTTAAATGAACAGATGTATTAAAAATAAATACCCAGCCCTGGCTGGTGCAGCTCAGTTGGTTGGGCATCATCCCGTGCACCAGGAGGTTGGCAGTTCGATTCCCAGCCAAGGGCACATGCCCGGGTCGCAGGCTTGATCCCCAGTAGAGAGCGTGCAGGAGGCAGCTGATGGATGTCTCTGATGTTTCTCTCTCACATCAATGTTTCTCTCTCTCCCTTCCTCTCTCTCTCAAAAAAATCAATAAACTATTCTTTAAATGAATGTATGAATGAATGAATAAATAAATAAATAAATACCCGAATGATAAGAGAGGAAAAGTTACCAATTCCTAGCTGACTACTATATAATTCACGGAAAAGTCAAAAGGAAACTCTACTAAAACTAAATGTTTTATAAAAACAGAGGAGAGGGTTCTGTCAGGGACCCATGGCATTGCTCTCAGCCACACGAGCACTTGCCATGCTGCCAAGCTACTGAAGTTTCAGTGACAGACATCGCAAAACGAGAGAATCACCAGCAGCTCGTCACCTCGAGACATTAGCAGGCACTCTGGCTGCTCAGATATAAGCAGAGCGTTATGGAAGGAAAATAATAATTAACTCATAAGGAGAGGGGCAAGTAAACATTCTATTAAAAGGGGGGAAAATCCCCAATGAATATAATCTCCTTCCATTACGTTATGAGCATTAAAATTAATGGTGTTGGTTTTTCGGTGGTTTTGGATAGTCCTTGTATTTAACAAGCCGGAGTCAACGTCACAGGGAAAAAGGAAATAAATTAAATGTGCCGGTGTCTCAGGAAACTTCATTTTCTGAGTGAACAGGCAAGTTGATGCATATCACCAGAACGTCTGACGATCGGTTTTCCATACTGGTGTGTTCTAAATGGGAAAGGAAGCCAACTCTTCATTTAAATTACATTGCAAATCACTTCTTGCCTGCTGAATGGCATTCAGCTGCAGTTAGGAGGCTTGCACTGTGGGGCCCCCAAATACGACACTGGCTGATTAATGCTAATTTAAAATGTTATCTTCGGGAGGGGTAGGCACACTATCTTGGTGCGTGTGAGGCTGAGGACATGTGGCGATGTATGACTGACTCAAAGGCCAACAGCATGTTTGCCATCAGGTAAAAACGCACACTCACAAGCACACCAGGACAAGTCAATTATTCCCGGATTCACTGTTCCCTGGGTCCCTTTGTGTCAAGAAAACTATTTATGCTCTCCATCAGATGGGTACACACAATCATAGTAAACAAGCCCCTGATTCCACTAGTCTATATTTTATTTCCCAGGGCACCTTCCTCTGTGGAAGTCATTAGTTTTGGTCTTTTTGTTCCCGATTTATCAAAACAGACATCTTGCTAAGTGAGTTCAGTTTTAGTCCCAGACACGAAACAGTTAGGAGACACAATTCTGACCAACTGAAAAAAAAAAGAAACAAACCATGCTTTGTCATCGTTTGGGGTCGGTCACGGGCAATTTGTATTTTTCTACCTTGATAACGGATATGTGGATAAACACTAAAATCAGTGCTCAAAAGCTTATGATTCTTTTCCCCTTTCCCAGCTTAATCATTCAAAGAAACAAACCAGCCCATCCTTGTCTTTTAATTACTCCCCATACAATGCACTTGAGTCAGATCATTCAAAAATAAGGAAATTAATCAGAACCAACATCTGAAAAAATCACCATGAGCCATCCTATTTCACTTGTTAGATCAGCAATACTTTTTGAAAAGAAAATCGTCCTTGGTGTGATCCCTGTACCCTGGGGTAGCCCTGCTCTGGGCCCTGGTCACACGGAGCATGCTCCCTGCACCTTGTTGCTACCGACGACAAGTCGTGTGTGATGTCGAGTTGGGAGTGTTTGAGTCAGACAGTCTGGCGTGGAATCCTAGTAACATTTCCCTTCCTTTAATGAGCCTGTTTCCTTCTTGCAGGGCTGTTGGGAGGATTTGAGGCGAACTAAATAATTTGCACTGTAGCGCCTGTCATAAAGCAGACACTCCATAAATGAGAGCTATTATTACGATGTCTCTAAAACAGAACCCCTTTCTGCCTTTACCAGTGTTTTCCAGCCTTACTACCATAATGCTCAGTGAGTAGTGCTGGGATATTGGTTATCAGTAGATCTAATGGGCTGATATATCTATAAATAGCCAGGGTGCCATAAGACCACTTTCTGTTGTGTGTTTACGTCAACGTACTTCAATAGCTGAAAGCTAATTGCCACGTGGGTCTTTGACCTTTAAAATCACTGAGTGTACTGCTCTCAAGTGACAGGGTCTTTTCTGTACCTGACACTGATTTGCAAAATTAGATGTCCGGAGGGCTAAAACATAATTTTTATGAACAAGACAATGGTGTAACAAGCTGGGGAATATCTCATTAAACTTGACGACAGCACAGTCTCGGTGGCCATCAAGTGAACAGCCTTCTGCCCCCGCAGGCCCGTGGAGCAGCTCAGGACCTTTAGGCAGGGGGCCACAGACAGGCCCCTGGGACAGGCTGCGCAGCCGGACGAGGACACGGGGTGCTCCGCACACCGTGAAGCAGGGTCCTCAGATGACACGCGAGAGTCACCAGGGAACACGACAAACTACTGAGGCTCGGGCTCCACCACACCGAGTGCGTCAGTCTCTGGGGTGGAGACTTGACACTGGCAGGTTTTACACGCTCTCCAGGTTCTTGTCATGTGTAGCCTGGGCTGAAGAGGAAAAAAACACATCACTGGAGTAAAGAAATGTTCTGATTGGCTGATGGTCTTAAAGGTGGTGGTCTTTCTTTTCATAAGAAAGCTGAAAAGTGTGGAAGCAATAACTGGAAAAACAGAACACAAGAAAGAAGAGGAGAGGAGCAGGAAGAATGGGGCGGATATCATGGTGGGGGGAAGGGAGTAAGTGCTCATTCAAGCAGGCGCAGTGCTGCCCTGAGGATCTTGCAGATGGGAGCCAGAGCAGGTCTGATCTGGGGCAGGAAAGCTGGACAGCAGCCATAGACATGCTCTCCCTCTCTCTAGCCTTTGAGAGGGCCATGCCACTCCTGGGGGAGGGGAAAGCAGGAGCGAGGGGTGAGCGAGGAGCAGGTGTGTAGTAAACTGAGGAAAGAGAGTCATGTCTGCTACCAGGCCTATGGCCCTAGCTTTTCACCTCTGACTGCCCCAGCCCCCTCATACCGCCATACCTTTCCATGTTCTATTCCGTCCACCTGAGATGCTCTTTTCTCCTCCACCATGCGAATGCCATCAAATGTCACCTCCTCTGGGAAGTTTTTCCTGATTTCCTCTGGAAAATTAACTGCTCATCTATTCAGTCAATGAGCATTTCTCTCAAACCATTTTGTGAGTTCCCCTTGGATAACTCATCACAACTCATCACAGTGTATTAGTCGGTGGTCTTTGCACACACACTTGCACCTGTATGCTCAATTCCGGGTGTTTTTCTGTGTTTCATCTTTGGTCTCTGCCTCAGTGCCCAGCACAAAGTATGAATTCGGTATCATTTTAAAGGAGCTTACAGCACTGTAGTCCATGTTGCTTTAGTCTACACAGAATCCTTTTTACAGCTGGCCCACCCTAGGGCATTCTGGAAGAAGTCAGTCAAAATGATGTACCTGCCCACTAGCCTTACGGGTCATCATGTGACCCAGACAGGGTAATTAAAAGTCCTTTCACAAGAACTGACATATGGATATTGAGGAAGAGGGCCTCTGTGCCAAGACCTGTGAGGATTGTACCTGAGACTGCCAAAATTATCTTGTTTATCACAAGCGTAGAGCTCCTTTGGCAGGAGTAAATATAGCTAAACATTGACACAGTTAAAAACAGAGCGAAGTAGACTCAATAGATGGGGGGTGGGGGTTGAACCCTTATGAAGTCATTTTAGCACCTGGATAGAACCATGCCTGATATCCACAACCAGCACTCCATATGCCAATAAATTCATAATTCTGCTTATGTTAGAGTTGGATTTCTTTGTCTTGAAATGAAAGTTATTTGCACCAACTCAATCATATCACAACAATGGTACTTATGACAAAAGCCGCAGTCATAAAAATTTCATTTGGTTATTCTGTTTAAGAAAGCGGTCAAGTGCAAGTTCACTTTAAGACAAAGTTTTTCAAACTGTTCGACAGGTCCAAGAAGGACTCTCAGGGATTAAATGATGGATAAATTGGAAGTCATATCTGACTTGCATTTGAAAAAATCACTTTGTCTACACCATAAAGAAAGGTTTGTAAGGAACCATAGCAAAAGAGAAGGGAATACCATGCAGCTATGAAAAAGAAGGATCACTTACCCTTTGCACAGCGTGGATGGACCTGGAGATTATTATGCTACATGAACTAAGCCAGTTATACAAAGACAAAAATCACATGATCTCACTGATATGTGGAATCTAAAGAACAAATAAACTGATCGACAAAATAGGTCCAGAGGCATGGATACATGGAACAGACTGACAGATCTCAGAGGGGATGGGGTTGGAGGGGACCAGATGAGATTAATCAAAGAACATATATGCATAGCCCACAGACACAGCAATAGTGTGGTGAAGGCCTGGGGTGAGGTCGGGGCTGGGTGGAGGGTAAAGAAGAAAAGGAAAATGGGGGACATCTGTAATACTGTCAAAAATAAATAAACAAATAAACAAACAAATAACATTTTTTTAAAAAGAGAAGACTAAGTCCAGATTAATTTTACTATGCGATGTGCAACATGAAACACCTAATGGCTCGGAGGGGGCGGGAGCGAGGAGAGGTTTATCAGCTCCACCAGTGAAAACTTGACAGCCTGTTCAAATAACCCACTTGCGTCACACTGTTTAAAGACAACGTGCGTGAACCGGTCTGGGCCGACTGTAGCGAGTTGCAGCAATGCCGAGCCCCAGCTTGCTGGAAGAGTCTAGGCAAGGCTTCTATTATAAGTATCTTTAACAGGGTGGCTACGTGTTATTCTCAGAAGGGGGTTGAAACAACATGGTGGTCCTCTAAAGGTTGAAAAATGTAAATAGTGAAGCACTGTCTTTCCCTCCTTAAAAAATGAGTTCTTTTCAAGATAAAATGAAATTCAAGCATAGGAATGACTGTCATAACAATGGCCAACATTTACATAGTGTCCAAGCACCAAGCCCTATTGTCCTAAGCAGTGAGACATATTTACTCCTTCAATCCACATGACAGACCCATGAGGTAGGCACTATGATTTCATCATCCTTATTTGATGAATGAGGCAGCCGAGGCACAGAAAGGGTAAGTAATTTGCCTAAGGTCACACAGCTAGTAAGTGCTGGAACTGAGGCTCGACGCCAGGGCTTCCGGCTCCAGAGCTGTGGCTTTACCTACCGTACTACTACCTCTAGAGAATTTGCAAAGGAAGAAGTAACCGTACTCAAGGAGAAGGAGGCCCCCATTTTCAGTTTTGTTGCACTCCTAGCACAGTGCCTGTCACAGAGGAATCTAGTCCTGATGGTGAGCTGACACCAGGTACTGAGTTTCACACCTGCTGTTCCGTAGTAAAGGAAAGAAACAAAAGCAGAGATAGGAACTGAATTCTGCAACAGTACCCTCATACTAATGACGTATGCAAGCACAAAAATGCTTGCTGCTTTTTTTTTTTTAAAGAGTCTACAGAACCTCAATAAAATTTTATGCAGCTTTGGATCCTGTGAAAGAGTTACCAAAACTCAGTTTACCTAAAATAAGGGAGAGAACATTTTAGAGGAAAGCATGCATGTAGGAAAACCAACCACTGACCCCAAAACCTGGTGGTATGAGCCAACCAAGCTCCTGGCTGGCAGCAGGGACGAGGCCTAATTCGCCATGGCATCGCCAGGGCCAAGGACAGTGCCTGGCACACGGTTCATGGGATAAAGCTGGCTGAGTGAGATGAGCATACCCCTTGAAGTCCCTGCTTTACAGCTGACAGTCTGTGTGATCCTGGTCATGTCACTTAACCCTTCTGGGTCTCAGTTTTTCCATGTGTAAACCAAACATGATATACTCTACCCTGCATCATTATCATGTATCTGGGCACAGAGTATATATGGTCAGCCCAGGATATATACCCAGTAAGTGGTAACTGCTACTACTAATATTAATACTGCTACCATTACTATTACTAGTATTATTATTATTATTATATGCTTATTGACTTGAAAACTAGCAATAAGGCCAAACAAGTTAGGAAAAAGGACTTTATCATAAAAACACGATTCCAGTCAGCTTTTTGATACATATAGGAAATACATTTTGTGCCAGTTAACAGAAAATATTGGACCAAAATGACTTGACAGAGAAATCTGAGAGAGAGTGTAGTGGCTAAAGGGACAGACTTTGAACCAAACCCCAGCTTCACGACTTATTAGCTACGCAATCCTGGGTAAGTCACTTAGCGTCTCTGGGTTTCAGTTCTCTCATCTGTAAGATGGGAGTGTTAATAGCAACCTGCATCACGGAATTGTCGAGTATTAAATGAGATAGTATACATAACGCATTTAGAAGTGCCTGACAGTATAGGGGCACTCAATAATGGTTAACGATGGTAATTATGATTTTGATTTTTCACTGGGTGTGCGTTGAAGGCAGAAATCAGGGAACCAGTGAAAGCATGGAACACCGGGCTCCTGGTTCCGTCTGCATGCGGCTAACAATGTAACCCACTCCAAAGGGAAGAGAGACATTGCCCCTCTCATTATATTCTAGCACCAGGCAATTCAGAGATGCTTGCTGTCTGGCAATCCTAATAGCTACAGGCTGGCTATTTAATGACTTACAAAAACAACAAGAAAGGGGAACCATCATTTGATGCCTAAAAGTTACACAAAATGAAAGAGAAGGTTTGAGTGTGTAAAACGTATTGTTCCCTTCCTCAAGGCAATTAGCGTAATCAGGGGAGATCCAGCACGGTGTGCTGGCACATCCAGGAACTCCCCTTTCCGTTCTATCAAAGGATAATATATATTTTCACCTTCACAAAGGTTAGGTAATTATAAATGTATTCTCCTTACTCATAATATTTTAAGCAAGTAATTGTCGCCCATGGGAAAATGTTTAATTATTTCTGATGAGCGGCAGTGGAACAGAAACGAGAGAACATGACAGGCAGACTGTGGAAACCGCAGCCCAATTCTTAATTGTGTGGAAATCTTGTCGTTTCACTGTGGGAAAAAAAAAATGCCATATTGATTTTTCTCTCAATTGATTTCACAAAATTTCCAGTTTAGCAACACTGAGTCTCTGCAATGATAGCATCGCGATCTCCTTGGCTAGAGTTTGCCTGGTACGTTGATGACAGCAATCTCACGCCTTCTAGGGTTGGCCTGCCCAGCTGTCCCCTTTCGCGGACACTGCGGCCTCTTAGCTATCCTGCCCCCTTCCCCGGGGCCAATATTTCCAAAGGGGGAAAGGAAGTGGCAAGAGGATGCGGCTTCGGGATTACAGACAGGCGAAGGAGCCGTTCCCCACTCTGTGTGTGGAATGGAGGCGCATTGAGGGGGCGGAGGGAGTTGGGCAGCTTGTAGATGAAAGCACCCCGTTATG
Source organism: Tadarida brasiliensis (assembly GCA_030848825.1). NCBI lineage: Eukaryota > Metazoa > Chordata > Mammalia > Chiroptera > Molossidae > Tadarida > Tadarida brasiliensis. The sequence continues at coordinate 43,449,791 of CM061264.1, forward strand.
TATGGGAACTCCAAGGCTCAGCTGGGGATGTGGCTTACACAGCAAAAGCAGGTCTTCGGATTCCAAATCCCATTTACAGGGGAAGCGGAAGAGAAGCAAGTTGAAGCGGGAAGAGCCCAGGTTTGCATCCCCGTGGAGAAGACATGACCATCTGGGAACCCATCCTGCAGAAACAATCAATTCCCAGGACACGTACAGAGAGGGGCTGAAGGGGACAGGCTGGGGCGACAGACAAGCCCTGTTGACTCACCTGCGGCCTGCACTCGGGGTGGCCTAGCGGGGCAAAGAGCAGCTTTGGACTCACACGCACCTGACTTCAAACCCACCTTTTCCGAGCAACGCAGTGGAGGAGGCACCACGATCCCATTTTACATATTTAGGAAACTGAGGCTCAGGAGAGTTGAGGGGCTTTCCCAGGACAGAGTGGGACTGGGACTCCAGCCCATCTCTGTTTCGTGCCTACCACAGCCACCATAAAATATGTATATATATTTGTTTTTACATTTACAAAGTGATAGTAACTCTAAAATCGGTCATTTCATACCTTAATTTTAAATTCACTTGTACATTAGAAACTGCTTATAGACATTATGGTGCTAGTGAACTCTTCTTAAAAGAAATTTTTTTAATTTTTTAATCTTAATAGATGATTATAGATTCACATGAAGTTTTAAGAAATAATAGTGAGGTCCCATGTATACAATGGTCAACTTTTAGATGAAGATTTTATATCAAATATGGGAGACTTTGGATCAAGGAGAGTTAATAAAATGAAAAACAATGTCAAGCAACACGTGCAGTGGTTAAGTCCGTGGGCTCACAGCTCCGTGGCCTGGGTTCAAATCCCAGCCCCACCACCTCCCAACTTTGTGATCCCCAGGAAGTGCCTGTCCTCTCTGTTTGCACACTTGTGAAAAAAGGATGCTCACAGCCACCTCATTGACAGGACTGCTGTGGGTTAAGTGAGTTCATACACATAAGGTGCTTAGAACACACAGCCAGCTAACCTTCGATGTTCCCGGCATGCAGCCACATTGTTTGTGTAACTCAGAAAACACACCCAAATCTTTCCCCACTTATTCCATGCCCTTTGGGGGGTAAGATTTGGGGGTCAGAGACTAAAAATAAGGGTGGAGCCTTTTTGTTTTAATTTAAATAACATTTATATAATGGTTGTATTCATCCATATCATAAAAAAAGACAAATGTCACATGATCTCACTTATTTGAGAAATCTAATGAACAAAATAAATTGACCAACAAAATAAGGCCTGAGGCATGGAGGCATGGAACAGACTGACATATTTTGGGGGGCAGAGGGATGAGAAAAGATAAACCACAGAACATATATATTTATATGCATAGCCCATGGACACACAACAGTGTGGTGAAGGACCATGTGTAGGGAGGGGGGAGGGGCTGGGCAGAGTCGGGGAAGGTGGGGAAATGGGGGACATCTACAGTACTGTTAACAATAAAAATATATTTTTTTAAAATAAATACATAAAAATAAAAACGGGTTCTTTCATCTGTAGAAAATACAACTTTTTTTTTTTTTATCAGATTTCCCTATTTGTGGGGAGGATGATCAAGGACACCCGCAGTGTCTTACAAATGTGGGGGTTTTACTCCTTTCTTTCTTTTATGAAGTCTCCAATAGAGAGTGCACAATAAAAGAATTCCCTCATGAAATCGAAGCCATTTCCTAATTTCATCTGTGTGTGAAGTTTGTGTTCTAAACCAGCAGGGATGGGAACTGCCCCTGGATCCTGCGGGCACAATGAAAAGGGCATGATCTGATTCCACTGTCCGACGTGGAGGTCCTCAGGAAACCCTCACTCGGTCCTACTCGGCCACCGCCTCTCTCAAGAACACAAGCTGCGTTTATCCCTGCGTTATCACAGGCTGCTAAGTAATTAGGGCAGATGAAGGGTTAACAGAGCAAAGGGCAAAGCGACGGAAGGTGTCTTAGCTGTCACTGGGTTCCACTCCCCCACCCCAAACTACTCACTTAGAGAGACCACCACCACCTCCACTTGAGGAGGGAACCAGAAACCATAAAATGGCAATTACATGCTGATCTGCACAGACCCCCCGAGGAGTGAATGACAGGCAAAAAAGATCTTTCATATGCCCACGATACTTTCACTCGACCTGTACTCTAACTCGGGCACAGTGCACAGCCTTTGTTTCATGGTCCTGCTCCCTGACTCGCCAGTGTGTTTACCCCTGGACACCCCATGCCCGGCACCCAGCTTCTCTCGGGGCTGCTCCGGAAGTACATTCCCAGTGGAATCGAATGCCGACCTCCCATCTCCCTGACACATGCTTTTCATTCTAGACCATCCTGCCAGCTTCCAGAGTCCTGCTTTTCAAGGGCAGGTTTACAGAAGGCAGAGTTGAGCTAGGACTGGGGATGAATATCACAAGTGCCACCGGGCACAGGCTCCTGGCAGAGTTATCAGGGGAAATGGCAGGCCCTGGGCTAGTGGGATGGTGCATCTCCCACGGAGAGGTGGTGCTTGGGCAGTGCACTGTGGGATGTTAGATGCCCCCAGAGAAGACGTCTTAGTTCCCTGCTGCGCCTTTATTTGGGAGCAGGAATAGGAACCACCTGACCACTTTGGGCAAGCCGGAGCTTTGTTATCGAGGTGTCAGCCTCCAAGAACAAGGAACGCCCTGCTCTAGGATGCCAGCCAATCCCCAGGGAGTCTGCACAGCAGACAGGGCTGGGCAACTTTAGCAAGACTGCAGAGGTCACTCTGAGGACACACTGGCTTGCCCCTTCTCCATGAAAAAATATGCCTTCTTCACAAGGTTTCAGACCTTTATCCATCTGGTCAACCAGGGTCAGCGTTTCAGTCCCTGACCCTGCTCCACGGGGTGGACAGTAGTATTACTGTTTATGAGGGGTCCCCTTAATGCTACTCCTTCCTTCAGAAGGCCTTCCTGACTTCCCAGGTCAGCCTGTTTTATGCTCCCAATGGCAGCTGGTGTATCTCAGAGCATCTGTAATCACTTGGTCAAGGCCCCTCTTCCTTGCTAGATCACAGGTCCCTCAGAGGCAGGGACTACACCCTCCATTCACTGTTATGTCCCTTGAACCTAGCATAGCCCTGGTACACAGCAGGTGCTTAATAAATCCTTCTGAATAAATGACTGACAATAAGACAAAGAACTTTTAAGACAAAGTACTTTTTATATGTATCGACTATGTTGCTTAGTTCTCACACGATCCGTAGAAAGGAAAAAAAAAAAAAAAGGAAAATTATTATTCTAATTATTACCAATGCAAAAAATGGTAAGTTGAAGAGGTTAATCTGCCTAGTAGCAAGTTAGTTCAGTCCGGGCCACCCTGTCCAGCTCTCTTGCTACAGTTACAGGATCTTCTTTGCTCTTTAAATTCCCTCTCTGTTCCCCTAAACCCCAAAGAGAAACAGAATCACCAGCGCCGTCCATCCCCACACCTGCTGTGGGGTCCCAACTGATAATGCAAAGCCCATTTGCCACTGTTCCGCGGAGCTGGGAAATCAATGTGCTCATTAGTGAGTCCCTCCCTGCAATCAGCTAGGCAGATGAGGTGCTGGGGCCTGTTCTCGGGATTTCTCTTCAACCATCTGTGACGAAAAATGTTCTTTGAAATCCACTCTTCCCCAACTCTCACAATTATAATGTCATCTCCTCTTTATCTCCCTTCCCCACACTGACATTTTCACCCCTGCAAAGAAAACCCCAGAACCCTAGCCCAGCCTGGTGATCTGCTCCCAGACCCTCCCTAGTCAGCAGAAAAGAGATCTAGCTACAGCAGGCAGCTGCAGGTCTCACATTTTTGCTTAAAAGGAAAGCCGGCTTTCATCATCCATGCTTCCCAGTCTGCCAGGCGCTGTGTTCATGGCTTGTTAGTTCAGACACTCCAAAGAGAAGGCAGATGATGTGAGTATGAATCAGACGGGCTAAACCCGAGGCCGCAAACCCCGGCTCCCCCTGTTGCTTCTGCTCGGGACCAACACCGTCTCCTGGGGTGCAGGCTGATGGGCCAGCAGCCAGACTGAACCGAATCACAAATGATGTTGAGGCAGAGTAGCAGGAAGCCAGCATCAAACAATCTTGGGAAAAAGCCTCAGGTCTGTTGCCCATAGAGACAGAGTTTTGGTCAAACTAGAGACAACATCTAGGCCTCCGTTGTTTCCGCTCCAGGCCCAGAAAAGCAGCAGGACCAGATGAAGCTACCCCACAGCTGCCTCAGGACCCGATGCAATGACCGAAGGCCCCCTACCCTCTGCCACCAAGCAGTGGAGACCATGACCCTGCCCCTACATGCTCATTTTGATGAATCAGCATATTAAAGGACACACTTGGAAAGCTGGTGAATAATCTATTGAGATCCCTCCCTGAGACCTCCCCTAAAATTCCTGCCTTTAGAAAAGAGATAAAAACCCTCAGACAAAGGCCCCAGGGTGCACGCTCTCTCTAGAGCAGCGTTTCTCAACCTGTGGGTTGCGACCCCTTTGGGGGTCGAACCACCCTTTCACAGGGGTCGCCTAAGACGTAACAGTAGCAAAATTACAGTTATGAAGTAGCAACGAAAATAATTTTATGGTTGGGGGTCACCACAACATGAGGAACTGTATTAAAGGGTCGCGGCAGTAGGAAGGTTGAGATCCACTGCTCTAGAGCATGCCCAGGCCTTACTTCTTCAGGCATGTGTCTGCTTGCTTTCTGCTTAAGCTCTAAGGGTCCCCACAAGATCTGCTACCAGGGGAGCAGCAGGCAGCAGCTCCTCCAGGCCTAACCGCCTGAGCCTGTCTCCAAGGGCCCCTCTTTTGCCTCTGAACTTGTCTCCTGAGTCCACACAGCCCAGGTGCTGGCTCACTTCTTCTGTTTCTGTGACTTTCTTTCTTTTTTTTTTTTAATGTGTTTTTATTGATCTTTTAGAGAGAGAGAGAGAAACATTGATGTGAGAGAGAAACATTGATTGGCTGTCTCCTGCACGCCCCCTACTGGGGATCGAGCCCACAACTCGGGCATGTGCCCTGCCCAGGAATGGAACTGGGACCTCTCAGTCCATGGGACGATGCTCAATCCACTGAGCCACACCGGCCAGGCTATCACTTTCTTTCTAAAAGGCCAGGGCAGCTCTCTGAGCTGCCCACTCGAATCTTCTCTTTGAGTGTATTTTAGCTTTGCATGCTAAATAAATTCCCTCTTGCATTAGAGTGCTTGGCTCTGAATTCTTTCTTTGTCAAACTCAAGAACCAAGAGCTGACATTGCCAGTAACAATGTGAGTGTTGGGGAATCCATCATATACACGAAACTCCGTCTGTACGGCATCAGCCACCAGGGATAGTAAAACACTTTTTATTTAAAACAAAATTTAAACTTACTCAAAAGTTGCAATTATAACACAGTGTACACCTCAATACTATCCTTTACCTAAATTCACCGACTTTTGATATTTTGCCACATTTGTCTTATCTCTTTCCCTGTGTACTTTTTTTTCCCTTAAACTATTTGAGAGTAAGTTGGCAACATCATGACTCTTTAACCCTAAATTCTTTAGCATGTATCTTCTAAGAATAAGGGCATTTTCTTGAATAACCACAATATTATGATCTGACTGGGTGCATTAGAGAACTGTTATCTAATATACGTTCTGTATTCCGGTGTTCCCACATGTTTCAGTAAGCTTTCAATATTTCTTTCCCATGTAGGACTCAATCAAGAACTATGTGTTGTATTTCATTGTCATTTCTTGTTAGCCTATAACGTGACACTAGTCCTCGGCCCGCCCCCACCCTGCTTTTTTTTTCATGACATTGACCCTTTTGAATAGCATCAGCCAGTTGTTCTTCAGAACGATCCTGTTTGCATCACATGATTCCAATTAGCCCTATCACTGGGGACATTAAATTGATCATATGATTAATATGGTGTTCACCAGATTTCTTTGTCGTAATGGTCCCTTTTCCCTGTGAGATTAATCAGTCTCTGTGGGATGCTATATGAGACCACATGACTCTCTTTATCCCTAACAACTTTTCATACGATGGTTTAAGCATCTGGTAATGATGCTTACCTAAATCAATTATTATACCAGTGGTTGCAAAATAGTAGTTTTCTAATCCCACCATCTCTCCTGTAAAAAGAGCTTTCCCTCTCCAGTTCTTAGTATCGCTTTAGATTCATGGATTCTTTTAGTATTAGTCACTGTGTTATTATTGCTATCATTATCCTTTCCAATTGACTATCTTAAAGGAAAAAATGTTAAGTCTTCTAATTCCCTCCCCATTCTTTTCCTCCCCAACTTTGGCCACTTGAGGCTTCAGTTCCTGACCCCTCCTATTCCTTGTTGACTTTTATTCCAGAAAGGAAAACCTGAGAGGTCACACAGAGGAATCTGACACCATATCACGATGCCTATTCTCACGCTGAGCTCCTTGAGGAATGGGGTCCCATCTCCTCATCGCTGTGTCCCCAGCCCCCAGTAAGGTGCCTGGCAGGTAGCAGGTGCTCACTAGTTATTGCAGGATGCAGCCCAGGGAGGATTGCTTCGACCAAGCACAATGTGGCAGCTCAGAATCTCAGACAGTCTTTATCAAAGGACAGGGAAGGCTAATTCACCTTTCCAGACTACTTAGAATGGGCCAGATCCCTGGGAGACTCAGGAAAAAAGCAGCCCTATTTGCTTGGACTTTTACATGAGACATGAATATATTTATCTGGAGGTGTTTTGTTGTTGTTTTTTAAATCCTCACCCGAAGATATTTTTCTATTTATCTTCAGACAGAGTGGGAAGGAGAGAAGGGGGAGAAAGGGAGAAAGAGAGAAACATCGACGTGAAAGAGGCACATCGACTGGTTGCCTCCCGCACGACCCCGACCAGGGCCGGGGATGAACTGCAACCGAGGCATGTGCCCTTGGCCGGAATCGAACCCGTGACTCACTGGTCAGCGGGCCAATGCTCCACCGCCAAGCCAAATTGACCAGGGCTGGAGGGTTTGTTTTTCATCCTCACCCAAGGATATGTTTTTATTGATTTGGGGGGGAGGGGAACATCAATGTGAGAGAGAAATATCAGTCGGCTGCAGCCTATGTGCTCCCCGACTGGGGAGCCAACCTGCAACCTGACTATGTGCCCTGACGGGGAATCAAACCCACAGCCTCTTGGTGTATGGGATGATACTCCAGCCAACTGAGCCACCCGGCCAGGACTGACCTGGTGTTTTTAAGCCACTGTTATCCTGGGTCTGTCACATGGAGCTGATTTTATATCCTAGCTGATACATCCCCCTCTGTACTTTATGCTCTAGTCACGATGGCTACTTCCGGTTCCCTGAACACACCACTGCAGTGCTTCTCAAAGGAAGCACCTGGGAGTCTTCTTAGAATGCAGATTCTGACTCAGTGGGTCTGGGCTGAGGACTAACACCCTGCATTTCTAACGAGTCCCAGGTGAGGCTGATGCTTCTGGTCTGAAGACCACACCACATTTTTAAATAGCAAATCACTACTCTGTCATACCTGAATGCATTTGCAAATGCTGTTCACTTTGCCTCAAATCCTCGCCTCTCCTCGTGTATCTGAAACATCCCTATTTATTCTTTAAAATCTTGCTCAAGGCTCATCTCTTCTTTCATTCACCAGCTGGCTTGTGAGAACCTACTGTGTGCCGTCACTGGTCCTGGGGTCCATGACTGTACCAGGTAAGTGAGATCTGTGCTCGCAGAAACCCTGTACTCTAGTAGAGACCATAAACGAGGCAAGCAAACCAAAAGAAAACCGTGGAAAATAAAGAGGGAGCCCTGGCCTGATGGCTCAGCTGGTTGGGCGTCATCATATGCACCAAAAGGTGGATGGTTCAATTCCCGGTCAGGGCACACACCCAGGTTGTGGGTTCCATCCCAGCTGGGTTCCAGCAGGCAGCTGATCAATGTTTCTCTCTCACATTGATGTTTCTCTCTCTCTCTCTCTCCCTCTTCCTTTCTCTTTCTCTAAAATCAATAAAGATATATTTACAATAAAAGAAAATGAAGGGGGAGAATTACAAGGGCAGGGACATCCTGTTAGGCACGTCATCACGATGGGCCGGAAGGGGAGGTCAATGAGCTGAGATCTGGAAAAAGAAGTCCGCCTTATGAATAGAGGGAAGAGCATTCCAGGCAGAGGAAGGAACAGAGGCCATGCTGAAGGAGTTAAATAAAGCAGGCAGGGCTAAAGATAGTGAGTGACAGAGAGCCATGAGCAGACATGGGAGGAGTCAAAGGCTAGGTAATGCAGGACCTTTCGCCATGGTAATATAATAGAATTTCATTGCAACTGAAATGGGAAATCACTGGAGAGCTTTAAGCACAGGAACGAGAGAATTTAATTTATGTTTTTAAAAGATCACTCTGGCTGCTCCACGAAAAATGTATGGTAATAATAGCTAATGATAGTAAGCTAATATTTATTGATCGTACTTATTATATGCTAGGCCTTGCTCTGAGTACTGATATACAGGGTGGGACAAAAGCAGGTTTACAGTTGTTCATATGGAAAATAATACAATGATTAATAAATAATAATACAAGAATAAACACTGTGTTTTGCATACTCACAACTGTAAATCTACTTTTACCCAACCCTGCATATTAACTTATTTAGTGCTTACAATAGCCATATGAAATAGGTACTATTATTCTTCTCATTTCATAGGTGAAGAAATTGAGACCAAAAATAGTGTTAATAAACGTGTCTAAGTCAGGTAGCTAAAGTATGTTGGTGCTGAGATCTGAACCCAGGCAGCCTGGCTCCAGAGTCCTGGCACTAAACCACTATGGTCTGCCCCAGAGAGAACATGGAAATGGGAAGATTCGCTAGGAGGGACTCACAGCAGGTCAGTGAGGCGTGTTGCTGGCTTGGACTAGAGCAGTGATAGCCCAGGTGGAAAGAGGTGGACAGATGTAAAAACCATTTCGGGGTTGCCAATGGGGACGGGAGATATTCAAGGATAAGGAGCCATCAAGACTGGTTTCTGGAGTGTTGGACTTCAAGCCGATTTGGAGGGTCCACGTGCCGAGATGGGGAAGGTGGGGAGAGAAACGTATGATGGGAAGTCAGGAGGTATGCTTTAAAAATGTGAATTTTGAGATGGTTATTCAATGTACACGTGGAGGGGATGGTAGGCACGAGCCCAGAGTTGAGTAGAAGTCTGGCGGAGAGCGGCACATTTGGGAATCGCCAGCATGAGTGGGGTATTCCCCACCAGGGAGTGAGTGTCGCTGGAGAAGAGAGGAAGGGTCAGTACAAAACTGGGGCTCCCTGCCATGCAGAGACTGGGAAGAGGAGGAGAAGCCAGCAACATTGATTAAAAAGACAGTGGCCAGAGAAGTAGGAGGAGAACCAGGAGGGTGTGCTACTGGGGAAGCCAAGAGAGACAAGTGTGTAGAGAAGGGTGGGCAGAATGGTCTGGGGCTAAGTGCGAGAAAGGCAGAGAAGACCCCATTGGGTTTGTGGGTATAACAGAGTCTGCCACTGCCTGAAAACATTCCGCACTCCCTTCTTAGTAACAGTATCCCCACTGGGGCACAATACTGTTTAGAATCAAGATCTCATTTCCAAGTCTCTCCAACTGCTAAGTATGTCCCTGAAACCAGGTTCTGCAAACAGAAGTGTTGCGAGAACCTTCAGAGAAGGATCCTCAAAAGAGCTCACTCAATAGGCAGAAACTCAGCTCGCCTTGGCTGTTGCCTGGAATGTGGTTTGAACGACTGGCGCCCCAGCAGTCACGGTGTCTGTAGAGGAGTTTGCACAATGTCGCATGTCCGAAAGTACTAATGAACACATGCCTACATAGTATCAGGCAGTGCCTATGTTCTTTCATCCTCAAAACAACCCTATGAGGAAAAGATTATTATCTTTATTTTACATAAAAAAAAATAAGGCACAGGGAGGCTAAGTGACTTGCCTGTGGTCCCAGAGCTAAGACATGGCAGAACTAGTATACCCACCCAGGCGATGTGCTGAGCTCTTACCTCCTCTGCCACACTCCCTGAGACGCGGGTTTGTTGTCATGGAGCAGAGCCAGCCCGCCTGACTGTGCTTTTGTTCAGCTACACGCAGTGCCTCTCGTGCCAGGCAGAGGGAAGACAGCCAGGCTCCCCAGAACCGTGGTGTGGACAGCACAGCAGGACAGAGGCAGAGAGGAGAAGTTACCGGGGCCTGTTACTAGAGTGATAATATTGAGGGGTCGTGGACTCTGAGTGAAGACCGGGAGGAAGGTTCCCAGGAGGAGCGTGGGCCTTGCCATATTAAGATCCCAGGCTCCTCTTCTGTCGTGAGAGCCCTGAATAGGACGACTGCATACGTCCCTTCCAGCTCTAAAATTCTGCAGTTCACTTGGTGCTCGATAAATATTTGTTGAATGAATAAATGAACAGATGTGTATGCACATAGGCAATACACACTTTCTTAGCAAACATATATCAATAAGAAGCTAAGATACATTGTCTATTTGCTAAGCAAATGAATATTGTAGGCAAGGAGAATACCTAGATCTTTGGGAAGAGAAAGGTAAAAACATATACACACACATCAATAGCACTATTTTATAATTACATCCCATGCATATAAAACAAAAGCACAACTGCTCCCTATCTTTGGATATTCTGTACCCAAATTACCGGGGCTTTGCAGTGCTCTCAGAATGCCCGACCAGGACGTGAGCAGGACTCCCAGCACCACACGGGGCACCCCCGCAGGTGCACACGCAGATGCAGCAGCATGCTCACAGCACAGCAGTCTGGTGCCGCCACTGCTCCACATCTCCCTCAATGCTCATGCCGGAAACACAGGAGGGGTGGTGAGGAGAGAGCTGACCGTGGGGTAATCGGAAACCACGAGGTCTCCCGCCCTGACTGCAAAGGCACCCCAGGATCTCTATGAAAGGATACCGAAACGTACCAGCACAAGCTCCGCTGTGCCTGGTGTGTTACATACTCTAACACAATCCATAGGACTTAATGAGTGTTCCCGTTAAGAACAGCGAGTATGTACCAAGCATCGTCCTGAGCGCTGTATGTGTATTTCGCTCATTGCCACCTCTGGATGACCCACTGACCCACTGTAGTGACAAGAAAGCTGAGGCTTAGACTTCAGCCTCTGCCCCAGGTAAGGGCTCTTAGTGGCAGTAGTGGAACCCAGATCTGCATAAATCTGGGCCCTCTGTAACCCCCCTCACCCCCGCACATCTTTTAGCATGTGGCTCGCAGAGATAAAGCACTATTTTCTTCTTCCTTTAACGGAGTTGCCCAAGAAACAGGTTTCTGGGGACATGTCTCCCAGAAGACCAGGGCCTCACTCAGAAGGGTATCTGTGAGCCCTCTACTCTGCTGACTCCCTCACGCCTCCATCCTCCCCCCTTTGGCCATGACGCCCGATCGGGTTACTCATCCTTATGCCCATACGTTAGCTAAACCCATTAACCTGACAGGACTCCACTGACGTCCTCTTCAGCCAGCAGCCCAACAGCAGACTTAACCGATATAGATTTATTGCTTCATGCCGGAGAGGAGGGAGCCAGGAAGGAGGGAGGGCGCTAGCATCCCTTCCTTCCCATGCTGATGGGCAGCCAGCTATCCTCTCCTCCAGCAATTACTGACACTAATTAGCAGCTCACTACAGATCCAAGGAAAGAGACTGACACGGTGCAATCCCTGCCTACCACATCGCGAGTGCGTCGGAGTCTTCAGGAAGGCCCTTGTCAAAGGCCTGTCTGAGGGGAACTTGGCAGCTTGGAAACCCGCAGATTGGAAGGGGTGGATGTGGAAAATGGCCTCGTAACCAGGGGCCGTTCCAGTTTCTCGCTCCCAGCTTTGGTCTGGCTGCTGCTTCCCTCAGCTGAGGCCCTGGGCTTCATCAGCAGCAGCGCTCATTGCGGGCATGCAGCTGGCTGCCAATCACGGAGGCATATGGCTCGGATTCATGCAGCCAAGTCATTAGCCCTCTGACCCAATTATATGGATTATCACAAAGAACAAAGCAATTGGGATTCGGCCATTGTGCTGCTCTTCACTTCAGGGAAGTGTTTTGGGAACCAGGTCTATTTTCCTTTTTTTAAACATGCCTATTTTACATGATGCAGAGGTATTTCCAAGTTTAGAAGACAGAGTTGATGAGGGAGAAAGAGGCTGCTAGTGGGTAAAGGGCAGATGTTCCTTAAAGCAAACCAGCTGGCACAGAACAAGAGCTGGGCTAGTCAAGGGTTCTAGTCTTGCTTCTGGCTCCATTGTGTTGTATGACTTTGGGCAAGTCACATCTCCACTCAGACTCAGTGGTCATGGCTGTCTTCATAAAACGAGCGGTTAATAGTCTTTGAGGTCTCTTTGATCATGCCCCAAAGTCCCATTACAGTGGTAAAAATCTCCATAAAGTACACTCATAAAATATTAATTTTTTTTGCAGAATTGCAAATGTGTTTTCTTTGCTTTATTTTTAGTGTCAAATTGAACTAAAAGATCTGATACCCCTGAATCTAAAAAGTGAACGAAATTGACTATATTAGAGAAGCATGTGAAAAAAAAAAGAAAAAGTATAAAATTGTGATTGCCCATTGTAGCTATCTATGGGTAATAACTGTTGCTGAATCTGTGTCATTTAGCAAAAAATATTGCAGGTTTAGTATCTTAATTATGTAGATTTTACATTCAATGAACTCTTGCCAAAATAAATTG